>CM076583.1:944774410-945428519 GCA_034641835.2 Pinus albicaulis
CCCCATTTGAGCCTTTTTTTGCTCATAAATAAATAGTAAGTTTTTAAGCCCCACGACGCTCCCCTTCCTTCCCCACCATAAAACCTTGCATCCGTGACCGAGCGCTAGCCCTTGGCCTCTTTTCCCTAGCTCTGTTCCCAAAACCCCTCCACGGGACCATGCCCGGCCTTCTAACCTTAGCTGTCATCGGCAAATCACGTTTTTTTTTCCTTCATTACACTTTCCTTTCCTTCGCCGATGATTCAACCTCCGATGTGATCCGCGTTGTTGATCTACCAAGATCAAAGGCTGTCGACGTTCCCTCCCACTTCATATTTCTCCCGCTTTATACCCCCGGTGCTTTATTTTTAAAACTTTCGTTCATATTTTGTCCCGCGCCATTGCCTTCTCCCTAAATTAATCTACACTGTTGATATACCAAGATCAACAATTCGCGCTCATCCTACCTTTCCTCACCTTCCCTCCAGCCCTTTTCTTATATTTTTTTCTCTATGCTATGAACTCTCCTTGGCCGATCTTAACCGTTGATCTCATTGATCTGACGGTCATTGCACATCCCCTCTCATCCTCCAACCACCCGACCATCCTTCCTCATATATCTGCGTAAACGAATCTCGACCATAGATCAAAGGCCTTAAGCCTTGATTTAACGGCTACCATGCTCCTTCCTTCCATCCCATCTCCCAGCCATACCCACGCTACCAAAAAAAATTTCTTACGTCACCCCTCAGACCTACCACCCACTACGCAAAACATCACCCAGTCCTCGTTTGACACTTGTCCTCCACCGCCCTTTCCACCGAACAACTTCAATTCATCGCACTCATCTATCGCCATTTATTTGCATCCCCGCAGATCAGACGTCTGACGCATTCCGATCACCAAACCCCTCAATCACACAACTTTAACGCAAAATCAGTGGTTTTGGGAGGACACGTGTCGCGCGATAAACCATATCGCATTCGTTTCGCGCTAAACCTCTTACCGCCTAACCTTGCGCAAAAACCATTCGTGGTTTCGCAAAACCACCTATCCAGTATTTCGTGCCAAAACTCAAAATTAAACCCTGGTTTTGCATTTTCATCCGTGGAACCTCCTCCTGCATGCATTTTCCCCTCCTCACTGCTCCTTTCGCCCTCCGCTGAGCCTCCAAGGTAGTTTATCCAATGCGCAGGGTTTTATAATGTTTTTTATTTGTTTTATGCAGGTTCAATGGCAGTTCTAAGGTTGAAAACCCTTCCCACATTCCATAAAGGGATATTGACAAAGGTGACCACCTCTGAGGTCCAAATAACGCAGAAAATGAGCTTTCAGGGTGTAAATTCAGGGTTTTAATCAATGTTTCATAGACATTGGTTGCTCAAATCAAATCCTCTAGTGCAGCAAGAAACCCCTGCAGACACAAAGAAAAGGAATATTAATGAAGATCAACGAAGAAATTAAAGGATAAAGGTTAAAGAATAAAGCAAGAATATCGAAGACTTAACCAATGATTTACAAGGATAAAGCGTAGTGTTAAGACAAAGAATTAAAAGCTAAAATAGTCAGCAGAAAGTGACAAAAGCCAAAAAGATGATAATAAAGGCCTAAACGCATATCAAAGGCCTAATTCAAATTTAAAGCAAAAAATCATGACAGATCAGCAGAAAGTAGACTTAAAATGCCAAATCACTAAAGCCTTTACTTCTCCAAAGACCAGAAATGCCACCTACCAGTTTATTTTTCCTCAAAAGTATACAAAGTTAATGCACAGTCAAAGATATTTTCCAAAGACAGCTCAGAAAGTAATTACAAGTCTACCAAATCCTCAAAAGTGAACAAAAGTGACTGAAGTTGATGAAACTTAATGAAAAATTCAATTAACAGAGTTAAAACATCTAAAATCTTCTCCATAAGGCCTCCCAAAGGTCAAGAAGCATTTACTTTGTATTAATTGAATAGTTAGACCTTCCTTTCACTCCACCTCCTCAATTTCCTATAAATATTGTATGAGGAGTTCATTATTATTGTTGGTTGAATACTTGTTGAATGGAAAGAGTTGCTGAGGCTGCTGAAGCTCTATTTTTAATTGAAGAAAGATAGGTTGAGAAGAGAAGTTTTAAGCTGTAAAGACCTACTAGACTTGAAGATTGTAACTAGTTTGAACATCAAATACACAAGCTGATTTATGGGATCCTGGTCTATATTATTAGTGATGTTTTTCTTACTGTAACTGTTGTTTTTCTTATGTTTTCCATACTTCCACTTTCTTTGATAAAGAATAGCAAGTTTAGATTAGGATTTACTTATGAAAGTACCCTAAATCTCATTGATAAGCTTTATCTTTATGTTTTCTTCTAATTGTGTTTTGAGGATAATTCAATAGAGTATAACTAGTGAAGTGTTGGTGAGCCCATGATTACTGAGTACAACTTGAGATATTGTCTTTGAAATTTCTTGAAAAGTCTGCTAATTAAAGTTAAATTAGAGAAGTCTATGGTTAGCCCTGTCCTCTAGTTTATCTCCAACAGTTGTTTAGAAAATATCCCTTAAGATTATGCCAAAAGCAGGCTAGGTTCAAAGTCCTTACCTGATCCTAGGCTACTTTTTATGTTTATCTTAAATGTTTTCCTTAAGAATATGCTGAAAGCAGGCTAGGTTAAAATTCCTTACTTGATCTTAGGTTGTTCTTTGTTTATCTTAAATGTTTTCCTTTGAGAGTATGTCAAAAGCAGGATAGGTTCAAAGTCCTTACCTGATCTTAGGTTTCCCTTTGTTTTCTCATATGTTTTCTTCTTTCACCACACTTTTTAATGTTCCATACCACAAAATCAACTTAAAAATATCTTTTGATATAGAATACTTGCCCCATGGACCACTCTTGAAACTTGTTGTGCAATTAAATCCTTTTGTGACTCCATAACCCAATGGATTGATACTGTTTCTTACCTATCCTATCAGTTGAACCATTCTCTCAACCTGATCACACCTTTACCCTTCAAAAGACTTCCTTCATTTTGATGATATCCATCCCAAAAAAAAACAAACAAAATTCTTGTACTTCATAACTAGCCTAATATCATATCATAAGCCTTAAATATATATCCTTTGGTACTTATGTAAGTCCTCTACGGATCCGGAGAGCTAGATCTTTAAGGATTTGAAGTGGTTAATGATGTAGACCACTATAGTCATTTAGTTCTTGCCCAATATTGCAAACTATGAGTCTAACACAACCTATGATAACTAAAGCCATTCATTTTAATGATTATTCATTTGTAAACTGAATCCAACGGCTTCCCGAGGTTTTTAATATATGTCTCGCCTGTCAGTGGGCATTTGTTGTTTAAAGTGTTAATTAAATTAATCGACCAAAGAAGCTAAGTGTTACCTATTTGCCATGGAAGAAATATACTTTATAGATCATTAAAACTTAGACTTGAAATATCAAGTACATATAATTAAAATTTGTATAGACTTGAAATATCATGTACATATAATTAAAATTTATATATATGTTGTACGCATCATTAAAATTTGGATGTAAAATATTTTGTAGAGAGTATATGTTGTACGCATCATTAAAATTTGGCTGCTAGTCATACAACCATTCATAATAAGAAGAAGTAAAAACTAGTAGCTAATAGAATTAGCAATTGCACCAAAAGGTGCGAGGGTGCAAGGGAACGTGGGTAAGAAGATTAGAGGAATGTGGAAGGCAATAATCAAACTAAGTATATGAAATACAATCAAAATTTGAGTTTTTATATATGTTCTAAAAAAGGTAAGAGGAAGTTAAATGTAAGAAGAAATTTACACTAATATAAATGTCCCATAACAATGACAATCCTTGAAGCCACAAGGTACATAGAAAAAATTCTTTGGGATTTTTTAAAATGACATGAAATAAATTCTTGGAAAGAAGGGAAGAAGAAATTAATTTCAAAAATTAATGAGGGGGAAGGGTTTGCCTTTAAAGATTAAAGATTAACCATTCGAATGAGAGGCTTCCAAGAATGGCTTACTTGTATCTATCTTTATGGTTAAAGTTATCCACATTTTGAGGGCTTAGGGGGGAAGGGTTTTAGTTTGGCCAAAGAATATGAGGTCGTTGGATTTATAAGCATGTTCAAAAAAGGTTGATTTTGAAAATGACCGATATGATCATTGTGAAATATGTGTTTTTCCATTTTAACGGATATACCAATTTGGCCAATATAAAAATATCCACAAGGACATGAAATTTTATAGACCCTAGGGCACACCAATGAATCCAAATGTTCATTGGGAAATTTGAATAGTTGTTTTAAGGTCTTATATTTAAAAGGAACTTGTAATTTTTTATGTTTTTCTTTGCTAAAATTGAGAAATATGATCTGTGTTCCCTTAAATTAGTATGTTCAAATCTAAATTATAATTATAACAGAAATTATATTTTAGGTTGTCTACGATATTTTATTTTAATATATTTAAATAGAATTCTAATGATAAGATATAAAATGTTTGAATAAATTTTAAATTTATATATATATATATATATATGTGTGTGTGTGTGTGTGTGTGTGTGTGTGTGTGTGTGTGGGGTAAATATCATATTCCATTTGTTATAAAAAAATTTAATACGATTTAAATATTAAGCTATTATTTCCATATTTGAATGGAAGTTTTTTTTTAATAATTTATATATTAGATTATTATTTCTTTATATATATGGTTTGAATGAAAGTTTGAGAAATGTTTGTATTTATTAAATGTATTACAAAAAATATATTTTTAAATATTTAAAAATAGTTATTTTTGCATGAAAAAATAAAACCTGAAACACTAACATTATTTTAGCTAATATACAACATGTTTTGTTTTCTCTTTTCGATAAAACATAAATTTAATTAATATTATATTTTTTATTATTATTCAATTTTAAATTAATTAACTATCTTTATTTAATATTTAATAGATAATTCCAAATCCTTCATTCTTTAATATAATTTATAATTAATAAATATAATAATGATAGAACATGTATTAATACTTTTACCATTTTATTTTTATTTATAAGAAAAAAATATATTTACCTAAAATTATGCATATTTTCATTTAGGTACAACATAAACAAGGTACAACATAAACAGTATAAATTAAAAAAAAAAATAATATACACATACATATTTCAGTTAAGTAGAAAGATTCCCATATCTAAAAAAAATTAAAAAGCTATAAATATTAGTTATGGAATTAAATTATAATAAATTTATAAAAATAAAATAAAAAATTTAAGCTATAATATTAAAATTTATGGAATTAAATTGTGATATGCATTTTCAAAAAAATAAAGACAAAGAATACTAGCTAAGGAAATCAAATAGAGTACCATTACAAATTTTAACAATGTGTCCATACTTGCCTCTAAGGTGCTATTATAATGGCTTCTCCCATACGTGTAGCAGGTGAGGTCTGGATTAGGCCAATATGCTATAGAATTGTTAGTTTCATTGAAGGACTGACTCAGAATGTTACTGTTGTCGAAGAGGAGATGATAATAGCCCATACTCATGTAGCTTGAATTGCTGAAATTAGATCTAAGCTCTGCATTCACTGTCATGGATTGCCTCGGAAGGAGAGTATCAATTGGATGATCGAAGCTTTTCCACATAGGATTTCCATTTTTATCGAGTAGGACAATATTTCCCGTGTCTCGTAACGGTGCAATGTTATCAGACTTTCCCATCTTAGATTCCCACACAAGGATGTTATTGGCATCAGTGAGAACTAGATTTCCATCTTTGCTAAGCTCAAGGGAAGATTCCAAACTGTTGACAGGATAATCTATGTTAGCCATCCATACCAGAGTTGTATTCAGGGGAGCATACCATATTGCAAAGGCATAAGCGTTGAAGCCAACGAGATAGAAGTTTGCAATGAATGTTTCATTAGGCTAGGATTCAAGATACGATCCCTGCTCCCATGGAATTTTCTCAGGGGAGAGAACCTGCTTTCCTCCTAGACATGACAACTTGGTGATACCCAACCCCTGTTGAATTGAAATAATAGCAACTAAAACTAGTAGAAAAGAACACAAGGGGTAAATGGATTTGTGACTTCTACTTATTTCCATGGTTGGATTGTCCATTATTTTAAATAAGGTCCTTTATCATTTACACTCAGTCGTGTCTTTTTTTTTAAATAATTCGATTACCTATGTCTTTTTTTTCCTATTACCTGTTTTCAAATGGAATCCTTTTAATGTTCTTACCATGTATTATAATATGTAAAAGTTATATTCTCCATCAAAGTGACGAAACCATGCATGGATCATTTTATTTCACTATGCACATGGCATTTTTCTTGTGACCTACTTAAATAATAGATCAAACTTCTGGAATGAGGCTTTTATCATGAATGGATATTATGAAATTAGAACACGATTGTGGCAGAAGACAACGAGGTTTTCCATCTCTATCTATCCATTCCAAATGATAAAAAAATATAGAGAATCCATGAAACTAGGCCTTCCAACTGATTACTGCATTTTGAATTGCTAGAAATGGATGGTTGCACTGAAAACTCTAATACACGACCAATCCGACAGCCCTTTTCTGCAACTTACGGAAGGTCGAGCATGAGGGGGAACGGGAACGTGAACGGGAGCCTGAGTAGGAACAAGAAGAGGAGATGGAGTAGGAGCGGGCTGAGGATGGCCAGGACGACTTACTCACCCCTTTCAACTGATTACCTCATTTTGAAATGCCAGAAATGGATGGTTGCACTGAAAACTCTAATACATGACCGATTTTTCAGCCCTTTTTTGCAACTTACGGAAGTTCTAAGACGAGGGGGAATGAGAACAAGAACCAGATCTGAAGTAGGAGTAGGAATGGGCAGAGGATATGGAGCAAGAGCAGGCTGAGGATGGCTAGGATGAATTACTCACCCAATATTCTGTCGGCACTTGTCAAAATATCATTGGCTAGAAGGGCGGTGAGGAGCCTTTCTGATTGGGTGGGGTGAAAAATGTTTGCCACCCAATCTCATAAATAAAATGCCTCTGGTGCAATTAAAGAAAAAAAATTTAAAATAATTAAAATAAATAAATAATAAAAAAGATCAAAGTTTAACTATGGAAAAAATGGAAAAAAAAATAGTTAATAGACAAACTAATGTCTTATCACAAGCCAACCTGATGCATAATACCTGTTGTGCTGCAAGTATAATAACATAGAATGAATTAATTGGTAGAGGTAAAACTATAATTAAATCAATGTAGCAGTTAAAGTCAAAGTCAAAAAGAGGTAATTTAAATAATAATAATTAAATCGAAAGGCATTAAAGGTCAAGTAAAAAGAAGGCTAAAAAATATAATAAATGTGGATTTAAAAAAAAACTAAAAGTTTTGATTTAAACATTAAAATAATAACCAAATTAGGGAAAGAATAAAAATATTAAAAAGAGGGAAAGCGGGAGGGGAACACAGCAAAAAATGTAAATTTAAATATAAGGGCTCGAGGATTAAGATAAGGAACCAAACAAGTAAAAATGAAAAAGGTATGAAAAATGAATACAGAGAATGAAACAAATAGTAAACTCAGGAAGAAAAGATTAAATTATAAAGAAAAAAGGATCAAAACAAAAGGAAGGAGAAGAATAATTAACATAAGATTGAAAAAAGGAATAACAAACAAGGAAATGAAAGAATAAATAAAGGAGACAAAAAGGCATGAAAAGAGAAGGCCTCGAGGAGGCAGGGACAAGGGATGAATAACATTTATTGAGAAAGGTGATGGATAATGGGCTTCTAGGATTGGCCCAATTTAAAACCATATTTCTTATTGAAAGTATGGGGATGCTTCTCAATTTATAGAGCTTTAATGATGATGCGAGTGTATTGAAATGGAACACGAGCCAAAAGTTTGGATTGATAAAAAAAAATAAGGTGATTAAATTTAAATGAGAGTTAAACAATGGATAAATTTATATATGGAGATCGCTGGTATCCATTATATTTTCCTTCACACGAGATTTGAAGGGAGGACCTCTTTGGACAATATAAGACTTCCCACATGAACAAGGAATTTGGTAAACCCCTGAATATAGCATGGGATCATATTTTTCCTTAGCTGACTAGGACATCTACTTCAAAGTTCTTTGGGGTCATACAAGCCATCCTGTCTCATGTTGCTAAATAAGTTCAACAAGAATGTGACAGAGTTTTAAGAAAGGTGAAACCTCCTAAACCCAATTTATCCAAAAATAATGTATAGGCCATTAAGTGTCATAATGATAACCTTGACATTCAGGTCCTAAAGGAAGATAGAGGTAATTCCACTATCATCAAGAACTCTTCTGACTATGAACCAAGATGCCTGACCTTATTTCTTCAAGTTCCTATAAAATTATTCCCCAAAACCCTTTTAATTCCATCACTCATCTTATCATTAGATCCATAAAATCATCTTCTGAAGAATCTCTTTGGTTTTCCTAAGACGCTTGCTACAAAAGTGGGATGGAGAATCATCACCTCAAAGAGTTTATGGAATAACGTTACAGTCAAAAAATACATTTATCCATACTCCCTCGAAGATTAGATTAGGAACCTTTCCAAGCGCAAAATCAACATTTCTTTTGTCTGGAAAGCTCTTGTTGAATTGCTCCCAGTCATTGAAAGTAGATTAGCATGGAGAGTGGGAACTAGGGAGTAGGTCAAAATTGGCCAAGATCCTATGTTTGGGTATAGGGAAATTTTTTGGCTCCCTTAAGCTCTTATTGATTTTCTTGATGATCAAGGTATTCAAACTTTAAACTAGGTCGTAGATCCAAAATCCTCTTCTATTTGGGCGCAAGGCTAGCTAACACCTCAACCTTTAAATCTTCCTAAAGAATGCGATCATATCTAGACTGACTTTATTCAATCCCTTATTATTTTCCATGTGAGAATTTAGGACGAAGAGGACGAGTTATTGTGCACACTAGAGGCTAATACATTCAAATTATTCTTTATATCTATATTATATTATCACACAATATTACATATTTTTAAAATAAGATAGGTCTATTACATTCAAATTTTATATTAATTTATATTTTAATTCAGATAAGCTCCTTTTGATTGAAGAGGGTCCCAAACTCTATCTAATAGAGTTTTACACCTTAAAACCTCAAGGCGACACTCAATTGCAAGTGAGTGGTATATATTTTGTAGTCATTGAGGAGTTACACCTAGCTTCCTCCACAGAGATCTCATTAACATCAACTACCACTAATCACAACTTCTCTGCATTACCATAAAACCAGTGGTGCTAGATTAACATGGCCTACACCTCAAAAATATCTAGTCATATGCTTTAACATGGGTCATCACTTGGGGAAGGAAATTCAACTTTAAGTTAAATCACAACCCAACCCAACAAATTGGATTCATAGCTAGTACTATATGATATAGTTTTTTATTACATTAGTTTAATAAGTAATTTTTAGGTATTATTGTTTTACACTACTAGCTTTGGTACACTACAACGATGAACTTGGTCTCTGAGTATTGACAATATCAGGACACAACTGCAAATAAAGAGGGAGACTAAAAATTTGTTAATGAAGAGGAAGGGATTCATACATTTAGTTTAGTGTTCTTTCTGTCTCACACCATAGGTAGTGCAACATCCAATTGTTGTGGTGGTTGTATTATATTTTTCATGCTTTGATTTTATTGTATAAATGGGTAACTCATAGAAAAATACAATATATTTTAGGGAAAATTCTCTAGTTGTTTAATCTTGTGATACACATTTTACTCTTAATGTTGCTAATAATATATTTTATGATTTACCTCTTGAGTTATTGGCCTTGTCCTTATTTTGCAACAATATGAGAATATATTGATTTTTATGGGCTTTCATATAACTGTCAATAGTATTTGGCCAAAATTTATGAATTTTGGAAATCCATAAAAAAAATAATATTCAAAAGTTAATTTTTATTCAGAAATATATTATTCAAAAGTTAAATTGAATTAAAAATTTGTGACTATGATCCAAATCATAATGGAATGTCGAGCTATGATCCTTGATTTATCATGTTATGTTCGGAGTTTAGGGCTTTCTGGCTTAGAGTCTTCTGATGTCGTCCAAGGAGAATTGCTAGGTCGTGGTCGAGATGAAATGGGTTGTATACTTATGAAATTCTTGAGTTCAACACAACGAGCTTCAAGGGGTCCAACTGGAAATGGGGGGACCTCAGAAGGAGGCTTTTGAGATCCTTAAGAGGAGGGACGATATGAATCTGATGATTTAGCCATGATGAAATTTCAAGACAAGATCAAAGGAGGAGGTGAAAATATCAAAATCCACAATTTACAAAGCAATGATGAGGCTGGAGAACTACACAAGTAAGATGTTTTCGTGGGTGGTTAGTTTTAGAATTAAACAAAAATAAATAAAAAAGGGTGTACTAGGCATAAAATTTTACCAACTATTTGTAAACTCTAATATACACCTTGGTGATAAATGAAATAAAAAATGGACAAGGACTTAACGTATTACAACGGATCTCCCAGAATGATTTGTTTGGTGTATCACGTTTACAAGGTGTCCGACTAGGTTACCTATGGTAGGCTTGAAACCTAATGGTGTCTCCCCAAATATATGCGACGATACGTGGGTGTCCAGTCTGTATTAGTGTTGTCTAATGCATAACCGTTTGATGAGAGTACCTCAAATATTCTTATCGTACACTAATATACTTCCATATGTGGGATGTGATATCACCCCGGGTTGCTACAAAAGTCATTGTCCAAAGAATCCAAGGAATATGAAGAGATAAAGAGAACATGAAAATTTTGTTAATGAAGCTCCACCAAATAATAACAAGACCGAGGATTTTGAAGTTGAACAATTATTTTCTAAAGAATCTTACAGACACTATCCCTTACACATCCTTCTAATTTTTTCAATATTATTCTTTATGCTTTGATTTATAGAATGTTTTGGTCTAACATGCCTATTAGAACATTTTTGAATTATTTTGATAAGTTGTAGGTATCCCTCGAGGTTGGATTAAGAGGGAGCCCTCACCAATTTACCAAAATATTAGTATTTTTTTCTTTGTTGTTCATAGTTTCATGTTTTGGTTTCCTTCTCACATCAAGATTTTATTTGTATTATGTTTTAATGACCTCTATATACTCCTTGGTTAGGAAATCCTGCTAAATACCCTAAGTTTATGGATGGTATTTCAAAGGATAGAATTTCAGTTGGACAGGAATCCCTTCAAGAATTAATTTTCTACAATATTTTTAAGGAACAACTCAAAGGTGTGTCTTATACCATAAGATTTTTTATAAAATTCTCTTCATATGAAAAAGGTATGTTCATTTTATTTTAAAATTATTGCTTTACATTACTGACATCACTATGTATAGGGTTTTGAATCACAAATATTCTTGTTAGCGTGATTAATCATTAGATTGAATTTACCCTCATTATATTATTATTCTTGTGGAACCCTAAAAGGGTTCATTGTAGAACACTAACATAAGGCTGTGTCAATATTGATTATGTAACCCTAATCTACTTAGGGTTATTGATGAAATTTAGAAAATACTATTCTTTTTATGTTTATGGTTTTGATGGAAACCTAGTCCTTTAGGATTTGTTTTGTTATGTATTGAATCCCTAGATAATTATGGTTTGGTAAATTACAGATTATAAGAAATACCCTTATATTAGCTAAGATGATGTCCTAGGAAAGAAACCCTATGTATATATTTGCTTGTATGATAGAAAACCTAGTCTAAATGAAATTTTTGTATATCTATCTTCGATGCTTTGATGTTTGTGTCTTTGATTTACGTAGTAGACATTTATGAGAAATGTTAGTGCATGAATTTATATATATGTATATGTGAGTAGGCTAACCTAATTGTTGATTCTCATAGTTTTTTAATTCTAGGTATTGTAATAAAGCCCTAGTAGAAGTTTGATATTCTAGGTTATGATGATATTACTTCCGATATGATGATAACATATAGTTTTTACAAAAAACCCTATTAGAGTATAAAATGTATAATATAATTGTTATTTGATTAAATTTTTGTCTCTCTAAGATGGAATGTAGGGTTTTAAATGGATCATAGTAGAATATTTCATTTATCTTTGAAAATAATATTGAGGCCCTAAATAGAAAAATATTAATTTCTCGATTAAATTGCTTTATGTTGTAGTCTACCATTTGTAACAAAAACCTAGCAAGAAGTTGAAGTTTAGAAGCATGTGATTCTTGTTTATTATGAACCTAACTAGTTTTAGGTATTTGATGTCTAAAGTCTAATGCTTCCATTATTGTATAGACATGATTCTAATATAGTTAACTTCATGCTTTTCTATTTGCTTGTACTTGCTATTTAAGTTGTGTAGGTACATAATCTTCAAGATAATGAAGATGTTCAAAGAGTAAATATGATCAAGATGAACTTAGGAATGAAGCCATGATAGTTTCTATGATGTTGATATCCTCCAGTTAAAAAGAAACATGGTTAGAATAAAAGAGTTCATCTCCCCAGTTGAGAGTGAGGGCATATTATGATAATCATGATGGATACCTTGAAAGAAGAAATCATAGAATGTATTAAAGTACTACAATGTATTGAGGATCTCTTGATGTTGCTAGATAAATGAAAGAAGAAAAGCTTCTGACTAGTTGCATACTAATAACTTGATATAAGTGGCATTAGGATGATTAAGGACCCCAAATTTTTGTGTTTACATTTATATGTATATTTTAGAGTTTCATGCTAATTGGAGTTTGTGTTTGAACATGTAAATCTCTCCATAAAGAAGGATGAAATCTTGGGAAGCATGTGTGGAAAAATGGATATATCTAGTTTATTAGGGAGAGGTGAAGCATATAATGGAAGATCCTTGAGAGGAAATATGTTTAGGCTATGTGTGTTTGATGCCTAGATCCCAAAGAGGGAGGGTGGTGTTAGTCTTAGAGTTATCACCTTCGATACACACCTAGATCCTTGGGTTGATGGTTAGTTAGTAAGTCTGATGGTACCTAGACTGGTTGAAAGATTTAGTCCATCTTAGTGCCACCTAGAAATATTACCTTGGTTAGGAATCTAGTTAGCAACACCGAGTGTGATAGAACTCTTCGTAGTTCATTTTGGATAATCTTACATGTACCTCAATAGATATAGGTAACTCTGAATACCTCCCTAGTTAAGAGGAAGTGTTGAAGAATGTAACTAAAGTCGGCTTCATAATTGTACTTGAATCATAATGAAATTTATTTATCAAAAGAAAGAAAACAAAGTTTTTATTATTAAATAAATTGAGTTCTTAAAACATGGGTTTCATGCTTGGGTCTATTGTTTTTAGGTCAAAGCCTCCATTGAAGGATTCTAGGGTGTATGTGAAGTGTTCTCATCCATGTCATATTGTAAGAACCCTTCTTTGGATTTATTCATAAAAGAATAATTTTATTTAATTGTAAAATAGGTCAATTAGGCTTCCTGCACGACGTCGGCCTCAAACTGGACAAGTTGGCGTAAAATAGGTAGCAGAATCACTATATAAAGTCATCAACTCAACCTGATTTTTCACTCACTCACAACAAGTTTGATCTGCAACTTTTAGGGACTGCAAAATGTGAAAAAATAAAAGGAATAATTAGAAGAAGGATAACTAAGGAGAAATAGGTCTCTAAAAATCATAAGAAGTAAAAATTATCTCTCTTTTTCCCACACGTGTAAATCTTTGAAGCTGTTGGATGGGTCGAAATTATAGATTTGTTGGGGAAGCCAAAATTTTGGTGGAGTTGGGCCGAAATTTCTGGGTTGATGTTGGGTTAAATCTTTTGGACAAGAAGAGATTACTAAAGTGTGATAAATAATATTGCAATTATGACTTGGTGGAGGAGGAAGTTTTGTTGGTTTAAGGTCTTTGTCTATCCCATTTGAATTACTATAGGAAGAGTTCTTGAGTGGGTTTTCCCCTATATCGGGGTTTTCCCCTGGCTATGTGCCTACATTTTGGTGTCTTTGATATTCATGTTTTGGTTTTGGTAATTAATTTATGAATTAAGATAAAAATAAGAGCATAATAAATATAATAATAACTCAAGTAAATCACAAGTAATTATCAACAGGAGAAAAAAATTCTTCCTTTCCTATTTTCTAACATCCAACACTGTCAATAGTACCCTATAGATATGACCTCCTAGAGTAACAAGATGTGATTCATAAACAACTTGATGTTTCCACATATAAGATTGTCCCAAAAGAACATCAAAATTTTTGTGTTGGGAAACATCACACAATACCTCATCTTTGAAGGGCTTAATGTCATAGAATAAGTGACATTATTGGATGACATGGATGTCTCATCCTTGGATTAACTAACCAATTTTGTATGGTTTGTGTTTTGAAATTATCGGAAGATTCAATCTCTTAACGAATTCGGTTGAGATTAGTTTTTTTTTCTCCCATTGTCAACAAATAAATGTGGTGGAGTTATCTTCACCCACATCATATAGGTTGTAAAAGGAATGAAATGAAAGATAGGAAAAGAAATAAAACACGCACACATATAAATATAAAAAATAACACAATGATATAGTGAAAAACCAACCTCTATTAATAAATAAAATATTAGAATACTGTAGAACACATGCTAGCTAGAATGGTGGTAGCTAGATATAAAGAGAGATAGAGAGAGAGATAAAGAGAGAGATGTGATGTCTACATGCATTCACAAAAGGCTATCACAAGAGGCTAAAAGAATGAAATTTTAACACAAAGAAATAACCCTATGCTTCTAAAAGCCTAACCCTATAATATTAAATACAAAAAGGTTTGTGGTCCTTGAGGTGGTTAGTTGGTATATCAGTTTCCTAAAGGCACAACTTTTGCATACATTATTTTTTTTGGGCACATAGTCCCTTATTGGAAAAACATATTTGAGGACCACATATTTTGACTAGGGCTATGATATTATATGAGAAAACTTTCCCCAAAAATCACCAAAAACATCATTTTCTTCCTCAAAACAAACCTAGATGTTTGAGACCCAAAAATCCATAAAATCGCTGCCAAGAAAATAGAGAAATTTTGAGTCAGTGGAATATGTGGGTGGAAATTCATATCCACTTAGATCATCACATTTATGAATGGAAGAGGCGCAAACCTTCCCAATGTCCTCTCCCTAATTTGTTTATATGTTTGTGATTTTGATGTAAGTATTGGTTTTGTATCAATGATATGCTTTCCTTTATTATGTTCCCAATAAGAATCTGATCCAAAGTCCATCCTTTTTTCTTTAAGCTCAACCAACAATGATTTCTTCAATAAAAATACATTAGCGTTGTGCAAAGGGATTTTTTGGAACACACCACTTTCTAGTGTCCTTCTTCAACTTCTCATTACCCTTCTTTTCCTATGATTTGTGTTTCTTTTCTTGAGATTGGTTCTCCTTGCTATATCCCTTGTTATATAAGTTATAATTTCCTTCTCTAAACTTTTGTTGCAATTTATTTGCAAAATTTAACTCTCAGTTATTCCTTTTCTTCAATATTTTGTCAATTTTGATAGCATACTAATAAATAGCTCCTAATGAGGAGATGTCCAAGAAATCCATCTCTGTTTGGATTTACCTTTGTACAACAGTATGTTACTTTAGAACTAGGTGCTACTTGGACTCTCTGAAACCCAATTCTGAGTGAATGTGTGGAAAATATTTGCATTCTTTAATATTGTCTAGTCTTTCTCATGTCAAAGAGTTATCCATATTGTGTATTGTCATCATTCTTCCATATAGGGTAGAGTTCATCCTTGAGGGCATCAACAAAAGTTTCCTAAGTTGGTCCCACCTTTAATATCACATGTTCATCTTCTCTGTGTCTCTCTTAGTAATCTTCCCACCAATCTTTAACATGGGGAGTGGCTTTTAGATCCACAAAAGTGATCATTTCATTGTCATACTTTTTTTGGATAGCATAATAGATGTTTAATAGATTTAACCATTTCTTGAAATCATATACATATATTTAGCCTTAAAATAATGGGGTATCACACTTAACTTGTACCTTGAAGGGTGCCATACCTCTAAATTACCTATTTTTAAAGGTGTCTCGACCACTCTTGGTAGTGATTGAAAGATCTAAGAAAAAATGTTTATCACCTTATTCTTATGTGACGTGAGTACTTCATCAATCAACAACTCAATAAGATCTCCTACTCTATCATATCTCTTTTCTTTCACCATTGAAGGTTGTTTGAGTTGTGACAGTGATTGTTCCCAAGAGAAACTAGTTGTATACCTAGCTCTTTAAACCCCAACTTCATTGGGGGCATGCACTAAAGAAAAACAAGGATCAAGTTGTTATCATACCATTGATTTGGGTTGTATAAGGAACTAAATGAAAGTTAAGAGAGGAAATGAAACAGACACACACACACACACATAGAAAAATAAATAAAGCTGAGAACATATTAATATAGTGGAAACCCAACTTCTGTTCATACATAAAACAATAGAATATTGTAAAACATAAAATTTCTAGAATGGCAATAGCTTCGCTCTGAAGAGAGAGCGATGCCATCTACACTCATTCACTAAAACATAGCACAAGAGGTTGAAATAATGACCTTTCAACATAAGGAAAGAATGCTAGAGGTACAAAATGCTAACCCTACAAGATGAAGAGCCAAAAGGTTTTTTGGCCTTGGGATAGTTAGCTAGTATAAAAATTTCTTAGGGGTGCAACTTTTACATTGAAACTTTATTTAGGGTGCATAGTAGCTCGTTGGAGAGAACTATCTAAGGATTACAATATCTTGTTCGAGCCAAAGTATGTTGTGGTAATATAGCCCCTCGAATGGACAAAAAACATCATTTATGGCCTTAAAACATCCTTTGAAGATTGTGACCTGAAAATATATATAAAAACTACCAAGTAGATAAAAAATTATTGAGTCAATGGAAGAGGTGGATGACCAATAATATCCACTTAGATTATTTTGAATTTAGACAATATGGTCAACCATAGTCAACATTGTGAAACAATGGTCAAATTAGAGTCAACCATTGTTGATGGTCAAATATGATCATATATAATCTACATAATCAAACATGGTCGAAAGTGGTCATACATAATCTATATTGTTTAACATGGCCAAGCACGGTCAACCATAGCTCGACCATGGAAAACCATGGTTAAACATGGTCGAGCATAGTTAACTATAATTAAGTGGTAAACATGTCTCAATCATGATCAACCACGTTCAAGTTGAGAACCATGGTCAACCATGGTAACCTATAGTCAATCATAACTTCACCATAACATTATTATAATAGATGATAATAAAATATCATCAACTATAACTTGAAATGGACAACCATAGTGAGCTATAGTGAATCATAACTTCAACATAACTTCACTATAATAGAATATAATAAATCCTCATCTACCATAATTTCATAATATTTAACTAAAATAAAAAGAATTCAACTTTTCTCTAAAGACTTGTCGACATTCAAACCTTGCTTTCCTCTAAAGACTCGTACACATTCTTTGCTCTACCTAATGCAACTCTGTACGACATAATTTTGAGTTGCAAATTGACGCACATGAAATGCCATATTGTGAAAGTCAAGTTGTCGTATTACAATCTCAATTATCTCCTATACAGTACGCACCTCGACATGCTTATGCTGAACCTAAAGCCTTATTGTTACCACTCTTGCGCTAGATAAGGACAAGGATGATGTAGCCATGGTTGACAATGCAATCGTTTTCTTCCTCAATCTCTATTACGAAAACCACTTTTCCATTCACGGACTCATTGCAATTCTCAACTGATTTTTTTTAGAGTAATAGCCCTTTAACAAATCTAACCATTTCTTGAAAGCGTATACATATATTTTCCCTTCAAATAATGGGATATCGTAGTTAACTTGTACCTTGGAGGGTGTCACACCTTTAAAATTATATCTTATTAAAGGTGTCTCAACCACTCTTAGTAGTGGTTGAATGATCTTAGAACAATTTTCCATGAACTTATTCTTATGTCACATGAGTGCTTCATCAAGCAACAACTTGATAAGTTCTCCTACTCAATCATTTCTCTTTTCTTTCACCATTGGATGTTACTTGAGTTGGTGAAAGTGGATGTTCCCAAGTGAAACTAGCTTGATACATAACTCTTTGTACCCTAACCTCTTTGGGGGGAAGCAGTAGAAAGCAATAAGGATCAAATTTTTATTATACCATTGATTTAAGTTTCATACATAATGAAATGAATGTAAAAATACACACACACACACACACACACACACAAAGAAATAAAGCTTAGAAGATAGTAATATAGTGAAAACCCAACTTCTATTAATAAATAAAATAACAGGATAATGTAGAACATAAACTTGCTAGAATGGTGGTAGCCTATCTCTAAAGAGGCGTGGCATCTATACTCATTCACAAAACATAGCATAGCGGGTTGAAATAATGACCTTTTAACAACAAAGAACCCCAGAGGTCCAAAACCCTAACCCTACAAGATGAAACACCAAAAGGTTCATTGGTCATGTGATAGTTTTATATCAGTTTCTTGGGGCTGCAACTTTTACATACAAACTTTATTTAGGGTGCATAGTAGCTCCTTGGAGAGAACTATCTAGGGATTACAAATTTTTGTTAGGGCCAAAGCATGCCATGGTAGCCTAGCTGCATGAATGGAAAAAAAACATCGTTAAGGCCCTTAAAACGACCTCTGAAGTTTGTGACATGAAAATACATACATAAACTACCAAGAAGATAAAGAACTATCAAGTCAATGGAAGAGGTGGATGACAATTAATATCCACATAGATCAATTTGACATTAGACAACATGATCAACCATAGTCAACATGATCAAACCATGGTCAAATTAGATCAATTATGGTTGACCATGGTTAAATATGGTCTAATATAATCTACATAATCAAACATGGTCGAATAGGCCAAATGTGGCCATACAGAATCTAATCGTCTCGTTCGAAACATGTCGACAATATAAAATATTTATGTGATGGATCTCGAAGACATATGTATGAATAACTCTACTCACAAAAACCTCCTTTTAGATAATCTATATTGTTAAACATGGTCAAGTATGGCCAACTATACCTTGACCATGGAAACCATGGTTAAACTTGGTCAAGCATGGTTAACCACGGTCAAGTGGTAACCATGAGTCAATCATGGCCAACCATGGTAAAGCTTGATCAAGAATGGTTAATCATGATCAAGTGGTAACCATGAGTCAATCATGACCAACCATGACCAACCATAGTCAATAATAACTTCACCATAATAGATGATAATAAACCCTCATCACCCACAACTTCAAATAGACACCCACAACTCTAAATGGCTAAGAGGGTGGTTACAATAATGAATCATAACTTCACTCTAATAAAGGATAACAAATCCTCTTCCCCATGACTTCATCATATTTAACCAAAATCAACAATAATCCATTGCTATATACCAATACTTCCCCACAGATCTAACCGTCCCAATCTCAATTCCGCCTATCCAGTAATTCATTTTCTTAATCGGTGAGTTGTTGGCTTTGACGCTGGCTGCTGCTATGTATGGGTCTGGATTTTTGGCTGAACTCCCTTTGCAATAACATAAAATGCCCTCCGCACTCCCGTGCACCAACCGTATTCCTCTCGGCCGGTAAGACCCCGCTAAGATAGATTGGGAAGGGTAACCATATCAACTCTACCGGTAAAGGCGAAGCTGAACGGGACGGGCAGTTGTCAACTAAAAACCGCCATAAATTAAAAGTAATTAATAAACATTCATCAAAATCTTTTAATTTAACGTTATCCGCCGAGGAACGCCTTAATTGAAGACTCGGTTTACGTGAAGCTGGTTTCTTTCTAAATGTTAAAACCTGGAATTTTTCTCTTAAACTTGAAGAAATATCCTATCAAATCAGCCCAACGATATGATATCATTTTATTCGTTGTGGAAGGTATCCGAACCGATAATTGCATCTTGATAATCCTTTATCTTTTTTGATCAGCATGCCTAAGCTCCTCCATGGCCCTCAAACCACTATATCATTTCATGTGATGGCCGGACAATTAGATCACTTGACAAACTCTTGGCCGTTTGCCGTCAACATCATTCGCAACGATCGGGATGGCCACTTGGCAGATTTGAAAAGAAATCTAAGCTCCTTTTAAATTTGAATTCAAATGAATAAATACACGAGCAGATACACACGAGAAAAGCCTACAGTATCTTCCATTTCCTCTGTTATTGCCCTCGTTTGCTCTGCTGCAAAAAGAAAAGGAGGAAGGACGAGGTAAAAAAGAAAGGAAGGACAAGGTAAAAAAGAAAGAAGCTAGCCCTCGTTTCACTCACACGACATGGCGATGTCGACGGAATTAGTGCTGCGGCTTAAGCTTTCTGCAATACTATTTCTGCTGTTCCTGCTCATCGCATTCTTTGATATGACGACGGTGGCTCGTGATCATCTAGCCGCAGAGAAGGACGACATTCAGTCGGTGATCAACGCGCTGAGAGGGTCGGGGTATAGTTTCTTCGCCGCCAGCCTTAAGATGGTCGAGATTCAATCCCTGCTTTCCTCTGAAGACTCGTACACATTCTTCGCTCCGCCTGACGAAGTTCTCTACGACTTACTTTTCACTAGCAAATCGTGGCAAGAATACATGGACGCCGTGAAGTACCATATTGTGAATGTCTTGTCGTATCACAATCTCAGGCGTCTCCTAGACGGCGCGCAGCTGGACACGCTTATGCCGAACCGGAGCCTTATTCTTACCACCGTTGCCCTAGACGAGGACGAGGAGGATGAGGATGCAGTGATGGTAAATAATGTGGTCGTTTCCTTCCCTGATCTCTATTACGACAAACGCTTTGCCGTTCATGGACTCACTGCCGCTGTCGATGTATAGTCCGTTCTTGCGTCATGGAAAGCCCCTGAAGCGATGGCTGTTGCATCTTGGGAAAGCGAACTTCTGGGCAACCTTTTAGCCGAATCGAAGCCATTAAATGTCTACTATGATCCAATCCAGAATGTTTCTGTTATTCTCACTTGCGGCATTCCAATTCGCCACCCCCACCGCCACCAGTGGAAACCCTAGCGCTCTCTCTTTCAGTCTCGTTCTGGTTCTCGCCACCGTCTTGATGAGTGATGTGTGCATACCAATATATCTTCTATTGATGTTGATATCATCCAATAAACATAGGCAACTCAAACAGCTGCATCCTAGGCTGAAGACGTTCAGTTCATTCATTGCTGGTACTCATACATCTCAGACTTTTGGTAAAATAATGTGTATATAATCAAGAGAGCAACTGTACATATGCTGAGTAATATTTTCAGTATTTGAATCGCATTCATATAAATATAGAAAATGCTCATGTTTTATTATTGGAGATTTACATGGGAGATGGATTGATGTATAAAATTTCGGATTTATTTGGGTTTTTATAAATTAAAACTCGGAATTGTTTCTCTACCTATTGTTTCACAATGGTATTAAAACTTCAAGAAAAAGTTGTGTCGAATAATAATTCATAACAGCTTTGGGGTGATATCTTCTTAAATTCACTTAAAATTGAAGATATCTTTTGAATTCAAAAATCTCTTTAAATATTGGGATCTAAACTACTAAACCATGTTATAATGAGAAAGTTACAGTATAAGTGAATTAAAAAGTTTTCCACCATTTTAGAATAAAAAGCTTTCACTATTGGAATGGTGGGTTTGCAGTCATAGAAAATCTTTATGTTTGGAAGCGTGGAACGGTGAAGATTCATGGAAGTTTTATTGAATCACACGTTAATGGAATCAAAGAATCCATGTATTCCGAAATTAATGTCAGAGCTGAAAGTTATAAACAATAAATAAAATAGAGGAAGATAAATCAATAAACAATAAAGTAAGGGAAGGTAAGTCTTTGTCGTTTGTTGTGGTTAATTATGAAATGCTTTTTTTTATTGAAGAGAACCTTGTCTGCGTTTTTTCATTTTTAAATGCTAGCGACTTATCTTCGTTACTTATAGTATAATATGACAATTCATTATGGGTTTTAATATATGATATATTAAATTTATTTTTAATTTTTTATATGTTAACAGAATTAATATAATTTTATTTTTTTCAAAGTTAATTATCCCGGGTACCTTACCCAGAAGAAAAAGGGAGATTTATTTTTATATGTTAACAAAATTAATATAATTTTAGTTATTTTTATATATATTTTTTGAATTGTCAAAGTTAATCCTCCTCAAAACCTTGCTCAGCAAAAAGGAGATTTACTGACTCACATTTAAAATCTATTTTAATACGGGAAAAAGATTATAGAATAATAATATAATCTCATAGTTACTTGAGAATCGTAATAAACTAAAATAGAATAATAATATAATTTCATGATTAAATTATGAATTTTAAACTAAAATAGAATAATAATATAATTTCATGATTAAATTATGAATTTTAAACTAAAATAGAATAATAATATAATTTCATGGTTATGAATTTTAATAAACTAAAATTATTATGATAATTTCTTAGCAAATTTAAAAGATCATGATAGACAAATTTCTATACAACACCAAAAAATTAACATACAATTTCTTTTATGATACACAATGTAATCCTCAATAAAACTTCTTCTTTTATTTTAATTTGAATTTTTATGAAATTTGAGTTGAGAAAAGTTTAATGTATTTTTGTGAATATATTTATCTATTTGATTTTTTGACTTTTTTTTATGAAGATGATATTGCATAATTATGTAGTTGAAAAAAAAATGATGTGGTGTTGAAAAATGTTTAACTAAACATGAATATTACTCAAATTGGTTGTTTTTTTCTTTTTCTTTTTCTTTTCTAGATCAAAAAAACATGTTTTTTTATCTTGACATTGTTATTTTTGATGTTTACATGTATATTTTTAGGAAATTAAAATAAGTGAAAATTGTTGAATATATGTTAATAATTTTTTTTGAGAAATTTTAATTTTTCTTTCTATATATATATATATATATATATACAAATTTATAAAAAAAAAAATTCATAATAATTATATTACAATATTCTAAATCACAATTACAAACTTTTTATTATCAATTACATTTATGAAGATGATTTATTTACTATCAATTTTTTTTAATACAATTGTAGTTTTTTAAAATATTTATCCTTTTCTGCAAAGCATTTATATCTATTTGGCTTTCAAATAAGGGAATATCAAGGTTAACTCCTAGCTTAAAGGGTTTCCTAGCCCCAAAATTACTCTTGGTTGAAGATACCTTGGCCTCTCTTAACATTGGTCAAAGGATCTAGCCAAAATTGTCCATCAAATTTTTCCTCTATCATGTGAGTGCTTCCATGAGAAACAACTTGATTAAGTTTTGATGCTCCATCATATCTCTTTTCTTTTCCTTTTGAGGTTAGGTTGGTGAAAATGATTCTTCCCAAGTGAAACTAGCTTGAGACCTACTATATGTACTCTAACCTCATCACAAACATGCAATAAGAAACAAAAATGAGAAGATTGTTCCAATATCACTAATTTGGATTATAAAAGGAATGAAGTGAAATGAAATGTGCACATAGAGATGTTTAGCATAAAAACTCAACTTATGTTAATAAATAAAATAACATAATATTGTAGAACAAAAACTGGGTGGAATGGTGGTAGCTTATATTTAGAGATAAAGAGATGGAAGCTATAATAGGTTGAAAGAAAGTCGTCTTAATATAAAGAAAAAACGGTAGAGATCACAAACCCTAATCTTAGAAGATGAAGCACCAAAAGATTTATGGGACCTTTGACCGGTGAAACTTTTAAATAAAAACTCTAATTGGAGTGCATAGGTTAGAGCTAGAGAATGTCATAGTAGTCTAGCCCCTTGAATGGTCAGAAATATGGTTTATATCAATTTGACTTTAGACAATATGGGCAACCATAGTCAACCTTTTCAAAATATAGTCATATTAGGGTAAAATATGGTTAACATAGTCAATCATAATTGACCATAGTTAAATATGGTCAATCATAGTCATTTATAATTTCCATAATTAAACATAGTAAAATGTAGTCACAAAAATCTATTTTTTTAAACAACCATAATTGACTATAAACAATTATGGTTAATCATGATTAAATGATAACCATGAATTAACCAATCATTAAGAAGTCAACCACATCAAGTGGACAACCTTAATAGCTCATAATGAATCATAATTTCATGGTAATACATGACAATAAACCCTGAACCATAGTTTCACTATATTTAACAATAATATAAATCATAAAAAGAAAGTGATACGTAGTTTAATAGTGAGTTTGGCGAGGTGAAACCAAAAAAAATCACTGTTCAATTCCCATATAATAATAATAAATGTTGATTGCAACGGGATAATCCTTCATCCTTTCTTGTGTCGTGAACATCAGTCACAACTGTCCCAACGACTACTAGGCGGACTTGAAAAGGTCTCTAAGTTCCTTTTAAATTTGAATTCAAATTAATAAATATGAGGGCAGATAGGTCCCATAGATAAGTGACGTAGGTTTCGTTAAATTATTAATATTATTTTCTTTCGCTGTAGACGGTATAATAAACGTTGATTGCAACTGGATAATCCTTCATCCTTTCTTGATAGGCCAAGCAATGAATGCCTAAGCACCTCAATGGCTTCAAACCACCATATCATTTCATAACATGCCGACAATTAGATTAGGCGACAACACCTCGGTGATTTGCTTTCAACATCAGTCACAACCTTCCCAAAAGCTACTCGGCCGACTTGAAAAGGTCTCTGAGTTCCTTTTAAATTTGAATTCAAATTAGTAAGTATGCAGGCAGATACTACAGTCACAACCGTCCAAACGCTACTCGGCGGACTTGAAAATCTCTCTAAGTTCTTTTTAAATTTGAATTCAAATTAATAAATATGTATCTGTCATTTTGCTCTATGATTCGTCTCGTTTGAAAAGAAGGAAGGAGGTAAAAAGAAAAGATGTTGGCCCTTGTGATGTCGATGGAATTGATGCTGCGGCTTAAAGCTTTTTGCAAGAGAATATCTTACGCTGGGATATAAACTACTAAATCACGTTATAATGAGAAAAATACAGTATAATTGAATAAAAAAGTTTTCCACCATTTTAGAATAGAAAGCTCTCAATATTGGAATGGTGGGTTTGCCGTCATTAAAAAAAATCTTTATATTTGAAAGCGTGCAATAGCGAAGATTCATAGATGTTGGAATCACGAAATCGTTGTATTTCGAAACAAATGTCAGAGTTGTAATTTAACAAACAATAAACAATAAAATAGACGAAGATAAATATTTGTCGTTTCTTTTGCTTAATTATGAAATGCTATTTTATTATCAGCCATGGAAAGCTTAGTCGATGAATCTGGTCATAGATCAATCTTGTCTGTGTTTTTCGTTTTTAAATTCTAACGACTCATCCCTGTGTATTCTAGTATACTATGGAAATTCATTACATAGGATTTAATATATGATATATTAAATTTATTTTTAATTTTGTATATATTAACCCATTAATATAATTTGTTTTAAGATTTTCCTTATGTGAATGTTAATTCTCTCCAAGAAGGAGATTTATTGACTGTGAAAACAAACTATAGGATAGAATAGATTAAGTTGAGAATTTTATCAAAGTAAAAGTTATATAGAAAATTATGAGGATTTTAATAAACAACAATTAATATAAAAACCCTATTAAAAATTATGATAAATAGTTTATTATATACAACTGAAAAAATCAAGATATGATAGAATATCATAATACACAATTTAATATCATAGTACACAATTTAATCTTAATTTGAAATTTAATGAATTTTTGACCATTTATCCTCCATAAAACTAGTATTTTAATTTTAATTTAAAATTAAATGAAATTTGACCCATGTAGAAATTAGTTTTATTTTAATTTAATTTTAAATTAAATAAATTTTGACCCATATAGAAATTATTAACAAATTTACAGTTTAAAATTCAATGCATTTTTGTAAACAATAAATTACCCTTGTCATTTTTAAAATTCAATGCATTTTTGTAAACAATAAATTATCCTTATCATCTTTTCATAAAGATGATTTTGTATAACTATGTACTTAGAAGTAACACACATTCTCTTATGAGAAAATTTGTCTAATCATACTTAATAATCCTTTCTCACAAGATTTTTGTTTCTAGAAGACTCTCTTCTTTTTAGAAGACCCTTATTTCTAGAAGACTCTTCTCTTTTATCTTGACATGTCTAAATATTCCTTTTTAGAAGACTCTTTTCAGATTCCTTTTTAGAATATCACAGGGACTGTAACCTTCTGGTTTTATTTTACCTATTTTTATATAAAGTTGTTATAAGACATTCTAACCCCTGCTTTTATTTTACCTATTGTTATATCAAGTTGTTATAAGACATTATAAATGAATAAAAAATGGTGCATTATTTAATGATACTTTAATATTTAACTTTTTATTTAAAGAGATTAATTTAATAATAATTTTCTTGATTTAAATGAGAAAGTAACTCTTTGGTAAATATTCCAAGAACCTAGGGAAAAGAGGTTGAGACAATTCTGACAGTTATCTTTCCAAAAGAATTTAAGGGAAAATCCTAAGGAGGAAAGGGGTTATGTGTAGAAGGTGGTGAGGTTTAAGCAACAAGTGGTTGCACTGAGCTGTCTAAAGCTGGTGTGAGAACTGGTGGAACTTAGGAATTACTCGAGAGAAGAAAATTTTGGATTTAATCCTGAGGTCTAACTTCTTGTCTCAGGAAAATACCTAAGCCTTGGTGCGAAGCAAGGGGGGAGCAGAGGATGTAATAGCCTCCCTCAAGGTTGGGAGGCCCGACAGTTATTCGAAGAAAGCCCCAAGAATAGGTATTTAAGTATTTTGAGTATACTGTTAAATATTGTTAATAGTTGAAATAAATGCTGGAATAATGTTGCACATAAATTACAGAAAAGAAATGCTAGCTTAACATTTGTATTTAAAATTTAGAAATGAAATGCTAGCTTAGCATTTGTATTTAAAGTACAGAAATGAATGCTATTTTAATAGTTGTATTTAAAGTACCGGAAATAAATGCTAGGAAAATACTACATTGAAAATAAGAGCAACAAATGCTAGATTTACACTGTCATTACATTCTGGAATAGATAGTTGTAATTAACAATAATGTATTTAATTCTAAGACAGAAAAACTACACTCAGAATACTAAATGAAACTAATTTACATTAGATTTTCTGTCATGGTTATTTAATGAATCCTATTTCTTAACCATTAACATTAGAATACCTCACGGTATAGACAGAAACCTGAAATATATTGAACAGAAAACCTAAAAATCCACAGAGATCTCTATACCAGCAGAGGTACATGGGTACAGGCCATGGGTTTATATCCAAGACCCATGAGGAGGGTCGAGGTTCTAGTCCCATTTCGCCTGCTAGAGAATGCACCGTAGGTAAACAAACAAGTACTAGTTCAAACTAAGAAAAAGAAAATGAATTAAGTTGATTGTATAAAAGATTCAATTAGAGAAGCGCCAGAACATTTTCCACTTAACCAGATATAAAAAAAGACGATAATGCATGGGATGAAAATATCATAGATATCCAAAATATAAAATGGGCAAACCCTCGTAAAATACATTCAAGAAATTGGATTAAAAGTTATACATCAATCAATAAAAAATAAACAGAAGAAGAGTTCTAGCATGCGTGATTTTTAACAGTCCACAGTTCTGAAAACAAGCCCTGAGTAATTAGAAATTCAGAAAAAGGGGTCGAGCCCAGATAGAAAATTTAACTAAACACTCCATAATAGAGCTGCTAGGCTACGACTGAGCCTGACAAGTCCATGGAAACAAAACCCCTGCCCTGCAATAGACAAATGGTGGCAACCGAGAATACTGTTAGGGGAATATCATGGACGGTTGGGTCAGGGTTGTCGAGGAAGATGGAGAGAGGAACATACCGATGACTGAGGGCAAGGAAATGACGCCTGAGTCCTGAAGTCCCATATGCCTTCGGATTACTTGAGAGCAACATTAAAACACAAAGATTACAATTCGGAAGAGATAGAACTTTAAAACCATAGTGAAAGGAATAATACATAAAATTACAACCTTAAACCTAAAAACTACAATAGCCCCACTTACTTTCAGAGCCGAGGAGGTCAAGGGTAGTGTTGGAGCTAACGCAGAAGCCTTTTTGTGTATTAGAGCCCAACCTGGATAATTTTGAAAAGATCTGAGGAGGAGGAAGAGAGCTAAGCAGATGCTTACGTTAACAATCTGTGCAAAAAAGTAACGCAGTCGAAAATTTAACTATACACCCATGTATCAGAATTCAAAGGGAAATGAAACAAGAGGAGTTACAGTCTAAATGAACACTGAATCTTACCTCCATTGCAACTGAGAACGAATAGAAACGAATTTCGTCAACGACATCTTGACTATGGAGGAAACACCATAAGGTATTAGGCCTATGAGCTAACAAATTGCAGAGTAGAGCTTTAGACCTCGCAGCGGGTGAAATGACACTTTGGCGGGAGGTTACAGGTGGGTAGTTACCCTAACCCTCCTCCTTGGCCAAATCCACCATCGATTTCTCATGGAAGGGATCGGACGATCCAGAACTCGCCAAAGGATGGAGCTTGGATAGGTGGAGATCAACGCACCTTCCGAGAGATGTGGTATTAATTTACAGTGTAAGGATTCTTTAATGCATTAAATCATAGTATAATAATTTCCAAACAAATGGACAAAGGCCAGTACGAGCATATCTGAAAGTTAACAATTACCCGAGATTTCGTATTAACCAAACAAAATATTGAAAAGGAAATTGGTAAAGGTTCTGAACCGAAGTTATTATGTGATCCGGATTTATGCAGGAACACAACAGAAAAAACATATAAATAGAAATACAGCGATGCAGCGGAAATAATACTTCATTTCATTAATATCAAAGAACTGAAATTTGCTTACAGACAGAATGGAAATAAAACTAGCTAGGGCGCTGGTAGCTATCTCTGAGAAGAGATGTGGCGGCTACAGGCCTCTGAACCGAGTTACAATGAGGCTCGAGGGCCTATTTATCATTTAGAAACAATGGGAAATCCTAAATAGCCAAAACCCTAACCCTAGGAGATGAAGCGCCAAAACTATGGGCCCCGTTTTGGGTAAATTGGTGTTTCAACTTCCCAGGGGCGTAACTTTGGCATACGATCTCCGTTTGACGCGTACCATACCTCGTTAGAAAGATCTATCCGAGGAATACAAATTTGGAACGAGCAACATCGGTCCATGGACCCATGTTGCTCTCCGTTTTCCCAAAAAACGTCGTTTAGGGCCTCAAAACGGCTCCGGAAGTTTAGGACCCGAAAAACTGCTAAAAATAGTAAACTGTGCCGAAACTGAAAAAATGAAAGAGATAATGGTGGAGCCCCAAGTGGAATAGGCGGGTGACCACCAATATCCACCTGGATCATTCCCCCCCCCTTAAGAAGCAATGGTCCCCATTGCGTTAAGTTCCTCCATGAGATGAGGAAATTTCTGCTGAACTTGGTCCCTGGTGAACCAATTTCCTTAGTGCAGGAGTTGGCCAGCTTTGACAACCCGATATAATTGGATCTTCTGTTGGCAAGTGTTCTTGATTTGCATGTCCATGATACAATCTGTGGTGGCCTGTTCCATGCAATCTGGATTTAACTCTGTTGGTGTGAGTTGTTCTGCAATGTCCGAGGTGTCCAGTAGAGGTGGGAAGTAAGGACAAAGGCGATCCACATTGAAGACTGGGTGCAGACCAAGGAATGGAGGAATACTAAGCTCGAAGGCATTGTTCCCTACAGCCTTGGTGATGGTGTACGGCCCGTATCGGAGCGGGTGAAGCTTGCGGTGGGGTCCAGTGAGGCGCTCCTTCTGCAAATGTAGCCATACTTTGTCGCCCACCTGGAAGTTGTGTGGCACCCGGTGTTGATTATGGCGTTGCTTGTACTTGGCATTGGCTCTGTCCAATATATCATGAACCTGTTGGCGGATGTGTTGAATGCGCTCGATGAAGCTACTGGCTTTGTCAACTTCAGACTGGACATGAGCTGAATTGGCCTGAGCAGCTGCAAATGGTATGGCTACGTCAATGGGGCATAGTGGCTGGAATCCCAAGCCCACCTGAAAGGGGCTATGGCCGATTGAACTGTGGAGAGCCCGATTATAACTATGTTGTACATAAGGGAGGCTCTTGTCCCATGTGCGTGGATGCTTTGAATTGTACATGCGCAGAATGTGTACAATCATTCTGTTGACGACCTCTGTCTGGCCATCTGTTTGGGGATGGAAAGCTGTGGACTTGGTGAGCTTGGTATCCAACATCGACCAGAGGCTGGACCAAAATGTGCTGAGGAACCTGCTATCTCGATCTGATATGATAGACTGTGGGATCCCAAAGTGCACCCACACTCGTTCAAAGAAGAGTTTAGCAGTGGCTTCTGCTGTGATATTCTTCTTGCAGGCCGCCATAATGGCCATCTTCGAGAATCTATCGACGACCACGAAAACATAGTCATTTCCCTGCTTAGTAGAAGGCAGGCCTGACATGTAATCCATGGAGATGGATTCCCAAGGTTGACTAGGGGTAGGTAGAGGAGTATATAGGCCTTGCTTATTGATGGACGGTTTGGAAATGGCACAAGCAATGCAGGATCCGATGTGCTTCTCGACATCCTTTCGAAGGTTCGGCCAGTAGAAATACTTCTGCAGGATTGCTACTATTTTCTCAATCTCGAAATGCCCAGCGACTCGACTGTAGTGTGCTTCCCATATCATCTTGGCACGCTCGCTTGAAGGAACACAAAGGTGTCCCATGTGACATAAAAGTGCATCTTGGAGGTGAAAATTTGGAACTTGTGTACCCCCCAAGAGTGCCTTGTAAGTGTGGCCGAATTCTGGGTCACTCTCATAGAGAAGCGACCAATCAGAAGTCTCATGCCCACAAGAGTTGAGCACGGTGGTGAGCGCCACGATCGGTGGTCGGCTGAGGCAGTCTGCAACATTATTGGTGCTACCCTTCTTGTACTTGATGTTCAAATGAAACTGTTGAAGATATGTGGACCACTTCTGATGGCGATCATTCTGCAACTTCCCTTGTGTCTGTATGAACTGCAGGGGCCGGTGGTCTGTGTGGATGATTGTTTCCTTCCCCAAAATGTAATGCTTCCATTGTCGACAAGCTTGCACAATGGAGTACATTTATTTGTCATAAGTGGGATACTTGCGAACTGTGTCAGACAATGTCTCACTGTGAAATGCCACTGGATGTCCCTGTTGAGTAAGAACTGCCCCAATAGCATAGTCAGAGGCATCTGTCTCGATCTCAAATGGCCGTTGCAAGTCTGGTAAAGTGAGCACTAGGGCAGAACATAGGCGGTTTTTCAGTTCTGTGAACGCCTTCTGTTGAGGTTCCGACCAAAAAAATTTTTCTCTCGCTCCTCCCTTGGTGACTTGACTCAAGGGCCAAGTGATATGAGAGAATCCCAACACGAACCTCCAATAGAAATTAGCAAGACCCAGAAAGCTGCGAAGCTCTGTTATAGTGGTTGGGGCTGGCCAATCCCGAATGACTTGGATCTTGGCCGGATCCACATGCACCCCCCTTTCATCAATAATGTATCCCAGATATTGAACCTGGGTCATGCCAAAAGTGCACTTCTCCAAATTGGCACACAACTTGTGTTGCCGCAGTGTTTGGAGGACTTGTCGGATGTGGTGAAGGTGCTCTTCCCAAGTCTCGCTGAAGATCAGAATGTCATCCAAGTACACCACTACAAATGAGTTGGTGAATGGCCGCAAGATGTCATCCACATCCTCATGAAGGTGGCAGGAGCATTCGTCAACCCGAAAGGCATGACCAGCCATTCGAAAAGGCCTTCCTTGGCTTTGAAGGCAGTCTTCCACACATTGGAGGGTTCAATTGGTACTTGGTGATACCCAGACTTCAGGTCGATCTTGCTCAAATATTTTGCACCTTTGAGTTGGTCCAGAAGGTCATCAATCCGTGGGATTGGGTACCTATTCTGGACAGTGATCTTGTTCAGCGCCCGATAGTCAATACAGAGTCTCCACGTCCCATCCTTCTTCTGTACCAACACGATTGGGCTCCCACAAGGCGATGAACTTGGTCTGATGTGACCTTTTTGCAACAACTCTTGAATCTGCCTCTTGATTTCATCATTCTCCAGAACAGAGCGCTGATAGATCGGTCCATTAGGTAGCGACGCACCTGGGGTCAGATCAATTGGGTGCTTGACCTGACAGTGCAGAGGAACCCATGTGGGTGAGGTGAATATGTCTGCGTACTCCTCCACAACCTTATCCATTTGTTGTTTTTGTGTAGAGGAGCCATGTCTGGAGGTCGTGGCCACAGTCTTCTTCTTGCCCTGGGGGCGGATCATTAGGAAAACGAATTTCTTGGTTTGGGAAATGAGCTTACTGCATTGTTTTGCAGTAACCAAAGAGATAGCGGCAGGAGGTGGTACCTCTGGTATCCTGTACAACTTATTTCCCAAAGTAACAATAACAGCACGAGGTCAAGACTCATACACAGCATGACGCTTCCACAAGTATGGTTGTCCTAATAATACATCAGAAACATCAATAGGAGCAACGTCACATAATACCTCATCCGTGAAGGGCTCGATGCTATAGGGAAGGCGGCACTGCTGGCTGACGCGGAGATCTCGTCCTTGGTGAAGCCACCCGATGGTGTATGGATGTGGGTGAGCTGTGGTCGGCAAGCCCAACCGCTTCACGGCGTCTGCTGAAATGAGGTTCTTTTGGCTCCCATTGTCGACAATGAACTGTACCGGGGAGCCCTTTACCCACATCCGGGAGTGGAAGAGACGTTCCTCCTCCTCTGGATCTTCCGGTTCCTCCTTTTGGATCTTTGTAGTGGCAACAATGGCATTGGGCTCCGCATCAATAATCTGTTTCCCTTTTTCATTCGCCTTTTCAGGTTCTGATTCGGAGTCAGAGCATGCATCTGACTCAGAAGCCCTCATCTCGGCCACTAGCGACTGCTTGGCCCGACACTCACTTGTGCTGTGAGTGGAGCTCTTATGGAACTCACACCACTTTCCCGTGTCCTTCTTTGGCTTTGCGGTGCTGTTCTTTTCTTGTGGCTTCGATGAGTTGTCTTTAACCGCCATGCCTTGGCTCGGTCCTTTGTTCTGTGGTTTGGAAGCACCTTTCCCTTGCTTTTGATTCGCAGATCCAAAGTCTCGCTTCTTCTGCTTGAATTTCTGCTCAATCTTGGCAGCATACCGGTATGCCGTACCAAGCGAGGAGATGTCAAGGAACTCCATTTCCTCCTGAATGTATTTGTGCAGACAGCTGCGATACTTTAGCACGAGATGTTTCTCTGAATCTTTGATACCCAACTTTGTGCGCAGGGTATGGAACAGATTCGTCAGCTCATGCACATCTTGATCCCTTTGTTGTCGCAGCGTGGTCCATTGTATGTACTTGTCCTCATAGCTCCCCACGGGATAGTACTGTTCCTTGACGGCGTCTCGGAAAGAATTCCAAGTTGGTACGGCCGAGAATAGAGACGGTTCTGTTTGGTCCTTGTTCTCACAGTAGGTTTCCCACCAGTCCTTAACATGGGGGGTAGCTTTGAGGAGTGCAAAAATAATCTTCTCCCGGTCTGAAAAGTCATGAACCGAGAAATATCCTTCTAACAGATTCAACCATCTATCTACAGCATCTGCGTCTATTTGACCCTCAAATATGGGAATGTCAAAATTTACTTGTAACTTAAAAGGAGTCACGCCTCCAGAGTGGCTGCTAGATGCAGATGCGCCGCCGGTGGGTAGCCGTTGAAGGATCTGAGCAAAATTATCCATCATCGCGTTCCTTTGTTTCTCGAGGGCCTCCTCGAGCAATATTTTGATAGGATCTCCTGCTCCCTCATCTTTCTTTTCGTCCCCCATGGGCGTCCGTCGAGGTTTGTGAGGCTGATCTTGCAAAGGTTCCACCAGATCGAGCCCTAGCTCCTTATACCCCGACCTCGTTGGGGACATGCAAAGAAGGATCGAGAAAAAGTAGACCGCTCTGATACCACTGATCCGGATTTATGCAGGAACGCAATAGAATAAACATATAAACATAAATACAGAGATGCAGCGGAAATAACACTTCATTTCATTAATATCAAAGAACCGAAATTTGCTTACAGACAGAATGGAAATAAAACTAGCTAGGGCGCTGGTAGCTATCTCTGAGAAGAGATGTGGCGGCTACAGGCCTCTGAACTAAGTTACAATGAGGCTCGAGGGCCTATTTATCATTTAGAAACAATGGGAAATCCTAAACAGCCAAAACCCTAACCCTAGAAGATGAAGCGCCAAAACTATGGGCCCCGTTTGGGTAAATTGGTGTTTCAACTTCCCAGGGGCGTAACTTTGGCATACGATCTCCATTTGACGCGTACCATACCTCGTTAGAAAGATCTATCCGAGGAATACAAATTTGGAATGAGCAACATCGGTCCATGGACCCATGTTGCTCTCCGTTTTCCCAAAAAACGTCGTTTAGGGCCTCAAAACGGCTCCGGAAGTTTAGGACCCAAAAAACTGCTAAAAATAGTAAACTGTGCCGAAACTGAAAAAATGAAAGAGACAATGGTGGAGCCCCAAGTGGAATCGGCGGGTGACCAACAATATCCACCTGGATCATTATGAGATTAATCCAAAGTTTGACATTGTAAAACAAGGTCACATATTATATATGATTAGTTTGCGAATATGTTATATATATATATATATATATATATATATATATATATATATATATATATAGTGTTTGATGTGTGGGCTTTATCAATGTTGTTTATACATGTGTATTCACCTAGTGATCATCCTTATTTCCTTAATCATTTTGTAAATGTATGTAAATAGTGTGTTAGTTGTTACAAGTGGTATCAGAGCATAAGTTACAAACTAGGGGCCAGATGGGCCAATACCATACTAATTTTTTTTTTGTTCCTATTAAAGTTTAAAGGTTCAAAATTTGTGTAAAGTACATGAACAGATTAGTGTAAGCTACCATGAGAAGGGGATCGAGTCATCATGCACCCAGAAACACAGGGGAGACCCATCCTGTGATCAATCTTGAAGTATGCCTGGAAATGTGGGTGTAGTTAAGTGTGGACTAGCACCAACAAACAAGAAGATTGTTGGAAGAACAACAACGACAGAAAAATAGGTTGCTGGATATTGTGCAACAACTATAGACATAGATTCTTAAGGTTCGCAGTGACAATGAAAGGTTGATGAGAGAACATGAGAGGATGTTAAAAAGTCTATCAGATAGACATAACCCACCTAGTGGACAACCTAGCCCCGAGAGGAACACTCAGGAAGAAAGAGAATGACACCAAGAAGAACATGATAATGTTGAAGGCAATCGAACGCCAATAAGTAATAAAAGGAAAACATACAATGAGGCTGAATTTGGAAATTTTCTAGAACAACAATAGCTGAAAAAACATACAGCGAAATTGCAGGGAGAATTCCAGAAGATCAAGCCTCCTACCTTTGACGGAGAGGCAGAGGAAATGGTGGAAGCTTGGATAATAAACATGAACAAGTACTTCCAAGTGTATGAATATAACAACAAACTTAAATCTCGTTTAGCCATTTATCGGCTACTGGAAAAAGCAACACTGTGGTGGGAGGAAGTGAAGAATGTACGAGTGGAAGATCAAAATGTAACTTGGGATGAGTTTCAACAATATTTCAAAGATAAGTATCTTAATGAATGGTTTTACAATGATAAATCCTAATAATTTCATGATTTGAAATTAGGCCAAATGACTATGGATGAATTTATTACGAAATTTACTTCATTATTAAGATATGTACCTTATTTGCGTGATGAAAAGGAAAAAGTACAACGTTTCCTGAGCAGTTTGCCGATACACATGAAAGAAAGAGTTGAGTTTGTAAATCCAAAAAATATGGATGAAGCGATACGGAAAGCACGTATGTGCTATCAACAATCCAAGGCAAAGGGAGAAACTGGAAAAAGCTGGCCGCCTCGAAAAGGGCATAATTTTTTTATCAATCACAGAAATAACAGATCCAACAATTTTAAGAATGCTACAGGGAATCCACTGAGTAAACAGAATGGAAAAAGTCAAACAAGGACCAAGTGGGCTGGTGAGGAGCGACATACTGAAGCTTCTAGCAGAATCGACATTGGACAGCCCCAAAAACCTCCGTTGCAATGCTGGGGATGTGGTGAAGCACATTACTTCAAAAACTTCCCTCATCGAGGAAGGAATGAGGTGGAATCAAATCTGCAAGAGGCATCGACTATGGGGGATGTAGCTCGAAACATACCCAGAATAAATACAGCGTTGGAGGATCAGCAAGCAGATTACCGGCCAACCATGATAGAGATAGAAGGTAAGATTCAAACCTAATCTGTTTCTATTTTAGTTGACCCTGGTGCTAGCTTGAGCTACATACACTCGCGTGTAGTTGAAAACTGTAAATTACAGAATCAGAAATTAAAAAACCCTTGTTTAGTTCAGCTGGCTACAGGGGCAAGAAGACGAGTCCATGCCAAGGTACCAAATTGTGAACGGAGTATTGGAGACCAACACATAAATTTAGAACTCAATGTTCTACCTCTGGGATCACATGATGTTTTATTGGGGATGGATTGGCAAGGAAAATTTTAGGGGCTAATATTCGCAAGCAGGCTAAGTTTCCATGCTTTTTATAAAAAAAATATTCGCCAATTTCTCTTTTTTTTTTTAAATTGATTTGCCCAAATTTTATAATATAAAATTATTTTACCATAAAAATTGCCAAACAATTATATATACTAATATAAAATAATTACAAACATAAATGTATTTACAAAAATATCATAAAAAAAATTATAATTTACATATTGGGGACTATTAAGATTTGCCAAGGTTTCTAAAATTTCAAATAAACTTCCATCCTTAAAATTTTCCATGACTGGTTGGAGAAAAATTGGTTATTAGTGGACTGCAAGAATAAGGTCACTCATTTTAAGTTGAATGATGGGACAAGACAAGAATTGCAGGGTATTAAAAAGCCTTTGCAGTTACAGCCTATTACTGCATCTCAGTTAAGTAAATGCATGAGAAAAGGTTTCCAGATCTATGCAATTCAAGTAGGATTCACCAACACAAAATATAAGACTCTTATGTTGGAGAATATTCCTATTGTGCAAGAATTCCAAGATGTATTCCGTAAGGAAATTCTAGGACTGCACCCAAAAGAGACATAGAATTTACTATTGAACTAATACCCGGGGCAACACCTATGTCCCGAACTCCATAGAAAATGAGTGCATTGGAATTAATAGAATTAAAGATACAGCTGTAGGAATTGATGGATAAAGGCTACATTCGGCCAATTGTGTCCCTATGGGGAGCACTAGTGTTGTTTGTGAAGAAGAAGGATGGCACTATGCGTATGTGTATGGATTATCGACAGCTCAACAAGCTCATCGTTAAAAACAAATACCCACTACCGCGCATAGATGACATGTTCAACCAAGTCAAAGGAGCTACAGTATTTTCCAATATTGACTTAAGGTCAGGTTACCACCAGATACAGATCAAGGACGAAGATATAAGCAAGACAACCTTTCACACCAGGTATGGGCATTATGAGTTTGTCGTATTACCATTTGGGTTAACCAATGTACCAACAACCTTTATGAGTTTAATGCATGGAATTTTTCACCCATACTTGGACAAATTTGTTTTAATTTTCATTGATGATATATTAATTTATTCCAATAATATAGAAGAGCATCAGGAACATCTGCACATTTTACTGAGAATGCTAAGAGAGCATCATCTCTATGCCAAGTTTAGTAAATGTGACTTCTTTAAGGAACATATCCAATATTTGGGGCATGTGATTTCTGCTAAAGGGAATTTTGTGGACCTAGAAAAGATAAAGACAATTATGGAATGGAGAGTCCCAAAGAACTTAGCTGACATACGCTCATTTATGGGTTTGGCTGGTTACTACTGACGATTTATCAATGCATTCTACGAAATAGCTTTTCCCATTATCTCCCTACAGAGGAAAGGACAAGTCTTTAAATAGACTCAAGAATGTCAAAAAAATTTTGAGTTATTGAAGGAGCTGTTAACTACTGCCCTTGTTATGAAGGTAGCGAATCCCAGTAAAGAGTTTGAGGTATGTACTGATGCATGCAAGGAAGGTGTAGGAGCAGTGTTGACTCAAGAGGGAAGAGTCATAACATATGAATCTAGGAAGCTAAAGGATCACGAGAAGAGGTACTCAGCCTATGATTGGGAGCTAACTGCGGTAGTGCATGCCTTGTGGATATGGATGCATTATCTGCTTGGAAAAAGGTTCACGCTGAGAACTGATCACAGTAGCATAACTAGTTAATTTAAGAAGGTTGATCTGAATGCTCACCAAGCCAGACGAAATGCTTTCCTAAGTGAATTCGAATTTGATATTCAACACGTGAAAGGAAAAGAGAACCGGGTGGCAGATTCTTTGAGAAGAAAGTTGCATGGAATTTATGAGATTTACTTTAACCAAATTGAATTCAATTTTCAAGAACAGATTATGGAGGCAGCAAAGAAGGACCCAGAATACCAATCCTTATGGAAGCAAGCGAAAGATAATGAAAGGCAAGGGAAATAGTCCGAGTATGAACTCAATGATAAGAAGTTCCTAGTTTATCGGAAGATAATATATATCCCCAATCAAAATAATATGAAAATAATTATTTTGGATGAATATCACAGGAGCTCCTATGCCGGACATCCAGGATATCAAAAAATGTTAACGGAAATTATAAAGGACTAATCCTGGTCGGGGATGCAAAGGAACATTGCAGAACATTTGACAAAATTTTTAGAGTATCAACAGATTAAGGTTGAACATCAACACCTTATTGGATTTCTTTAAAAAATTCCAGTGCTCGAATGGAAGTGGGAAGTAATTTCTCTTAAATTTATCACTAGACTACCCAGAAACAGAAGGAAATATGATTCGATTATGGTGGTAGTCGTTAGACTCAGTAAAGTGGCTCATTTCATCCCTATTTAATCTACCTACAAGAAAATGCAAATTGTTGACATCTTCATGAAAGATATCTTCAGATTGCATGGTATACCCTAAACAATCATTTCAGATCATGATGTAAAGTTTACATCAGCATTCTAGAAGACGTTATTTAGTGGCCTGGGGACGCAAATACAATTTAGTACTGCCTATCTTCCGCAGATGGATGGGAAAACATCAAGGGTAAATCAAGTTTTAGAGGACATGTTTCGAATGTACATAATGCAACAACCAACAAGATGGGAGGAGTATCTGCATTTGGTTGAGTTTTCTTACAACAATGGATATCAAGAATCCCTTAAGATGAGCCCCTTTGAAGCATTTTACGGGCGACAATGCCGGACTCCTATTAATTGGAGTAGTCCAGAAAACAAGATGATGCTTGGGCCAGATATGTTATAAGAGATGGAACAGGAAGTCAAGAAGATCAGGTAGAATCTGAAAGTAGCACAAGACTGACAAATTTTTTATGCAGACATGAAATGAGCCTTTCGGGAATTTGTGGTAGGATACCATGTGTACGTGAGAATTAAACCCAAGAAAATCACTCTAAGGTGGAATTCTTGTGCCAAATTGGCTTCCCGCTATTGCATACCCTTCAAGATCTTGGAAAGGATAGGACCGGTGGCCTTCCAGTTGGCCCTACCCAGCCATATATTAGTACACAATGTATTTCATATGTCATTACTGAAGCGTTATGGACACAATCCCAAGCATGTCATACATTGGCAGGGTATACATGTAAGTTAACAACGTAATACAATTAGAACAAATTAGTGTTCTGATTTGAACTGATTAAAAATATTGTTGCGTGCAGGTAGAACCAGACGACAAATTCCTGGTAGAACCTTAGCATATTCTAGATTGGAGAGAAATAATGTTCCGAAAGCGAGTCATCCCCCAAGTTAAAGTGTAGTGGAAGCACTTTGGCTGAGAGAAGGCTACTTGGGAGGATGAGAAAGTTATTTATGAGGCTTATCTGGATTTGTTCTCAGAGAACAAATAACAATAAGGATGGTGTCTATTTCAGCAGGGGAAGATGTAACCCCTTGCTTTTATTTTACCTATTGTTATATAAAGTTGTCATAAGACATTATAAATGAATAACGAATGGGGCATTCGTTAATGATACTTTAATATTTAACTTTTTATTTAAAGAGATTAATTTAATAATAATTTCCTTGAGTTAAAAGAGAAAGTAATTGTTTGTTAAATATTCCAAGAACCCAGGGAAAAGAGGTTGAGACAGTTCTGGCAGTTACCTTTCCAAAAGGATTTAAGGGAAAATCATAAGGAGGAAAGGGGTTCTGTGCAGAAGGTGGGGAGGGTTAAGCAATAGGTGATTGGACTGAGCTTTCCAGAGCTAGTGTGAGAACCAGTGGAGCTCAGGAATTACCGCAGAGAAGAAAATACTGGATTTAATCCATAGGTCTAACTTCTTGTCTCATGAAAATACCTAAGCCCTGGTGCAGAGCAAGGCGGGAGCAGAGGATGTAATAGCCTCGCTCAAGGTTGGAAGGTTCGATAGTTACTGGAAAATAAGCCCCGGGAATAGGTATTTAAGTATTTTGAGTATATTGTTTAATACTGTTAACAGTTGAAATAAATGTTGGAATAATGTTGCACATAAATTACAGAAAATAAATGCTAGCTTAACATTTGCATTTAAAATTTCAGAAATGAAATGATAGCTTAGCATTTGTATTTAAAGTACAGAAATGAATGCTATTTTAATAGTTGTATTTAAAGTACCAGAAAGAAATGCTAGGACAATACTGCATTTAAAATTACAGCGACGAATGCTAGATTTACACTGTCATTACATTCTGGAATAGATAGTTTTATTTAACAATAATGTATTGAATGATAAGACAGAAAAACTATAGTGAGAATACTGAATGAAACTAATTTAGATTAGATTTTCTGTCATGGTTATTTCATGAAAAACCATTGTAAAAACTGTAGCAGAACTTTAAGGAATAATAGCGAATCAGAATAAAAATTGGGATTACAAATTATGATGGAATAGAATCGTGTTTTTTAACCGTTTGCATTAGACTACCTAACGATATAGATAGAAACCTAAAATATATTGAACATAAAACCTAATAATCCATGAAGATCTCTATACCGGCAGGGGTACATGGCTACAGGCTGTGGGTTTAGAACCAAGACCCATGAGGAGGGTCGAGGCTCCAGTCCCATTTCACCTGCTAGAGAATGCACCGTAGGAAAAAAAACAAGTACTGGTTCAAACTAAGAAAAAGAAAACGAATTAAGCCAACTCTATAAAATATTCAAGTAGAGAAGCACCATAACATTTGCCACTTATCCGGATAGAAAAAAAGATGATAATGCAGGGGATACAAATAGTATAGATATCCAAAATATAAAATGGGAAAACCCTCGTAAAATCCATTCAAGAAAATGTATTAAAATTTATACATCAGTCATTCAAAAATAAACAGAAGAAGGGTTCTAGCATGCGTGATTTTTAACAGTCCGGAGTTCTGAAAACAATCCCCAAGCAATTACAAATTTAGAAAAAGAGGCCGAGCCCAGATAGAAAATTTAACTAAACACTCCAAAACAGAGCTACTAGGCTACAGTTGAGCCTGACACATCCATGGAAACAAAACCCCTGCCCTGCAATAGACACATGGGGGCAACCGAGAATACTATTAAGAGAATACCATGGACGGTCGGGTCAGGGTCTGCCAAGGAAGATGGAGAGCGGAACATACCGGTGACTAAGGGCAAGGAAATGACGCCTGAGTCTTGAAGTCCCATATGCCTCCGGATTACTCGAGCCCGTAGCAACATTAAAATATAGAGATTACAATCTAAAAGAGATAGACCTTTAAAACCATAGTGAAAGGAACAAGACATAAAATTACAACCTTAAACGCAAAAACTACAACAACCCCACTTACTATCAGAGTAAAGGAGGTTGAGGGTAGTGCTGGATGTAACACAAAAGCCTTTTCATGTTTTAGAGCCCAAACTGGAGAATGTTGAAAAGATCTGAGGATGAGGGTAGAGAGCTAAGCGTATGCTTACATTAACAAATCTATGCAAAAAAATAATGCATTCGAAAATTTAAATATACACCCATGTATCGGAGTTCAAAGGGAAATGAAACAAGAGGAGTTAAAATCTAAATGAACACTAAATCTTACCTCCATTATAGCCGAGAACGAATAGAAACGAATTTCGTCAGTGACATCTTGACTATGGAGGGAACAACATAAGGGATTAATCCTGGGAGCTAACAACTTGCAGAGAAGAGCTTCGAACCTCGAAGCGGGAGAAATGACACTTTGGCGGGAGGTTGGGGGTGGGTATTTGCCCTAACCCTCCTCCTTGGCCAAATCCACCATCAATTTCGCATGGAAGGGATCAGACGATCCAGAACTCGCCAGAGGATGGAGCTTGGACAAGTGGAGATCATCTCGCCCTCTGAGAGATGTGGTATTAATTTTCAGTGTAAAAATTCTTTAATGCATTAAGTCACAGTACAATAATTTCCAAACAAATGAACAAAGGCCAGTATGAGCAGATCCGAAATTTAATAATTACCTGAGATTTCGTATTAACCAAACAAAATCTTGAAAAGACAACTGGTAAAGGTTCTGAACCGAAGTTATCATGATATTAATCCAAAGTCTGACATTGTAAAACAAGGTCACATATTATATATGATTAGTTTGTGAAAAAGTTAATAAAATGAATATATACAGTGTTATGATGTGTGGGCTTTATCAATGTTGTCTATATGTGTGTTTTCACCTAGTGATCATCTTTATTTCCTTAATCATTTTGTAAATGTTTGTAAATGTATGTAAATAGTGTGTTATTTGTTACAGGGACATGCTCTTTCATCTTGACATTAACATTCTCCTTGAGGTTCACATCATATTCCATGGTCATAGTCTACTTTGAATACTTTTATCTTGACACTGTTCTTGAATTTTACATCATCGTCCTAGGAAACTAGGATGGTCATAATCCTAGGAAAAAATTAGGATGAAAAAATTGTTAAAGACCTCTTAATGTTTTTTTGGAAATTTTATTAAAATTATTAAATTTTATAAAATATTAAAAATAATTAATATAAAATATTTTTACAGATTTTATTTATAGAATATATATTTAAAAATAATATAAATTTATAAATTTATAATAAAGTTAAAATTCATACTAAACCTACATAATTCCGATTCACAATGAGAGTGTTTTTTTATAGCATTCTTAATTACATTAATTAAAATTATTTATACAGAATAAATTATTTATAATTAATTAAAAAATATTTATATAAAATAAGTTATCTATATTTAATTAAAAATATAATACATATGGGTTTACTTATCTTTGTAAATTACACGATTTCGGAGGAAAGAGATTATTTTTATACCTAAAAAAAACAAAATACACTTGGTTTTATAAACCATATTTGTAAGGACTCGAGGACGGTAATGCCCTTTTTTGTTTGGTACAGGATTTTGACGGTATTATAAACCATATAATTATTAGCAATTATTTGTAAGAACTGAAGTGAAACTTTAAAGTATGCTAACGTTAAGGTACATGCTCAAATTATATGGGGAGATCTTCACTCATTTCAACACATTCTAATGGAAGGTTTACATCAAACTTTGCTAAATGTTCAAGTTCATAAGTGTTGATTGTGATGGGTTTAACACATTTTTAAGTTTATGGGTATGCTAGTTAATTAAAATTTTAATTTGGTTGTTTTTTTAACATAAATTTTTTAATAATAATAGTGTTATTAGGAATTTGGCTTTTGTGATTCATAAATCATGTATAATTTTTTTTTGGTGAAAATCACATTTAAACTGATTTTGTCGACGCGTTTCGAACCAGTGAGTGTGATTCATCATCACAATAAGGATAAATCTGACCTAAGACCCAATTTAAATAAATAAGAAAGCTCAAACTAGCCGTTGTAGAAAAACAACTAGTTTGACTAGAATAAGAAATTTAATATAAAACAAATTAAACATGAATTAATACTATTATTCTTATTATATATTTATTTATTTGTTATTTGTTTATTAATTAAATGATTTCAATATAATATAATATTTTATATTCTTAATTACTAAAGATTTATCTATAATATTTATGATTTTAATAGATTCATATTTACCATATTTAAAAACAAAAACAAAAACAAATAAATAATAATAATAATAATAATAATAATAATGATGGTAATAATTAAAAAAATAAAAATTAAATTAAATTAAATTAAATAAAAAAGAAAAAATTTATAAAAATAAAAATAGATAAATAAATAATAATAATAATAATAATAATAATAAATATAAAATAAATAATAGTAATAATAAACAAATAAATAAAAAATAATAATAATTAAATAAATAAATAATAATAAAAATAAATAAATTAGAAAAGAATGGAAAGGGAGAAAGAAACAGGGACCAGAGGAGAGGAAAAGACAGGAGAGAGAATCGTTGGGAAGAAAACCAACAACTAAGAATGAAGGGCAGGGATCCAGCATCTGCTAATACTCCACCCATCATCCTTGTTAAGGTTGACTGAACTCTTTTCAATTTCTAAGGCCTCCCTCAAATTTTGGTGGTGGAAATGGTCAATCCTCGCAATAACCTTAGCATCTTCAATGCAAATGTGATGCTTTGTCTTTTCAGCATGCTCTGCTAAGGCAGAGGAGCAAGATCTATTATGTTGTAGGTCAGCGACATGTTCATGAATTCTTTGACTGATGGTTTGACCAGTTTCACCGATGTAAGGAGTCCCACATGAGCATGGAATCAAGTAAACATCCTTACCATCCTTAGGGAAAATTGGGTCCTTAATCGATCTAAGCAAACTCCAGATGGTATGAAGGGGCTTGAAGGTTGAGGAAACATTATGTCTCCTTAGGATCATAGCGATTTTATCAGTCGTTCCTTGGATAAAAGGAAGGCAAACTCCAGATAAACTATCACAATGATCATTCTTAACCCTAGGACCTTTTTAAGCTTTTTGAAAAGCTCTAAGACATAGACCTCACTCCTCTGCCTTCTGCCTTAGCAGAGCATGCTGAAAAGACAAAGCATCACATTTGCATTGAAGATGCTAAGGTTATTTCGAGGATTGACTATTTCCACCACCGAAAGTTGAGGGAGGACTTAGAAATTGAAAAGATGTTAGTCAACTTTAATAGGGATGATGGGTGGCATATTAGCAGCTGCTGGATCCTTGCCCTTCATTCTTAGTTGTTGGTTTTCTTCCTGATGGTTCTCCCTCCTGTCTTTTTCTCTCCTCTAGTCCCCAATTTCTTTCTCCCTTTCTGTTCTTTTCTAATTTATTTATTTTTATTATTAGTTATTTATTTAATTATTATTATTATTATTTATTTTACATTTATTTTTTTAAATATTGTAAATATGAATTTATTAAAATCATAAATTTTATAGATAAATGTTTAGTAATTAAGAATATAAAAATATTATATTATATTGAAACCATTTAATTAATAAACAAATAAATAAAATAATAAATAAATATATAACAATAATAATAATTTATCTTTTAATTTGTTTTATATTAAATTTCTTATTCCAGTCAAACTAGCCGTTTTTCTACAACAACTAGTTGGAGCCTCTTTATCTATTTAAACTCAGTCCTAGATCAGATTTCTCATCTATATTGTCTTGATCATGAACGACACTCACTAGTTCAAAACGAGTTGACAAAATCTATTTAAATGTGATTTTCACCAAAAGATTTTATGCACTAATAATAATATTTTTTAATAATTTATGAAGTTTTGAATTGCCTGAATGTACTTTTAAGATATTTTTAGTCCAAAGGTTATATGTTTAGTCAAAGTTTGAGCTTGTAAACCCCCGATGTTTCATTTGAGCATTATTTTAAATTCAATATTGATCGATTTGCTTATGAATGTGGCAGGTCTAGAAGCTACAAGAAAACGGAAAAAGTTTTTGAAAGGGTGGACAAGACAATGGGAGATAATTAGTATGCCAAGGAGGAAGTGTTCAGAGTGATACTAGTCGGTCTCTCATGCACCCAAGCTTTTGTTATAGAATGGCCATCCAAGGCCATGCTGGTAAGCAAGAGGGAGATTAGTAATTTGCAAACAAAACCCATATATTCCACTCTACGATATATAGTCTGGAAGATTCACTTTGATTCTGACCCATCTTCATCGGCTTCAAATGCAATGATTTCTCTCGCATTACCCGTTAATGAGAATTCTATACAAACAAAGGGAAAACTTCAAACATTTAAACTAAACTATAAGTAAGATTCTTTGACATGTTTGATGAACATTTAAAATAAATTATTACTAATATACCTTGACGTGTTTGATGATTATTGGTTTTATTGTTATTTAACTTTGAATATAAACTATTTTTAACTATTTTTTTATGGATATTAAAAAAAATGATCAATGATTAGAAAACTTGAAAAAAAAATGATGATAACGAAATGAATTGTGATGAGCCATTATCCATGTTATCCATAAACAAGTATAAACAAAATTAGTCATTACAACAAGGTTTAAGGTCTTAGAGATTTTCAGAAAGTAGAAAAAGGTCTGAATAATAAAAAAATATCCTAGGGATCTGTTATTTGGAGTTCACATTCTGTTTATTCAAGGTACTACCGATAGAATCACTAGGATATTTAGGAGACACAATTTTTCCGCGACTTTCAAGCTACTCTGCACCATTCAGAGTTCTCTTAGATCAATAAAGGGCCTGGTTTTCCCTAAGGATGGTAAGGATGTTTCCTTGATTCCATGCTCCTGTGGGACACCTTACATCGGTGAAATAGGTCGATCCATTAGTCAAAGAATTCATGAGCACTTCGTTGACCTTAAACATGGTAGATCACGCTCCTCTGCCTTAGCAAAGCATCACATTTACATTGAAGACACTAAGGTTATTACGAGGATTGACCATTTCCATCACCTTAAATTAAGGGAAGCCTTAGAAACCGAAAAAAGATCGGCTAACCTTAACAGGGATGGAGTGTTAGTAGGAGCTGGATTCCTGTTGTTCACTCTTAGTTGTTGTTTTTTCTTCCCTCCCAGTTGTCCCTCTTGTCCTTTCTTGTCCTCTTAACCCCCTCCCTTCCTCTTCCTTTTGTCCTCTTATCCTCACTCGCTTTGGCATTGGGAGTTTAATGGTTTAAATTTAATTTAATCTATAATAATTATATCTATTTAAAGCTATTATCTATAAATAAGGTTTTTAGTATTATTATTTTAATTTAATAGTAATAATAATAATAATAATAAATAAATAAATAAAAGAATAAAAATAAATAAACAAATAAACAAATAAATTATTAATATTTAGTTTAAATATTAAAATATATATCATAAAAATATATTATATAATTCATTATTTTTTTAATTAAAATAATGAGATTTATTTCTCGTTCTAGTCAAACTAGTTGTTATTTACAACGACTAGTTGGAGCATCTCTTTATCTATTTCAACTGGACCTAGATTTGATTTTTCATCTTGTCTTGATGTTGAACCACACTGGCTGGTTTGAAATTGGTCGACAAATAATTCTCATATGTGATTATTTCCGAAATATTTTATATACATGTTATAGATCACAGAAGCCAAATTCCTAATGATTGATTATGTTTTATCTCACATTATGTCATCTTAATTAGTTACCATGAGGTGAGAATGAGAGTTTTAGAAAATATAAGAACATGGAAAGGGACTTTTATGAAAATATAAGAAAATGTGATGGGAATTGTATGAAAATATTAGAACATGAAAAGGGACTTTTATTCATAAATTTGATGAAGCTATTAATAGGCAACAGCGTTATTGCTTCTCTGTGTTGACCATTTATGGTTGCTCTTCATCAATCTTTGTTTCCCAAGTGATAATTCCTTTCCTACTTCAATGTAGTATGAAAAAATATTACCTTTCGTAACATTTTTAATGGTGATAATGCTATTATAATCACTAAGTTGTTGGCTTTGACACTGACTACTGCTATGTATATTTTTATGGTCCCCACTAGGCCTATTATGTGTGGCATCATCATCAAGTCACCCTTGTTCAGATCATCCAAGTTGAGTGATCACTACATTCATGGAGTTTGTCCCGAGTCCCTTTGCCTCCTGTTATAGTATTCCATCCATTTTTTCCTTGCATTCCTCTCATGTTGCCCATTTGAGCCTCCAATCATATTGTCCCCCATCCCCTTCGAAGTTGAGTCATTCACTTCAAGCTCATCCATGCTTTTATGCTCTGACAAGGGAATTCTTCCGTCTGCTACTCAATATCCCCTATTCCATCATCATCCCTGGTATCAATCCATTAGTCACTTTACTATGATCCCTCGTGCCTTATTTGAGGATTCATCATTGCCTCACGTATGGCGGACCTCATTCTGTCGACATCCACATATTCATTCCAGAAGACAGGTCTAAAGGGTGGTGTACCTTAATTCCAGCTTCCATTCTTGTTCGGTGCCTTAGACTAAGCAAAAGGAATCATCATTTCCCTTTGACTTGGTTGTTTCTCATCCGCTTGGAATCAACTCATTATTGCATGATAGAGATTCGTATACTTGATGGTTCGGTGATCTATCAGATTGTAATAGTGATTCCTAGGTGTCTGTTATATGTTTCATACCTCATGATGGGGTGGCCCTTTAGGTAGCCCCCCACATGCCCAAATGACCTCATATTATGCTACAACCTCAGATGCAGCTCCGCAGATTTGATGGGTTCGGTTTTAGCCTCTTGCAGCGCCCACAACATGCATGTATCATTCAGATGATCCATTCATATTTTTAGAGCCCTTTTCTGTTTAGCAGGGCTTCTTTGGTTGTTACTATGTCTCATGTACTCATATATTATTGTATTTAGTCTTGGCTCACATTTCTCCAGGTGTAGTATGTATGTGGGATCCATTATATTTTTGTTTGGCCCATTTTATGCCAGCATGTCATGTACCATTTATCATGTACTTTATAGCTCAGTCTCATATTTTTTAGCCCATTATCACTCTTTCTACTTTGTCATCTTAGTGGTCATAGGTATGCCTCCCCCGCCCCATTGAGAACAGTTACCCCAACATTAAAGGAGACTTATATCAGTTGTAGGTCTCACCCCCTCAATTATTGTCCTCTCTCGCTTCTCTCAGTCTATACATCCCTCTCTCTCTAACTCCCCTTCAGTGTCTAGTGATTGTGTTCTTACACCGTACTTCAGTCATACAATTAAGTCCTAATGCTCACACGTTGGGGGTAATCTATTATCACCAAAATTTGGTCATCTAACCATTTACAATTACATGGCTTGAAGTACACCATGTAAGACCAATTTTACCATAGTAAAATTACTTTCACTATAAGAAATAATTTAATAAACCATATTTTATTAAGTTATTTCTCGTTTAAACAAGAAACCCCATGAGCAATAATTAAATAAATCCTTATTTATTTGATTTTCCTCTAGGAATAATTTATTAAACCATTGTTTAAGTAATATTCGTAGTCATATTTAACCCCATTATGATAAATAATTAGATAAATCATTATTTATCTTAATTTTCTCTAGGAATAATTAATTAAATCATTATTTGGTTATTATTCCTTCGAAAATTTGACTAAATCACCTAAGAATAATTAAACAAAACATTATTTGTTTATTATTCTTTAACCACATTCTTGAAATGATAAATAAATCATTTATTTGTTTATTATTTCTAAATAAAGTAATTTAACCAGTTTAAATACCTTTTCCCTCCAACAATATATAATAAAATATTCCAAGCGGTTGGGTCTAGATCTTGGTTAATAATATTTTATTATTCGCCATTATCAAGGATAATTCAAGGGTAAAAATGTGAAGGTGGGTTACACTTTCATGAAAAACTCATTCAGAAATTTCATTTTCCCAATAGTTCAACCGAAATTTTGAAATTATTAGTCGAACTAATTCTGTCGTTTACATTGAGGGTGTATTGATGACGTGGGTAAATAGATTTTTGGCCGGAGATGGGAAAAGAGGCAATAAAAGTTCGGTCGAACTAATAGTCTGGCCGGACTTTGGAAAATAATTTGACCGAACTATTTCTTATAAATATATAGGCCCCCAGATCGGAATAAGTTTCGGTTTTGTAATTGTTCAGTCTATCTCACTCTACTGTTTGTCTCAGTTAGTTACTGTTGTTGTCTGTCTCACTCTATTTATGTTTTTTGTTGCAGGGGTGAGGAGGGGAGTAAGAGAAGGTGAGAATTCTTCTATTTATGGTTTTTTTTTGTTTATTGTTTTTTTCCTATTTTTTAATTGTTATATTCTGTGTTTGCAGTTTATTTTTAATATGTGTCCTTGGCGATCTGCGGCCTCGTCGTCTAGCTGTCTCGTTGTCTCCGAATTTCCAGGTAGAAGAAAAACCCTTCATTCCTTCATGTTATTCCTTTGCTCCGTGGATGAATGGTGATGTTATATAATTGGAAAAAATCTCAGATACAGCTAATAGAGCCTTTTTCTATGCAAGTTTGTTGGATAATATTTCCACCTTTTTCAAGAACACAACCAACTTGATTAATAGGCACCAACAATCTAGTAACTATAGAACTTGTCTTTTTATCAGTCTCCTTTACATCAGTTTCCCCTTCCAATATTCTGTCTTGAATATGAAGAAGTGCTTCTTGTGCTGGATAAATACATTTTTGTTTTTCAAGTTATTCTTCACTTCTAGCTCCTTTCTCATGTTCCTTTGATGCTGATCTAGGTGGATATTGGTGGCCATCCACCTATTCCATTTAGACTCGCAACATCAATTCTTGCATCTTTTCACTTTCAACAACTTACTATTTTTAGCAGGTTTTCGGGTCTTGCATGCTTGAAGCCATTTTGGGGCATTAATGATCCAACTGGATATTGGTGGCCACCCACCTATTCCATTTGAACCCCTACCATCAGTTCTTTCCATTTTTAACTTGCAGCACAACTTACTATTTTTAGCAGTTTTTTGGATCCTGAACTTCTGGAGCCGTTTTGAGGCCCTGAACAACGTTTTTTGGAAAACACCAGGAGAAACATGGGTCCATGGTCGGATGTTACTCACACCAAAAGTTGTACTCCTCGGATAGATCTTTCTAATGAGCTCTTGATTGCATCAAACAGAGATCGTATGCCAAAGTTACGTCCCCAGGAAGTTGAAACACCAATTTACCCAAACGGGGCCCACAGTTTTGGCGCATCATCTCCTAGGGTTAGGTTTTTGGAAGTTTTGGGTTTTACATTGTTTCTCAACAATAAATAGACCTTTGAGACTTATTGTAACATAGTTGAGAGGCTTGGAGCTGTCATATCTCTTCTTAGAGATACGCTACTAGTGCCCTTGCCCGCTCATTTCCATGATGTCTGTAATAGGCCTCCAAGCCTCAATGTAACACTGTTTAGAGGCCTGTAGCCGCCACATCTGTTCTCAGGGATAAGCCTACCAGTGCCCTAGCTGTTCATTTCTATTAAAGCATATTCCAATCATTCTTTTATTAATAAAATGGAGTATTATTTCCATTGCATCTCTGTGTTTATGGTTATATATGTATTCTGTTGCATTACTGCATAAATCTGGATCAATGGTATTAGAGCAGTCTGCTCTTTCTCTGTTTTTCTTTCCATGTCCCCAAGTCGGTTAGGGTATAAGGAGTTCAACCTCGTGAACCCCGACAACCCTCCATGGTGAAAGGAAAGAAAGGCAAGGGAGCAAGAGATCCTATCAAAATCTTGCTCAGGGAGGCCCTCAAGAAATAGAGGAAAGCGGTGATGGATAAATTTTCCCAGATCCTTCAATGGCTACCCACCGGCGGCACATCTACATCTAGCACGTTTGCTAATAGGTCTGCGACATCTTGGAAAAATCCAATACCAAGTTCAGCAGAATTTCCCCCCCCCATGGAGGAACTTAATGTAATGGAGACCATTACTTCCTAAGGAGGGAGGAATGATCCAAGTGGATATCGATGGCCAACTAGCTATTCCATTTGGACCCACAACATCAATTCTTGCAGCTTTTCACTTCCAGCAGATTACTATTTTTAGCAAGTTTTCAAGTCCTGCATGCCCAGAGCCATTTTGGGGCATTAATGATCCAGGTGGATATTGGTGGCCACCCACCTATTCCATTTGAACCCCCACCATCATTTCTTTCTGTTTTTAAGTTGCAGCACAACTTACTATTTTTAGCAGTTTTTTGGGTCCTGAACTTCTGGAGCTATTTTGAGGCCCTGAATGACGTTTTTTGGAAATTCCAAGAGCAACATGGTTCCATGGACCAATTTTTCTCACACCAAAATTTTTACTCCTCGGATAGATCTTTATAACGAGTTCTTGAGCATGTCAAACGGAGATTGTATGCCAAAGTTACGTCTCTCGGAAGTTGAAACACGAATTTACCCAAACAAGGCCCACAATTTTGGCGCTTCATCTCCTAGGGTTACGTTTTTGGACATTTCGGGTTTTACATTGTTTCTCAACAATAAATAGGCCTTTGAGCCTCACTGTAACACAATGGAGAGGCCTCGAGCCATCACATCTCATCTTAGAGATATGCTACCAGTGCCCTCACCTGCTCATTTCCATGATGTTTGTAATAGGCCTCCGAGCCTCAATGTAACACATTTCAACGGCCTATAGCCACCACATCTCTTCTTAGGGATAAGCCTACCAGCACCCTAGCTGTTCATTTCTATTAAAGCATATTTCAGTCATTCTTTTATTAATAAAACATATTATTATTTCCACTGTATCTCTGTGTTTATGATTATATATGTATTATGTTGCGTTCTTGCATAAATCCGCATCAGTGGTATCAGAGCGATATGTTCTTTCTTTATTTTTCTTTTCATGTCCCCAACTTGGACAGGGTATAAGGAGTTCAACCTCGTGAACCCTGACGACCCCCACTGGAGGAAGGAAAGAAATATGAGGGAGCAGGAGATCCTATCAAAATCTTGCTCAAAGAGGCCCTCGAGAAAAGGAGGAACGCAGTGATGGATAACCTTTCCTAGATCCTTCAACAACTACCCACAGCCGACACATCTACATCCAACACGTCTGCCAACAGGTCCACGACATCCTCGACAAATCCAATGCCAAGTTCAGCCAGTCCCCCCCCCCATGGAGGAACTTAACGCAATGGAGACCATTGCTTCCTAAAGAGGGAGGAATGATCCAAGTGGATATTGGTGGCCACCCACCTATTCCATTTGGACCCACAACATCAATTCTTGCAGCTTACTATTTTTAGCAGATTTTCGGGTCCTAAATGCCCGGAGCCATTTTGGGGCATTAATGATCCAGGTGGATATTGGTGGCCACCCACCTATTCCATTTGAACCACCGCCATCAGTTCTTTCCATTTTTAAGTTGCAACACAACTTACTATTTTTAGTAGTTTTTTGGGTCTTTAACTTCCGCAACCATTTTGAGGCCCTGAACGATTTTTTTTGGAAAATCCAGGAGCAACATGGGTCAATGGACCGATGTTTCTCACACCAAAGGTTGTACTCCTTAGATAGATCTTTCTAATGAGCTCTTGAGCACGTCAAATGGAAGATCGTATGGCAAAGTTACGTCCCTGGGAAGTTGAAATACCAATTTACCCAAACGGGGACCACAGTTTTGGTGCTTCATCTCCTAGCATTAGGTTTTTGGACATTTCACGTTTTACATTGTTTCTCAACAATAAATAGGCCTTGGAGCCTCATTGTAACATAGTGGAGAGGCCTGGATCCGTCACATCTCTTCTCAGAGATACGCTACTAGTGCCCTTGCCCACTCATTTCCATGATGTCTGTAATAGGCCTCCGAGTGTCAATGTAACATAGTTCAGAGGCCTGTAGCCACCACATCTTTTCTCAGAGATAAGCCTACCGGTGCCCTAGCCGTTCATTTCTATTAAAGCATATTTCAGTCATTCTTTTATTAATAAAATGGAGTATTATTTCTATTTCATCTCTCTATTTATGGTTATATATGTATTCTGTTTCATTCCTGCATAAATCTGGATCAGTGGTATCAGAGTGGTCTGCTCTTTCTCTGTTTTTCTTTTCATGTCCCCAAATCGGCCAGGGTATAAGGAGTTCAACCTCACGAACCCCGACGAGCCCCCATGGCAGAAGGAAAGAAAAATGAGGGAGCAGGAGATCCTATCAAAATATTCCTCGGGAAGGCCCTCGAGAAATAGAGGAATGTGGTGATGGATAAATATTCCCAAATCCTTCAACGGCTTCCCACCAGTGGCACATCTACATCCAACACGTCCGCCACCAGGTCCGCGACATCCTAGAAAAATCCAATACCAAGTTCAACATAATTCACCCCCCCCCCATGGAGGAACTTAATGTAATGGAGACCATTGCTTCCTATAGAGGGATGAATGATCCAAGTGGATATTGGTGGCTTCCCACCTATTCCATTTGGACCCACAACATCAATTCTTGTAGCGTACTATTTTTAGCAAGTTTTCGGAAACTGCATGCTTGGAGCCATTTTGTGGAATTAATGATCCAGGAGGATATTGGTGGCCACCCAACTATTCCATTTGAACCACCACCATCAATTATTTCCATTTTTAAGTTGCAGTACAACTTACTATTTTTAGCAGTTTTTTGGGTCCTGAACTTCCGGAGCCATTTTAAGGCCCTGAACGATGTTTTTTGGAAAAACCAGGAGAAACATGGGTCAATGGACTGATGTTGCTCACACTAAAAGTTTTACTCCTCAGATAGATCTTTCTAGCGAGCTCTTGAGCGTGTCAAATGGAGATCATATGCCAAAGTTACGTTCTCAGGAAGTTGAGACACCAATTTAACCAAATGGGGCCCACAGTTTTGGCGCTCCATCTCCTAGGGTTAGATTTTTGGACTTTTCAGGTTTTACGTTGTTTCTCAACAATAAATAGGCCTTTGAGCCTCATTGTAACACATTGGAGAGGCCTAGAGCTATCACATCTATTCAGAGAGATACACTACCGTTACCCTCGCCCACTCATTTCCATGATGTCTGTAATAGTCCTCCGAGCCTCAATGTAACACAGTTCAGTGGCCTATAGCTGCCACATCTCTTCTTAGGGATAAGCCTACCAACACCCTAGCTGTTCATTTCTATTAAAGCATATTTCAGTCATTCATTTATTAATAAAATAGAGTATTATTTCTGCTGCATCTCTGTGTTTATGGTTATATATGTATTCTGTTCCATTCCTGCATAATTTGAAGTAGTGGTATTAGAGCGGTCTTCTCTTTCTCTGTTTTTCTTTTCATGTCCCAAACTTGGCTAGGGTATAAGGAGTTCAACCTCGCGAACCCCGACGATCCCCCATGGCAAAAGGAAAGAAAGACGAGGGAGCAAGAGATCCTATCAAAATATTGCTCGGGGAGGCCCTCGAGAAACAAAGGAATGTGATGATGAATAAATTTTCCCAGATCCTTCAACGACTGCCCACCGGTGACACATCTACATCCAACAGGTCCGCCAACAGGTCCGCGACATCCTAGATAAATACAATACCAAGTTCAGCAAAATTTACCCCCCCATGGAGGAACTTAATGCAATGGAGACCATTTCTTCCTAAGGAGGGTGGAATGATCCAGGTGGATATAAGTGGCCACCCACCTATTTCATTTGGACCCACAACATCAATCTTCTAGCTTACTACTTTTAGCAGGTTTTCGGGTCTTGCATTCCCAGAACCATTTTGGGGCATTAATGATCCAGGTGGATATTGGTGGCCACCCACATATTCCATTCAAACTGCCGTCATCAGTTCTTTCCATTTTTAAGTTCCATCACAACTTACTATTTTTAGCATTTTTTAGGGTCCTAAACTTCCGGAGCCATTTTCAGGCCCTAAACAACGTTTTTTGGAAAAACCAGGAGCAACATGGGTCAATGGACATGTTGTTCACACCAAAAGTTGTACTCCTAGGATAGATATTTCTAATGATCTCTTGAGCATGTCAAACAGAGATCGTATGCCAAAGTTACGTCCCCTGGAAGTTGAAACACCAATTTACCCAAACGGCACCCACGGTTTTGATGCTTCATCTCCTAGGGTTAGGTTTTTGGACGTTTTTGGTTTTACATTGTTTCTCAACAATAAATAGGCCTTTGAGCCTCATTGTAACATAGTGGAGAGGTCTGGAGCCCTCACATCTCTTCTCAGAAATACGCTACCAGTGCCCTTGCCCGCTCATTTCCATGATGTCTGTAATAGGCCTCCAAGCCCCAATGTAACACAGTTCAACGGCCTGTAGCCAGCACAAATCTTCTCAGGGATAAGCCTACCAACGCCCTAGCTATTAATTTATATTAAAGCATATTTTAGTCATTTTTTTGTTAAAAAAATGGAGTATTATTTCTGCTGCATCTATATGTTTATGGTTATATATGTATTCTATTGCGTTCCTGCATAAATCCTGATCAGTGGTATCAGAGCAGTATGCTATTTCTCTATTTTTCTTTTCATGTCCCCAAATTGGTGAGAGTATAAGGAGTTCAACCTCGTGAACCCCGATGACCCCCCATGGCGGAAGTAAAGAAAGACGAGGGAGTAGGAGATCCTATCAAAATATTGCTCGGGGAGGACCTCGAGAAATAGAGAAACACAGTGATGGATAAATTTTCCTAGATCCTTCAATGGCTACCCACCGGTGGCACATCTACATCCAGTATGTCCGCCAATAGGTTTGCAACATCCTGGACAAATCCAATACCAAGTTAGTAGAATCCCCCCCCCCCAATGGAGGAACTTAACGCAATGGAGACCATTGCTTCCTAAGGATGGAGGAATGATCTGGGTGGATATCGGTGGCCACCCACCTATTCTATTTTGAATCGTAACATCAATTCTTGTAGCTTTTCACTTCTAGCAGCTTACTATTTTTGGTAGGTTTTCGGGTCCTGCATGCCTGGAGCCATTTTGGGGCATTAAAGATCCAGGTGGATATTGGTGGCCACCCACCTATTCCATTTGAACCCGCGCCATCAGTTCTTTCCATTTTTAAGTTGTAGCACAACTTACTATTTTTAGCAGTTTTTTGGGTCCTGAACTTCTAGAGCCATTTTGAGGCCCTGAATGATGTTTTTTGGAAAAACCAGGAGTAACATGGGTACATGGACCGATGTTTCTCACACCAAAAGTTTTAATCCTCGGATAGATCTTTATAACGAGCTCTTGATCGGGTCAAATGGAGATCGTATGCCAAAGTTACGTCCTAGGGAAGTTGAAACACCAATTTACCCAAACGGGGCCCACAGTTTTGGCGCTTCATCTCCTAGGGTTAGGTTTTTGGACTTTTTGGGTTTTAAATTATTTCTCAAAAATAAATAGGCCTTCAAGCCTCATTTTAACACAGTGGAGAGGCCTGGAGCCATCACATCTCTTCTGAGAGATACACTACCAGTGCCCTTGCCCGCTCATTTCCATGATGTCAGTAATAGGCCTCCAAGCCTCAATGTAACACAGTTCAGCGGCCTATAGCCACCACATATCTTCTCAGGGTTAAGCCTACCAGCACCCTATCCATTCATTTATATTAAATAATATTTGAGTCATTCTTTTATTAATAAAATGGAGTATTATTTCTGCTGCATCTCTGTGTTTATGGTTATATATGTATTCTGTTGTGTTCTTGCATAAATCTAGATTAGTGGTATTAGAGAGGTATGCTCTTTCTCTATTTTCCTTTCATGTCTCCAACTCCACCAGGGTATAAGGAGTTCAACCTCGCGAACCCCGACGACCCCCCATGGTAGAAGGAAAGAAAGATGAGGGAGTAGGAGATCCTATCAAAATCTTGCTCGGGGAGGCCCTTGAGAAACAGAGGAACGCGGTGATGGATAAATTTTTCTAGATCCTTCAATGACTACCCTCTAGCGGCACATCTACATCCAACACATCCACCAATAAGTCTGCGACATCCTGGACAAATCCAATACCAAGTTCAGCAGAATTTCCCCCCACCATGAAGGAACTTAACGCAATGGAGACCATTGCTTCCTAAGGAGGGAGGAATGATCCATGTGGATATTGGTGGCCACCCACCTATTCCATTTGGACCTACAACATCAATTCTTGCAGCTTTTCACTTCCAACAACTTACTATTTTTAGCAGGTTTTCGGGGCCTGCATGCCCAGAGCCATTTTGGGGCATTAATGATCCAGGTGGATATTGGTGGCCATCTACCTATTCCATTTGAACCCCCACCATCAGTTCTTTCCGTTTTTAAGTTGTAGCACAACTTACTATTTTTAGCAGTTTTTTGGGTCCTGAACTTCTGGAGCCATTTTGAGGCCCTGAACAAAGTTTTTTGGAAAAATGAGGAGCAACATGTGCCCATGGACCAATTTTTGTCACAACAAAAGTTGTACTCCTTGGATAGATATTTATAACAAGCTCTTCAGTGCATCAAACAGAGATCGTATGCCAAAGTTACGTCCACGGGAAGTTGAAACACCAATTTACCCAAACAAGCTGAAAATTTTGGCGCTTCATCTCCTAGGGTTAGGTTTTTGGACGTTTTGGGTTTTAAATTGTTTCTCAACAATAAATAGGCCTTCGAGCCTCATTGTAACACAGTGGAGAGGCTTGTAGCCATCACATCTCTTCTCAGAGATACACTAGCAGTGTCGTCGCCCTCTTATTTCCATGATGTGATCTATAATAGGCCTCCGAGCCTCAATGTAACACAGTTCAGTGGCCTATAGCCACCACATCACTTCTCATAGATAAGCCTCCCAACGCCCTAGCTGTTCATTTCTATTAAAGCATATTTCAGTCATTCTTTTATTAATAAAATGGAGTATTATTTCTGTTGCCTCTTTGTGTTTATGGTTATATATGTATTCTATTGCATTCCTGCATAAATCCGGATCAATGGTATCAGAGCGGTATGTTCTTTCTCCATTTTTCTTTTCATGTCCCCAACTTGGCCACGGTAGAAGGAGTTCAACTTCGTGAACCCTGATGATCCCCCATGGTGGAAGGAAATAAAGACAAGGGAGGAGGAGATCCTATCAAAATCTTGCTCGGGGAGGCCCTCAAGAAACATAGGAATGCAGTGATGGATAAATTTTCCCAGATCCTTCAACGGCTGCCCACCGGTGGCACATCGACATCTAGCACGTCTGCCAATAGGTCCGTGACATCCTAGACAAATCCAATACCAAGTTCAGTAGAATCCCCCCCCTCCCCCATGGAGGAACTTAATGCAATGGAGAGCATTGCTTCCTAAGGAGGAAGGAATGATTCGGGTGGATATCGGTGGCCACTCACCTATTCCATTTGGACTCGTAACATCATTTCTTGCAACTTTTCACTTCCAACAGCTTACTATTTTTAGCATGTTTTCGGGTCCTGCACACCCGGAGCCATTTTGGGGCATTAATGATCCATGTGGATACTGGTGGCCACCCAACTATTCCATTTGAACCCTCGCCATCAATTCTTTCCATTTTTAAGTTACAACACAACTCACTATTTTTAGCATTTTTTTGGGTCGTGAACTTCCAGAGCCATTTTGAGGCCCCGAACGACATATTTTTGAAACACCGAGAGCAACATGGGTCTATATACTGATGTTGCTCACACCAAAAGTTGTACTCCTTGGATATATATTTCTAATGAGCTCTTGAGCGCGTAAAATGGAGATTGTATGACAAAGTTATGTCCCCGGGAAGTTGAAACACCAATTTACCCAAATGGGGCCCACAGTTTTGGCGCTTCATCTCCTAGGGTTAGGTTTTTGGACATTTAGGGTTTTACATCATTTCTCAACAATAAATAGGCCTTTGAGCCCCATTGTAAGATAGTGGAGAGGCCTGGAGCTGTCACATATCTTCTCAAAGATACGCTACCAATGCCCTCACCCGCTCATTTCCATGATGTATGTAATAGGCCTCTGAGCCTCAATGTAACATAGTTCAACGGCTTGTAGCCACCACATATCTTCTCAAGGATAAGCCTACCAAAAACCTAGCTTTTCATTTTTATTAAAGCATATTTCAGTAATTCTTTTATTAATAAAATGGAGTATTATTTCCGTTGCATCTCTGTGTTTATGGTTATATATGTATTCTATTGCGTTCCTGCATAAATCCGGATCGGTAGTAGTACTTTCATCAGCATTTTTCTCTGTCTATCCATTATTGTCACTTCCAACAGGTTTTTCTTTGTCTCCTTTTATATCCTTCTTTGGAGCTACAACAACAATAACGCTCTCCTCGTAGCCTAGAACACCCTCCTCAATTCTGATCTTTGCACCTGTCTCTTGCATGATTTGCTTTATAATGCTGCCTCCCTTGCCAATTATACCTCCAGTCTTTGAATGCAGCTTATTTTCTCATAATAAGCTAATACAAATGAAAAATTCACATTTTTCTTTGAAGGATAACCTTGGTCATTCTCATTTTTGTAAGAGGGAAGTAAAAAGAAACAATTTCAAAGGATTTATAATAGGTGTAATTTTTCTAATATCGATGTCTCATTGTGGCCTCAACGTCTAGCTGTCTCGTTGTCTCTGAATTTCTAGGTAGAAGAAAAAATCCTTCGTTCCTTCATGTGATTACTTTAATTCATGGATGAATGGTTATGTTATATACTTGGAAAAAATCTCTATTCAGTATCTGATGCAGATCTACATCATTCCACTGTAATACTACTGTCTTCACCCAATTTTTGCATTAAAAAAAATATAACTTCTCTAAACAGTGAGTCTTCTTGTGTATTTAGACCAACTATCTCCTCAGCAAACCAAAATATTAAACTAGAAAACAATCTCCTTTTCTTCATGGAAAAACTTCATTAATTGCTTACTTGCTTTAATATGCTTGTGAGACCTAAAACTTGGATTGGAGTTTGTTCGATGGTTAGGAGCTACCTAGAGGCAAGTAAATAAGTCATAGAAGTTGTACCCAAAATCAGGGACAGTAACCAATAAGAATTGATGTTGTTAAGTCATTACACTTAAGATTTATGTAATTGCCTAATCATTGCAGCTTAGATACCAGTTTCATTTATTTATTGATAATATTGGTCCTGTCATATGAACTCAACATGCTTTGTTTTCCATATCTTATCTATATTATAGATAGAATTATTATTACTAACATTATATCAGTTCTATAGGAGTAAACAAGTATTATTCCTGACGTCATGAGCTTTATAGATGTGTCATCTTAATGAGGTTGATACAGAGGTGGAAAAAATATCTATTCAGTCTTGAGAGTGGCAACACTCTAGAGGGCGTGTTTCTCAATCCTGCAGTCAATGTGATGCAGATCTACATCAGTCCACTGTAATGCTACTGCCTTCACCCACTTTTTGCATAAAAGAAAATATAATATCTCTAAATAGTGAATCGTCCTGCGTATTTAAACCACCTATCTCGTTAGCAAACCACAACAATAAACTGGAAAACAATCTCATGTTAATACTACTCTTTCCTAGATGAAAACACAGTGATAAACCTATTTTTGGTGAAAGCGTAGCATGTAAATTGTGTTTGTGTGGTGTGGGCTTTTGAGGATTTCCATAATTGAGCTTGATTGAGTTTTTATAATGTAATTATTATTTTTTGGTTAATAGAGTGAAATATTGTTTTAGAAATAGATTTAACATTTTGAAAATTTAATTGAGTACTTAGATTATGTAAAATTTTCTTAGGCCTTCTTCTTTTTAGTAGACTTGGATATGCATTGAGATTAATATTTATCTGATATTTATTGAGATATAGATTTATATTGATTACCTGATTTTTAATTTCTTCTCCCAAGAGCTCAATATCTATTAGATATGTTCCCATTATTACACTTATCTATTAGATTTGTTCCCATTAATATTTGTAATCATATAGGTAGCTAAGACTATGTATTAAGAATTGTACTGTTAATCAGGGTAGTACTAATGGTCAACAAGCAGAAGCTTCTATGGTTACAACTACTTGGTACTAGTACAGGATCATTTAGTTAGTAGAGTAGCTGGTACAATGTAATTATTTTCTTTCTAGTTAATACAATGAAATATTGTTTTATAAATAGATTTAACATTTTGAAAATTTAATTGAGTACTTATATTATGTAAAATTTTCTCATGCATTTTTCTTTTTAGTAGACTTGGATATGAATTGAGATTAATATTGATTTTATATTTATTGGGATATAGATTTATATTGATTACTTGCTTTTTAATTTCTTCTCCCAAGTACTTAATACCGCCGCTTGTGGTAACATACTTATGTGCACAAAAACTCCACCAGAAATACATGAATACATGCATATATTAAGCATTAGTCTACATCCATCTTGTAGAACCTATCATGAATAATACTAGTGTGCATGATAATTGTCTTTGCACAACTTTCACATGCACACAACAACTCCACCAGACATACATGCATACATGCATATATTAAACATTAGTCTACATCCATCTTGTAGAATCTATCATTATATTTTCATTTCTGTGTGCAGGATAATTTTCTTCACACAAATTTCACATGCACACAACAACTCCACCAGACATACATGCATACATGCATATATTAAACATTAGTCTACATCCATATTGTAGAACCTATCATTATATTTTCATTTCTAGCAGCATATTTATTTCAATTAAGTTCATAAGTAAACATACCAATTTAAAATTATGTACATGGTTTAAGGCATTTTCTAGTGTTTTTGGAACCATGTACATGACATTTCTATGTCATTTCTTCCATAAACTTTAAGGAAAAATTTACTTTAAAGGATTTTCTAGTGTTTTTGGAACCATGTACATGTCATTTCTATGTAATATCTCCCATAAACTTTAAGGATAACCATGTACATGTCATTTCTCCCATTTCTCCCATAAACTCAAGGAAAACTTTAAGGATAACCATGTACATGTCATTTATCCTATAAACTTTAAGGCATTTTCTAGTGTTTTTGGAATCATGTACATGTCATTTCTATGTCATTTCTCCTATAAAATTTAATGCAAACTTTAAGGATAACCATGTACATGTCATTTCTTCCATAAACTCAAGGCAAATTTTAAGGATAGCCATGTGAATTTCATTTCTTCCATAAACTTTAAGACATATGATAGTGTTTTGGGAACCATGTACATTTCATTTCTATGTCATTTCTCCCATAAAATTTAAGGCATTTTATAGTGTTTTTGGAACCATGTACATTTCATTTCTATGTCATTTGTCCCATAAACTTTAAGGCAAACCATGTACGTGTCATTTTTCCCATAAAATCAAGGCAAAATTTAAGGCATGTCATTTCTATTTCATTTATCCCATAAATATGTAATTTCTCCCATAAACTATAAGGCAAAATTTAAGGCAAACAATGTACATGTCATTTCTCCCTTAAACTCTAGGCAAGGAAAATTTTAAGGCATGTCATTTCTAGATGTGATTTCTCCCATAGAATTTAAGGAAAACTTTAAGGCAGACCATGTACATGTCATTTATCCCATAAACTCAAGCCTTTCTCCCATAAACTCAAGGAAAAATTTAAGGCAAATCATGTACATGTCATTTCTCCTTTCTCCCATAGAGTAAAATTTTAGGAAAACCATGTACATGTGTCATTTCTCCCATCAACTTTAAGGCATTTTCTAGTGTTAATTTAAGGCATTTTCAATAAGGAAAATGCTAGCATTTTTAGAAACCATGTACGTGCCATTTCTCCCAAAAACTTTAAGGGATTTGCTAGTGTTTTTGGGAACCATGTACATGTAATTTCACCCATAAAATTTAAGGTTGGGAACCATGTACATGTAATTTCACCCATAAAATTTAAGGCAAACCATGAACATGTCATTTCTCCTAATTTGCAATAAATTTTAATTTAATATATTTGATTGAATTTGTTTTTTTCTTTAGGGATAAAAAAACCCACTAAATATGGTTGAAAAATGGACATTATACATAGATGTTTCTTGTTATCCCAATCCAGGGAAAGAAGTGATTACATATGTGCTTTGTAATATTTTGACTAACACGGTTCTTCAAAGGAAAATGAATATACCAGGAAGAAAAACAAACAACAAGGCATATTATATTGCATTGATAGAAGGCTTGGGAACAACTAGGGAGTATGGATCAAATGGAATTGTAGTTTTCACCAATTCTGAACTTGTGTGAAACCAGATGAAAGACGCGTACCAAGTTAATAAGGAGAGGCTAAAACCACTGCATGGAAAAGCAAACAATATTGTTAGACAATTTCAAAATTTTAGTATAAGACATTGTGCAAATGTTAATAAGATGTCTGGTGATTTATTGTGTGGGGCAATGCCAATTCAAGATTCATCTGTCAAATATGAATTAATATATCAATTAGTATTATACGAGCAATTCCAATTCAAGTTTCATCTCTCAAAGAAGAATTAGTGTTGAGACGCTTTCCTTCAAAATTTATTGATGGACATTGTAACATATCTTTGATATGTGTGTGTTTTTTACTTATAAATGCGTCATTTTTAATGACCATGTGTTTTTTTCAATTATATACCAAGTGTTCTCCCACCATGTAAGCACAAATTGGTGAAATTCACATTTATATAAAATTAAAATGTGAGGACTTCAACAAATTTTTGTTTAAATTGAGTTTAACACATCAATTTGTGCTTTGAAAGTTGTGTTTTACATAATTTGTTTACTAAATTACATTAATTTTTTGAAATCTTTTCAATTTATTTTAAATAGTAATTTAAAAATAATTGTAAATTTCCACTCTAGATATCCATATATATCATGGAGGATGAAAGGCAAAGATCAATAGAATCCCATGCCTCTACGAGAGAGGGGGATCATGGATCGATGGATGTTTATGGTATTTATATTAAATGTGCATGTTTTTAAATGACATTTGAATATATAATCTTATCTCCATACATACATGTATGTATACATGTGGAACTGATTTTTTTATTAACTATATATATATATATATATATATAATTTTATCCCCATGTACATATATGTATACATATGGAATTTGATTTTTTATCAATTTTGTGAGCTAAATTAGTTTTTAATAAATTTATTTTTTTATTTTTTAGGAGTTAGGAGGACAATAGTATCTACTGCATCAATGGATCATGGCCATGGTTCATGTAATCGTGGTATGGTTCACATAATTTAATCAATCATATGTACATGTATTTATATGTATGAATGTATTTTTGAATTGATTATAAATTCATATTTTTTTATGAAGCTTCCCTCTTGTCACATGAGGTTGGTGGTGGTACACATTCCCCTGAAGTCCCATCAATAGGTGGTGGCCAGTTGCGTGAGGGTGTTGATATGCATTACCCCAAAGCCAAATCAATGGGTGGTCGTGTTGGTTCTCAACCAATCGGGGGTCATTCTAGTTCTCAACAGTCTCAGGGTGGGCATGATGATAGCCAACCATATCGAGGTGGCCATCAATCTGAATATTATTTTCATTCAATTTTTACAAATTTGTTCACATTTTGTTTTATTTATAATTTTTTTTATATATTCATGCAAAGGGTGAAAATTTTGCTCCAAAAAGACGTAGGACAGAACATGTTATTCAAGAAGAAGGTTGTACACCAACCACGACTTATCCATCTAACATTTCTGATATACCTTGGGAAACAAACATCCAACAATGCACATTACAAAGGTGTCAACATCTTTATTCAAAATTTAAGAAAGATCTTATGTCTTTGAAACTCCCTGCTGAGATTCGAAAAGGCTTAAAATTAGTTATTCACTCTTTAAACAGACTTGTAGATTTGTACAAAATTCTTGGGCCAAACACTGATACATTTTTAGAAGTGATGAGAAAAAGAAAGGAAACAGTGATGCGTCTCGATACATGGGAGGTTTTTAAACAAAGAGTTACAACAGAAATGGCCAAGTCCATGTTTAATTTCAAATAAGGGCCGAAAAGAAAGATGCTAAAGGTGAAATATTTCAAGTACCCTGATATATTTGGCCATTTGTATGGTAGGCATCTTGCTGTCTGATGCAGGAGCATCGGGGACCTAGCTAGTAGTGTGAAATTTTGGTCACATGTTGTGGCTAAATTGAAGTGAAATAGACTTAGGAGTAGTATAATTAATTATTTTATTAAATTTGTTATTTATTTATGGAGCATTGTTAGTTTGTTTTGTATTTCAATAAATATGGAATAAATTTAGCAATTGGTTTCTCTCCCTGCGTGGATGTAGAGCCAACATAGGGATAAGCCCTTAAAAATAGGAAGGTAGTAATTTATTGAGGAAACCTATTATAAGAGGAGTAGTTTTATTTCTCAAGTATAAATAGTTGGATGATGGTAAGAGAACCTCAGGATTTTTCGATATGTAGATTGCAACTTCATGTATTAGTAAATTTAGATCATTCCGATTGAAGTTGATATTATGAGTTTAAATAAATATGTAATTTGTGTATATTGTTATGTGTATATTTGTTGGAGTGTGTGAAGTACAGGAGGAGGATTGTATTCGTAGAAGACTGCCATTGAAGTGCAATGGATCACAGTCACTAATTTCCATCCCAAAGCTATGGTTGAAGTAAATTTCTGTGATGGGAGAGAGCGCATTGTCACGTGTGAATGCCACGACGTGTGGTTGAAGGGATAGTGTTAGCAGGCGTAGTCGGAATCACAAAGTAAACTACAGCCTTTTGAACATAGACAAGAGATTTGAACAGTCAGAACTAAAGCCCACGACAGCAAGGAACCACACAACCATCGACTAAAAGAGGTTGTGAGGTTCTGCAACATGAAACGCCCATGTGCGTTAGTGAACGTGGAAGAGTTTTGGCAGGGTTGTAGAACCCAAACCATAGTACGAGGATTACATACAGTGTAAGATTGTTGTGATGATAAGTGAAGTATGGACGGAAACCAAATAGCACTCGATTTTGATTTACCTGGCATTCAATAAATCACCAAGCCCAATTTGTTTTATGGTATATTTAAACAATGGAATCTTAAAAATCACTTTGAGTTGTTAAATGGAATTTATATAACTTGTGCTTGAAAAGAATTTGCATTCGTGTAGTGGCAGCAAAGGTATATTGGTATGTGTAAGCAAGGGACATGGTAAATCGACCTTGCACACTTAGAGCGTTGAGAGATGAATCAATCTTGTCATGTATGAAGAATAGATCGGGCCTTGGTAAAATTGCACATTTTACTATAATAATTTTATTGGTAGGAATTGTGTTTGTTTTCCTACATTATTTGGTATTAGATCTTGTTGAGTTGTTCTTGAGCATTGCAGAGAATGCCACCTAGAAGAGGAGCTGAAGTAGGCCGAGCTAGGATAGGTTGAGGGAGACTTATAGCAAACGCAGTTTTGCTAGATGAAATTGGGCACTTGCGTACAATAGTGGCTACAATGGAAACTACTCAAAGGAGGGTGATAGATGGTGGAGTTTCTAGTGCCAATGAAGAAGAGACCACTGACGAAGAAGTGGAGGAAGAAAGTGAGGCAACAAAAGTCATGAAGATGCTCGCAAAGGTCAGTAGCCGACCGAAGGTTGAAGTACCTTTATATGATGGAAGTCTTAGTGTGGAGATGATAATGGAATGGATCAGTTTTTTAGATAAATACTTTGACTATGAAGAAGTCGATGACAAGAAGAAAGTGAAGTTTGCAGCCACGAGATTGAAAGGCCATGCAGCCCTATGGTGGGATGAATTGCAGTTATCCAGGGAATGAAAAGGGAAAACCAAAATCAAGCAGTGGGATAATATGGTAAATAAGCTAAAAGGTAAGTTTATGCTGAAGGATTACCAATTAAATCTATCTAGACAATTGCAAAATTTAAGACAGAAGGGGATGACCATCAAATAATATACTGAAGAATTTTATAAGTTGAGTATTAGATTTGGCCATGTTGAAGATGATCTAGAAAAAGTAGCTAGATATATAAATGTTTTGAGATATGAAATACAGGATGATATCAACTTATTAAATCTGAGGACGATTGAAGATTCCTATCAAGCAACTTTGAGGGCAGAAGAAAAACTGTTGTGCAAACAAAATCAGAGAAATAAAGGCAAGAATTTGGCAAAAGAAGGGGGAACATTTAAATCCAAATTCCAACACTCTCAGAATGAAGCAGAGAGTTCAAGTAATAGATCACCACAAAGAGGAGATTCTGGTCGTGGAAGGTTTATGCCTAGAGGTAGAGGCCAAGGAAGAGATGTTCGGTGCTTTGCATGTGGTGAATGGGGAAATGTGCAATGGGATTGTCCTCACAATAAATTAGCAACCCAGTGCAATGTGAATGTTGCTGAAACCAAGGAAGAGATTCCTCAGACTACACCCAAAGAGGAACCACTTGAAGTCGGAGAATCCTTGTTGTTGAAAAGGATATTGCTTAAAGAAGCTAGGGAAGCCAGAGAACCAGCTCAAAGAAGGAATCTATTCGGAACTGTATGTAAGTCAAAGGGTAAGTGTTGCAAATTGGTAATTGATAGTGGTAGTACTGATAACCTTGTTTCTACAGAAATGGTGGACAAATTGAATTTGGAGAGAACAATAGACCCCACTCCTTATAAAGTATCGTGGCTTCAGAAAGGCCACCAAATTATTGTAACTGAACAATGTAAAGTTGAATTTCAAATTGGTACTTATAAGGATGTTGTTTTATGTGATATAATGCTGATGGATGTATGTCACATATTGCTAGGGGGGCCCTGGTAGTTTGACCAAAAAGCCACACACGATGGTAGAAGAAACACTTATACTTTTGAAAAATATGGGAAAAAGCATACACTGCTACCATTGAAAGTTGAAGCTAACAAGGAAGCACCTGGAAACAACGTTATGTTGATGAGTGGAAAAACCCTATTGCAAGAAGTTGAGAAGGGTAAGGAGATGCATTTTGTTATTATTGAAAGACCCAAGGTAATTTTAACTTCTACAAATTTAGAAGATTTACCAGAAGAAATTCAGAATCTATTGAATTATTTTGTTGATATTACCGTGGATGAGTTGCCGAATAAGTTATAACCCATCAGGAGTATTAGTCACCACATTAATCTAATCCTTGGAGCCGGTTTGCTGAATAAAGCAGCCTTCAGGTTAACACCACAAGAAAATGCTGAAGTTGGAAGGAAAGTGCAAGAGTTTATGGATAAGAGGTTAATCAGAGAAATCCTTAGTCCATGTGTTATGCCAACAGTACTCAGTCCAAAGAAAGGAGGTGAATGGCGCATGTGCACAGATTCTTGAGCCATAAATAAAATCACCATCAGGTTGGTGAGTGAAGTTTTGAAGGAATATTCAGTCTCTAAAGATGGGTTGAAAATGGATCCAGAGAAAATCCAAGCAATTGTGAATTGGCCAACTCCTAGAAGCATATTTGAGGAAGATGTCGAAAGAAGATGGCAAGAATGCAGTAGCAAAGACAAGCAGAGAGCAGATACGAGGAGGTGAAAAAAGGAATTCCAAGTGGGTGACTTAGTCATGTATCGCAAATTTGTTCCTATACCAAGAACCAAAAAGAGAACTACAAGGAGACGCCACAGCAGAAGAAAGCCCAACAGTGAATTGGGAAGATCAGATGCCCAAAGTAGGGAAAAGAAAAGTGGAAGCCATTTTGGAAAAGAGAGTATTAAAGAAAACTAGGAGTCAAACTTATTATTAGTATTTGGTCAAGTGGAAAAGGCAGCCAGTGGAAGACGCCAGTTGGATGATTATAACAGAGCTACAGAAGTTGGGAATCGATTCCAAAGTACTACAAGATCAGTTTTCTTCCTCGGGAGTTTGATGCAAGAACATCGGGGACCTAGCCAACAGTGTGACATTTTGGTCAGATGTTGTGGCTAAATTGAAGTGAAATAGACTTAGGAGTAGTATAATTAATTATGTTATTAAATTTGTTATTTATTTATGGAGCATTGTTAGTTCGGTTTGTATTTCAATAAATATGGAATAAATTTAGAAATTGGTTTCTCTCCTTGCGTAGATGTAGAGCCAACATAGGGATAAGCCCTTAAAAATAGGAAGGTAGTAATTTATTGAGGAAACCTATTCTAAGAGGAGCAGTTTTATTCCTCAAGTATAAATAGTTGGATGATGGTAAGAGAACCTCAGGATTTTTTGATATGTAGACTGCAACTTCATGTACTAGTAAATTTAGATCATTCTGATTGGAGTTGATATTATGAGTTTATTTAAATCTGTAATTTGTGTATATTTTTATGTGTATATTTGTTGGAGTGTGTGAAGTGTAGGAGGAGGATTGTATTCGCAGAAGACTGCCATCGAAGAGTAATGGATCACAGTCACGAATTTCCATCCCAAAGCCGTGGTTGAAGTTAAGTTCTGCGATGGGGGAGAGCACATTGTCACGTGTGAATGCCACGACGTATAGTTGAAGCGACGATGTTAGCAGGCGTAGTCGGAATCACAAAGTAAACCGCAGCCTTTTGAACGCAGATAAAATATTTGAACAGTCATAACTGAAGCCCACGACAACAAGGAACCACGCAGCCATCAACTGGAAGAGGTTGTGAGGTTCTGCAACATGAAAAGCCCATTTGTGTTAGTGAACGTGGAAGAGTTTTGGCAGGGTTGCAAAACCCAAACCACATTACGAGCCTTAAACCAGGATTGCATGCGGTGTAAAAATCGCATGGATGATAAGTGAAGTATGGATGCAAACCAAATAGCACTCGATTTTGATTTACTTGGCATTCAATAAATCACCGAGCCCAATTTTCTTTATGGGATATTTAAACAATGGAATCTTAAAAATCACTTTGAGTTGTTAAATGGCATTTATATAACTTGTGCTTGAAAAGAATTTGAATTTGTGTAGTGGCAGCAAAGGTATATTGGTATGTTTAAGCAAGGGACATGGTAAATTGACCTTGCACACTTAGACCATTGAGAGACGAATCAATCTTGTCATGTATGAAGAATAGATCTGGCCTTGGTAAAATTGCACATTTTACTATAATAATTTTATTGGTAGGAATTGTGTTTGTTTTCCTACATTACTGCCTATGGAATACTACCATGGAACGATGAGGTTCTTCTTTATTTTTCAAAATTATTTTATGCAGAATTATTTTTGGGAATGAAACCCAATTATAATGACATTCCCTTTGAATTTTTTGGTCCCGGGAAAGGTCTATTACATGACCGTAGGGGCGCTAGGCATGATGCTGAGTTGCATCGCCCCGAGTCACCATTGGTTAGTCGACCTCTTCGTGTCTAAAATTTGTGGTTAGAGATAGATGCCACTTCTCAAATTAGTCGAGAAGTAAGGGATGTCATCATTGGCAATGTTTATAGTGGATTTGGTGGAATTGATGTTTCTCTGAATCGACAAAGAGCACGAGAGAATACGCGTGCTAATTTTGTGTTGCATATAGAAGATGATATTGACAAAATGAGTTTTGAAGATCTCAGAACATATGCAAAGAATTGTTGCAGTGGTTGGCAGGACCTAATTATTCATGAGGAAGAGGGCATGGGTCAGTATGTGTTAATGGTTAGGGTGATTATTTTAAAACATGTACAATTTGTAATAAATACATATACATACATTTATTTGTATATATGTTAATCTAACAAAAATGTATCATATATGTGAACACCATTTGTAGTTCTCACGCTTGATGAATGAAGATGTTAATATCATGGTCAAAGCTTCAGGTTCACACAATCAAGATGGTTCTCACCATCAAGATGATATGTTGGCACATGTTAGTGTTTTTTAAGTGAACATGATGATGTATAATTATTTTAATCTATTATTATATATCAGAACATGATGACATATTTTTAAAATAAATAATTGTGTACACATGTACATATATATAATTAAATGTTAACAGATTCTGATTACGCCTGATGTTTTTGTGATGGAGGTACCTTATTCTTCCTTTGGAGATGTGTCAAATCCACCATCACAAGTATGCACAATTTTTCATTTAAATATGTTTTTAAGTTATATATTGCAGTTCAAAAATTCCATTAAAAATGAGATTTAGTTCTTGAGTTATTTTACAGTTTTAAATTATTTGAATTTTAGGTTTCTAGAGATTTTCTTTCAGAGCCACCCTTAGGAGATGCGCCCAATACACCATCACAAGTATTCAATTTTTCACTTATATGTTTAATTTATAAATTGAAGTTCAAAAACTTTATTATAAAATGAGATCTGGAACTTGAGTTATTTTATAGTTTTAAAATTTTTGAATTTTAGGTTTTTAGAGATGATTTCGGTTCTCGAAGGACTCTAGCAATGGAGTGTATAATCGATATAGGAACATCCACACCATTTGAACAAATTATCTATTTTTTTTTTAATATTATTGAAAATTAGTTTATATGCATTTTCATTTGGAATTTTTAATATATATATATATATATATATATATATATATATATATATATATATATATATATATATATATATATATATCGTACAGTTTAATGTGGAAGATGTTACTGTGGAGGATGTTTTAATGGATGAGCAACAAAAGACAATGGAGAGGGAACTACATGAGGTATTGCATGATTTTTTTTATTTTTTTTTCATTTTGTGTTTTTACACGAAGTTCTACATTCTCATTAAATTTTAAAACATTAAATTTTAATGTTTGTACACGTTGTGTACAGGTTGCCCATTCTTTAGAGGATAGCACGAGGCTTAGGACGCTGCTGGCAGAGACACTGAATCCATCTATATTTGATTGATGATGCACATGTGTGCAACATTATATTTGATAGATCTAGTCTTAAATTTACCTTTCTATATAACTTGATACTTGTACGGGTTATACATTGAAATATATATATATATATATATATATATATATATATATATATATATATATATATATATATATATATATATATTTACTTTTATTGTTCATGCGATACAAATTTTGGATATACTTTACTATTTGGATATAGTTTTAAAGTACATTTACTTTTATCAAGAATGATTTTATATTTTGTATACTTACATTTGGCTTGTGATCACATGTTGTGATATATAATGTTTTGTTTTAAAAACTCAAGTTGTTTTTTTTTTAAATTCAAGTTGTCATTTTGTTTGCTAAATATAAAATGAATCTAGATGGAAATTTCAAATTACAAAACACATACATGCGTATATTTTGGATAGTTGAATTACATTTGGCATGTGATCACATTTTGTGATATAATGTTTTGTTTTTAAAACTCAAGTTGTAATTTTATTTGTTAAATATAAAATTCAAATCAAGGAGATTTCAAATTACAAAACACATGCATATTTTGAATTGTTGAACTACATTTGGCATGTGATCACATGTTTTTTTCTTCCAACGACAAATCGATCTTCTTATATAAAAATGGGTAAAAATCCGAAGTTGGGTAACACTTTTGTGAGAATCGGGGGTGGAAAACTTTTTTTCTCAATAATTCGACCGAACTTTTGTAAAAGTTCGGCCGCACTATTCGAGATTTCAGATGAACTTTCGAAATTAGTTTGGCCGAACTCGTTCTGCTGTTTACATTGACGGTGTACTGACGACGTGGGCAAACAGATTTTTGGCTGGAGATGGGAAAACTGACAACAAATGTTCGGCCGAACTATTAGTTCGGCCAAACTCGTATTTTATAAATATATCAGGCCACAAACTTTACAGGTTTCTTGTTCATATATGTCTCACACGTCTGTTTCTTGTTCATTTCTTGTTGCTGTTGCTCTGTTGCGCTCTGTGATTTTTGTTGATTTGGAGTTGCGCCACGACGACGAGGTGATTTTTGTTGATTTGCAGTTGCGCCGCAACAACGAGGTAATTTTTGTTGATTTGCAGTTTATTTTGCATTTGGAGTTGCTCTTTTTTTTAAAAATTTTGTTTTGTTGATTTTTTTTGGTTTGATTTTAATTTAAATTTTTTTGTTCGCAGGGAATTTGGTCAGCGTCTTCCACGACGTCTTCAAGGATCGACCGAATTCGTCCTCGTTGTGGCTTCTTCTATGAATTTATGCGAATTTGTAGGTATGTATCTATGTATCTATTCTTATAGCATGTGAATTTCTGCGAATTTCTATGTATCTATGCTTATAGCTCAATGTAATCATATACCGGGTTTCTTGTATTCTGTAATTGCAACACAAACTTTAATGGTAATAATACTAATAGAACATCAGCTTTAGTGAGATCAGTATGCAGAATGACCAATTCAATTTTATATGAGTGAGTGGTTGGAATTTGCCATGTTTAAGGAGCTAGTGTCTTAGCTATAAATTCAATTTACAGCTAGTAGGAGTTTATTATTTTTGAACATATAGTTCTAGAGGATATATTGTCAACTATGCCTCAGTTAGGCATTGGGAAAACATTAGCAACTATAGCATCTAAAAGATCTTCAGATTTGGAATCAGGAAAAAACCACCCTTTAGGTGCATTAACTACAGATACATTCGAACTCTGAGACATATCCAACTCAGACTGGTAATCTGACCTATGAGAGATTCCAAAATTTTATGTTCCCAAATTTGAACTGCATACATCTTGTTCATGAAATGACATTTCATTCCACATACCCTTCTACGTTCTTCTTTTTATGAAAGGTGCTCCCAATGCTTCAAGTAATTCAGCACATGACGATACATGCACAAATGCATGTGCATTGTCATCTTGTTCTTTAGAGGGCCAATTGCAGCAGTTATCGGAGTCACCATTACCACCAGGCTTATCACTATCTGCAGGAATAGTAGGAATCTTGTCGATGCCAGGCAAGAAAATTTCTAAACATTCTTTGTGAGTGTTCAACCTATGAACATTGCTAGTCTGAATTAGCCCAGGAAAATCTGATAAGAAATCTTTATGCCAAGGTTGGTAATTTATTCCAATCATGGATTGGTGTTTTACTCCAAGTGTGTTATATGTTGAAAGCACATCATCCCCAAGAGAAGACATAAAACTCTTACCTAAACCCTTTAGCGGTTTTGTTTCAATATGACCAGCTGTGAGACTCCAAGATGAATCAGAGGACTCTCTAGGATCATAGGCAGATGTTTTAATATTTACAGAACATGAAAAAAGTCTTAGGTACATAAATGGGTGGGTTTGGGAATGTGGTTCACATGAAAATTAATAGGGAATGGATTTAGTGGAAACATTTTATAAGATCAGGACTCAAACAATGAGAGAGAGAAAAAACCTTTTATATTCAATGTAAAACACATGCATTAACTTATAATTGTGATATTTTCCCTTCTTTCCAACTTAGTCCATATTTATAAAAAAATCCCTTTTAACGAAGCAGATATATCCATAGTGATCCACTGATATTTGTTCACCAAAAAATATTCCATTTTGGACTTATATATCTCAAAACTATGCTCATTGAATTTATGTATCTATATCTTTAAACTACTCAACTATTTTATTACACCATAGGAATCATTTTGATATATCTCCCATTTTAATGGGGTCTATCACATTTCGCGAAAAACACATTAGCCATAAAAGTTTCCCATTGAAAAAAAAAGTAATTTGATACAAAACATAGGTTTTAACCTTATATAGTTAATTGTTTCAAATAGATTCTTAATAAAATGAAAAATATTCAATGTAAAACACATGCACATTAACATATAATTGTGATATTTCCCCTTATTTCCAACTTAGTCCATCCTTCCTGAAAAATCCCTTTTATTGAAGCAAATATATCCATAGTGATCCACTGATATTTGTTCATAAACAACTATTCCATTTTGGACTTCTATATCTTAAAACTATGCTCATTGAATTTATGCATCTATATCTTTAAACTACTCAAATATTTCATTACACCATAGGAATCATTTCGATATATCTCCCATTTTAATGGGGTCTATAACATTCGAGATAAACACCCAAAAAGGAGAATACGGTAATCTTTGAGCACAATATAAAATTGCAACAAAGTACATGATAAATCTATATATACATTAGAATGCACAAAAATATTTGAGCCATTTAATTATATTGGAGGTGAAAAAGCAAGTACAACAGTGCTTCAAAATATGAGACACTCAAGCCACAAGGGTGGCCTAGAATGACCCTGCAATGATTTCCCAAGAGGGATTGCGTAACTGCTAAACTACTGGAAGTTAAACTGCATTGTCCCTACTGCAACTGTTGGGATTGTAACTTCCTGAAAGATATAAAGTTAGATCTAGGCAGAATGGGAACTCTGATGATGCTGAAATTGTAGATCTGGGCTCAATGATGGATTCCAAAGATAACCCAGAAACGGTTTCTTAGATCTGTAAGTCTAAGAAAACCACCCTCTTAGGGCTTCACATATATGCTAATGGGAATACAGATCTGAAGCTAGATCTGATGATATGATGGCTGCAATGATGCACAATCAAATCTATGCAAGAAGGGCTAACCCTTTCACTAGATCCTTGGGCTAAAAGCTCAAGATCTAGCTCCTCCAATCTCCTCCACTGAAAATAGTTGCTGCATGAACAAAAACTTCAGAAAATTGTGCTGTCAGAGAGGGAGGCTCAATAGCCTACTGCTAGATCTGTCAAATCAGCTCTTGAATGATGGAAACAATATATCCAATATGAGGAGATGATCCCTCACAGGATTTCCAACTAAAATACTGGAAACTTCCTTCCTCCAATTAATCTACAGGACTGAACTGCGCAATCCTTGAAGGGACTGCTGTTGCATGGAGGTAAAACCCAATGGCCTGAATGATGAATGTATATCTTCTTCTCCTAAAAGGCTGGATGTGAAGAACAAAGTGGTAGGATGAATCCTCCATCGGTTTCCTAGTTGAATTCTAGAAACAAACTTCTGAAGATGGCACCAATGCCTGATAAGGAATGAAGAACAATCCTCTTCCTTAGAGATCACTCAAAGAAAGAGGTGGGATTATCACTCAGGAACACCCTGTGCTAAACAACACTGCAAACTCTGCTAAACAACCCAAGTATGCATAGAAATGTCCTAAGAGAAATCTAGATCTAAATAGATCAAGAAATGAATAATCCAAATCATGCCTTCCATTGTGCCTTCACCTTCATTATATTCATGAGCCTTCCATAGCCTAGGCTCACTCCAAAACTGCGTTGTACATGTGGACATAGTCTCCATGTTTGATTGCACTGTAGCTTCATGTCCTCCATCATGTTCATATGGGGTGATCACCCTCTCCATCATATGTGCATTAAATGCACCACTTCCTCCACTATCTTATCATAAGTGCTTCATGATCTTCTTTGAATGCACTATGATCTCAGTTGACCTTATCAAAGATCCTCATGATTTTATATTTAAGATCCATGATCTTATTTGACTGTTTCATCCTCCATAATCTATCTCATAAATGAGACATGATCTCCATTAATGAAGTTGCTCCACTACTCCATGTTTTTATATCTAGATCTAGAATATCTAGATACACACATTAAAAGTGGATTGTATTGGAATCTTTGAGGTTTGTGGGTCCCTCCATCCTTTTATCTGCTTAATTAATTAAGTTTATTAAGGACTCTAATATTCCAAATATGATGTGAAAATTTGGGAATATTACATCGAGAAAAACACATTAGCCATAAAAGTTTCCCATTAAAACCAAAAGTGATTTGATACAAAACATAGGTTTTATCCTTATATAGTTAATTGTTTCAAATATATTCTTAATAAAATGAAAAATATTTGATATAAAACACATGCATTAACATATAATTGTGATATTTTCCCTTCTTTCCAACTTAGTGGACATGCTTCTAGAAAAATCTCTTTTAATGAAGCAGATATATCCATAATGATCCATTGATATTTGTTCACCAACAACTATTGCATTTTGGACTTGTATATTTCAAAACTATGCTCATTAAATTTATGCATCTATATATTTAAACTAATCAACTGTTTTATTAAATGATAGGAATCATCTCGATATATATCCCATTTTAATGGGGTCTATCACATTTCGAGAAAAACACATTAGCCATAAAAGTTTCCCATTGAAAGCAAATTTGATTTGATACAAAACATAGGTTTTAACCTTATATAGTTAATTGTTTGCAATATATTCTTAATAAAATGAAAAATATTGAATGTGAAACACATGCATTAACATATAACTGTGATATTTTCCCTTCTTTCCAACTTAGTGGACATCCTTCTAGAAAAATCCCTTTCAATAAAGCAGATATATCTACAGTGATCCACTGATATTCGTTCACCAACAACTATTGCATTTTGGACTTGTATATCTCAAAACTATGCTTATTGAATTTATGCATCTATATATTTAAACTACTCAACTGTTTTATTAAACCATAGGAATTGTTTCGATATATCTCCCATTTTAGTGCAGTCTATCACATTTCGAGAGAAAACACATTAGCGATAAAAGTTTCCCATTGAAACCAAAAGTGATTTGATACAAAACATAGGTTTTAACCTTATATAGGTAATTGTTTCAAATAGATTCTTAATAAAATGAGAAATATTCAATGCAAAAAACACTCATTAACATATAATTGGGATATTTTCCCTTCTTTCCAAGTTAGTGGACATCCTTCTAGAAAATTCCCCCCCTTTTAATGAAGCAGATATATCCATAGTAGATCAACGATATTTGTTCACAAACAACTATTCCATTTTGGACTTTTATATCTCAAAACTATGCTCATTGAATTTATGCATCTATATTTTTAAACTACTTGAAACTATTTTATTACACCATAGGAATCATTTCGAAATATCTCCCATTTTAATGGGGTCTATTACATTTTGAGAAAAACACATTAGTCATAAAAGTTTCCCATTGAAACCAAAAGTAATTTGATAGAAAACAGAGGTTTTATCCTTATATAGTTAATTGTTTCAAATAGATTTGTAATAAAATGAAAAATATTCAATGTAAAACACATGCACATTAACAATAATTGTGATATTTTCCCTTCTTTCCAACTTAGTGGACATCCTTCTAGAAAAATCCCTTTTAATGAAGCAGATATATCCATAGTGATCCACTGACATTTTTTCACCAACAACTATTTCATTTTGGACTTATATATCTCAAAACTATGCTCATTGAATTTAAGCATCTATATATTTAAACTACTCAACTATTTTATTTCACCATAGGAATCATTTCAATATATCTCCCATTTTAATGTGGTCTATCAGATTTCAAGAAAAAAACATTAGCCATATAAGTTTCCCATTGAAACCAAAAGTGATTTGATACAAAACATACATTTTAACCTTATAAAGTTAATTGTTTCAAATAGATTCTTAATAAAATGAAAAATATTCAATGTAAAACACATGCATTAACATATAATTGTGATATTTTCCCTTCTTTCCAACTTAGTGGACATCCTTCTAGAAAAATCCCTTTTAATTCAGCAAATATATCCATAGTGATCCATTGATATTTTTTCACCAACAAATATTCCATTTTGGACTTATATATCTGAAAACTAATTGAACTTATGCATCTATATCTTTAAACTACTTGAAAATATTTTATTACACCATAGGAATCATTCTGATATATCTCCCATTTTAATGGGGCGTATCACATTTCGAGAAAAACACATTAACCATAAAATTTTCCCATTGAAACCAAAATTGATTTGATACAAAACATAGGTTTTAACCAAGTATATAGTTAATTGTTTAAAAAATATTCTTAATAAAATGAAACCATAAAGTGGGGGTCCTTTCTGCCCATTTTATTCCCACCACTATTATTAGAAAAATATATAGTGCATGGGGGTATTCACATAAAGAATATAACACATACCAAACATCCAATAATTCTCCTTAATTTGACCATCAATGTTGCAATGGTTAGAATTATTTATACTACCCTTGCATGGATGTGTAGTGGCTATTTTATTCTTATCCTCCTATTTCCAGTTCTTATTCCCCTCCTTTGAAGCTTCTTGGTGCTATTTTTTCTTCAAACCACTGAAGTACCATTTATTTTGGCCTATGGTTTCTAGATAATGTGTGTATAAACATGGCTCATACATTATCCTTATCTTGGAAAGAATCACTTGTTTTTGTAGATGGTTATATAGACCCCACATATACTTAAGGAGTATTTTTGGGTTCTTCGAAAATATATCCAATTATATGACCATATTTTTGAACTTAGTACACTCTTATACAGCCTTATGTCTACGTAAAGTAGTGCGAGTGATTGCATGGGTCCTCTACACACTTCATAGGGTATAATTGGGACAGGTAGTGTTAACTTCTACAAGTTCTATAGGCAGAGTCTGTAAAGGGCCAGGTAGCCTTTGGATCTCATCTTTTATGAAAGGTGACATATCCAGTAAATGCCCCTACAATCAATCTCTGGAATAGATCTAAATAGAAGTTCTTCATTTTAATATCTATAAACCACAACCACTTTAAGGAAAATTGTGTACATGTGTCATTTCTCCCATAAATTCTTAGGCAAAGTTTTTAAAGCATACATGTCATGTTGGATTTCTCCCATTAACTTTAAAACATGTTTTTTGTAAGTGCATAAAATAATTTTGCAAACCATGTAAATGGCATTTCTCTCAAACTTTAAGGCCTAAAAATTGAACCTAAAGTCGTTGAACTCTCATAGGATTTTGAACTTCCATAGGATTTTAGTCTATCCATTGAGTGTTAACTTCTACAAGTTTTAAAGGCAGACGTAAAGGGCCAGGTAGCCTTTGGATCTCATCTTTTCTCAAAGGTGACATATCCATTAAATTCCCCTACAGTCAATCTCTGTAACAGAACTAAATAGAATTTCTTCATTTTAATATCCATAAAACCACTACCACTCTAAGGCAAACCTTGTACATGTGTCATTTCTCCCTTCTCTCATAAAATTTTAGGAAAATTTTAAGGCATGTGTAATTTATATGTCATTTCTCCCACAAACTCATAAAGGTGTGACTTTTGACATAACTAGTTGTTTTAGTAAGTGCATACAATTCATTTCTCCCACAAACTAAAGGCTTCCTCCCATTAATTCTAGATGTGAATTCTACCATAAAATTTTTAAGTCAAACTTTAAGATAAACCATGCACATGTAATTTATCTCATGCACATGTGTCATTTCTCCCATGCATTTGCAATAAATGTCAATTTAATATATATTTTTATTGAATTTGTTTTTTTTTTCAGGGATAAAAAAACCACTAAATATGGTTGAAAAATGGAAATTATGAATAGATGTTTCTTGCTATCCCAATCTATGGAAAGAAGTGATTACATATGTGCTTTCCAATATTGCAAATAGCAAAGTCGTCCAAAGGAAAATGAATATACCAGGAAGAACAAAAAACAATGAGGCATATTATATTGGATTGATAGAAGGCTTGGGAACAACTATGGAGTATGGATCAAATGGAATTATAGTTTTCACCAATTCTGAACTTGTGTGCAACCAGATGAATGGCGTGTACCATGTTAAGAAGGAGAGGCTAAAAGAACTGCATGGAATAACAAACAATATTGTTAGCCAATTTCAAATTTTTAGTATAAGACATTGTAAAAATGTGAATAAGATGTCTACTAATCTATTGCGTGAGGCAATGCCAATTTAGGATTCATCTATCAAAGATGAATTAATAGATTAATTAGAATTATACGGGAAAATTCCAATGCAATATTCATCTCTCAAAGATGAATTAGTTTTGAGACGCTCTTCTTCCAAAATTCAAGATTCATCTCTCAAAGATTAATTAATGTTGAGACGCTCTCCTTCAAAATTTATTGATGGAAATTGTAACATATCTTGGATATGTGTGTGTTTTGTACTTATAAATGCGTCTTTTTTAATGACCATGTGTGCTCCAACCAAACCATGTACAACGCAACTTGGTGAACTTCACATTTACAACAAGCGGTGAACTTCACATTTTTATAATTAAAATGCAAAGACTTCAACAAATTTTTGTTTAAATGGAGTTTCATACTTCTTTGTTAACGACCATGTGTTTTTTTCAAATTTATACCAAGTTTGCTCCCACCATGTAAAGCGCAATTTGGTGAAATTGACATTTTTATAAATTTATTTGCTTAAATTGAGTTTCACACATCAATTATTGCTTTGAAAGTTGTGTTTCACATAATTTCTGTACACTATATTATATTAATTTTCTAAAATTTATTTTGAATTTATTTTAAATAGTAATTTAAGAAAATAATTGTAAATGTCCATCGTGGATATATATATATATATATATATATATCTATATATATATATATATATATATATATATATATATATATATGTCATGGAGGATGAACAACAAAGATCAATAGAATCTCGTATCTCTACGAGAGAGGGGGATCAGGGATCGAGGGATGTTCATGGTATTTAAATATAATCTTAAATCTCCATACCTATACATACATGTGTGTACGTATGGAATTGATTTTTTATCAATTTTTTGAGTTAAATTAGTTGTTAATAATTTTCATTTTTATTTTTTAGGAGCTAAGAGGAGAAGGGTCTCTACTCCATCAATGGAGCATGCCCATGGTTCACCCAGTCGTGGTATGGTTCACACAATTTAATCAATGACTATGTACATGTATTTATATGTATGAATGCATTTTTCAATTGATTATAGATTCATATTTGTTTATGAAGCTTCTCTCTCGTCTCGAAAGGTTGGTGGTGGATTAAATCCCCTTAGAGGGCCATCAATAAGTGCTAATAGGTTGCATGAAGGTGGTGATATTTATTCCCCCAGAGGCCAATCAACGAATGGTCATGTTGGTTCTCAATAGGGTTGTTCTAGTTCTCAACAGTCTCAGGGTGGGCAAGATGCTAGCCAACCACATCGAGGTGGCCATCAATTTGAATATTTTTTCATTCAATTTGTACAAATTTATTTACATGTGTTTTTTTTAATATACAAAATTTTATATATTGATGCAGAGGCTGAAAATGCTCCAAATGTTGGTCAAAAAAGACATAGGGCAGAACACGTCATTCAAGAAGAAGGTTGTCCACCCACCATGACTTATCTGGCTGACATTTTCGATATACCTTGGGAAAGAAACATGCAAAAATGCACCTTAGAAAGGTGTCAACATATTCATGCAAAATTGCAGAGAGATCTCGTGGCTTTGACTCTACTTGCTGAGAATCGAAAAAGCTTGGAAATAGTTACACACTCTTTAGGCGAACTAGTAGATGTGTATCGAAAGCTTGGGCCAACCACTGATACTTTTATAGAAGTCACGAGAAAAATAAAGGAAACAGTGATGGGTCCCGATAAATGGGAGGTTGTTAAAGAAAGAGTTACAACAACAATGGAAAAGTCTATGTTTAATTTCAAAGAAGGGCTGAAAAGAAAGATGCTGAAGGTGCAATATTTCAAGCACCCTGATATAGCTCACTATTTGTATGATAGACACCTTGCGGCCTAAGGAAGGCTCCCATGGAATGACGAGGTTCCTCTTTATTTTGCAAAACTATTTAATGCTGAATTCTTTTTGCAAATGAAACCCAATTACAATGACCTTCCCTCTGAATTTTTTGGTCCTGAGAAAGGTCGATTCATTAGGGGAATTTTGAGGTCTAAAATGGGCCTCCTAATGAAATTTTAAAATAATAGTGGAAATAATAGAATAAGGTTTGATGACATCATCAAATTTTAGAGGGAAAAAAGAAAAAAACTACATTGTCAACTCATATTTTCAACTTATCTCCTAAATTTTTTACTCAAATTTCAAGTGGGAGTACTCGTTGGATGCAAAATTTAATTCCTCATCCAAGGAGTACCCATGTTGCATACTTTCAATGGACCCTGCTACACTAAAAAAATGAGAAATACATAAAAAAATGTGATTGTAATCACGTTTTTTATGTATTTCTCATTTTTTCGTGTAGCAGGGTCCATTGAAAGTATGCAACATGGGTACTCCTTGGATGAGGAATTAAATTTTGCATCCAACGAGTACTCCCGCTAGAAATTTGAGTAAAAAGTTTGGGAGATAAGTTGAAAATATGAGTTGAAAAAATAGTTGTATTATTTTATTATTTTTTAATCTTTTTACCCTTTTACTTAAAAAATGGTGAATCATTCCCCATGGTTGACATCATCATCTTGAATCCTATTGGTTCTTATAAAGTTTATTTTGGTTGTACATTTTTATTAGGAGGCCTACTCCAAAACTGGGCCCAAAAATAGAAGAAAGAGATATCAACGCCTTAGAAATAAGCCACTTCGAGGGGGAAACCTCCAATACATTACATAAATGAACAATTCTTGGATGATTCAATTTACAAAACCTCCTTTCTATATAGAGGAGTCCATGGGGCCATAATCTAATCATAGCCACCTAACAATAATAATTTAAGGGCACAATAATAACAATATGGGGGTTACAAGGGTACAATAATAACAATAAGGGGGTTACACTAACAACAATAAGGGACTATACTAGTAATATAGGGACCTAACATGCCCCTCTCCTTCAAAAAGTGTTGTCCTCAATGCTTGAGTAGCTCTGGGTGCTTCTGTATAAAATTCTCATCCTCCCATGTAGAATCTTCAGTGGGTAAGTTCTTCCACTTGATGAGATACTCTAAAATTGATCGATTCCGTAATTTTCGAGTTCTTGTTTCCGTGACCGCTTCAGGTTCCAATATCATTTTTCCTTCCTCATCAAGTTCTGGAAATATTGTTTGAACTGGAAGATTTTCACCTATAACCTTCTTTAAGCATGAAACATGGAAAACTGGATGCACTCGCGAAGAATCAGGAAGCTCCAATTTGTATGCCATAGTACCAATCTTTTGCAACACCTGTAAGGACCATAGTACTTTGGCGATAATTTATTATCCTTCTTAGCTTGCTTGAGGGACATTTTTTTATATGGTTGTAGCCGTAAAAATACCTAATATCCTACATTAAAACTTATGTCGCTGTGATGTTGATCTGCCCGTTGTTTCATTTTATTTTGTGCGAAATTCAGGTTATCCTTTAAGAGTTGGAGAACTTCTTGCTGATGCTCGATGTGATCTTCCACTGCTTGAACCTTCGAATTTTCCCTTAAAGATGATGTCATGGATGGTGGATGATATCCATAAAGTGCCATAAATGGGGTCATTTTTGTTGCAGTATGGAAGGAAGTGTTATACCACCATTCAGCAAGAGGTAACCACTTGACCCATTGTGTTTGTTTATCAGATACAAAACAACGAAGATATCCTTCCAAACATTTATTTACTATCTCAGCTTGACCATCAGATTGAGGATGATAAGATGAGCTATGAGCTAATTGAGTACCCAAACAAGAAAATAACTCCGTCCAAAAATTTCCAGTAAAAATGGGATCTCTGTCACTCACAATAACCCTTGGGTTTCCATGTAGTTTTTGAATTGTGTCCATAAATGTAGTAGTAACTGTACTTGCTATAAATGGATGAGATAATGGACAAAACTGTATACCATGGGGTGTCTTCACTTTAATGGTGAGCTATTGAGCTCCCTATAATCCGGACACATTCGCCATGATCCATCCTTCTTGTGTACCAAAACTACAGGAGCAGAGAAAGAACTTTGACTAGGTTGAATTATACCCGCCTCTAACATTTCTGCAATCATACGTTCAATTTCACTCTTTTGGACATAAGGATATCTATAAGGTCTGATGTTTGGAGGAACACTTCCTGGAATCAAATGAATAGCATGATCATGATCACGAATAGGTGGGAGTCCTTTGGGAGTTTCAAACACCTTGGAATGATTGTCCAAGACTTGTTGGAGATCTGAAAAAATAGATGATTTTGATGTTGGAACTTCTAGTGAGCATAATTGTGCAATTACACCTTGTTTTTATTTCTTTAGAAGCTTTGTCATGACATTATAGCTTATGATCTTTCCCAGATTCCCTGCAATACCCTGTAATTCAACTTCCTTTCCTTTTGAAAAAAATTTCAAGAAAAGTTCTTGAAAATTAAAAGCTACCGTCCCCAAAGATTGTAACCATTGTACTCCTAGTACAACATCAGCACCTCCCATAGGAATGGAAAGCATTGGACTAGTCAACACATATTCCCCCATGGTTAGCTTGATATTATGGTATTTTCCAGAGCAATTTATAGTTCCTCCATTTGCAACCATCACTTGACATTCTGGTGCTGGGTATAGGAAACAATTTAATTCCTTGGCTACCTTACAATGAACAAAATTATGGGTGCTACCTGAATCAATCAACACTATTACCTTTCTCTTCTTGATTTGTCCTTTTATCTTGAGAGTTTGAGGAGTGGTAATTCCTGCCAGTGCATTACACGATATGGTTGGATTCATTTCTTCCTCTTTTGGGGCTAGTTCCTGGTGTATATCCTCTTCTTGTTCATTTTCTTCTTCCTCTTCACAATCTATGTAAAATAATTTCTTCTCGGCACACTTATGACCTTTAGTGTATTTTCTATCACAACTATAGCAAAGCCCTTTTGCTCTTTTTTCTTCCAATTGTTGTGGTGTCAACCTTGTAGGTTGTGGAAATCTAGGCATAGCAACACTTCCTTCTTTATATAAGTGAGTGGTAGGCTTCCTTGTCGCCATAATTTTACATTCAATTTTTCTTGCCAACCTGAATGCCTTCTCCAATGAATCAGGTTCCAAATCATGAACTTCATGTTGGATGTTATCCTTTAAAGTGCCTATGAAGAGATCAATCCTGTGTTCCTCTAGAATATCAGTTACCCTTATATTCAATTTTTGGAAGTCCTCAATGTGCTCCCCCACTAAGCCCTTTGTTTGAGATTTATCAATTGGCTAAAGAAGGTGTTGCTCTTTGTATCCTCATAATGTGCTATCATTTCCTCCGTAAAAATTGACCAAGTGACAATTTTTTTACGGGAGCAAAGCCATCGATACCATACAAATGTATTTTGTTCTAAATGTAAAGTTGCAATGCGTACCTTTTGTGTATTTTGCACATTATGGAGATCAAAATATTGCTCCATCTGTAGTATCCATGTTACAGGATCCTTTCCATCAAACTTCCTCATATCCATTTTTGGAATATGGTGGTTCTTCCCGCTAAAATTAGAGTTTATGAAATCATGATTAACATTTATTTTGTTCTCATCATGAGTTTCCTCTACTATATTTTCACCATTAGGAAACATTTTTTGTATCAACTTGGTCAAACCTTCGATGTCTGCTTTTAGATCATTCTTCATGTTTTTCATGTTGTTTTCCATGTTGTCTTTCATGTCATCCATCTTAGCTTCCATGCCAGCTTCCATGCCATCTATATTAGATTCCATGCCATCTATCTTAGATTCCACGCCTTTCTTTAAACCATCCATCTTAGTTTCCACGCCTTTCTTCAAAACTTCCATGTCATTTTTTGTTGCTCTTTGCGAGAGTGAAATTTGTTGCACTTGCTCTTGTAATTTTGATAGATCATGTTGCAATTCTTCATCTTCATGAGTCATAGTAGAGCCTTCTGAAGGCTTAATGGGTGTTGAATTATTTTTACGTGGCATTTTTTAGAACCCAATACTGATATCTATTCTATAATATTCCCTTGGAATCAATTCAAATTGATTTTTCAAACAAGACTTATGCAATTCGGAAAAAAAATACACACATTTTTCTTGATTTTGAGGAGCTCGATATTGAAATTGGATTATCTCTGTGATTGTGGCTCTTCAATATCTTAAATTCAGCATTGAAGTAGCCCTATGAATTCTCTTTTGAATGCCACAGGTCTGACCTGATTTAAATTCTCCAAGAAAAAGTTATGTCCAATCTCCCACAATGACCTAATTATGGACTGGTTCAGTAGAGAGAACTTGTACGACTTGCCACGTGTCATTGTTTCGTCCTTCGCCTCTGAAATTGATAGCCAAAAAACTACAGTCCGTGTACTTGTGACCACTTTTTACGGCACTCCAATCCGATGCTCAGAGAGAGAGTTATTGAACTTTTCCCACGATCACCTCTTTGAGATGAAATTCGGGAGTCAACAATATTCACTTTCCATAGATCATATCTCCAAAAATATTGGGAATCCAAGCCTGAAATTTTTTGTGATGAGCTGTTTTAGACTTCAGTTTCTCAGATCTGAAAAATTTAAAATTTGAACCGTGAGAAAAGACCATTAAAGCAACGCACTGGCGACTTGTTTAGGAGTTTGAAAAAAAGACTCCAATCACAACATCATATCTCTACAAATATTGTGAACAAAGCTCTAAAATTTTTAGACAAGCTTCCTCAGGAGTTCGGCTTTGCACCCTAAAAATTTCAGCTTCTGAAACTTTGTAGAAAAAAAGTTATAGCGAAAATGCCACGATGACCTGTTTGGAGCAGCGAAACCCTAGAATCCAAAGCTCTGATACCAAATGTTGTGTAACCAGCTCCAAAAATAGAAGAAAAGAGACAACAACCACCTTTAGAAATAAGCCACTTCAAGGGGGAAACCCCTAACACATTACACAAATGAACAATTCTTGATGATACAATTACAAAACCTCCTTTTCATATATAAGAGTCCGTAATATAATGTAATCCCCACCAAATCTAATAATAATAATTTAAGGGCACAATAATAGCAAACAAGCATACACAATAATAACAATAAGGTTATACCATTAACAATAAGGACCACTAGAAATAAAGGGACCTAACAATTTTAGACCTTCAAAATTTCCCAATGGTGACTGAAAGCTTAGGCATGATGTTGAGCTCTCATCCTAAAGCTACCCTTGCTTAGTCGATTTTCGTCAAAAATTCTGGGTCGAGATGGAAGCCACTTCTCAAATTAGTCGAGAAGTGAAGGATGCCATTTATACAGTCATGATTAAGTGGGAAATGAGCAGCTTTTTCCAATTCAAGTATACATGAGAATGCATGCACTAATTTTGTGTATTATACAGATGAAGAGATTGACAACATGATTGTTGAAGATTTCAAAACATATGCAAATAATTTTCGCAATGGTTAGCATGACCTAATTGTTCATGAGGAAGAGGGCATGGGAACAATATGTGTTAATGGTTAGGGTTCAATTATTTTAACACACATACAATTTGTAATAAATACATATATACATACATTTATTTGTATACATTAATCTAACAAAAATGTATCATTATATGTTAACACCATTTGCAGTCGTCACACTTGATGAATGGCGAAAATGTTAATATCACGTTCGGAGCCTCTGGTTCAAACAATCAAGATGGGTCTCACCATCAAGATACGTTGGCAAATGTTAGTGTTTTTTAAGTGATATTTTTAAAATAAATAATTGTGCACACATGTACTGTACATATATATAATAAAATGTTTTAACAGATTCCGATTCCATCCAATGTTTTTGGGATGGTGGTACCTTCTTCTTCCTTGGGAGATGTACCTTCTACTTCCTTAGGAGATGTGTCAGATCCACAACAACAAGTATGGACAATTTTTCACTTTTAAAATTTATGTTTTTAAGTTATATATTCCACCTCAAAAAGTTCCATTAAAAAATGAGATATATCTATATCTTGAGTTATTTTAAATTTTTTGAATTTCAAGTTTTTGGAGATTTTCTTTCTGAACCACTCTTAGGAGATGTGCCAAATCCACCAGCACAAGTATTCAATTTTTCATATATATATATATATGTGTGTGTGTGTGTGTGTGTGTGTGTTTTTAAGTTGTAAGTTATAAATTGAAGTTCAAAAGTTTTATTATGAATTGAGATCTAGAGATTTTGAGTTATTTTAAATTTTTTGAATTTTAGGTTTTTGGAGATTTTCTTTTGGAGCCTCTCTTAGGAGTGTCAAATCCACCAGTAGAAGTATTCAATTTTCACTTAAATATATGTTTTTAAGTTATAATTTATAAATTGAAGTTTAAAAGTTTTATTATAAATTGAGATCTTGATCTTGAGTTATTTAATACTTTTATTTTTTTTGAATTTTAGGTTTCTATAGAGGATTTATTTTCTCCACAGACTCTAGCGATGGAGATAAGAACATCCACACCATTTCAACCTTTTGAACAAGTTGTCTAACTTTTTTTTTAATATTATTGAAAATAATTTTATATATATTCATTTTCCTTTGAATTTTTTTAATATATATATATATATATATATATATTGTACAATTTACTATTGGAGATGTTTCCGTGGGGGAAGTTGTAGCGGACGATCAACAAATGGAGAGGGAACCTCATGAGGTCTTGCATGATTTTTTTTTTTATATTTTGTTTTTTACATGAAGTTCTATATATTCTCACTCAATTTTAAAACATCAAATTTTAATGTCTGTACACATGGTGTACAGGTTCCCCATGCTGCGCAGATAGCTCGAGGATTGAGACTTTGCTAGGAAAGACACTACATCCATCTGTATTTGATGGATGATGCAAATGTACATGTGCAACATTATATTTTCAATAGATTTAGTCTTATATTTACTTTTTTATATATAGTCTTATCTAGATGCAGTCATATATAAATTGATACTTGATACTTGTGAGATCTACAAATTTTGGACATATTTTATGTGAACTACATTTGGTACATGTGAATGTGATATATAATGTTTTTAAAACTTAAGTTTTGGATGGTTGAACTACATTTGGCATGCGAAGTAATGTTACAATGTTATATATAATTTGTTTTGTTTTTAAAACTCAAGTTTTGGATGGTTGAACTACATTTGGCAAGTAATGTTGTGTTAAATAATTTGTTTTGTTTTTAAAGTGTTATGGTTGAACTACATTTGGCATGTGAAGTAATGTTACTTGATACTTGATACTTGTGATCTATAATGTTTTGTTTTTAAAACTCAAGTTTTGATACTTGTGATCTATAATGTTTTGTTTTTATAACTCAAGTTTTGGATAGTTGAACTAAATTTGGCATGTGAAGTAATGATGTGTTATAATTTGTTTTGTTTTTAAAACTTAAGTTTTGGATGGTCAAGAACTACATTTGGCATGTGAAGTAATGTTGTAATCTATATTATTGTTTTTCTTTTGAAAAACTCAAGTTTTGGATGGTTGAACTACATTTCGCATATGAAGTAATGTTGTGTTATAATTTGTTTTGTTTTTAAAACTTAAGTTTTGGATGGTTGAACTACATTTGGCATGTGAAGTAATGTTGTGATATATATTAATGTTTTTATTTTGAACTACATTTGGCATGTGAAGTAATGTTGTGTTATAATTTGTTTTGTTTTTAAAACTTAGTTTTTGGATAGTTGAACTACATTTGGCATGTGAAGTAATGTTGTGATCTATAATAATGTTTTTCTTTTGAACTACATTTGGCATGTGAAGTAATGTTGTGTTATAATTTTTTTTGTTTTTAAAGCTTAAGTTTTTGATGGTTGAACTACATTAGGCATGTGAAGTAATGTTGTGATTTATAATTTTAAGTTAAATTAAACTTAAGTTTTGGATGGTTGATCTACATTTGGCATCTGATATAATGTTAAATTTTTTTATTGGATAGTTGAACTACAATTGGCATGGCATGTGAAGTAATGTTGTGATATAATCAAAAAAATTTTAAAACTCAAGTTTTGGATGGTTGAACTACATTTGGCGTGTGATTATGATATCATGTTTTGTTTTTAAAATTCAAGTTGTCATTTTCCAAACAAAAAAATCTTCACATGAATATATGTACATGTAGAAATGATTTTACACATGTTTGAATATATATGTTATAAAACGATTGAAGTACAATACATATTGACGTATATATATATGGGCGGATATGTGAAGCCGGGTTACACTTTTGTGAGAATCGGGGGCGGAAATTTTTTTTCAGCAATAGTTCAGCCAAACCTTTTATAAAGTTCGGCTGAACTATTTGATAGTTTGGCCGAACTTTCTGAGAAAGTTCAGCCGAACTAGTTCTTATAAATATATTGCCCGCGAAGTTTATTTTTTTATCGCATTTTTCTGTGTCTATTTTTTCGCGCTTTTTTCTGTGTCTATGCTGCTGCTGGTCTGGGGCTGCTTCCATCCGCGCTGTTGGTATGCGGCAACTTCAAGCGAGCAAATTACCAGGAATTTGTCCTGCTCCTCCTCTGTTTTTCACAAGGGAAAAATTCGTAATGCAATGTGTTCTGTGTTAGCAAAGGTCCTGACATTTAACAATTCTTAATTCAATCTGGCCGGACTTCATATTATAGGTTTCACATTCAGTCTTCAATTTTACTTTTTGATGTGTGTCTAGTTGAATATGATACCATCAACAGTTTCCTTTAATGTGATTTTTTTTGGACTGGTTTTACAAGTAAGCCATTCTCATCCAACCAGGTTTCTATATTCTATATTATATGACTCTTTTGTAACATAGAAATTTGAATAAACACCAAATTATCAGTATATAGAGGATTATTTTTCAATACGCAAATTTGAATGAGATCAAATAAGTAGAATGCGGATTTTTGTAGCCCAGCATATTCTTTGTCTTAATTTTTTGTAGCAGAGTTTTGTGCCCCAATGTTTCTTAGGCAGGTGAAATTTCAGTCAAAGTGAAAACTATAGGTGGATCACTTCCTTTAGCCTCTTGGTTGGCCTAACCGGTTTTGAAGGGCCCAAAACCTAGCTAACAACTCCCAACATTATGGCTATCTACTCCCTTCCCCACCGCATAGCGAGCGGGTCACTCGATGCCTTCCTTATTAGGCGGGTCAATCTATGAATGGAGGTACATCTGCGCCTTCCTTCCATACCCATAGTAAATCTACTTATGAAAAGAAGATATCATGGATCTCTGGAACCCATCTTCTGGCACTATTATTTTAAAACTGATATGGACTACGTGAGACTGACCAACTGATAGATGATACTGAAACATACCGAACCAGGGAAGGGCCAAAAACCATAGAGAAAGGGAGTAAAAATTTGTGCCCCAATGTTTCTGTAATAATTTTGATTTTGAATGTAAGAGTTTTATTTGATTTTGATTTTTCAGTATAAGAATTTTGTAGCCCATGTTTTTATTAAACTCATCCCTACTGTCAGAGTGAGAGAGTCCACTTAAATTGCAAATTTATACCGATTTTTATACAATTAGATTAATTTATTAGGTACTGGAGCGTTGCTGGAGATTTTTTTCTAATTTTTGTAGAACTTCTGAAATATAAATTATTTAAAAAGTACTTTCAATCTTTAGATCTTATCCAACCTTGTAATAAAATCAATAATTACTAGATTCATTTTCTTCCCCGCTCCTAGTTGTGTTGTTAAGTACTTGCAATGTAACATAGCCCAATTTTGGTAATTTGACATGCCAGGTAATCATATATTAACCCTGCTGTTATTATTTTCTCCTATTAAGAAGTGTTGGGAAATAAAGAGAACCTTTGATGGGTGGAAAGTTCATTGAAAATATTGATCTACAAAATTTCTCTGTGAAATACATACATCATACAATGATATATGAATATATGTTTATTCATGTACAATGAAACAGGTCAGATTGAGTAGCTCTTTTCAATTGTATGAGTATTATTTCCATATCGAATATTGACGTCGTTAAAAAATATTGAATTCTATTGCTACAATGTTGAAACAAATTTGCTTGGCCGAGTTAGCCATGAAATCTGTGATCTTATACCTTCTGATATACCTTAATATAACCTGAACTAATCAATGTGTTATTTTGTACCATGTGTTATTGTGTACCATGTAGCTAGAAATATTAAACTAGATATAAGTTTATGACAATTATGACAAGTGTATTGTTTTTTTTTTCTTCTAAATTTATCTAAATTCTATTACTGAAACATAATGTACAAAGAGGCACTGGCCTCAGCAGTTCCTAGCCATGATACTTGGCATATATCATCCGAGACATGTAAGCGACTACCCAGAAATGAGAAACCAGTCGAGTCCAAAAGAGAAGAGCCGCCCTCGTAGGGGAAACTGGCATAAGTTCAAGAAAAACTGATATGTTTCCAAAAAAACTAGCTATTGTTTCCAAAAAGACAATAAAGAACCCAAGAAAATGAGATCTGAGAACCTGTTTCCAAAGGAAGCTGGTAGAATTAGCATTCATGAGGAGGATTTGGACGTTCTTCAACAATACGTCAACTGTAGGTGTCCTATGCATCCACATTTTCCTGTTCTCATTCAGCACTAGCAGTTTGAGGTTGCTCAACAAAGTCAACCACTGCGGTGCCTATGCCAATGTGAACTTGGTGACTGGTGCATGCAGAGGGCTCATTTTGAGCTGCATGGTGAGGCTCTTCCTGATGCAAACCTAGAGAAACAACTTGCGTAACCTCCTGAAACCTGACAGAGATGGTAGCTTTGATGATGGGTCAATTCATGGTGCATTTTTAGGTGAAATGAGCAGTGAATGGAGAGGACTGTGAGCTGGAAGGGCCAGAATGCTTGGAATGCCAGGAAAAAAAGATAGTGGAACAAATTCTATCTCTACCACTTCTTGTATCGGGATAACGCGGAGTGAAGTGCTCAGAAGAGGGCGAGGCAGTGGCACTTGAGCCAGAAGCAGGCGACCGAGAAGAAGGTGAGGAGTGAGGCAGTCTTACTTTGCTGCTGCTTCATCTGCGTCTCATTCTATGATGTAGCCTTGACATTTCTTCACGGGGAGGAGAGAATAGATAATGCTGAGTGGAGAATGTGGAGGTCTGGTTGCTGCTGAAGACAGCAGAGGGCGCAATGGAGGTAGCAGGGGTTGAATTGAGGCTGAGAAGGTAGAATGCACTCTGAGAGAAGTGGAAGCCAATGCCAAACTCAACACAGCTAAGAATTGGGAAGCGTTTGCCAATGGAAGTGCGAAGAAAGGAATTCTCAGCATGCAGAGGGAAATTGTGCTGGAGGGGCGGAGGAATAAACTCAAGAGCAGGCCTGGAGGCTTCTAGAGGAGCCATTACAAGGTAAAGAAGCAATCGAACAATGAGAGATCGAACAGCGAGCCGCATTGAAGGCGAATTCATTTGGAATGTTAATGCAATGTTACGGGCAGATAAATGGCAGCACCACTTGCCACCTTCAATATGCCTCAACGGAATAGAAATTCCCATCCACATGATTCACATTTATATCACCCGCAGCTGGGGAAGTGTATTGTTTTTTCATCCTTATGTTCTTTTTCATTATTATGTCTTTAGGTTTGGAGTAGGTGACACGAGTCCCTTTATCCCTCTATTATAAGTGGGTTATGGTTTACTTGACAATTATGACAAGTGTATTGTTTTTTCATCCTTATATTCTTTTTCATTATTATGTCTTTAGGTTTGGAGTAGGTGACACAAGTCGTTTTGTCCCTCTATTATAAGTGGGTTATGGTTTGCTTTGTCTCATTTTTATGGTATAGTGATTTGTGATCCATAGCAAACTTTTTAGTAATTTCAACTTCAAAATTTTTATTTTTAACTAAGAAGTTAACATCTTTATGCTCACACATATTTTTTATAACATATGTAATAGATATACCTTAATATAACCTGAACTAATCAACCTGAACTTATACCTTCTGAGTTAGCCATGTTAACCTTAATATAACCTGAACTAATCAATGTGTTATTTTGCACCATGTGTTATTGTGTACCATGTAGCTAGAAATATTAAACTAGATATACGTTTATGACAATTATGACAAGTTTATTGTTTTTTCATCCTTATGTTCTTTTTCATTATTATGTCTTTAGGTTTGGAGTAGGTGACACGAGTCCCTTTATCCCTCTATTATAAGTGGGTTATGGTTTTCTTGACAATTATGACAAGTGTATTTTTTTTTCATTCTTATGTTCTTTTTCATTATTATGTCTTTAGGTTTGGAGTAGGTGACACGAGTCCCTTTATCCCTCTATTATAAGTGGGTTATGGTTTTCTTCATCTCATTGTTATGGTATAGTGATTTCTGATCCAGAGCAAACTTTTTAGTAATTTCAACTTCAAAATTTTGATTTTTAACTAAGAAGTTAACATCTTTATGCTCACACATATTTTTTATAACATATGTAATAGATATACCTTAATATAAACCAGGAACTAATCAACCTGAACTTATACCTTCTGAGTTAGCCATGTTAACTGTAATATAACCTGAACTAATCAATGTGTTATTGTGTACCATGTAGCTAGAAATATTAAAATAGATATAAATTTATGACAATTATGACAAGTGTATTGTTTTTTCATCCTTGTGTTCTTTTTCATTATTATGTCTTTAGGTTTGGAGTAGGTGACACGAGTCCCTTTATCCCTCTATTATAAGTGGGTTATGGTTTGCTTGAAAATTATGACAAGTGTATTGTTTTTTCATCCTTATGTTCTTTTTCATTATTATGTCTTTAGGTTTGGAGTAGGTGACACGAGTCCCTTTATCCCTCTATTATAAGTGGGTTATGGTTTGCTTTGTCTCATTGTTATGGTATAGTGATTTGTGATCCAGAGCAAACTTTTTAGTAATTTCAACTTTAAAATTTTGATTTTTAACTAAGAAGTTAACATCTTTATGCTCACACATATTTTTTTAACACACACACACACACACACACACATATATATATATATATATATTATTTTCTATCTTTATGCTCACACATATTTTTTATAACATATACAATTGAAATATATACACTATATATATCTATATTATTTTCTATAAATATATCCATCCATCTATTTTTCTTTCTCCACATCTATATCTACACACCCATAAGCCATCTGGGTAATGTGATTACATGGCCTCTTTTAACATGCTAAAACTTCCAATGGGAATACATTTTTATCTAGGACTTAGATTGAGATAAATTAAAACGCCTGAAGATAAACCACTGATCTGGTATATAGGCCTCCTTTATAAGAGGAAAACAACCCATATATCAGTTCATATCCAGAAAAACAAGTATGTCCATATGTTCATAAAACATAAACAATTTTTTGTGTTAACCTGGGCCTCCTCAGAGAGGAAAACAACCCAGACAGGATAAACAACAAAATAGAAGTCTGAAAATAAATGCAAGTAAGAGTAACTGTCTAGGGCATGTATATCAAACCAAAAAACAAAACACTTTTTGATATAAAAACAAGGAGACAACAAAATAAAGTTATACATATGGTGGCTGATCCGACACATGGATCACGCCATGGTCCTCGTCCTCTATCCTCCAACAGCCCATATCTTGTTGCAAACCCGCTTTAGAAAGCTGGTCTACTGCATCATTGGCGCACACCTTTAGGGAATAAAATAGCCCCCCTAAGGGAAATACCCCTGCTGCTTTCTTAGATGTATTTACTCCCGCGGGTGAAACTGTTCTTGCCCCTATTGACTCTGTTGCTGTCTATGCATATGCCATCTAGGCCTATGTCCACGTGCGGGAAATACTCTTTGCTAGGAATAGTCCAAAAATTGGAAATTGATCTAGCCATGTGCAGGTTGAAGAGAGCTCCTTAAGGGCTTGGAGTCGGTAATTTGGGGAGGTCCCTGTATATATGGTTTAAATAAAAAACATTAAAAATATGTTTTAAATGTTTTGTCTCTTCTAGTAAAGGAGATAAAATATAATTCTGACAACTGCTCTCTCCATTGAACCATTTAATGACATTCATAGAGTCCTTTTCTATGTTAACTTTGGATTGTTACTGCAAATGCGCCTTTTGGAATTCTTGGTTTTAATTTGAGTTGATTGGTGTCATGTAGAAGTCAAGGCACTCATTGGTATATAAATTTTGTCTTTACAACCAAGTGGGAACGAGAAAACCCAAAATTCCAAACAAAGCATCTATGCTGTTAATTATGCTTTAAATTTCATTACCTTTTGCTGTAAGGTGTATGTTGAATTTCTGGTAGTATGATATGCATTCGGTTGCTACAGTTGTTATTGTTCCTGTGGATCCATCAATTTCATCGACTCTAGCTGATTCTCGCCTTGTGCATGGAAGTTTACTACCATTGTTAAGCTTATGCCGTTACTGAGCCTTCTCCCGATTCCAAAACGTTGGAATGATTGAACTAGAATGATCTACTGCTGTAATGTGACTACATATTGTCTTTTATACTGATGTAATGTATTTCTGTATAAAACATAATCTGATATTTTATACTTGATAACATGGTATGAGTATATCAAGAGGATTTTGTATATGAACTGTTATTAATATATGAAACATGGTTTTTTCTCCTTTTAAAAAAGAGTTGAAATCATTCTAAATTCACATGTAATGTATTTCTGTAATGTGACTATATATTGTCTTTTATATGTGACTACATATTGTCTTTTGTATTGATGTAATGTATTTCTGTATGAGACATAATCTGATCTTTTATACTTGATAATCTGTTATGGGTATATCAAGAGGATTTTGTATATGAACGGTTATCAATATATGAAACAAGGTTTTTTCTCCTTTGAAAAAAGAGTTAAAATCATTCTAAATTCACATATGTTCAATGGTGTCACTGTTTCACTTTCGATATTATGTTGCTTACCTTGATGAACAGGTGGAACTCTGCTTGGACGCCTCTCTGTTTTTTTACTCTGTGCTCATACTGTAAAAGGCCGTTATATTTTATATGGGCTAGACTGTATAGTTATTAGACTACATATCTTCATACTATTCTGCAAATAGTATGATGGAAACCAAACATAATAATGTATTAGGACATCACAACTTGCTAATTAGTTATTAGACTACATATCTTCATATAGAACTTGCAAATAGCATGATGGAAATGTGAACTTGCAAATTTAGCATGATGGAAATGTGGATCTCAAAGAAAAGTCACGATTAATGCTTCTAGAAACGAAACATAATAATGTATTAGGACATGCTCCTTTAACTTGAAAATAGTATGGCTCTAAATGACCCTACTAATTTCATGAGTAATTTAAACCAAACATAATTTAATGTATTAGGACATGCTTCTTTAGGCTTGGTGGAATAACCTTTGCTTTTTATTTCTCTCTTACACACACACACATATATATATGAAGAGATGATCCCATTTTCTTTTTATTCATAGGTCAAATGTCATTTAAATACAAGATTTATCATAATGTACAATGATTCATTCCATATTATTTATAAATTTTTTCATTAAAAAATGAACCCTTTAAATGATGAACCTAGTTAATGTTTCTTGTTCATGAAGAAGACTACTTGATATTTCAATTTGAATTTGATGATGGTCCTTTTGTTATCTTTCTTGACTACTTCAAATTATTGACACAATCATATGCTTCTTGTTACTCTTTTTATTCCTTCCTTATATTGTATTCTCCCCCTTAGATATTGTTTACTCTCCCACATAGACATTGCACTCAATTTTGATGGTCCTTTGTTATCATTCTTGACTACTTAAAATTATCAAATTATTGACACAATCATATAGATATTTCACTCAATTTTGATGGTCCTTTGTTATCCTTCTTAACGACTTCAAATTATTGACACTTGATCATATAGATATTGCACTCAATTTTGATGGTCCTTTGTTATCTTTCTTGACTACTTCAAATTATTGACATAATCATATGCTTTTACCTTAATATCTTGTAGATCCCATTTCATCCAAAACACTCAAAAATAAGTAACTACTGTGTATTCCACTTCTACTCTAGATAGAGAAAGTAACGACTCTTTCTTGCTTAACCATTAAACCAAAGAATCTTCTAAGTAGAATTATACATTGTCCACTTGTACTTTTCACAAGCCTTGTTGAATCTCTAAATGTTGTCAATGTAAATTTCTCACAAGTAATTTTGTCAATGTAAATTTCTCAACTTCTACAAGTTTTATAGGCAGAGTCTGTAAAGGGCCAGGTAGCCTCTGGATCTCATCTTTTATGGAAGGTGACATATCTAGTAAATGCCCCTACAATCAATCTCTGGAATAGATCTAAATAGAAGTTCTTCATTTCAATATTCATAAAACACAACTTATTTTACAAACCATTACATACTATTTTCCCACAAATCCAAAGGCTTCCTCCCCATTAATTTTAGATGTGAATTCTACCATAAAATTTTTAATTCAAACTTTAAGATAAATCATATAAAAGTCATTATTTGGTAATAAATACTAATTTAATATCTAAATTCACATATGTTTAGTGGGTGTCATTGTTCTACTTCCGATATTATGTTATTGCTTTACCTAGCACAACATAACTCCGTTGGGAGGCTCTATTTTTCGACTCTTTTCTCATACACTGTCAAAGGTCTTGTTATCTTTCTTGATCACTTCCAAATTCTTTAAGACACTTGACTATATAGATATTAGCACTCAATTTTGATGGTCCTTTGTTATCTTTCTTGACTACTTCAAATTATTGACACAATCATATGTTTTTTGTTACTTCTTCATTCCTTCCTACACATGGATATATTTCATAGGATATTCTTTTGAAGTCAAATATATTTTATTCTCCCCCTTAGATATTGTGTACTCTACCACATAGATATTGCACTCAATTTCATAGGCTCTTTTTTTGAAGTCAAATAAGTGACAATAATTTACAAGAACTATCCCTAATTTGTTTCTCACATGTTCAAATGGTTCTCTAACAAGATAATTTACAAGAAATATTCCTAATTTGTTTCTCACATATTAAAATGCTTCTCTAGCAAGAGGCTTTGAAGGATCTACAACCTCCAGTTGAAGGATGAAGGTCAAGGACCTTCAAAGTACAACCAAAGGTTGAAGGATCTACAACCAAAGGTTAAAGATCATTAAACCAAAGGTTTAATAATACAACCTTGAGTGATTCCACGGGTCCTCTACACCCTTCACACCGTAAAATTGGAATAGGTTTAGTGTTTACTTCTACCAGTTCTATAGGTATAGTCTGTAAAGGGCCAGGTAGCCTTTGGATCTCATCTTTTATGAAAGGTGACATATCTAGTAAATGCCCCTACAGTCAATCTCTGGAATGGATCTAAATAGAATTTATTCATTTTAATATCCATAAAAAACAACCACTTTAAGGTAAACTATGTACATGTGTCATTTCTCCCACAAACTAAAGGCTTCCTCTAATATCCATAAAACACAACCACTTTAAGGTAAACTATGTACATGTGTCATTTCTCCCACAAAATAAAGGCTTCTTCCCATTAATTTTAGATGTGAGCTCTACCATAAAATTTTTAAGTCAAACTTTAAGATAAACAATGCACATGTCATTTACCTCATGATCTTGTGTCATTTCTCTCATGCATTTGCAATAAATGTCGATTTAATATATATATATATATTGATTTTTTTTTTTTTTTTAGGGATAAGAAAACCATTAAATATGGTTGAAAAATGGAAATTATGCATAGAAGTTTATTGCTATCCCAATCCAAGGAAAGCAGTGATTACATATGTGCTTTCCAATATTGCAACTATCAAAGTCGTATAAAGGAAAATGAATATATCGGGAAGAAAAACAAACAACGAGGCATATTATATTGGATTGATAGAAGGCTTGGGAACAACGATGGAGTATGGATCAAATGGAATTTTAGTTTTCACCAATTCTGAACTTGTGTGCAACCAGATGAATGGCATGTGCCAAGTTAAGAATGAGAGCCTAAAAGAACTGCATGGAATAGCAAACAATATTGTTAGCCAATTTCAATTTTTTAGTATAAGGCATTGTACAAATGTGAATAAGATGTTTGCTGATCTTTTGCGTGGGGCAATGCCAATTCATGATTCATCTATCAAAGATGAATTAGAATTATACAGAGCAATGCTAATGCAAGATTCATCTCTCAAATATGAATTGGTTTTGAGATGCTCTTCTACAAAAATTCAAGATTCATCTCTCAAAGATGAATTAGTGTTTAGACGCTCTCCTTCAAAATTTATTGATGGACATTGTAACATATCTTGAATATGTTTGTGTTGTGTACTTATAAATGCGTCTTTCTTAATGATCATGTGTTTTTTTCAATTATATACCAAGTGTGCTCCCACCACACCATGTAAAGCGCAACTTGGTAAACTTCACATTTGCAACAAGTGCTGAACTTCACATTTTTATAAAAGTAAAATGTGGGGACTTCAACAAATTTTTGTTTAAATGGAGTTTGTTTAAATACAGTTTCACTTATTTTTTAATGACCATGTGTTTTTTTCAATTTTATACCAAGTGTGCTCCCACCATGTAAAGCGCAATTTGGTGAACTTATCATTTTTATAATTTCTTTTTTGCTTAAATTGAGTTTCACACATCAATTATTGCTTTGAAAGTTGTGTTCTACATAATTTGTGTACACTAAATTACAAATTGATTTTCTGAAATCTATTTTGTGTAAATGTCCACCAATAGATATATATATCATGGAGGATGAATGACGAAGATCAACCGAATCCCATATGGGGGCTCAAGGATCGAGGGATGTTCACAGTATTTAAATATAATCTTAAATCTCCATACATTTGTGTACATATGGAATTGATTTTTTAATAACTTTGTGAGTTAAATTAGTTGTTAATAAGTTTCATTTTTTAATTTTTAGGATCTAAGAAGAGAAGGGTCTCTAGTCCATCCATGGAGCGTGCCCATGGTTCACCCAGTCGTGGTATGGTTCACACAATTTAATCAATGAATATGTATATGTATTTATATGTACACATGAATGTATTTTTCAATTGATTATAAATTCGTATTTGTTTATGAAGCTTCTCTCTCGTCTCGAGAGGTTGGTGGTGGTTCAAATCCCCTTAGAGGGCCGTCAATGAGTGGTAGCAGGTTGCGTGGAGGGGGCGATATTTATTCCCCTGAAGGCCAATCAATGGCTGGTGGTGCTAGTTCTCAGCAGGGTCATTCTGGGTCTCAACAGTTTCATGGTGGAGAAGATGCTAACCAACCACGTCAAGGTTGCCATCAATTTCAATATTTTTTTCATTGAATTTGTACAAATTTTTTTACATGTGTTTTTTCTAATATACAAAATTTTATCTATTTTGATGCAGAGGCCGAAAATGTTCCAAATATTGGTCAAAATAGACGCAGGGCAGAACGTTACATTCAAGAAGAAGGTTGTCTACCCAGCACAACTTATCCGCCCGACATTTCTAATATACCATGGGAAACAAACATGGCACAATGCACCTTACAAAGGTGTGAAAAACTTCATACAAAATTGCAGAGAGATCTCGTGGCTTTGACTCTACCTACTAAGAGTTGACAAAGCCTCGAAATAGTTACACATTCATTGGGAGAAATTGTAAATGTGTACAAAACTCTTGGGCCAACGACTGATACATTTGTAGAAGTGATGAGAAAGAGAAAGGAAACAGTAATGGGTCCAGATAAATGGGAGGATGTAAAACAAAGAGTTACAAAAGATGTGGCAAAGTCGATGTGTTTAATTTTAAGGAAGGGCCAAAAAGAAAAATGCTGAAGGTGCAATATTTCAAGCACCCAAATATAGCTCGTTATTTGTATGATAGGCACCTTGCAGCCTATGGAAGGATCCCATGGGACGACGAGGTTCCTGTTTATTTCTCACAAATGTTTTACGAAGATTTTTTTTTTGGGTATGAAGCCCAACTACAATGACCTTCCGTCAAAATATTTTGGTTTGGGGAAAGGTCAATTGTATGACCGTAAGGGCGCTAAGCGAGATGTGGAGTTGCCTCGCCCTGAGCCGCCATTGGTGAGTCGACCTTTTCGAGTGGAAACTCTGTGGTCAGAGATGGATGCGACTTCTCAAATAAGTTGAGAAGCAAGGGATGTCATGATCGACAATGTTTACAGTGGATTCGGTGGAGTCGATGTTTGTCTAAATCGACAAAGAGCACGTGAAAATGCACGTGCCAATTTTGTGTATTGTACAAATGAAGAGATTGAGAATATGAATGTTGAGGATCTCCGAATATATGCAAAAAATTGTCACAATGGTTTTCAAGACCAAATTCTTCATGAGGAAGAGGGCACGGGAACGGTATGTGTTAATGACCTTAGGGTTTGAAATTATTTTAACATACATATACATATGTACAATTTGTAATAAATACATGTGTATGTACATGTATACATTTATTTGTATGTACATTAATCTAACAAAAATGTATCATTATATGTTAAAACACCATTTGCAGTTCTCACACATGATGCATGACGAAAATGTTAATATCACGTTCGGGACCTCTGGTTCAAACAATGCAGATGGGTCTGACCATCAAGATATGTTGGAAAATGTTAGTGTTTTTTAAGTGATATTTTAAAATAAATAATTGTGCACACATGTACATGTATGTATATATAATGATAAAATGTTTTAACAGATACCGATTCCGTCCGATGTTTTTGGGATGGTGGTACCTTCTTCTTCCTTGGGAGATGTACCTTCTACTTCCTTAGGAGATGAGCCACAAGTATGGACAATTTTTCACTTTTAAAATTTATGTTTAAGTTATATATATATATATATATATATATATATATATATTGAGTTATTTTAAATTTTTTGAATTTAGGTTCCTATAGAAGATTTCTTTAATCCACAGACTCTAGCGATGGAGATAGGAACATCCACACCATTTCAACCATTTGAACAAGTTGTCTAACTTTTTTTTTAATATTATTGAAAATAAGTTTATATATGTACACGTGCATTTTCATTTGAAATATATATATATATATATATATATATATATAACTGTACATGTATATTGTACAATTTACTGTTGCAGATGTTCCCATGGGGGCGGAACTTGTTGCAGGTTATCAAATGGAGAGGGAACCTCATGAGGTATTGCATGATTTTTTTGTTATATTTTGTTTTTTACATGAAGTTCTATATATATTCTCACTCATTTTTAAAACATCAAATTTTAATGTTCAAGTACATGTGCATTGTGTATGTAGGTTTCCCATGCTTCACATGATAATGCGCGGATTGGGACCCTGATAGGAAAGACGCTAGATCCATCTCTATTTGATGGACATGATTTGTAGATTTGATTTCTAGATTTAGATAATCTTAAATTTTTTTTATATATATTATCTGGTATTGCACCACATATATATATATATATATATATATATATATATATATATATATATATATATATAACTTCCATTGGGCTTTGACACTGTGAGAGTTCTTGCAATTCTTGGAAGGTTATTTTATTATAAATGTTAATATATCTATTTTTGTTCCAAAAGTTAAATTTGATGGTTTTAGTACTTTGGCATGTGAATGTGAAGCATTGCCATATATATCTTTTGTTTTTAAATTTTTCTTTTAGATAATTGAATCATTATAATGTCATGATAAACGGATGTTGGCTATCCATTTACATTTGGCATGTGATATAATGTTAAATGTTTTTATAGGATAGTTGAACTATAATTGGCATGGCATGTGAAGTAATGTTATGTATGATATAATCTAAAAGTTTTTAAAACTCAAGTTTTGGATGGTTTCAATCTACATTTCGCATGTGATATTTAATGTTTTAAATGTTTAATGTTTTAATGTTGCACGATATATAATCAAAAAGTTTTTAAAACTTAAGTTTTGGATGGTTTCAATCTACATTTGGCACATGTGGTATAATGTTAAATGTTTCTATTGGATAGTTGAACTATAGTTGGCATGGCATGTGAAGTAATGTTGCACGATATATAATCAAAAAGTTTTTAAAACTCAAGTTTTGGATGGTTTCAATCTACATTTCGCATGTGATATTTAATGTTTTAATGTTGCACGATATATATAATCAAAAAGTTTTTAAAACTTAAGTTTTGGATGGTTTCATTCTACATTTGGCACATGTGGTATAATGTTAAATTTTTCTATTGGATAGTTGAACTATAATTGGCATGGCATGTGAAGTAATGTTATGTATGATATAATAAAAAAGTTTTTAAAACTCAAGTTTTGGATGGTTTCAATCTACATTTCGCATGTGATATTTAATGTCTTAAATGTTTAATGTTTTAATGTTGCACGATATATAATCAAAAAGTTTTTAAAACTTAAGCTTTGGATGGTTTCAATCTACATTTGGCACATGTGGTATAATGTTAAATGTTTCTATTGGATAGTTGAACTATAATTGGCATGGCATGTGAAGTAATGTTGCACGATATATAATCAAAAAGTTTTTAAAACTTAAGTTTTGGATACCATTTTAATCTACATTTAATTTAAATCCCTTTAATTTTGATTTAATGTTAAATGTTTTAAATGTAAATCCATTTAATTTTGATTTAATGTTAAATGTTTTGATCTAAGTTTTTGATGGTTTCAATCTACATTTGGCCTATGGAAGACCCCATGCGTAGACAACAGATGCGTTGCAGAAGGGGAGTTGGGGTAGGGATGGAGGGGGCAGGAGTGCTGGCTCTCGCCCTCCTCTTTCCATCCATGACACAGGTAGCCACTCTCCTCTAGCAAGCAATGAAGCACAATTTCACTTCACCAGTGCTATGGTCAGACCGCGAATTACAGCAACCATTTCCATCTCTTTTCAGGAGGAGCCACAAGATGAAGGTGCTTCTAGTTCTAGGAACCGGTGGAGAAAGTCCACCATCCCAACCCATCAGCTCCAGGACACCAGGAAGTCGGCAACTCTTCCAGTCAAATCCACCTCGACGAGCTCTAGCAGCGATGGCGTGAGCAGCAAAAACTCCTCCCAGCACTCCAAGGGAGTAGGTGATGATTCGGAGGACTAAGGTTGTCCAATTGTGGAGGAGAATCCTCCTACACACACCGATAGCTAGCCTGATGTCAAGTCCTCTTTAGCTTTTTCCCGGTTATGGGCAGCCCCTTTTCTGTTTTTTTGATTCATACCCCCTCTAGTGTTGGCTAGTTAGGCAACCCAGGAGACGGGTCTCGCTATGTACATTATGTTCATTACAGTTATATATATGTAAATCCTTTAATTTTAATTTAATGTTAAATGTTAAATGTTTTGATATAATGTTAAATGTTTTGATCTAAGTTTTGGATGGTTTCAATCTACATTTGGCCTAGATGGAAGACTCCCATGTGAAGTATTGTTTTGATTGAATCAAAAAGAGTAAATAAGTAGTTGTATATATGTAAATCCCTTTAATTTTGATTTAATGTTATTTATGTTAAATGTTTTGATCTAAGTTTTGGATGGTTTCAATCTACATTTGGCCTAGATGGAAGATACTCCTATTTGAAGTATTGTTTTGAAATATTCAAAAAGATTAAAGTAGTTATATGTAAATCCCTTTAATTTTGATTTAATGTTAAATGTTAAATGTTTCAAGATATAACATGTTAAATGTTTTGATTTAAGTTTTGGATGGTTTCAATCTACATTTGGCCTAGATGGAAGACTTCCATGTGAAGTATTGTTTTGATTTAATCAAAAATAGTAAAGAAGTAGTTATATGTAAATCCCTTTAATTTTGATTTAATGTTAAATGTTAAATGTTAAATTGATATAATGTTAAATGTTTTGATATAAGTTTTGGATGGTTTAAGTACATTTGGAATCTTAAGATTGCTTTTGATCTCTAAATAGTCTTGTTTGAGTGAAAAATTTTCCAATAGGAAGAACATAGCTTTTCAATGCAACTAACCATGTATCAATTGAGCTCTAATTGAGAAAAGAGTTTAAAGAAGTAGATATATGTACAAATTATCCCTTTAATTTTGATTGGAAATATAAGAAGTACATATATGTTTGTTGAATTTGGGTCAATGTCATTAATGCACTCAAATAGGTAGCCTTGTTGATTTATAATTTGGTAAATTGATGACATTCAGTTAATTGCATTCTAGAACATAGAACATATATCCGACCATTGGACAGACAAATTTTGTACTAGATTTTCAATCAGGAATAGAGATGTGGGTCAAATCCCACCAAAAGTCAGAGAAGTGCTCCGAGTCTCTTGTCTGAAAGGAATCTTTGTACAAAAATATACTGTGGATGATTTATTTACATTGCACAGATACTTTTTACCAGAAAATCTCACAAGAAAAATTGGGCACATTAAGTTCGTGTATATATCCAATACGATTTTTCATCAATGCACATAGAAAAACTACTTTTAGTTAAAATTTCATTCTAGAACATATATATTGAGTACATTTAAATCATTTTTCATCAATGCACATAGTAAAACTACTTGAACAATTAATTTCATTCTAGAATGTATATATATCCAATATGTAAGTAACATTTTTCATCAATGCACATTGAACATATCTGACCATTGGACAAACAAATTTTGTACTAGATTTTCATTCAGGAATAGAGATGTGGGTCAGATCCCACCAAAAGTCGAAGAAGTGCTTCGAGTCTCTTGTCTGAAAGGAATCTTCGTACAAAACTATACTGCGGATGATTTATTTACATTGTGGATGCTTTTTACCAGAAAATCCAACTAGTTTTTCATCAATGCACATAGAAAAGCTAGTTCCAGTTAATTGCATTCTAGAACATATATATTGAGTACGTAAATAATTTTTCATCAATGCACATAGTAAAACTACTTGAACAATTAATTTCATTCTAGAACATATATATATATATATATATATATATATATATATATATATATATATCCAATACATGTAACATTTTTCATCAATGCACATGTATAGAAAAGCTACTTTCAGTTGATACTAGAGCACGTGCATGTACCAAAACAATTTGTACATGTGCAAACACTTGCAAAAATAACATAAGTAGCTCAATTTTTAGTTGAGTACTGGAAGTTCTAAAACATATTTAATCCAAAGAGAATAAATTGTTGGGCAATTCAATCAAAAAAATTCCAATGGAATGCCATCTTCAATAATCCGTTCATGATTGGATTTTGACATTTTCCATTTCTTAATTTTCCTTTTTTTCTTTGATTGAACCTCTATCAACTTTATGTGTGTTGCACACACCAAGTGACTATATTGACAACTTATGGAATTAGGTTCATAGTCTTCAAAGTAAAAAAGGTCCCCACTTTGATTAGTTTGTCTGAAAAAATAACCTTTCAGTATAATAGATCCTCTTTCATATTGAAATCTGTGATCATTATAGTTTTCTAATAATTTCATTTTTCGTTCAGTGCAACGCATCAAATAATACTTAACATTTTCATCGTTGTCAATAGGTGCAATTAAAGCAAAAACATCTCCTACACAATAAAACAAACTTAACAAAATTATAATTTAAATTTATTTCTAGATCTTTAAATCATTAGAAAGCAATTCAAATGTTACCTTCTCTAACAATATCAGAAACTCAATCACCATCGAATGATATTGTAGTTTCCTCTGATTTCATTTCTTCAAACATTGCAACAGACATTTTTCCCTTTGTATTTAGCTCTGTATGTTTCCAATCTTTTACATACATTTTGTTTTCACAAACATCATTGGATTTTGTGTTGTCTATGCAAACATCACAAAAACAAGAATATTTTCTTTTATCCAATGCAAACACATTTTTGGACGACTTTGTTTTAATTGAATGCAATTTTCGAGTTCCTTTTATTGTTTCAATGTCATTTCCAATTGATCTATCTACGTCTTCAATCCCAATATGCCAGAAAAACCTTTATATGGAAAATTAATAGAAGAATTTGTAAATATAATATCAAAATACAATCAAAGATAATCATTGCACGATAAATGTACAATGTTTAAAATTAGATTTCCAATAAAAATTAAATTGAATGTACCTTCACACTTCTCATGGCTTAGAGCAGCGATGCACTATTGAACAACTTCTTTAACATTCACAAGTCGGCTTGTAGAGGGGTTCATTTGATATCTTCAAAGTGCTCGTTTTATGCATTCTCCTGCACCGTCATGTTCTCCTTTTCCATGGCCAGTCTCAAAGAAATTCCAACAATGTTTAATGTAGGTTTTCTTATGAAGACAACACAACCAAAAGAATTATCGTGCAAATTTGAATTGACCTGCCCATCTGTCTGACCATATCCAATGTTCATTGAATGTTATTCCACGATTTTTCAAGGAATCATAAATTTTTCCAAAACAATGTCGTACAAAATATGTATCATGTGTACGATCATCACTGATATAAAGTGATATTCTTTAATGATATGTCGATTTTCACTCGTGATTTCTATATGATTGACGTTTTGTTCAGCATGTCTATATAGAATGTGGACGAGCATGGAGACTTGGTCAGAATGATAGTATTCACTCTGAATTTCATTTTGTGAAACAAATGCGTAGTTTTCTGCAAAATCAATCACTGACAAAATGGTCCCTAATGGAAAAAATTCACGATATTTTTTGAATTGCAAGTCTTGCCATCGAGCTCTATGGGAATGCTTGGTGTATTTGTAAATTTTTGCCTCAAACTTTCTCAAAAAGTCTATCACAAAAATTTCGTCTTCTAGTAATTCAATTCTTTTAACACTATTTTCACCTTCAATCGATGTATCGATATATTCATATCTCTTCCATTTCACTTTCATGTTGGAAAATGATTGATCATTTATATCAGTACGATATTTGTTTTGAAATTTAGTCAAATTTACACAATCATCGCATTTTTTACCACCAACACATTTCTTTTTGTAAAATAGTTCATCGCTTTCTCTTTCACATAGAATTTGAGATATGGAATCACGGATAGTGGAAGGAGGAGGTGAATCCTTCCATAATGTTCTACCAAAATCAAGGAATGTATCATAATATAACTCAAATTCCACATGATAACAGCAACAACAAGTGTCATGTATGGTGATAGGTTTTACATACCATGGTTTTTGTTGAACAACAGCACTGATTGAAACATGAATTTGACAATTCTCTTCTTTGAACTTGTTGAATAACTCTATCTGAGTGGTTTCCCATAAATATTTTTCATGTTCTTCGTACTGATTTCATGTTATTCTTCTTCGCATCACATGCCTTGCAGTTGGCGAAGCATGCGAATTGTTCTTCCAATATTCATATATTATTTTTTTAACATTTTCTCCAAGTCTATCTTTGTATGGTTGCCTACAAATAGCTCTCCAACAAGCGAGTTCATCATTTACATCTACTTGCAGCCAAAATTTCTGATGTTTGTGCAAATTTTTTCACGAGGTTCCTAATGCTCGTGCCATAGATGTTACCGAACGATTCTCTTTAGTACTTGATTAAACCATTGCCATATGTATACCTCTACATACAATTGAAACATTTTTATCTCTAGATCTCTTAATTGAATTTATAGTAGTACTTATATTTTGTATCACATCTTCCTTCATTTTTTTTTATCTTTGGTTGATTTTTGAATACCCAGTAGTGTCATAGCTTCTTTTAATTTCCTTAATGATATGAGACCTTTCAACATTTGAGCTTGAACTGTCACCCGCTCATTTAAGAAATACTTTTCAAAAATGCAGTTAACACGATATCGTATAACATGGTCAGGTTTTTTATCTCCATATGTGTGAGTGTCAACATTTTCTAACATCTCATCATCGACACTGATTTCATCTGTACATATTCGAAAAAATAGTACATAATAAGTTTACATATGAACAATAAATAACTAAATTAATAAATATATGTATAATTTCAATAATATGTGCATGTGTTCAATATATATATATATATATATATATATACCTTGTGATTCAATTTCTTCATTTGAATTTCTTTCAATATTTTCACCATCTTCAATCATTGGTTCAATATCTCTTTCACTTTCTCTTTCAAAATTTTATATCTCATCATCAATGTTTTGAGGAATATCTTTGTCTGTTTACATTAAACAAAATATTTAAATTCAAATTAGTTCATCAAATAAAAATTAAGCTTCACATTTTACACTAGGAAAATTTTAAATATATAAATAAATCATAATATTTACATTTACATACCTGCTTCAATTTCTGCTTGAGGTTGATTTTCCCCTTCAATATTTGAGAGGGCTTCTATCTTTCTTTTGCGAGATTGTCTTGTCTCTTCTCTACGTTCCTCAGGGCCTCTTTTTAGATCATATTTTCTCGCACAAGTCCTTCGATTTCCCATGATAATAGAGTATGAAGTTCAAAAAATTTCCTACATAATAAGTTTACAAATTCAATAAATAACTAAATTAATAAATATGTATAATTTCAATAATACATGCATGTGTTCTGAAAAAAATTAGACAATAAATCAATTAGAAAAAGCATCACAAAAGATTTAATTTAAAAAGAAAGTCATTTTAAATTTTTTACAAAAAATACATACTCCAATCCAAAACACTTACTTTAAAAAATTCAAGAAAAAAATGTCTTATAAAAATGAAATGAAGCTCAAAATATTTACTTCAACTCAAAACACATACTCTAAAAAAATGTCACTTCAAAAAATGCCTCCAGCTTAAAAAAAAAAAACGTCACTTTAAAAAATACTTCAAAAAATACTTCCAGAAAATGTCTTTTAGAAATTTAGCCCAACTCCATACTTTCAAAAAAAATGAAGCACAAAAAACATCCAAAAAAATGTATTACATAGCTCCAAGAAATGTCGTTTGAATGTACGTCCAAGAAAATTCCTTAAAACCAAAACAATTCTTTGCAAAATCAGACCGTCTCCAAGAATTCGAAATTAAGCACAAATCCATACTTTAAAAAAAAATGAACAAAAAACATCCAAAAAAATGTATCACATACCTCCAATAAATGTCCTTTGAATGTACGTCCAAATTTTTTTTTTAAACCCAAAACAATTTTTTGAAAAATCAAACCGTCTCAAAAAAATGTCCTCCAAGAAAAGTCCTTAAACCCAAAACAATTCTTTGCAAAATTGGTCCGCCTCCAAGAAATGCCCTTAAACCCAAATCTCCAAGAAAATTCTTTAAACCCAAACCAAGACCTTTATAAAATTAGACCAAATGTGTGAAATGTGCGAAAATTATGAATGATTTTGCGGCAATTTATATTACTGCGAAATGTGTTTTAGGAGGGGTGCTGTGAAATTTTCCGGCTGACGGAAAATTAGATTAAAGTTCCGCCGAACTTTGATTAAAAGTTCGACCGAAATTTGATTAAGATCTCGGTCGAACTATTAAGTCGTTAGACTTAACGGGCCATTGAGAAAAAAACAGTTCGGCTGAACTTTTAATCAAAGTTCAGCTGAACTAACGCGTCACCAGCTACGCAGCTTGACGTTTTTGCAACTTTGGACTGATTAAAATCCATGAAACATTCTGAATTAACTGTCGGAACCAAGACAAGTATTTTTAGAATTGGATCTACTTTAAGGAAATATAACTTTTATGGAATTTCATAAACATTTACTAATTTTAATTAATTTCTAATAAAATGGGTACAAACAATTTCTGAGGGTCATTGTGATTCAGTGAAATCAAAATTCTGTATCTCCCAAAATATATTGTAAAAAAAATTGAAAAAATTATGAGGCATTACATTGGTCCGTCGTCTCTAATGGGTAGCTTTTAGATTTTTAGTTTATAACTTATATGTTAAGAAATTTGTTGCGTCGCGAAACATATCCAAAATATGCAATTTTTTCATATTGGACCAGTTCCAAAATTTCTAGTAATTATGATATGCATCCATTGGCTTTGTAAATATGACGAAACCGAAGTAGACTCTGTCTAGATTGTTGTAACACATTTTGTTTTCTCAAAAACACAAATTTTCAATAAATACAACATTGCGTATTAACATGACTTCTTATGAATCCTTTGATTGTTAAGAAACACACACTCAAAGAAACGCTAAGTTGACATATGAAATCCGCATAAAAAAATTTCAAAAAATAAGTAATAGAAAGCTAACAAAATTTCTGACAACTTTTATTTTTATCACAAAATGAAATTCTAAACAGAAAAATTGTTATAGTTTGCAGAAAGTTGAAGAACCAAAAAAAATGAAAGTTTTTTCTCAAAAAAGGGCAAAAAGTGTAACCCAACTTCACATATATATCTATGTACTATTCATTCGAATATGTATAATTGAAATCAATGTCGATGATGAGATGTTAGAAAATGTTGACACTCGCAGACATGGAGATAAAAGAGCTGACCATGTTATAAGATATCGTGTTAAATGCATTTTTGAAACGTACTTCATAAATGAAAATGTGACAGTTCAAGCCAAAATGTTGAAAGGTCTCCTATCATTAAGGAAATTAAAAGAAGCTACGACTTTATTGGGTATTCGAAAATCAACAAAAGATAAAAAAAATGAAGGAGAATATGATAGAAAATATAAATAGTGCTATAAATTCAATTAGAAGATCCAGACATAATTTTTTTTTGGTTGTACGTAGAGAAATACATATGGCAGTGGTTTCATCAAGTACTAAAGAGAATCACTTGTTAAAATCTATGGCACGAGCATTAGGAACCTCACGAAAAAATTTGCACAAACATCAGAAATTTCAGTTGCAAATAGATGTAAATGATGAACTTGCTTGTTGGAGAGCTATTTGTAGGCAACCATACAAAGATAGGCTTGGAGAAAATGTTAAAAAAAATATATATGAATATTGGAAGAAAAATTCATGTGTTTCGCCTAATGCAAGGGATGTGATGCGAGGAAGAATAGCATGAAATCAGTACGAAGAACATGAAAAATATTTCTTGGAAACCAGTCAAATAGAGTTGTTCAACAAGTTCAAATAAGAGAATCATGAAATTCATGTCTCAATCAGTGCTTTTTTTCAACAAAAACCATGGTATGTAAAACCTATCACCGTACGCAACACTTGTTGTTGTCGTTTTCATGTGGAATTTGAGTTATATTATGACACATTCCTTAATTTTGGTAGAACATTTTAGAAAGATTCACCTCCTCCTTCCACTATCCATGATTTCATATCTCAAATTCTATGTGAAAGAGAAAGCGATGAATTATTTTACGAAAAGAAATGTGTTGGTCGTAAAAAATGCGATGATTGTGGAAATTTGACTAAATTTAAAAATAAATATCGTATTGATATAAATGATCAATCATTGTCCAACATGAAAGTGAAATGGAAGAGATATTAATATATCCATACATTGATTCAAGGTTCAAATAATGCTAAAATAATTGAATTAGAAGAAGAAGAAATTTGTGTGATAGATTTTTTGAGAAAGTTAGAGGCATAAATTTATAAATACACCAAGAATTCCCATAGAGCTCGATGGCAAGACTTGCAATTCAAAAAATCCCGTGAATTTTTTCCACTAGAGACCATTTTGTTAATAATTGATTTTGCAGAAAACTACACATTTTTTCCACAAAAAGAAATTTAGAGTGAATACTATCATTTTGACCAAGTCTCCATGCTCGTGCATATTCTATATAGACATGTTGAACAAAATTTCAATCATATAGAAAGCATCAGTGAAAATCGACATGTTATTAAAGAATATCACTTTTATATCAGTGACAATCGTACACATGATACATATTTTGTACAACACTATTTTGGAAATATTTATGCCTCCTTGAAAAGTCGTGGAATAAAATTCAATGAACATTGGATATGGTCAGATGGATGCACAGGTCAATTCAAATCTTCACTATCATTCTTTTGGTTTTGTTTTCTTCATAAGAAAACCTGCATTAAACATTGTTGGAATTTCTTTGAGACTGGCCATGGAAAAGGAGAACATAACGGTGCAGGTGCATGCATAAAATGAGCACTTCGAAGATATCAAATGAACCCCTCTACAAACCGACTTGTGGAAACTAATGAAGTTGTTCAATGGTGCATGGCTTCTCTAAGCCATTAGACTAACCGATCAAGGGAAGTGTGAAGGTACATTCAATTTAATTTTTATTGGATATCTAATTTTAAACAGTGTACATTTATTATGTAGTGATTATCTTTGATAGTATTTTAATATCATATTTACATTCTTCTTTGAATTTTCCATATATAGGTTTTTTTGGCAAATTGGGATCGAAGATGTAGATAAGTCAATTGGAAATGACATTGAAACAATAAAAGGGACTCAAAAATTGTATTCAATTAAAACAAAGTTGCCCTCAAATGTGTTTGCATTGGATAAAAGAAAATATTCTTGTTTTTGTCATGTTTGAATAGACAACACAGAATCCAATGACATTTGTGAAAACAAAATGTATGTAAAAGATTGGAAACATACAGAACTAAATACAAAGGGGAAAATGTCTGTTGCAAGCTTTGAAGAAATGCAATCAAAGGAGACTACAATATCATCTGAAGGTGATCAAGTTTTGTGATATTGTTAGAGAAGGTAATCTTTCAATTGCTCTCAAATGATAGAGATCTAGAAATAAATTCAAATACATAAGTTTGTTAAGTTTGTTTTATTATGCAGGAGATGTTTTTGTTGTAATTTCACCAACTGACAACGATGAAAATGTGAAGTATTATTTGATGCGTTGCACTGAACAAAAAATGAAATTATTATAAAACTATAATGATCATGGGTTTCCATATGAAAGAGGATCTATTATACTGAAAGGTTATTTTTTCAGACAAACTAATCAAAGTGGGTATTTTGTTTACCTTCAGGAATATGAACCTGATGTCATAAGTTGTCAATGTAGTCACTTGGTGTGTGCAACACGCATAAAGTTGATAGAGGTTTAATCAAAGAAAAAAACGAAAATTAAGAAATGGAAAATATTAAAATCCGATCATGAATGGATCATTGAAGATGGCATTCCATTGGAATTTTTTGATTGAGCTGCCTTGTTATGTTATATGTGCAAGTGTTTGCACATGTACATTGTTATGGTACATGCACACTAGTTTCAACTGAAAGTAGCTTTTCTATACATGAATTGATTAAAAATGTTGCATGTATATATGCCTTGTGATTAAATTTCTTCACTTGAATTTATTTCAACATTTTCACCATCTTCAATCATTGGTTCAATATCTCTTTCACTTTCTCTTTCAAAATTTTGTATCTCATCATCAACGTTTTGAGGAATATCTCTCTCTGTTTACATTGCAAAATATTTTTCAAATTAGTTCATCAAATAAAAATTAAGGTTCACAATTTAAACTAGGAAAATTTTAAATATAAAATTCATAATATTTGCATTTACATAACTGTTTCAACTTCTAGTTGAGGTTGACTTTCAATTTCAATATTTGAGAGTGCTTCTCTCTTTCTTTTGCGAGATTATCTTGTCTCTTCTCTAAGTTCCTCGGGGTCTCTTTTTCGATCATATTTTCTCATGCAATTCCTTCGATTTCCCATGATAATAGAGTATGACGTTCAAAAATTTTCCTTCAAAAATTTAAACAAAAAATCAATTAAAAAAACCATCACAAAAGATTTAATTTAAAAAAAACTCATTTTAAAATTTTTGCAGAAAATACATACCTCAATCCAAAACACTTACTTTAAAAAATCCGAGAAAAAAATGTCTTATAAAAATGAAACGAAGCTCAAAATATTTCCTTCCAAGTCCTGCAAAAAAATTTCATTTAGAAAGTTAGAAAAAAACTCATTTTAAAAACTCATTATAAAATGTTTACTTCAGCCCAAAACACGTACTCTAAAATGTCACTTCAAAAAATACCTCCAAAAAATGTGCATTGAAAATTAATTCCAACTTCTTAAAAAATGCCACTTTAAAAAATACTTTAAAAAAGCCTCTAAAAATATATCACTTTTAAAAATACCTCCAAAAAATGTCCTTTGAATATTATGCCTAAAAAGACTCCTTTCAAAATTAAGCCTAAAAAGATTCCTTTGAAAATTAAGCCCAAATCCATACCTTAAAAAAAAATTGAAACCCAAAAAACATCCAAAAAATGTATCACATACCTCCAAGAAATGTCCTTTGAATGTAATGTCCTTTCAATGTACCTCCAAGAAAAGTCCTTAAACCCAAAACAATCCTTTGCAAAAATGTCCTTTGAATGTACCTCCAAGAAAATTCCTTAAACCCAAAACAATACTTTGCAAAAATTTCCTTTGAATGTACCTCCAAGAAAAGTCCTTAAACCCAAAACAATTCTTTGCAAAATCAGACCATGACCTTTGAAAAATCGGACCAAATGTGCGAAAATATGCGAAAATAATGAATGCTAATGTAAAACGTTACATTGTAGATGTCACAACATTTCATATGAAGCAATGCCTGTGGGGCGGCTGGTCACAAAGACCAAAAGCAGGCTCAAGCCAAAGCCAGGCACAACCAACAAGATGCGCTAAACAAGAGAAAAAATGAGAGAAAGAGAGGAAAACAGCTGGCACAGAACATGCCCAACCACTGGGGTGGGGGAGAACCACGCAATTCATGTTTGTCTCCCTTTCTTCTTCTCAACCTTTCGCCATTCACCCTGAGATGGCACGAAAGTTGCAAGGAAAATCTGATTATCTGCTACCTCAGTTCCATTGTCCTTGTCTAAATCTGAGTTATCTGATGAATGTTGTTGTTTATTCCTACCATTTCTTGTTTCCTTTGGATTCATATTTGATTGATTCGGAAGAGTTTGAGGATCAATATGTGTATTTGAACCATTACCTTGTACTTCTGGTTCCTTTGTAGGTGGATTTCTTTCCATAGGAACAATTTCTTCTTCTTCTTCTGCCTCATCCTCCTCTTCCACAGGTGGAGGATATTGCCAACCTTTCTTTTGTTTCCCATTCTTTTTCCTTTTTTCTGATTTCTTTTTGGCGTTAGGACATGTGTTTTTTAAATGTCCTGTTAGCTTGCATTTCTGCATCTGAATTCAGTGTTTTCATAGTCTAGTGACAACATCCAATTTTGTTGTTTGTAGATCATCATGATACTCTCCAGTAACCCTTTGCTGAGATCTACCTCCACACATATTAGTGCGAAAGTGTAGATACTCTCCTCTAATATCTCTATATTTGTTTTAATGTATCGCCTGATACTATTCCCAATACCTTCGAATACCTGGTAATTCCAGAAATGAAGGGGGGCATTGTACAATCTGACTTATATCGGTATTATAGTGACTTTCATTGTGTTTGCGTCAAAATCCGAGAACCTTTTGAGTAATAAAAAGGCCAGTGGATCCCCAGAACCAAGGTCCTTCTTTGACAATGATATCTATATCCTCTGAGGTTTTAAATTTTACAAAAAAAGTCCCTTTAAAAAAAGGTGGATTTCATATTTTGTGGTCCAGTGTGTAAAAATCCAATGGAACAACTCCATCAATTTAGGCCAGAAACAATTAAAGCAGCATATTAATGCCTGTTCTTCATATGTCATGCAATGTTACTTTATTTCTGGACTATCTATATTTAGTGCTAGTGTTTGGCCCAACTGTTCTACTATGTATGGCCGAGGGGCATTCCCAGCTTGTTCTGGAGGTGTTACTATAGTTTTTTTCCCCTATAAAATGTTTTTGTAGGATGGAAACCCATTTGTTTGTTCCTGGTTTATGGGTTTTTTCCCCTTTGCCCCACCATAGATCTGGAAGTGCCCATATCTATAGCACCCCCTCTCAGACAGAGTTTGAGAGTGATGGTAATCCTAGAGATAATAGAGTAGTCCCTTAAAGACCAGTAGTCCTGGAGAGATATACGTCCATTAACAATATATTATAGTTGCACAGAGTAACCCATCAGCTCCCAGATTTTTCGTTTCCGTTGAAACACTCTATTGGAGCCTTGAACCCATAATAAAAAATATTTTCCTAGAGGTGGTCTGATAAAAAATTGAAAACAAGAGTGGGTTACCTGTACTTGTGGGTTTGAATCTGATGAGGTATCTGCATGTTGTTCTGCTTCTTGAAACTGAAAAGAGATTAGCTTCAAGGGAGGGTAGTGTCTTACCCCAAATATTTGGAGCCATGGGGTGCAGCCTCCTTAAGGAGGACAAAGGGCTTTGGGGGCACTGGTAGAGAAAAGAGAGGCATAAGCCTCCAACCCATACCTCAGCAGGCGGGCAAGATAACCGTGTCCAAATCCAGGCTGTGTACAAAGCGATGCCAAGAAGAAAATGGACGAGGGTATGATAGCCGTTGACACCGCCCCACTCAAGAGTAGGAATAGGGGCGCACCCTTAGCATGCAGGACCACTGATGCATTCACCGAGTATTATGAAGAATTATGAATTACGGATAAAACATTCTTCCCTAGACAGTGCTTATCTAGAACAACAGATTAAAGCATTTGTGACTACTTTTCCTAACTGTAAATAGACACACATAATAGATCAAAGAACTTACTTGGAGTCCAAGCACTTCCTATTCTCCTTCTTGATGTAGCTTCAAATCCAAGCTAGATGTCTGAAAATATTTCCTGCAAATATGAACACTAAACAACAAAATATAGAAATAATACAGATGTCTATTCAAGTTATTTAGTTAAATCAATGAAACATAAACCATATACATCAGATAAGAATTCATAATATGGAAAACATGAGCTTATACAGATACATATGTGGGAAAGTAAGTAGAAATCTTTATTAATGGATAGAAGGGGAGGTTACAACCTAGTGATTGACTTGAAGTGACCATCTCCAGCAGCATCCCAGCCTCATCACAACGTATATCTCTCCATCGGCATGTTACACAAATCAACGCCTCAATTGAAAATCCACCAACATTTCTCTACTCAAATTCTTCCTTACCAAACGCTAAGATCTATGCTCAATTTATAGAGGAGCTAAAGGTAGTTTTACAATCAATTACTTTCTAATAATAGGCAAGGCATGTTCCCAATCTTATAGAGGTCAAATGGACACATGGATTCTAAGTTTGACACATGTGAACTCTTCTAGAAGGCACTGGCCAAGTGGAGATTCTGGAACAATGAGAATTTTGCTCCCAATGTGACCGACACACCTATGAGTGTCAAGAAGTGCTTTGCAGAGTAGCCTTGAATGGGGCTATGTGCATATGGAACACACTTAGTCTCTTTGGAGGTAGCATTGGTGAGCTCTCATACGATATATTATAAACTTCAAATCTTGGAAACCTTTTTAGACGAGAGTCATGGATAATTTGTCTTGTTTTTTGTCTTAGGGCATGTAGCAACTGAAATGATAGGGGATGATAGATCTTATTCATTGGTCTTGGAGATGATTTCTAGTTAACCAGGTCATTGGGAATGATGCCCAAATTGACCTATAACAAATTTCCCTCTAAAGCATGAAGTCATAATAATAACAATATTTTGATTGAGATGCTTTACACTGTGATGGGTTGGAGATGAAGTAGAGTGGCGACCTGCATCAATATTACAATACATTACATCATGATATATCCTCTTGATCATAATTGTTCAGGGTAGGCATTCCCATGTTCAACACATAAACAATCTAATAACATGTATATAATTCAGAAAGTCATCTACATTGGAGTGTTGCCCAATACAGACATGCCTGCAGATATAGGCCCATGTTCGGATGATGATCTATATGTAAGGTCACTGTATAGATGGTGTGTACAAAAATCCTGAAATCTCAACTTGGATGGCTGAAACTAGATCCGGGGTCTTCTTATCTCGTTCACTCGATCATTCAAGTACAAGTCTAGCCATGCGAATATATGATTTGTAGTCGAACATGGAAATATATCATTTCATTACGAGCCAATAATGTGAGTTGTTAACAAACATGAGAGAACCACCATTAATGTCAATGGTCCTCAAGGTACTCCAGTACATTTCGTAAGGCATGAATAGATGATTTGATGTCGAACGCCAAACAAAATATTTCAGTAAAAAGTCCGTAAGCAAGGATCTTGTCGATGCTGTAACAAGCCTCATGGTACTGGAATCAGATGTTTCTAAGTGAACTTCCTGGAAAATGATTTGTCGTCGACAGGAAGTCACCTTATTTCGAAATGCGAGTTACTGATTTTGGAGACAAAGGTATGACTTGATATAGCAATGTTCAAGGATGAATGTCATGAGAATGAAGGTTTATGAGTATTGCAGAAGGATGAGTATTCATTGGATGACTTCTCTTGAACATATCGGCGACACTGAGATGAGTTGGCAGCATTGACCCAAACCGAGTGAAGGTATGATGAACCATAGGTATGAATGAACCGTCAAGAATATTACCCAACCCAAACAATCACGGTGATGGATTGAAGTGTCATGTTCAAGAGTAACCTACTACCGTAAAAAATTTTGTTCACTTTCCCAAATTTTCCCTGGTCATTTGTCGACCAGAACCTCTTTATTTGTTTAACAAGGTTGAGGAGGATAACATATGCTTGATCTATAATTCAATCCTTTGGGCGAATAATGTATCGCTATTTAATAATTTAATGAGTCTAGTGATGAATGAAACTCGATTCTTTCCATGATCAACAAGCCCGTCACTATTTTATGTTTTAACGAGCTTAACAACAGTGATATCCCAGTCCTTTTTCATATTTAGAGATTTTGAAAAAGAGGACGAAAGAAAACTCCAAAAGTAATTTTTTCGTAAATTTGTCTCTCAGATCCGAAAAATTGTAAAATAATATCTGAGAGAACCTCTTTAGTCATGTTCGACCAAGGTATTCCTTTTTCATAAATAATCTATCTCAGTCTAGAAAAGGGTTAAACTTATATTGAGTAGATATCAATTCATTTACTTTTACAAGCTCGACAAGACAAGTGCTCGACAATCTTTTCACATTATTGGAGTCCGAAAAGAGATGAAAGAAGACTCCAAGGGTTCCTTTTTCACTGTTATCGAAGCTCTAAAAAAAGATAAAAGTGTGCTTCAAATCCTTTTTAGTTTTTAACAAAGCTCGAAAAATAAGGAGAAAAAGTATGCTTTGTGGTCCAATCATTCTTGAAATAAATCTGCATGACTAATCTATTCATCAGTTGTAAAGCCTGTTCAGAACAACATCAAATGGATTAAAAATACATGTTTCATGATAAAAACATAATAAAACTATAGTCATAGAAATAAATGTAATTTGAAAATAATTAAATGACTATTAAAAGTAGTTTTACTATTCATTTTTACCATTCCATAGTTACCATTTGCATTTTGGAGCTATGAACCTGATTTTTCCCCCAAACTTCAGTTGTTGATTCTGATCGATTCTGTGGAAAAATTTCGTTGCTGTTTGATCCAGGTCAGTGCCATGAACCTCCTCTTTCCTTTAGTAATCATTTCATTTCCAATTTCTGCAAATTTTTAGGGTTGTGAGGTCCCTAGGGTAAATTATGCCCCAAAAGAGGGCAACGCACCCTTGAATGTCGAAACCTGCGTTGCATAGCAACTAAATTGAGGCTTACTTGCATACACAATGCACTGTCTCTTGTTAGAGATTGCGTTGGGCGCAATCTCCATTTTTTCTTTTTGAATTATGCCCAAAACTTGCCCAATTGTTTGCATTGAATGGAATCTAATGGTTCTTATGGTTTTATTTCAGGTTTCCATCGGATTACAATGACGATTACATTAGGGAAAGAGAACATGAAGAACAAGATATGATTTCCCTAAATGATTCGGGTACATTAAGAGCCCTAAGAGATTGTGGACTACTAAAGTAGTTCAGGTTGTCAAGGATGAGGCAAAAAATAGAACTCTTGGAGTTCTTAGTTCAAGCATGGGATCCAGCTATCGAGGCATTTCATATTAAGAACCAAGTGGTTCCCATTACGGTCGAGGATGTATACTTTCTTACAAGTTTGTTGAGGAGAGGCTTGCCTATTTCACTCTCAGGATCTATTCTTGGAGGATAGATAGTGAGAGATTATGTTTTGTAACATTGTTATCCTGGGGCAGAGCCAAGCAAATATGGAAAGATAAACATCCAGGATGTTAGAGATTTGCCTTTGATAACTATCATTTTCATGATCACAAAACTTGATAGCACCATTACACTACATGTAGCGAACAGATCATATATGCAGTATGCGCTATAGTGCATGGAGCCAATAGTCTTCAACTAGTCTGAAGTTGTCCTCATATCATTTGCTTTAGAACGGATTCCACTGATGTAACCACAACATATAACACTGAATGTGTCTAGTCCTAGAGATCCACTGATGCAAAGATGGGTAGAAATAATGGGTAGGCATGCAGGCCAGTTTACCATTGTGTTCTCAACTGCATTTTTCACCCGGTTCAGGTGACAGATTGTCGCCATCGATGAATATGCATACACAGGCATTGATTTCCTAGGAGATCCTAATTTAACATTACTAGAAGGCGCTCAGTGGGGTGCAATAGGTAAGAATGTTTTGACCATTTTTATTTTTATTTTTCTAAGGTTTAAACAATTTTTTTGTATTTTAATGTTTTCCCAAGACTAAAATAAATGTTTGATGTAATTTAGATGTTGGTCGTATTCAACCAGTAGAGGAACCAGAGCATGAAGCAGATGCGCCAACAGAGAGGGATTTCAGGAGAGCAGTCCTTTGGGATCTTGATATGGCTGAAACTCTGTCTGAACTGCGACAACACATAGAGGGGTTGACCTTCGAGATTCCAGATTGCTAGATCAAAGAGTTACCCATGCATATGCAACGTAACACTATAGGTGTTCCTAAACTTTGGATGCGGTTACTGCGTAGGATAGCTAGATCTATAACATGTTACCATGAGCACCACTAGTTTACTTTTGACATTTTTGCATACATTTTGAGGTCACATGACCAATGTGTCTTGGGCACAATTTTTTGTAAAAACCTATAACTATCTATCTATATGATTTCAGTGTTTTCTTATGTTTATTTTGAAATTCTATTCAATTATGTGAATGTTTTCTTTACATATGTTGCAAATGTCTGTCTAAAACTTGATTAGCTAAAGAATCAGTCAATGTGTTTAAATTTCTGGAAATGTGTTGATATTGAATAAAATCAAAGTGTCTTTCCAAAAGTCGAACTCTTAGGAACAAACAATGAAGAGTTGGATTTCTAATAGTATAAGCAATAGTAAGTTGTAATACAACAAGTTGTGAGTCTAACCTTATGATTATGCAGTTAATGCCAAATGAAATGGCATCAGAGAGAAGTTCAATCAATGCGCTATACTCAGGGATATTTTTCGTCGATCTACCAATACAAATCCCTTGAAAAATCACTAACTCTTCATTTGGAGTGAAAATGGCCCATGCTGCAGAGGATAGATTCTGTGTACTACGACTAGCACCATCAGCATATCCAACAAATGGTTCCAAAGATTCAGACATCTGCGATGAAATGTAAAGCGAATTAATAACATCAAGAGAACTCTAAAAACAAACTTAGATAGTAAATGAAAATCAACATCATATATATACAATATAATACAAAATATTACTACACTCAATGATTAATCATAGTAACGTTTCAAATATAACCCATTTCTAGGCCGTGCCAACGGAATTCCATCGTAATCAACCAATTCATAGGCACCCTTAGCAAGAACTCTTTTGACAATATAGGGGCCATGCCATAATGGCTCAAATTTTCCTATACCTATTACATTAGCTTCCTGATCATAAAGTAGGACCAAGTCACCCTCTGAGAAAATGCGAGGCTGGACATTTTTGTTGTGTTGCACCTTTATACTGCTCTTATGCACTTTGTTGGCCAATTGGGCTTCATGGCACGTTTCATCAAGATGGATGAGGTTAAGGAGTCACACATGTTCTTCTGAGGTGTCAGGTAACAAGTTGATTGCGAGTTTTAATGATGATATTTCACATTGGATAGGAAATATAGCTTCTAGACCATACACCAATTGAAAGGGAGTAAATATGGTTGCATTTCTCACCGAAGTTCGGTATGCCCACAAGGCTGAGTACAAGATCAAATGCTAGTTTATTTTACGAAGTCCTATCATTCTTTGAAGCATACGTTTAAGAATCTTGTTGATAGCCTCAACTTTTCCATTTGATTATGGATAATAAGGAGTAGAATTATCATGTGAAAATCCCAACGTGGCAGTTAATTCAGTCATCATGTGGTTGCGAAAATGCTTCCCATGATTTGTAACTATAGCCTGTGGGACCCCAAACTGTGCAATAACACGATTAAAGAAAAACAATGTAGTTGTTTGTCCTGTGTTGTTGAATATAGGCATCGCTTCGACCCATTTGGTAAAGTAGTCAACTGCGATAATAATATAACCATGCCCCCCAGACGAATGAGGGTTACAGGTCATGAAGTCAATACCCCATTTCAAAAATGATCCCACAGAGACAACAAGATGCATTGGAGCTGGCAGTTTGCAGATTTTATGATAAAAAATCTGACACGCATGACAACTTCTGACCGCAAGGATTCATTCGCAAAATATGGTAGGCCAAAAGTAACCGGTGTGAAGTATCTTCTATGTGGTAGCGTATCCAGATAAATGTCCACCACAAGCCCCAGCATGATAATCATTTAAAACCTTTTCGGCCTCCTCATGAGTGAGGCACCTTCTTAAAATGGTATCAACACCATGATGATAAAGTGTATCGCTGACGATAAAATAATATTTTGATTGGTATCAAATACGTCGTTGTTAAGAGCAAGAGGTATCAAGTCAAAAATTTTGAGTTTGGAGATAAATGATGAAATCTCCATACCAAGGATCAGATGATCCGATCAAAAACAGAGACTCGTCAGGATTGATGGTTCTGATGTAGTTGCAGTACTATCATAGGGAAGGTTGCAGAGAAGCTTTGCCAAAACTAAAGACTTCTTTGACTTGGATTTGATGAATTCCAAATCAAATTCCTACAAAATGACAATCCATTTTGAATATTTCCCCCCTAGAAATTAACGTGATAAGACATAAGTCATGGGGTTGCAATCCGAAACGACTGTGGTCTTTCGGAGCAGGATATAGTGGTGAAATATTTGAACAACTTGAACAGCTGCCAAGGCAAGATTTTCTACGTATGAATACTTAACTTCCATATCATTGAGATTACGACTCAAATAATAGATCGGATGTTCAGTTCCATATTCTACTTGGACCAAAACCATAGCAATGGTTGTTTCAGCCGTGACGATATATAGGAAATAATCATTTTTATAATTAGGGGGTACATTAATGACACTCAGACAAGAGTATCCTTGACAGCATCAGAAGAAGCTTGCGCAACTTGGTCCCAATGGAAGGGAACCCCCTTTTTCAAGAGTCAAGTAAATCCTTTAGCCATTTCGGCATAGTTTAGAATGAACCTTCTTAGGAAGTTAGCCTTTCCTTGAAGTTTCTATATCTGAAGTAAATTTTGTGGTGCAGGTAAATCAAGAATAGCCTGAACCTTCAATGGATCGATTTGAATCCTAGAAAACGACCAAAACCAACACAAAACACACATTTATGTGGATTGACGCGTATTTTGTAGTGTCGGCCGCGTAAGAAGATGGCTCTCAAATGCATCGGGGTGATCAATCGAATTTCATGAATGCGCTGGTAAATAATCTAGATATAGTTGAACAATGTGCTTGATGTCATTGAAAACATAATCCATTTCTCTCTAAAAATTTGCCCTGGCATTCTTTAAACCAAACGGTAGTTTCCTATAAGCAAATGTGCCCTAGGGACAGATGAATGTTGTCTTATGTTGATCCTCTAGGCAGATATTGATTTGATTGTAGCTGGAAAATCCATCCATGAACGAAAATATTTCACATCCAGCAAAATCATCAATAATCTGGTTGATAAAGGGAGTAGGATAGTTGTCTTTTGGACAAGAAAGATTGACATCCCAATAATCGACACACACTCTAATGGTTCCTTGTTTTTTCATGACAAGATTGATATTGGAAACCCACTCAGTCATCAGAATAGGGTAAATGAAACCAACACTCAAAATTTTTTCAACTTCTGTTTTGATGGCAACAACTTTCTTTGGATGAACATGACGAAGCCGTTGATGCACCGGTTTGACATTAGGATACATATTAATAGTGTTTTCAACAATACTAGTATCTATGCCTGGAATTTCCTCGTAAGAGCGAGCACATACATCACATAATTCACGAAATATAGAACATTATGATTCAAGTTCTGATGGAGAACAAGATACACTGACATGAATATTTTCTACAATGCCAGGTTTGGTTGAAATATCGATAGAAATGGTTTCTTCAATATTTGACAGATTTCGCTCGGAATTGATTGCATTAATAGGTAAATAATTCCAAAAGAAATTTTTGATCGATGGGTGATATAGTTCACTAAGATAGTTTTCTTCATAATCAGGAAGATGGGAATGATGATGATAATATTCCCATGGTTCTCCTTCTAACATCATGGCTTCCAAAATATGTTCATCTGTCAATAAAATTGGGGAAAATGAATGAGATGGAGTACCAAATTCTAAGGAACAATCAACCCAAACAATCGGCAATGCTAATTTTGGATTCACCACCCAACCCAGATAGATTTATTGCTATGCTAGCTCAATAGGGTTGGGCAGCAGAAACTCATCCAACGTAACAATTTCAGAATCATCCGTACTCTCCCTTAAGCCAGATGGAGGGGAAGAGATCATGTAGCATATCTCTATACTTGCAATTTCTGCTGACGTCACGTGTGGCAGTAATCCAAAGGTTTCCATGAGAGTGGAATCCTTTAAGAGTCCTACACCAATATTCTGTAGTGATAGTTGGGGTGCGTGAATGAATGGAACACTTCTAGTTACCTTCAAAGTGGAGGAAAATAAGGATAGTTGATTAATGACCGTGATAGTACCTTTATTTGGAAAGGCAATCATTCTAAAATATGTAGAAACAATTGTAGTCATTGCATATACCCATGGACTTCCAAGTAGAATATTATAGTCAAGGGGTTCATCAACAACCTCGAAATCAACATTCACTATTTTTCCCCCTAGTTCAACATGCAGGTTATTAATAATACCACAAGGCTTATATGTTCGTCCATCAAAAGCCTTCAACGTCATTGTTGATTGTGATAAGCATGGTGAGCCAAGTGACTTGCAACAATTTAGAGACATAATGCATGTAGATGCTCCCTCATCAATAATATTAATATGAACAAGGTGATTAAGAACATTTACTTGTATGGAGAATGCCAATTCTGCTGGTAGTTGCGGCACATAGCCCGTATGATTAAAGACGACAAGATTAGAATCATTCGGATCAATTCCACCAATACTCGACAATAAAGCCTATTTTTGGGAGGGAAAATTTTGTAATACCTCAAGAGCAGACACATTTAAAGGGGATTGAGTCAAATCTTCAACTATATTATAATTTTGTGCAGCTCTTGCTCGAGGATTATATGTAGATTTGTGAATTTCTCCCTTTGGTGGTTTGATTGTCAATTCAGGAATAGCAGTAGGCGGTATTGATTCCATAGATAGATTTGTATTCGAGGTAGTAGGTTGATCAGTGGCTTGAATAACATAATATTTATTATGTGTTGACACCAAAATATCTGTTGAAGGTTTTGTGACAGATAACATAAGTACTTGGAAAATAGAAGCTGGATCTGTAGCAACCAAATTTGTGTCCGGATTTGGAAATGGATCTGTCAACATAGCTGAGGCATCAGAAGTCTTAATGATTTTTGAGACTTCAGCGTTGTGAGGAAAATCCCTAACAAAGTGTTCCTCATTATAGATTATGCATGGATAACCAGGTTTTCGAGGTCCAGACGATTGATCAAATGATCTTTCCTGTGAGTTAGAAGTTTTCTTTTTCTTAAATCTTACTTCCAGGTTTCTTGTCACTTTTTCCTTTGTCAAATGACATGGCATTAATTTTGGAAGAAAGAGCAGGATCACATGCAATAGTATGATGTGTTCTTGCAGTACCAATCAAGCCGTCTCTAGCATGAGTCCTTTAATTGAGAAGGAACAACAAAATTAGATCTCGACGCATTAGGAATTTTTTCATAGAGCGTGCCAGACTGATTATAATCAAGTCTAAGTATGGGGCACGAGCGATAACCTTCTCTTTAGTGACAACGCCAAACTTAGCCACATCCTGAGTTATAGATGGTAACAGGGACTTAACGAACCAGTCAACAAGGATCTGATCCAGAAAAAATGTCTTAACCATTCTTTGACAACGACGCCATTCATGAATATGATCAGAAATGTGAGTAGCATTAGTCTATTTTAAATTGGTCAAGAGTTTTGTTCCAGTTTCATATTGTATGGGTAATTGAAAATGAGTCAAAAAGACAGTAGCTAGGGTAGTAAAATTATCAAAAGAAGCTCTAGGTAACTCAATGTACCAATTTGTAGCTGGACCTGTTAGCGTACGCTGGAAAAGACGTAGTCGAACATAATCATCATTCAGGGAGTTTGATGAACACCATAAATGATAAGTCATGACATGAGTCGACGGATCTTCTCTAGGGTTTCCATTGAACTTAGGAATGACTGAGGGTAATTTGTGAGGTATCATTGGCCACCAAGGAGCATAGTTTATTGGATCATTAGTTAACCGATTTAAATATGGTAACTTTAAAGTTGCAACAAAGGGCAACTGTCTATTAAGGTCAGGTTGAGAATAGCCAGGGTAGAATGGAATTGCTTGAGAAATAGGCCTTTGAGCACCAGCATAAGGAATCTGTTGCTAGTAACCCAGATAGGGGTTGTTTTGAAAAGAAAACGCTTGAGGATTCTGTTGACAAAAACCTGGATATGATACTTGTTGAAATGAAGTATGAGGTATTTATCCCTGAGGCTACCAAGGGGTCTATCCACCAATGTTATAAACCAAATTAGAATAACTTGGATTCATTTGAGGATAATTATAGCCTGGTTGTGGCTGTGACATCCCATAAAATGGTAAACCAGCTTGTGAATAAATGATTCCAGATACTGGTTGTTGTAAATTAACCGAAGGATTTGGAGTTTATGGACCCAATATTTGAGGGCATTGATTTGAAGGACCCGCTTGATAAGGTTGTTGTACAACATTTTGATTTTGTAACAGGGGTAAATATGTATTAACAAGTGGAAGTGATGTGGGTGTAATAGGTTGAACTGGTTGATACGAGTGTACAACCGTTTGTGGTTGGATAGGCAGAGTGGGCTGCCATTGACAAACATTCATTTAGACATTATGTTGACCAAAAATTGATGGAGTACCGTCATAGTGGGTAGCCAAAGGTTTCCCCCTAGCATGAGGAGGATAATAAGACGGAAAATATTTCTCTCCAAATGCTGGGAGTCCAGTTGATATGGTACTTGAAGGAATAAACCTAGAAGGGCTAGCTTGATATTTCCCTGATGATGTATATAAAGAATCAAGCCTTTTAGTACTCAATATAGGATTACCAGTTAGAATACCAGATGATGACATTGGTAAAGTCCATGGTTTTGAAGATACGCAAGAGAAAATTCCAGATAATGATTTGTAACCTGATGGGACCATAGGGCCACCATAAACATATGACTCTGGTGAAGTTGTGAACATCGACGGGGTAGCAAGGGCAGGTGCTGACATAATTGGAACAGATGGCCCAATCGAAGATGTTGGTTCAGGCATGGTTACTTGACCAAATGTATACCCTTTTGAATCGACAGGAATATGAATAGGAACAATATCAACAAAAGCAGATGGTGGTGATTGAGGAAAATACTTGTACAGGTAAAGGTCATCCCCAAAATGGGTTGGAGTTAAAGGTGTCTCGTCTTGTGGGATTTATTCAATCGCAATTAAACCAGGTGGAAGTATTGCACCGTCAGGCCCAAAGTATATTTCAGGAGGTTGACTATATGATATTGGAGACTCAATGGCTACACAAAATTTGTGGAATGACCAATGGAGGAACAACTTCCAGTTGTTCGACTTTGAGATTCAGATGTTCTGGAAAAAAGGAGATAGGATCTGGATCAACTTCTGGTTGAACAATGTCGGGTCAAGGAGGTATGGTCTCACTAATTGGATGAATCGTGACCACAGGTAGCTGTGAAGACTTCGTCTCGACAATAGTAGACAAAGAGGGATGTGTAGAAACAACTTGAGCTAACTCTGATATATGGGAAGATGATGTTTCACCAGAGGCATGAATTATACTTTATTTGGTAGAGTGTGATTTCCTTCGCCGACTAGGAGTAACTTCTGGTGGTAAATGTGGTTTCAATGCTAATCTATGCAAACTACGGGGGAAAGGATTTTTTTATTCCACGATTACTGATTTATTTTAATAAAAAACAAATAAAGAAAATAAAAGGGTAATGCTAGGAAAAAGGTTTACCAAGAAACTATTAACTACAGAATACCTCCTAGCTAACCAAGAAGTATGGGTAGGCAATCTCACCGAATGTTGTGTTCGGTGTATCACAATTTACAAGGCGGCCGACTCGGTTCACTATGGATGGATAGCACCTAAAAATTTTCCACCCAAATATACTTGAAGGTACGTGGAGGCCCAAGTCTGTATTAGCGCTGTCTAATGCGAAACCACACAGTGAAAGCACTCCTTTATACTTTTCATACTGTAGCACTGCCCGATATACTCGAAAGTATGTGGACAAGCTACGATATACTTACGTACGTGGAGTGAGGTATAAAACTCGGAATGTATCGCAGACAAGTTAACAAAAACTGCTATGTTTTACGACGCTGGAACATGTCTCTAGCCTAGACCTTCTAAATGTTATCGTTATGGTTCCAATGCTTTGTTAGGTAAATTGAGATAAATTTTAAGTTGATCTTGTTTATCAATTTTCCTTTCAAGGTTCACCACGATGATGTATTGAAAATTACTAAAATGAAAACTAAGAATGATAAGCAATCTTTCACTTTTATTTTTTTCAATGAAAATCCTAGCTACTAGAGGGAAAGAGCAATTAATTTGAGAGCAAACAAATCAAAGAGCACAAACTAAATGTAGATTTCCTAATTGTTCCTTTTGCAAAACACACAATACACTACATGCAAATGCAAGTTTTTCTTTTCATTTCCTTTAATGTTATGAATGTAGAAAAGAAACTAATTGCATCAAATCAATGAAAACAAATGGCTTTTACTTCTGAGAAATGAAGAATTTAAAGAACAATTTCTCTTTTGAAGGAAAAATGAGGAATTAAACAATAATTTCTCCTATCAGGAAATGAAGAATTTACGACAATTTCATTTTCAAAAGAAAATGGATCTAATGCAACAATGAAAATAATTTGAAATTAATTCATCAATGATAAAGAAAAACACTTTAAACAAACATTCAACAAAATATTCTTTCATAGGAAGAAGAGGTAGATAAGTTCACTAGTGAATATGAGGCTTCAGGCTTTTCAAAACACAACAGAGAACAAACTGAAAACAAAATGCAATGAAAAATTCAATGGAATTTGGATGGTCTGGGGTCAATGCAGTCTCTAAGGGGAGACAGTGCATTGCAAAGCACCCCTGAAAGGGAGATAGTGCTATGCAAAGCACTATGTCCTATACAACAGTGAGTTGGGTGCGGTGTACAATGAAAAACACAATTGTTTAACACACTTCTAATGCAAATTTGGATTTCAAAAAGCCTAATATTTCTGAGTAAAATCTACTGGGTGAATAAATAGAGAAAAACAGAGGAAAATACACCAAGGATGAAGGGTAAGCTCCCTAGTGGAGTCGCCAATTTTTTATGCGGAATTATGAATTATGGATAAAACATTCTTCCCTAGATAGGTGCTTATCTAGAACAACAGATTAAAGACTTTGTGACTACTTTTCCTAACTGTAAATAGACACAAAGAACATATAAAAGAACTTACTTGGAGTCCAAGTGCTTCCTATTCCCCTTCTGTTGCTCTTGTTGTAGCTTCAAAGCCAACCTAGATGTCCGAAAATATTTCCTTCAAAGATGAACAGTAAACAGCAAAAGAGAGCAATAATACAGATGTCTATTCAAGTTATTTAGTTAAATCAATGAAACATAAACCATATACATCAGATAAGAATTCATAATATGGAAAACATGAGCTTATACAGATACATATGTGGGAAAGTAAGCAATAATATTTATTAATGGATAGAAGGGGAGGTTACAACCCAGTGATTGATTTGAAGTGACCATCTTTAGTAGCATCCCAGCCTCATCACAATGCAGATCTCTCTAGCAGCATGTTACACAAATCAACTCCTCAATTGAAAATCCACTAGCATTTCTCTACTCAGATTCTTCCTTACCAAACACTAAGATCTATGCTTAATTTATAGAGGCGCTGAAGGTAGTTTTACAATCAATGAATTTCTAATAATAGGAAAGGCATGTTCCCAATATTGTATAGGTCAAATGGACACATGGATTCGAAGTTTGACACACGTGAACTCTTCTAGAAGGCACTAGCCAAGTGGAGATTCTGGAACAATGAGAATTTCGCTCCCAATTTGACCAACACACCTATGAGTGTCGGGAAGTGCTTTGTAGAGCAGCTTTGAATGGGGCTACCTGCATATGCAATGCACTTAGTCACTTTAGAGGTAGTTTTGGTGAGCTCTCATATGATATATTATAAAATTCAAATCTTGGAAACCTTTGTAGATGAGAGTTTGGATGATTTGTCTTGTTCTTTGTCTTAGGGCATGTAGCAACTGAAAAGATAGGGGATGGTAGACCCTATTCATTGGTCCTAGAGATGATGTCCAGTTAACCAGGTCATTGGGAATGATGCCCAAATTGACCTATAACACCGAGGAATAGAAATAAGTTTCCAGCTTCCATTTGACGCACCAGACGCAACCTGGAGCCACAAAACATTTACGCTGCGGGGGATGTTTGGATGAAAACCGTTCCAGAGGAAAAAACCCAGCATACACGAGGGCTCCATGGGAAATTAGAAAGCATCTCTTATGCCTTCCCGATAGAGTCTGAAGCACTAGTGCCCTAGGGTCACCCATCTTTTCTTTACCTGAACCTTAAAAAAAATCTAAACCCTTGCTTTGCATGTGAGGACCGAGCTTGGAAAATAGGTGCAGGCCTCTACCGTTGCAGCTAGACTTGGTTGCCCCTGCCCATTTTTCATTTCTGAATGTGGGCAGAGGGTGTGTGACCTTGAATTTCTTGTTTGTGATCGGTCCAACCTGAAAGCCCCCTCCTTCCAACACCATGCCTCCATCTTCCTCATCGCTTATAAAAACCTGTTGTGGCTCTCTTCTGCTCGACAAAAATCCTACCATAGCCATTTTTCCTTCCTCCATAACCTGCTACTACTAAAATGTTCTTTGAATGAGTATTGGCCACATGTGATCACATGTTGTGATATAATTTTTTGTTTTTAAAAATCAAGTTGTCATTTTATTTGTTAAATATAAAATGAATCCTTAGATGGAAATTTCGAATTACAAACCATGTATACATGTGTGTATTTTGGATAGTTGAACTACATTTGGTATGTGATCACATGTTGTGATATAATGTTTTGTTTTTAAAAGTCAAGTTGTCACTATATTTTTTAAATATAAAATGAAATTGGCATTATATTTGTTAAATATAAAATGAATCTAGATGGAAATTTCAAATTACAATTTACACATAAATGTGTATATTTTGGATAGTTGAACCACATTTGGCATGTGCTCACATGTTGTGATATAATGTTTTGTTCTTAAAACTCAAGTTGTCATTTTATTTCTTAAATATAAAATGAATCTAGATGGAAATTTCAAATTACATTTAACACATACATTGGTACATGTTATGCATTTGTACATGTGTGTGAATGTTTTATAATTTTAGGATGCACATCTATTATTTAGGTGATATTTAAGTATGTATTTTTCATGATCATACATGTCATTTAAAACAATCATAGATGGTTAAATACTTATTTAAGTTCACATGAATATATGTACATAAAAATGATTGAAGTACAATACATATCAATGTTTATATCTAAAAACAATCATAAAATGTACAGGTTAGAAGCTATACCATGGCCTCACGCCAGTGTCAAAAACCCATTGGAGGAAACTACAGGGGTGTGTTTTCAGGCCTCTCTCACCCTGGCCATGACCAGTGATTGGAATCCATCGAGCGCTCTACATTTGATAGCCATGAGGTGTTGGCTCCTCAAGTGTTTGATAACATTCATGGGGTGATTTTTTTGCCTCCAGAGAAGCCTAAGGGTAGAAGAGGTTGTAGGAAATCCACTATTCCACAATCTGTGAAACCTTTACCCAAGAAAAATAACCCGCTTCCAGGCTATGAGCCCACGATGGAGGAGATATGCATTTGGGTTATGGACTTGGATGGTGTCTAGACTAGAGATTATGATGCAGAGTACCCAGTCACTCCCGTTGTCCATGCAGCCCCTCCGAAGCCTCCTCGAATTCCCACAACTAAGGAGGAATCCATTGATAGAGAATATGAGTGCCTGATAAAGGAAGAGGACCAGGAGGCAGACGAAGATGAATGAACTCCATGACTGTTCAGTGGAAAGGTTAATTTCTGTTTTTTGTCACCTCAGGATATACTTTAGCTCTTTTGTTTTTATATGGTCCACTGAATATTTTGTATTACAAGACTGGATGACACTCTTAAGGGGCTGGTTTCCTCCTTTGAGGTAGCCACAAACTTGGTTTATTTTGAACACTACCAAGGCAGTGATAGGCTAAGCACTGCTTGCCATCTCTGCCCATTTCCTGTCTACAATTTTTCATGATTTTAATATAGTTTAGCCCAAGTTACAAACAAAGAAAAGTTCACATGAATATATGTACATAAAAATGATTGAACTACATGTTTGAATATATGTAAAAATGTTTGAAGTACAATACATATCGATGTATATATCTAAAAATAATCATAAAATTCTAGGTGTTCTTAGATGTGTCAAACAATCATAACATTTTAAAATTGTATTAAGACATATATATCTAGTACACAACATTTTTCATTAATGTGCATTGAAAAGCTACTTTCAGTTGATAGTAAACTGGAAATTACAAAACACGTACCACACATTTTGCATTCAAGAATGAATATTATAATTTACTTAATAGACGCATCTAAAACAAAATCGTACAAGTTCAAATTTGCATTTTATCAACTATGCTAGATACCAAGATATGTACATTTTACAATAATGAAATTATGATAAATTGTACCAGAGAATGTATGAAATCATTGAAGGCTAGATAATCTAGACATGTGTATGTGTACACATGTATAAATTACACGTGTGCATGTACCAAAACAATGTAAATGTGAAAACACTTGTACATTTAACATAAAAAGGCAGTTCAAGTTTTAGTTGAGTTCTGGAAGTTCTAAAAGACAAATCCAAAGAGAAGAAATTGTTGGGCAATTCAATCAAAAAAATTCCAATGGAATGCCATCTTCAATGATCCATTTATGATCAACTTTTTACATTTTCCATTTCTTAAATTTTTTTTTTCTTTGATTGAACTTTTATCAACTTTGTTCATGTTGCACACACCAAGTGACTATATTGACAACTTATGACATCAGGTTCATAGCCTTGAAAGTAAAAAAAATCCCCACTTTGATGAGTTTGCTGGAAAAAATAATCTTTGAGTATAATAGACCCTCTGTCATATGTAAACCTGTTATCATCATAGTTTTCTAATAATTTCATCTTTCATTCAGTGAAACACATCAAATAATACTTCACATTTTCATCGTTGATAGTCGGTGCAACTACAACAAAAACATCTCCTGCACAATAAAAAAAACTTATGTATTTAAATTTAGATCATAATTAACATGAAAAATTAAATTTAAAATTAACATGTGTACTTGATTTTATTATCTATTTCTATATCTCTATGATTTGAGAGCAATTAAAAGATTATCTTCTCTAACAATATCACAAAACTTGATCACCTTCAGATGATATTGTAGTCTCCTCTGATTGCATTTCTTCAAAGCTTGCAACAGACATTTTCCCCTTTATATTTAGTTTTGTATGTTTCAAATCTTTTACATACATTTTGTTTTCACAAACATCATTGGATTCTGTGTTGTCTATGCAAAAATGACAAAAACAAGAATATTTTCTTTTATCCAATGCAAACACATTTTTCGACAACTTTGTTTTAATTGAATGCAATTTTTGAGTCTTTTTTATTGTTTCAACGTCATATCCAATCAATATATCTACATCTTGGACCCCAATATGCCAAAAAAACCTATATGGAAAATTGAAAGAAGAATATAAATATGATATCAAAATACCATCAAAGATAATCATTGTGATAAATGTACTGTTTAAAATTAGAAATCCAATTAAAAAAGAAAAAAATGTACCTTTGTACTTCCCTTGATTGGTTAGTCTCATGGATTAGTGCAGTGATGCACCATTGAACAACTTCTTCAGCTAAGACAAGCCATTTTGTAGAGTGGTCCATTTGATATTTTCAAAGTGCTCGTTTTATACATGCCCCTCCACTTTCATGTTCTCCTTTTCCATGACCAGTCTCAAAGAAATTCCAACAATGTTTAATGTGGGTTTTCATATGAAGATGACACAAACAAAAGAATGATCGTGAATATTTGAATTGACCTTCGCATCCATCTAACCATATCCAATTTTCATTGAATTTTATTCCACGACTTTTCAAGGAGTCATAATTCTTTTCAAAACAATGTTGTACAAAATATGTATCATGTGTACGATCGTCACTAATATAAAAGTGATATTATTTAATAACATGATTATTTTCACAAGTGCTTTCTATATGATCAACATTTTTTTCAGCATGTCTATATACAATATGGACAAACATGGAGACTTGGTCAGAATAATAGTATTCAGTCTTAATTTCTTTTTGTGGAACAAATGTGTAGTTTTCTCCAAAATAAATTATTGACAAAATGGTCCCTAGGGGAAAAAATTCATGGGATTTTTTGAATTGCAAGTTTTGCCATCGAGCTCTATGGGAATGCTTGATGTATTTATAAATTTCTGCCTCAAACTTTCTCAAAAAATCTATCACAAAAATTTCTTATTCTTATAAATAAATTCTTTTAGCATTTGTAGTACTAATTGAACCAATCGATGTATGGATATACTCATATCTCTTCCATTTCACTTTCATGTTAGATAATGATTGATCATTTATATCAATATGATATTTTCTTTTAAAATTAGTCAAATTTCCACAATCATCGCATTTTTTACCACCAACACATTTCTTTTAGAAACATAATGTGGCTTTCTCTTTCACATAGAATTTGAGATATGAAATCATGGATAGTGAAAGGAGGAGGTGAATATTTCCAAAAAAAAATACCAAAATTAAGGAATGCGTCATAATATAACTGAAATTCCACATGATAATGACAACAACAAGTGTTAGGTATAGTGATAGGTGTTACACACCATGGCTTTTGTTGCACAAACGTAGTGATTGAGACATAAATTTTACGATTCTCTTCTTTGAACTTGTTGAACAACTCTATTTGAGTGGTGTCCAAGAATTTTTTTTCATGTTCTTCGTACTGATTTTGTGTTATTCTTCTTAGCATCACATCCCTTGATTTTGGTGAAACACGTGAATTTTTCTTCCAATATTCATATATTGTTTTTTTAACATTTTCTCCAATTCTATATTTGTATGGTTAACAACAAATAACTGTCCAGCAAGCGAATTCATCATTTACATCTATTTTCAATCAAAATTTCTGATGTTTGTGCAAAGTTTTTTGTGAGGTTCCTAATGCTCGTGCCATAGATTTTACCAAGTGATTCTCTTTAGTACTTTATGAAACCACTGCCATTTCTATTTCTCTACGTGCATCTGAATAATTTTTCTTTATAGATCTTCTAATTGAATTTAGAGCACTATTTATATTTTGTATCACATTTTCCTTCATTATTTTTTTATCTTTTGTTGATTTTCAAATGCCCAATAAAGTCGTAGCTTATTTTAATTTCCTTGATGTTAAGATACTTTTCAACATTTAGGCTTGAACTGCCAAAATTTCATCTTTGAAGAACGAATCAATAATGCGATTAACACGATATCGTATAACATGGTCAAATTTTTTATCTCCATATGTGTGAGTGTCAGCATTTTCTAACATCTCATCATCGATATTGATTTTATCTGTACATATTAGAATTAAATGTACATAATAAGTTTACATATTCAATAAATAACTAAATTAATAAATATGTATAATTTCAATAACACACACACACACAAATGTACACACACACACACACACACACACACACACACACACACACATATATATATATATATATGGTGATTCAATTTCTTCACTTGAATTTCTTTCAACATTTTCACCATCTTCAATCATTGGCTCAATATCTCTTTCACTTTCTCTTTCAAAATTTTGTATCTCATCATCAATATTTTGAGGAATATCTCTCCCTTTTTACATTGAAAAATATTTTTCAAATTAGTTTATCAAATAAAAATTAAGTTTCACAATACACTAGTCAAATTTTAAATATCAAATTTATAATATTTACATTTACATAACTGCTTCAACTTCTAGTTGAGGTTGATTTTATCTTTCAATATTTAAGAATTCTTCTCTATTTTTTCTGTGATATTCTTTCCCCTGTTCTCTACATTTCTCAAGGTCTCTAGTTCGATCATATTTTCTGTTGCAATTCCTTCCATTTCCCATAATAATTGACTATGAAGCTCAAAAAAATTCATTCAAAAATTTAGATGAAAAATCAATTAAAAAAAGAATCACAAAAGATTTAATTAAAAAAAAACTCATTTTAAAAATTTTGCACAAAATACATACTTCAACCCAAAACATTTACTTTAAAAAATCTGCCAAAAAATGAAATGAATCTCAAAATATTTCCTTCCAAGTCTTGCAAAAAATATTTATTTAAAAAGTTAGACAAAAACTCATTTTAAAAAATCATCATAAAAGATTTACTTCAACCCAAAACACGTACTCTAAAAAAATGTCACTTCAAAAAATACCTCCAAAAAATGTCCATTGAAAATTAAGCCCAACCTCTTAAAAAATGTCACTTAAAAAAAAACCTCCAAGAAATGTCCTTTGAAAATTAAGCCCAAAAACCTCTAAAAAAATGTCTCTAAAAACAAAATACCTCCAAAAAATGTCCTTTGAAAATTAAGCCCAAAAAGCCTCTAAAAATATCACTTTAAAAAATACCTTGAAAAAATGTCCTTTGAATATTAAGCCTAAAAAGAATCCTTTGAAAATAAAGCCTAAAAATAGTCCAAAAAATGTCCTTTGAAACTTAAGCCCAAAATCCTCTAAAATAATGTCTCTAAAAATAAAATACCTCCAAAAAATGTCCTTTTAAGATTAAACCCAAAAAGCCTCTAAAAAAATATCACATGCCTCCAAAAAATTTCCTTTGAATACTAAGCCCAAAAAGAGTTCTTTGAAAATTATGTCCAAAAAAAGTCCTTTGCAAAATCAACCCAGATGAAGAAATGTGCGAAATTATGCGAAAATAATGATTCTATTTTCAGCTATTTATATAGCCGCGAAATGTTTTTTTGGAAGCACTTTATTGAATTTTCCAGTCGACGTAAATTCAATTAAAATTTCAGCCAAAATTCAGTACAAACTTCGGTTGAACTTTTGTGTTGTTAGAGTTAACGGGCTGTCAGGGCAAAAAACAATTTGGCCAAACTTTTTTAAAAGTTCAGCTGAACTAACACATTTGCAACTACACAATAGCTCGGCTCTAAACACATTTCTTCAACTTTGGAATGACTAAACACCATGAAAATTAATGAATTAACTGTCGGAACCAAGACAAGCATTTGCAGAATTCAATCTACTTTCAGGAAATAAAATTTTTATGGAATTTCGTAAATATTTACTAATTTTAATTAATTTTGTAATAAAATGGGTGCAAAAAATTTCTGAAGGTCATTATGATTCAGTGAAATCAAAATTTTGTATCTTCCAAAATACACTGTAAAAAAAATCCAAAAAATGATGGTGCATTACATTGGTCCATCGTCTATAATGCGTAGTTGTTATATTTTTAGTTTATAACTAATATGTTGAGAAAATTTGTGCGAGCCGAAACATATTCAAAATGTGCAGTTTTTTCATATTGGATCAGTTCATAAAATTCTAGTAATTATGATATGCATCAGTTGGTTTCGTAAATATAACGAAGCCGAAGTAGACTCTGTCTAGATTGTTGTAACACACCTTTTTTCTCAAAAATACAAAGTTTCAAAGAATACACCAACACGTTTGAACATTACTTTTTATGAATCCTTTGATTTTTAAAGAACACACACTCAAAGAAATGTTAATTTGACATATCAAATATGTATTAAAAAATTCAAAAAAAAAATTAATAGAAAGCTATTAAAATTTTTGACAAGTTTTCTTTTTATTGTAAAATGAAATTCTAAACAATTTTTATTTTTGGCTTGCAGAAAGTTGAAGAACAAAAAAAATGATATTTTTTTCTCAAAAAAGGGCAAAATGTGTAACCCAATAGGAGGGGTTTTCCATTCATTCTTCACTTTGATCACTTTCATTGTCACACTTTGATCATTTTCATTTCTGCTACTATTTTCTTTTTTCTTCTTGAGCTCCCAGAAAGTTCAACACATTCTGGGTTTTCTACACCATTGAGAGAGAGAAACTTCTAGAACTAAAGTGTTGAGGACAACCAAGAACTCATCCCATTGAGGGGGACTGGTAAATTTTATTTGTTCCCTTCACCAGGCGTAATAATATATAGAAAATTCTTTAAATATTGTCTTGTATGTTGGATGCATGGAGTAATTACTATATATTTTCATTGTTTAACTGCTTTTACTACATAGATTTGGTTTTTTGCAGCATATTTTCTAACTATCGATTACATATCTAAAGAAGCTAAGAAACCATTTCTGTTTTTAGGGATTTTGTCATAGACAGCTAAAGTGATCTCACTTGCATTAAGAATTTATGTTAACACATGGTTTTTGGAACATGGTATTATAAAAGAGATAGTTATATAAGGAGTCTAGAAGTAAGAAGTTTTCAAATAAAGTTCTCACCGCATAACATGTTATAATCTTAATAATCTACAATTTAATCAATTTTCTAAGAAATAAATTCATCAAGTACATAAACAATATGAATTTTAACTCTATCGTCTAACTAACAATAGCTTAGAGAAGTTCATGAGTTCAATCCTCATAGTTTCTCTACTTAATTTAGTTAAATATAATTCAACCAATATGAAATTGATAAAATCATTCATGAGACTATTATTGTTTTCCTAGACCTAAGTTATTTGTTGCGGACGCGCGGTCCTCCAATTTATTACTGAACCGTAGGAACTTTTAAACTTTTTTCCATCATAATGTATTTTTGCTGGAAAATATTTATTTGTACTTGTTACTTGACATTTTCTAATGTCTTTTTCTTGTATGGTTTTCTTGTGTTAACAGTTTCCCCCTGATGTATGAGTTCTAGGAGGAAACTTATAGCCGAAATACATCACGTTTTATATTTTGTTTGAGAATTTGTCTGACCCTTTTAAAAGAGAGAGAGAGAGTAAATTGTAGTAGAGATTAGTAGGGGAACCCCTTGTCTGAAGTAAGAAAGTAACCATGCTCTGTAGGAAACCTCTAAGTGATAAAATAAGAAATGTTTCTATGAGGTGAGCATGTCCATGCTCATGATGATGCCTAGTTAATATAATTTGACAGATATTGGCTCTATCAAGTCACATTGTGGTAGGTGATCTGCTACGGGTTGATGATGACGACTGTTTTTGCCCTCAAGGGCATTTTTCTTTGAACAAATAGTCTAAATGTGAAACCCACATAATTTTTCTAGGCATAACACTTTTGGATGAGGTGCTCAATATATGCACGGGTCGTTCACTTCTGGGAACCTTCCCATTTATAATGATTTAATAATTTTTGAAAGACATTATTACTGAAACACAGGTCTTTGACTAATTTTCATAGAGTGTAGCGGTTATGAAGTACGATACCACCTTGACATGAAAACTGGTGTTGATGTATAATGTTAGGGGGATCGATGACATCAATGGGCAATGTGAATTCCCATTGTGCCATATGAGGATGTTCCCATAATGGTGGGGACCAATCCAAGGTACTACCTCCATCTTGGAAAATGTTGGTTTTATTCGACAGGAAGGAAGCATCAAATGTCCGAAACAAGTGCCAATACAAGGGATCGGGGTTTCCAGTGAAGCAGGGCATAATATGGTGAGCTAACAATACATGATGATGAAAACTGGCTAAAACTAACGGTGATGGTCAACTGGCTTGAGGCCGGAGTTGTTCATGTGAGTGATGACAATCACAACAATTTCTCATAAGGGTATCCCTAGGGTCGGTAGGACATCCAAGGTGGGTGTACGTATGTTATGACTGATGTAATTGGGTGTCGTAAATAATATGAAACTCCAAACAAACGTGGCTAGGGACTGTCTTCAGGTATGAAATGTAAAAATATGAGTGGAATTATTTCTCCTAAAAAATCTTTGTACACTCTCCAAAAGAATGTGAAAGTCATTTGGATGTACAAACACGGAGACAGGTACCCCATTAACATGTTTAATCCTTCATGATGATGTGAGGAGCGTGTTTTTTGAGGGTGGGGGGATGGGGGCATTGGTTGATCTCAGTGCGGGGGTGATGAGGCAAATGAAATGACACATATGGTTTATATTTGTGAGGGTGTGATAGGACAAATGTGAAACATGACAATGTATTTTTGCTGATCCGCTATAAAAACATGGTGGCCTGAGAATGTGGTTTTGATATGCAATGAGTAAAATAAAATGATGTTGATAATCAATGCATAGAAATGAAATGGTTCCCGGGCCAGAGTAGGTGGACATGGACCTTGATAGTGAGTTATGGTCTATGAATATGATGGAAGCCATGGGAGGTGAGGCTCTATCTACCTGCGAGGTTTTTATCATGTGTAAGGTGAGGTGATGGTAAACATGGTCGGGTGAATGAAGCCTATGGTTTATTTTTGGAGAAATTATTTCAAGATATGCAAAGATTTGGAGGGAAGCCTATCATGCTGAGAATGGGATGATACCTTCTCTTGTAACTTTACTGCCTTGGAGCTTGATTGAAAATACCACGATTTGGATGCACCCGCAATATTTGTGGGAAATAACCCAGGTAAAAGTATTTTTTTTTTTAGATAGATATTTTGGAATGAAATGAATTAAAAAACAAGAGAGGGTGCACCTAATATCTACTATGGAGGTGGGAAATGGGCCCGAAGATTATTTTTTCTAAAAATTGGAATAAGGAGATTCAGATTGAAAATGATGAACTACTTATCATTGTGCCTTACACAGTTTTAAGATTGGATGCCCTGAGCTCTAGTTATAGGCTCCCAAAAATGGTGAAAAAGAGTGATATATAGGTTGAAATGGCCCAATTTCAGTTCATTTTTTTCTTTTGAGCTTAAGAGGTCAAAGGTTGTGATTAGAGCATTTCTTGTCATTACAGTAGCCAAAGAACCAAGGATACGCGCTGAGAGTGTCAGGTAAGAGCTATAACTTTACTCTTTTCATTTTTTTCATTTTCATGGTAGATGGGTTGTACAGGGGTGCCTTGTACAACCCTTTTAGTTTGTCTTTACGGGAACAACGCAGGTGACTTGAGGAGAGTCTCGAAATCGATGCCCAAAGCTTTGGTCTTCGTGTGTCGACTCTGCACAAAATGGCACTTTTAGACGCGTTGATCTCCGCGTGCGCCTATTTAGAAAACATGTGTCTCTACCAATCATGGTGATCCATGCATCTATGAGATGCATAGATGCATATAACACACGAGACAATGTCTAATAGATGCATTGTACACGCGCCTATGTAGCTAAATAGCGCGCGGTCCTGCTAAAATTTTTAACTTATGTTTTTTAATCTTCTCGAGGACCAAAAACTGATATTTTTTGGTGTTTTTTGGTGGCATGATGTTGTGGAGGGAGAGGGATTAGCCTGTTCTCAGTAACTAGGTCGTTGAGGATCCATGTGCTCGCAAGACTTTGTCACGATGGGGTTTGCTCAAGTTTCTTGAGAACCCTATTCTTAGGTCACATGATAGATTTTTATGATTCTGGTTCGTTGTTGGGACTGATAGAGGTGGATCATGGTTATGCGTCAAGCTAAATTACCATTAGGGGAAATTTGAGGTCTAAAAAGGGCCTCCTAAGGAAATTATAAAATAATAGTGGAAATAATAAAATAAGATTTGATTACAACATCAAATTTTAGAGGGAAAAAAGAAAAAACTACTTTTTCAACTCGTATTTTGAACTTATCTCCCTATGGTTTTACTCAAATTTCGAACAAGAATACTCATTGGATGCAAAATTTAATTCCTCATCCAAGGAGTACCCATGTTGCATACTTTTTATGGAATTTGTTATATGAAAAATGAGAAATACATGAAAAACGTGATTGCATACTTTTGATAGATGTTGCTACACGGAAAATGAGAAATACATGAAAAAACGTGATAGCTATCACGTTTTTTCATGTATTTCTCATTTTCCGTGTAGTAGCGTCCATAAAAAGTATGCAACATGGGTAATCCTTAGATGAGGAATTAAATTTTGTACCCAACGAGTACTCCTGCTCGAAATTTGAGTAAACCCTTAGGGAGATAAGTTGAAAATACGAGTTGAAAAAATACTTTTATTATTTTATTATTTTTTAATCATTTTACATTTTTACTCAAAAAATGGTGAATCATTCCCCATGTTTGACATCATTATCTTGAATACTATTGGTTCTCATAAAGTCTATTTTGGTTGTACATTTTACTTAGGAGGCCCATTTTAGACCTCAAAATTCCCCTAATGATTATCGGATCAAACAAACATTTATTTTGTGACTGGTCTCTTGCCTCATGGGGAGGTACTACCCCTTCCACTGATAGGTGGGACAGTGAACATTAGGAATTCAACAGAGGAGGTCGGTCACCGTGGGCCCAATTTTATTGCTGAGGGCTGCATTTTTGTGTCTCGTGTCACATATTTGACAAAGTGTATGGCTTTTTCTATGATAGTACGCTTGGCGAGATCAACTTCAACTCATAGTGTATTAGGGCCACATATAGTGGTCTTTCAGTAGCTTCAGTCATGGAACTTCTTTGATTGGGATTGCCTGCTATACTGTGGCATGGTTGCTCAGCTGGACAAGGTGCAACGAGGTCGAACTAAGACATTTTCTTATGCTAGCATATTATGTTGGATCATGTATGAGTGGATTTTTATGCTATGACCATTTATTGTAGTGTTTCTTGGCCCTCCAAGGGATCCTCGGATTCACAGATGGGCACCTTTCATGCCCCGTCATGGCGGGTGTGAGGCTGGAAGGTATTGGGATGACACTATAGAGGAGTGGTTCAACTCAAACCCTCAGCTGATTCTAGAGTTCATATACTCTGAAGTGGATTTCCGAAGTGATCCAGACATGGGTCTTCCTTGGGATTATGCTTGGGGGCCTACAGGTATGATATTTCTGTATTCTGCATTTAACTATTGTTTTCATGTATTTATGGATGTTCTTTTTATGATGAAATTGATATCATGTTTTTTTACTTTTCAGATGCGGGACAGACGAGCTAACCATTGGCCTTCTTATTTGTTCATGATCCGAGGAGGAGGGGCGTTCCGGGGGCAGATCAGGATCCATGGGGGCCTAGGGATGGTAGGCATCCTCACCAGACTGGACCACATGTGACACTGTAGATTTATATGGGTGGCCCCTCATGGGAGGGCACTAGCACTGCTACAGTTGGGGGTGATACAATGATACTTTGGAGAATCAATTATGCGACTTTGGTGATTCATGGGGAAGGCTACAGAGAATTACCCATGGTATTCCCACTAGGGGCTTCAATGATTTGGTAGATGTATGGCTGGAGATAGCGATGGCCCGTGAGCGGGCTCATCACCCAGCATTGCGCCAAGAAGCACTTGTTGTGGCTGTTGTTACTTCAATTATTTCTCCAGGTGTGGATGTGGGTCCACAGGACCCACTTGGAGGGGTTTAGAAGTATATTTTTTCTATGTATGTACCAGGGCAAGCACCCATTATGAGGATGCTTCCCTGCCTTTTTCGAAAACATATATTTTTTTCCTAGCGGTGGACCAGTGGACTCATTTTGTATATTGGGACACATAAATTTGTGATATATATATATATATATATCTATGCAAGATGTACTTTTACGGCTCTCATGATGTGTCCATGGCTATTTTTATTATCTCTTGTATGTTTATGATGGATGTTATGCTGATGATGGATTCCTTATTTATGATGGCTTTCTATGTTGCTCATGGTCAATGGTATATATGTGATGCATTCCAATATATGATATGGTTAGCTATGTGATCAACTACATGATTTTGATGTCTTGGTATATGTGTAAATGTAATGTGATCAAAACTGTGGGCTAATATTTGTGCATGTAGGTATTTCCTAAAGAGGCGTGAATCTAGTACTTGAAAGGCCTCGTTTAACTATGATACCACCAAATAGGAATCAAGGAAGACATGCAAATTTCAGGTGTGTTGGAGGGGGGTGTCACTTAGCAGTCATATGACGACGTCATATTCTATTTGAGTGTTTGTGGTTAACCGGATAAATAGTCCATTAGCGAGGTATGGTGATTGGTTAGGATAATATATGACCCAGGCGGAAACAAATAAATTTTACCACCATCAAGAGGATCCATTAGCAAATCCAAAATAGTAGATGGGAAAATGATCCATCTGTGACACAAGAGAGCATTTTTAGAGTAAGCTCGTTGTTGGGTGCTAAAAGGTGTCTTTAAAAAATTCTAATTGCCTCACATTAATTATCAACAAGGGTAAGTCCTTTTATTTCATGTGTGTACACAATATGTGCAAGCTTATTCATACAAGGAGTAATGCTAAAGCCAATCGTTGAATACAGGTGCAATCATAAATCTTAAGCTTTAAAGAAAGTAATTCATCTATGCATTATAATCCAAAACTGTGATTCATTCTTTAATTCAAATAATTCAATCAATTGAGAGCACTGAAATATTAACTGAGCTCTTTCAGCTGGATCTAAACTATCAAATGCAAGGAAAGTAATGGAAATAACAGTTTATGCTCTAAGTAATAAAAACCAATTATGTCAACAGAAAACTAATAAATTGGAAATGCGCAAGCAGAGGAACAAATACAGAAATATAATACCATCAAAAGAAATTCGCTGTAAAGCAGAAAAGCATAATATACTTGCAGTAAACGGAAAGGTATAGCACAAAGAATAGCAGTGAAATTTACCAGAGACTGGGCCCTTAGCTGCTAGCGAACACTGCTTAGTTACTCCAAAACAATCGAATGAATAGCAACGCAACTATGTATTAATCATCAGAATCATTACAATACAAGTCTATCTTTCAGAACTATGTTCTGTTCATTATCAAATCATACATAAATGAAAGATGCACAACATAATACATGATATAGTTAGATTTACATTGTCCGCTTTCTCCTATATCATCATATCATTCCCCCGTCTTCGTATTCTTCTCATTATTTTATAACTAAGGAAAAGGAAAATGTGATCCCTCAAGATCAGGGGATCTTGAGGGATTCGCAACAGATTACTATTTCGAACAGTTGGTCATTCTTCTCTGATTCGTTTCCTGATTTGGCCGTGCCTTCTTTTCCCTCGATTAGATCATGTTGTTCCTTTTTGGGAACAACTATTGTTTTATCTGCTATTTTCATCATAAAAGCAATGGGAATTAGTTTAGACGGTTAAACCATATCAAGACTATTTCATTCATTTTTTATCAAAATCCATTCATGATATTATTATATTGTAGCACGAAAATGGATGAAGAAGAGGAAAAAGGACAATATTTGAGAGTAAATATATACCTATTGTAAGGCTCAACATACTCCCTTGCTTACCTTTTTTCATGTCCTTGTGAAAAATAAATAATTCTAATGCAAAGAAGTTAAAGAGTAGTTTGGAGAAGGTCTATCTGTAAGAGGCCCGAGACCATAATGTCATGCCAAGTGTGCAAAGGTTGCCGCTTCTTGTCCTTCTGGTAACTCATAGTCAGGAGGATACCAAATAACGGGGTATTTATAGCGACATCCCACCCAATAAGGTCCTCCTCTTAAGATAAATTTGCCATATGGGATTAACCGTCTTGCAGCAGCTTTGAAGTCCCCATAATTAAATGGTTCTCTATCTTTAGCACTGTTGCTTGAAACCATCCATCTCATTTTGGATGCAACCAGGGATCTTTCTTGAATGGAGAGAAAATATGTTTTTCCTTCTAGCACAAGTTCCTTATGTATGGGCCCTAAACTCTTAGTCATGCCCTATTGTGTCATCAATGCTTTATGCTTAGCAAACACTTGCAGAGGGTGAGTAGGTTCACTTCTTACCCAAAGATCTAGGTTGTGTTGTTGTTTTTGGAACAAATTATAAGCCTTAAACCACTTGAGTTGGTTGACTGCAAAAGAAATAAAATCCTGGAATTGAACATCTCCAATAAAAGGGCTAGGATTCACATCCACTTCTTTATCTAATATAAAATTATGTAAATAAAATTCACAAAGAAGCCTTTGGAACTTTACTCCATGCATATTACAGCAATTTATAAAATCTTCCATCGTCTTTAGCTCAATTAGCTTGTCGGCTCTAACAACTTTGAATTTTAACAAAAAATATTGTTCTAATAAAAAAAAGGCATAGTTCGTAGCAGGAGATCGACAAGTCAAGATATCTAAATACAATGAACAAATGGTGTCCAATTGATTCGTAACTCTATTCATCTTATTTTTCATTCTATTCATTTTTTCTTCTTCCTGTCTAGCCTTATCAAAAGCCTCATTCTCTGCTAGAGCTAATCTTCTCAATTGTTTTTGTAATTCCTGGTATTTTTGCAAGGAGACTGTCTGTTTTTGATGTTGTTCTAGAGCAAGCTAGGCTTGCGTTAATTCTTCCTGAAGCTTTAAAACAATAAGGTCCTGCTTTAATGATGAATCCTCAGATTTCTTCTCTGTTTGGGTGCCAATACTGTGAAAGAGTACCTTTTTAGTTTGTATTTTCTTATTGTGGGAGGACCAGCCCTCTGTTTGAACAGCTACATTCACCACATTCTCATGCAAATCAATCTAGGTGGCAATTGCTCTAGTGGAAACGAGTTCTGTTTGAATCCCCATTGATTTATTTTTTCATTTTAGTGTTTGTGTTGTTACAAAAGTCACCTCAGGAGCAGTTCTCTATGTTTTCCATTTTTTAAATTTTTGTCGTAACCTTTTAACTGTATTTTGAAGGTTTCGGTACTGTTGTCGCAACTTCTTAAGTTTTGCTCTGGCTCTTAGGTTCTTTCGAGGAACATCTGTACCATTAACAGGTTTATCAACTATTTCTAAGGCTGCTTGTTGGCCCTCAAGGCTATGTTCTAAAGAAACTGTATTACCTGACTGATTGTCAGATTCATGACCAATGTTTATATCCATAGACTTTTGTGGGTCCTCCTAGCTTAACAAAATTGTATCACCAGATTGGTTATAAGATTCCTGTACAATTTCTGTGTCTGCAGCCTCTTGTGATGGAGGAGTTTCTATGTGCCTGGAATTATCTGGGGCTTGTGTTTCCAATGTGCTAGGGCCAAAAGGTCTTCCAGGTTGCATGTATACATCAAGATTCACTAGGACCTTGGCTCTTCCTACCTCAAAATCTGGTCCTGTTTCAACTTCCAATTCATAATCTTGTTCTTGTTCTTCGGGTTCTGATTCTAGCTCAACTTCTTCCTCAGGCTCTTCTTCTTGTTTTGGTTCTGATTCTGGCTTAGCCTCTTCCTCGGGCTCTTCTTCTTGTTTAGGTTCTGATTCTGGCTCAGCCTCTTCTCGGGCTCTTGTTCAGACTCAGAATCTCCTACCCTAACTAGGCTGGATTTCTGCGTAGGTTTATTGCTTTCTTCCCATAGATTTACAAACATTTTCTGGGCTAATTCGATTCTCATAGACCTCCTACGTTTGTGAGGTTTGACCCTTAAATGGGCAATCCTTTTTCTTTTTGAGACAGGTTTTTTTTTACTTACTTCCGCAATTGCGGGATATTGAATTACAGGGTTTTGCATGCTTTCGAGAGCTGTGATGAAACATTCCCAAGTCAAGTCATATTGGACTAGGCTATGACTAATGATCATTCTAATCAGTCCATGGTGGCTTACCACCGTTTCAGGGTTCCCAGCCCGTCTTATTCTAGTAGCAATATCATGCAATAAAGAATTTAAAAGGGATGGAAAATTAAGAGTAAGTTTTTGCTTTATAATAGCTAGGAGTTTGAGTTGTCGCGGGCTTACCACATCACAGTGTCCATCACACGTAATTTATTTTTGGATGATGCTTGCTAATTCCCTCCATGGTTCTGTGAGAGAAGATGGTTGAAAGCCTTTGCCCTTTTTGACTAGTTGTTCGCCTTCATCTTTGAAGGTCTCCACCGCGTCATGTATCGATACATGTTTTTCTGCCCATGTGGTTCCTTCTACCGGCAGCCCAGTTACCTCAGCTATTACAACATCTGTAACTATAATCCTTCTACCTTTTACCATGGATTCCATATTCTACAAATTCTATAGAAACTCAATAGCTATTTCCTCATTTGAGGGCTGAAACCTTGTAAGATAGGATATCCATCCTGCTCGAATCAGAATTTATCTTGCTCTGTCAGAGACTTCTAATACTAATGGTTCACGGTGCACTGTCTTACCACCCACAGTGTTCAAATTCTTCTTATTTTTTCAAAGGATGGATGTAATGGGAAGATTCAGAAATGCTAAAAAGCACGGCACTACTGAAAATCACAGTAATACTGGAAAGCACAACAATACCGAAAAGAACAGCAAATTTGAAAAACAAAATAGTATTGAAAAGCACAACATCACAGCGATACGTAGAGCGATAGAACAACAATCTTGTTGAAAAAACTGAGTATAGTTGATGTTGTTAAATTTTTACATGCCACATAATCATGGGATATCATGTTAGTTAATGAAATAGTGACAACATATGCATAACGGAAGTCATATCCCCCTCCTAAATGAGAGGTCGCCTTTGATCGATTAGACGGGAAATGGTTATTTCGGTGGCAGGATAAAGATTACAGCCATAAATGGGTCAGAGTACATAGATGAATGATGGGACAATATGGATAGAATAAAATCATGGGCTATAATGATAATGAATGATAAGAGACAAGAAGCTTTAGTTGATGATAAGTTAAGTGATAGGAAAGGGAACAACAATATGTAAAAAAACTTTTGCTGATAATATTCTAATAGTGTATGATATGATTGAGTAAAAACATAAACGCATGCATAAAGGTTCAAAGTAGGGAAGTATTTAGAGGAAATAATCTCTCGAAAAGAAAGGTAAATGGGAAGAGGGTATTATAAGAGTTATTTATTGTGGAAATGGAACTTCAATACCATAAGCAGAGCTTCTGCTGCCAGCAGGTGTCCATAGCCTCGACATAGTTTCTTTTTAACCCAAGTGAGCCAAGATCCTCAATTTATAATTGAAAAATTTTATTGTTGTTCTTACAGAAGAGACCAATGTGCTGGCATGGTAACTAGATAACCACACTGCCATTCACTGGGTAGTAGCAAAAGTGAGCAGGCTGGCTCATGATGAGACCTCTTGTTCCAAGGATATTTTAGCCATCCAATGGACCATAACCCTGGTGTGGTGGCCATAGTGGGAATGCCACATTGCTACATCCTTATGAACATGGTAGGCTGGCTCTTAATGAGACCCCCTATCCTCTGTCTGTAGATTAGTTATCATTACATATGTTTATGATAAATAAAGGGAGGCTCAATACTCCTTAAGAGTAGGGATGGTGTAAGAAGTTGAAACATGTCAATAATAAGAAAAATTATACCCATAATCCCATTGATAATAGACAGAGAGAATTATAACCAGGAAAAGTAGAACCAGCATGGTAAAGATGATCAATCAGTATCATATACAGTAGAAGTGAGTACAGTAAAGTAAAATATAAATAATTGTGTCCCTTTCAATTGTTTTAAGCCTATCATCAAGAAGTTGTCTTTGTCAAATATCATAATGTTAAAAATAGTCACCTGCTTTAATAAAATCCATAAGTATTTGTTTGCAAGAAGGTACTGTACTACAGGCCAAAAAAGGAATCAAAGAAATGAAGCTGAAAAAAATGAACTAGAAGTGTTTGGGAAATATATAACAAGGGTGCTGTTCAAAACACATAAAAATGCAAGAAAAAAACAAAAGAGAGCGATTTTCCAAAGATGGAACAGCAAAACCAAAAAGTGTTGTTCCAAAGAGGGAACAACAAAACCAAAAAGTGTTGTTCTGAAGAGGGAACAACAAAATCAAAAAGTACTATTCTGAAGAGGGAACAACAATATCAAAAAGTGTTGTTCTGAAGAGGGAACAACAAAGTCAAAAAGTCTTGTTTCGAAGAGGGAACAACAAAATAAAAAAGTGTTGTTTCGAAGAGGGAACAACAAAACCAAAAAGTGTTGTTCCGAAGAGGGAACAGCAAAATCAAAAAGTGTTGTTCCGAAGAGGGAACAACAAAATCCAAAAGTGTTGTTCTGAAGAGGGAACAACAAAATCAAAAAGTGTTGTTCCGAAGAGGGAACAACAAAACAGGCAAAAAGACAAATTAAATCGGCAATCTTATTTACAAAAGAAAAAGAAATTAATTTCTACAAAGATGAAGTTGCAGAAGGATTATCTTCTAAGCTAAAACTTGCATGGTGGAGTCTTTGTGTATCTGTTGACAAAAATATTCTCTTGTAAGCGGTCTTTGGTAGAGGCGCACCCGATGCCCGTTTGATTTAAGGGAACAATCAGACCCATCAATGGTGGTTAACATAAGAGTGCCATTGTCATGTACTTCCTTTATTTCATAAGGACCTAACCACCTAGTCTGCAGTTTGCCAACAAAGTCTTGAAACCTGGAATCGTAGAGAAGTGCACAGTCGCCCTCATGAAATGTCTTTTTCTTGATCAGAGAATCGTGCCATTTGGTTCTTTGTTGTTGAATGAGTGCACTATGCTACAGACCTGAAAGCTGGATTTCATCTAATTCATTTATTTGTTTCAATCTATTAATCCGGGCTTCGGTTAAATCCAGTCCCACTTCCTGGGCTGTCCTTAGTGTTTGTATCTCAAATTCTATGGGAAAAATAGGTTCCTTACTAAATACCAGTTGATATGGGGAGTATCCAGTAGTATTCCTCCAAGTTGTACAATATGCCCACAAGGCTTCTGGCAGTCGAATAGCCCAGTCTCATATGTGCGATGAGACTGTCTTCATTAGAATAGCTTCAATTACTTTGTTGGTGCTTTCTACCTGCCTGTTTGCTTGCGGGTGATATGGAGAGGTAATTATGTGAATAACATGATGATTTTTTAGTGTAGCAACAATCTTGTGGCCTACGAATTACAGCCCTCCATCAATGATTACTTCTTTGGGTAACCCATATCGTACGAAATTTTTTGAAAACAAAGTTTATCACGGTTTCTTCTGTGGCTTTAGATAATGCTACCGCTTCCACCCACTTAGTTACGTATTTTTTTTCAACCAATATATATGATTTTTGGTTGGATGATGGGTTGATTGGCCCAACAAAATCTAATTCCCAATGCTCAAAAGGTTCTATAACCAGCTGTGGATGCAGGGGGATCTCATCATATTGGCTAGGGCGACCCATCCTTTGACAACTATTGCAGGCCTGGACAAATTTCTTAGCATCTTTAAAAATCATGGTCCAGTAGTAGCCCATTTGTAAAATTTTGTGTCCAGTTATACGGTTTGCAAAATTTTCACCGCAAGGTCCATCGTGGCAGGCTTTTAAGATATCATAAATTTCATCTTCCCTGATACACCTGTGGATGTGCATATTGGCCCCTGTGTGAAAAAGGTATCCTCCAATCCAGGAGAACCGAGTGCTGCATTGTACTATTGATTTCCTTTCTCTGGGTCTTAGATGTTTAGGTAGTTTTCCCACTACTAAAAAATTTTCCACATCTGCGTACCATGGTGTTTTCACGGTTATAGCAAACAGGCGTTCATCTAGAAACTGATCCTCTATTGATACTGTGTCATCCATTCTTAGCACTCGAGAGAGGAAATCTGCCACAAGGTTTTCCTTCCCTGGTAGATCGCTTATAGTTACATCAAATTCCTGCAAAAGTAGCAACCAACATGTCACTCTTCCATTTGTAATGGTTTTATTAGCTAAATATTTAATAGAAGAGTGATCCGTATACAGAATTACAGGGTATACAGTTATATAGTGTCTGAATTTGTTAATAGCATAAATAACAGCTAAAAACTCCTTTGTTACTATGTAATTCAATTCAACAAGAGTTAAGTTTTTGCTAATGTAATATGTAGCGTAGGGTTTCTTGTCTTCTTCTTGGCCAAGAAATGCTCCAATGGCTATGTCTGATGCATCTGATGAAGTCAGGAATGGTATATCCCAGTTTGGACCTCGTAATACTGGTGTTGTTGATACTAGCTGTTTTAAATCTGTAAAGGCAGTATCACATTTGCCAGTCCATATGAAATCACTGTTTCCTGTTAAGGAATATAATGGTGCAGCAATCTGTGAAAAATTCTTGATAAATCTACGATAATATCCAACAAATCCCAGAAAACTACGTACCTCTGTATGAGTGCAGGGAGTAGATAGTAAGAGAATTACCTATATTTTTGCCAGATCTACCTGAATTCTAGCTGTTGAAATGTAATGACCCAAGAGTAGGCCTTCTGTCATCATCATATGGCTCTTTTCATGACATAAACATAGGCTGGTAGCAATACACCATTCCAGAATTTTTCCAATGTCTGTAATGCTTGCCCAAATTCATCTCCATAAGGTTTGAAATCATCCATGTACACTTCCAATCCTTCATTTATCAAGTCTACAAAAATACTAAGTATGGCCCTTTGGAATGTGGTAGGTGCATTACACAACCCAAAAGGTAATACCTTGTAGGTGAATGTTCCCCACGGATAGGTAAAGGTAGTCTTATACTGATCTTTAGGGGCAATTTGAATTTGGTTATAGCCACTGAAGCCATCCAGGAAAGAGAAAAATTTCTTCCCTGCCAGTGTATCTAGGACTTGATCAATAAATGGAAGGGGAAAGTGGTATTTTTACGTTTCCTTGTTGAGTTCTCTATATTCAACGCATATTCTCCATTTCCAATTCTTTTTAGGAACCAAAAATAGTGGAGAAACCCATTTACTGTCAGATATAGGATAGATAAAATTCACATCTAGCAGTTTTTGAAGCTCTTCTTTAACAATATCTTTTAGGTGAGGATTTAATATACACTAAGGTTGTCGAATGGTTTTTACATCCTTTTTAGTGTAGATATGATACAGGAATAGCTGAGGGTCAATCCCTTTCATATCTGAGTAATCCCAAGCAAAATCCCCTTTATTTTTTCTAGGGACTTGAATAAGTTTCTGTTGTTGGTCATTACTTAGATTACTGTTAATGTTCAGGATCTTCCCTAGCTCAATTTTGATAGGTTTGCTACTATAAACAATGGTTGTTGGTATCTCTCAGGGGATCTTCTTCAATTTTGTTGTCAAGGACTGCTTTAATCATGTGACATTTCAAACTTAATACTGTGGTAGGATGACTGATAAAAGTATTAATGAAATCATCTTCAGTTTTGTTTTTAAATTCAAGGGCATCTAACATAGTCAATGGTGACCAAATATTTTCTGTTAAGTATGTTGTAGGTTGCTTCCTGGTTTTCATGATAGTCAAACTTGGTTGAGCAGGAGGGTATAAGGCTAAATTTTTCACATCATTCCCCCTGGTTATAGTCATACTACCTATCCGGCAGCTGATATAAGCATCAGCAGTTGCTAGCCAAGGCCTTCCTAATATTAAAGGATGTCCATCTAGCTGGTTCCTAGGATTAATAATCAAGAAATCCGCCGAGTATTCCCAAGTGTCAATAGAGACCATCACATCTTTTAATTTTCCCTCTGTTCTAATGACCGAGTGGTCAACTAGTTCTAGTAAGGTAGTTGTTGGCTCCAAGGCTGTGATACCAAGAATGTCGCAAGTTGTAGTTGTGAGAATATTAATAGCTGCCCCTAAGTCGACTAAAGAATTGGGAAAAGAACGACCATTTATCTAGACTGTGACAATGGGGTTTCCGGGATATTCATACTTTACAGGAGTCTCTTTGCCTAGTAATAAATCCGACAAAGCCCCAACAACATGGACAGTAGGGTTTTTTTTTGTTTTCCTCACAGAATTGTTTATACACAGTTATTTGATAGTTTTGGCATATATTGAAATGTCTTGGATAGCCTGGAGGAGAGGGATTTTTATACAAATATTCTTAAGTTCACCCAGAAGATCAAATTCAAGAGGTTCAATCAGGCGTGGTATCAACAATCTTTCTGGGAATGGGGGGGAAGTAGTTACGATTTGTTTAGGATTTTTTTGTCTGACTGTATCTTCCCCTTGTTTTATTTATTGATCATCTACAGTCAGAGGCTTATTTGTGTGCGGTTCTTCCAGTTTCAAATCTTTATCCTTATCTAGAGTGATTATACGTCTAGATCTCAACTTAAGCTCATTACATTCTTTCAACTCATCTTCAAGGTCCAGACCCTCAATTATTTGTATTGACTAGACTGGTCTGTTATTTGGACTTGGGTTAGGTTGAGCTAGAAGTTGCGGTCATATATTAGATTGAGGATTCTGCTGCAACGTGTAAGGTGCTAGTAAAGTTGGTTGAGATAGAGGAACTGTCCCCATAGGCTGGTTTGTAGATCTTTGCCAATTTGATTACCAGTTTTTATTTTGTGAGGTGGAAGGGGACCATTGGGAGGGATAAGGGTTGTTTTGCTAGAATGGTGGTGGATAAGGGAAATTTGGCCAATTATTATTTGGATTTGACTGATTGGGCCATGGTGGCATAAAAAATGTTTGAGGTGACAAAAAAGGTGGCTGATTCTACAATGTTGCCCCTGAATATTGCTGAGAATTATATTGTGAGGAAGGAAAAAATGAAGATGGATCGGTAGGCATACCTGTATGACGTGCTTGCCATTGGCGATGCTGGTTCAATAGATATACTGGTTCCATTTCTTCTTCTGCTTCCTTGAAAACTACTTCCAATCCTGGGAGTGATGGGCATCTTTTCATGGCGTGCTCTTTAGTGCATATGGCGCATGTTCGTATCATATCTAGGGGGAATTATTTATGACTGTGCTTCTATCTGCAACGAGGGCAGAAAATAGCGAAATTCTATTCTGCTATAGCCTGCTTTTTCTTAGCTTGCATGGTATCCAATTGTGTTGCCATGCTCCCCAGGATATCAATCTTGAAATCTTCCAGCAGATTGTCGATTTCGCTTCGTGTAATGCTTCCTCCTGAGGCTTTGTTGTCTCTGGAGCTTACATCACATCTGACTAGCTTTAGCCTTGTACTTCCCATGGAACACTTAATGCACAAATCCATAATATTGTTATAGATTTCTTGATAAATGTCACCTTTACCCATTATGTTTAATGTCTCTACCCATTGGTTTTTCATACCTCTAATAAGCGTGGTTTTTAGAACATTATCCGGTAAATTTGTATAAGGAGACCTTTGTAGATTATATTGGAAACGTTCTACATATTCTTCCAGAGTCTCGCTAGGCTTGGCTACCATTTTAAAATTTTCATGTTTTAATTCTCTAGTCCGGCAATAATCTTGATAATTTTTAAGGAAAGATGTTTTCATTTGGTCCCAATCATTGATGGTGCCTCCACCAAGTCCCATGAAACAACGCAGAGTTTCTCCCTTCAAAGTAGAGGGGAATAGCTTCAGCTTCTATGGGTCGGTAGTGTAATCATAACCCTTGCATAAAACATCAAACTCAAAAAGGAATGCATCGGGATATTCTGAAGTTAGCCCATGAAAGGTAGGAATATTCTGTAATGGGATAACCTTCATGGGGGCATTGATAGCTATGTCAACAATAGGGTATTGCAATGTAGAAGTTTGAGGTTGCTGGTTATGAGCCATTTGGTCAAAAATATGCCAGTATTCTTCAGGGATCTCTGGAGCTGGAGAGTTATTCCTAGGATGTCTATAAGAGGCTGGAATAGTTCTAACAACACTACCTTGATTTGGGATACTAGGTGTCCTTTTTTCAATCACTACTTCAGGAGATCTAGGTTTTGATAATTTAATTTCAAAACTGCCTGTTTCTCCTTCTCCTTCATGGAGGTTGCAAGAGTTTCCTTCTTGTGAAGGGCAAGTTTGTGAATTCTCAGTATCTTGAAAACTCTATTTAATCCCTTCAGTATTACTGTGAATCTCAGCATTAGCTATAGATGGTGGTCCTGCAGCTTGAAGGGAGTCAATAGGATGTCTGGCAGCAACAATTCGGGGTCCTACAGATGACTGAGACTCATATTTTCTTAAGATTTCGTCGATAAAAGTTGATCGTCCAAGGGTCACCGGTCCCTTAGGTTTTTTAGGTTTAGAAGGAGGAATTTTGTCTTTTTTCAGGTCTTTCCCTCTTATTCATTCATGCAGTAATATAAACATTCATCCCTACTTTAAATTCTCACGCAATTCTGCTAGAAAGAGGGTGGATGAGTGAGCATTTTACTCGTTCTTTACACAGGTTCTTACCTTCCGTTTTTAATGCCCAGTTCTCCCTTAGCAGAAAAACATCAATCAGACATTACTCAGAGTAGAAACACAATCCCCGGCAACGACGCCAAAATGTTGGGTGCTAAAAGGTGCTCCTAATTGCCTCACATTAATTATCAACTAGGGTATGTCCTTTTATTTTAAGTGTGTACATAGTATGTGCAAGCTTATTCATACAAGGAGTAGTGTTAAATCCAATCGTTGAATACAGGTGCAATCATAAATCTGAAGCTTTAAATAAAGTAATTCATTTATGCTTTATAATCCAAAACTGTGATTCATTATTTAATTCAAATAATTCAATCAACCGAGAGCATTGAATTATTAACTAAGCTCTTTCAGCTGGATCTAAACTATCGAATGCAAGGAAAGTAATGGAAATAACAGTTTATGCTCTAAGTAATCAAAACCAATTCTGTCAACAAACAACTAATAAATTGGAAATGCACACGCAGAGGAACAAATATAGAAATCTAATACCATCAAAAGCGATTCACTGTAAAGAAGAAAAGCATAATATACTTGCAGTAAATGGAAAGGTATAGCACAAAGAATAGAAGCGAAATTCACCAGAGACCGGGCCCTTAGCCGCCAGTGAACACTGCTTAGTTACTACAGAAAAATCAAATGAACAACAACACAACTATGTATTAATCATCGGAATCATTGCAATACAATTCTGTCTTTCAGAACTATGTTATGTTCATTATCAAATGATACATAAATGAAAGATACACAACATAATACATGATACAGTCGGATTTACATTCTCCACTTTCTCCTATATCATCATATCATTCCCCCGTCTTCGTATTCTTCTCATTATTTTATAACTAAGGAAAAGGCAAATGTGATCCCTCAAGATCAGGGGATCTTGAGGGATTCGCAACAGATTACTATTCCGAACAATTGGTCGTTTTTCTCTAATTCGCTCCCTGATTTGGCCGTGCCTTCTTTTCGCTCGATTAGATCTTGCTATTCCTTTTTGGGAACAGCTATTGTTTTATCTTCTATTTTCATCATAAAAGCAATGGAAATTAGTTTAGACGGTTAAACCATATCAAGACTATTTCATTCATTTTTTAACAAAATCCATTCATGATATTATTATATTGTAGCATGAAAATGGATGAAGACGAGGAAAAAGGATAGCATTTGAGAGTAAATACATACCTATTGTAAGGTTCAACACTCGTGATGATGAGATCATCATACAAAATTATGTTGAATACATTTTAATTTTAGGGTACTGAGGCCATTCTTTTATGGGTGAAATGTTTTCAGATAGAGCCCATTGACGAGGTTTTTTAGGAATGTCCCACCAGGCTCTGAAAAAATGTATTCTCCTTTTAGGAGACAATGTTTGATGATGTATGGACCCTTCCATAATGTTTATAACTTCCCAGGTAGTAAAGCTTCTTGTGCAACATCATAGTATAGGACTAGTTCTCCCTCGGTGAATGAGTGAGGGGTGATGTTGCGATCAAATGATGCTTTGACCGAGGGTCTCTTTTTGTGGGATTTTTTATGTTGGAGAGACTTTCATTAACCTTATTCGATTATTTCTAGCTAAAAAATCCTTTTATATAAGGGCTTAGTATCAGTGAGAAGTTAAATGTCAGAATGCAGGGTGGGAATTTCACATTCGATGGGAAGCATTACCTATACCCTGTATACTAACTAGAAGGGCATGAAGTTGATTAAGGCTTTGAATGCTATGCAGTACAATGATAAGGCTGAAAACACCATATGGCTCCAATTGGTTTTGTGGTTGTTCACCATACGTTACAGCATTGTTTTGAGGACTTTGTTGATAGCTTCTACCTGACCATTAGATTGGAGGTAGTATAGTGATGCAAACTCATGCATGAAACCAAGGTGTTGGGATAGTTCCTGGAATATTTTGTTTTTGAAATTCTTCCCATGGTCTGATACCAGCTCCTTGGGAACACTAAACCGTGTTATGACATGGTTGAAGAAAAATCGTGCGGCATTTTCTGCAGTGTTGTTGTATTTGGGCATGGCTTCTACCCATTTTTTGAAATAATCGACAACCACAACTATGTAGTTGTGGTTTCCTAATGGTGTGGGGTTTCATGTAATTAAGTCAATGCCCCATTTATAGAAGGGGCCTACTACAATGGTGGGGTGTAGGGGAGTTGGAGGGGCTCGCGCCTTGTGAGTGTAGCATTGAAATTGCTCGTACCTCTTGACTGCTTGAATGCTATTGTGAAAAGGGGTGGGCCATAAATAATTGGCATGTAGGAATTTCTCGACAGTGGCAATTCCTAACAAGTGGTTGTCGCAAACCCCACTATGACAATCATTCAGGACTTGCTCGGCTTGGTTGTGAGTAAGGCATCAGCATAATATGGTGTCGACGCCTCATTGGTACACGACATCCCTTAATAAAGGTATTGGGGTCCTGATCTTGTATGCACCTCCGATAATCACAAGTGAGTTGGGGTCTAAAATTCTGAGTTCATAAGAATAGGAGGATATCACCATACTAAGGGTCCTCCGTGGTTGCTAAGAAAAAATGTCCATCGGGTAGTGCATCGTTAATGAGGGATCCTTGGGTATCTCTGGGGAGTAGTGATGAATTCAGAAAGGATGGGATCATTTTTTATTTTATGGGAAGTAAAATATAGATCAAATTCTCGTAGTATAGCTATCCATCATACATATTTATGGTTCATTGTTCGACGAGTGAGAAAATATATCATGGGGTTGATAGCTTCTACGACAATGGTAGTTCGAGGGATGATATAGTATTGAAGCTTTTGTACTCCATGAAATAGGGCTAAGGGTGTTTTCTCTTATGTTTCATGATTCAATGTAGGCTTGGCTAAGTTCTTTCTTACATAATAGATTATGTGTTCCTTTTTGTCTAGTTCGTCTTGGACTAGCACCCTCGCAATGGCCATGTGTGGCGCAGATAGATATAAGGTGTAATATTTTTTGTGGTCAGGTGGGATGATCAAAGGAGTAGAAGAAAAAGTGTCTTGTAATGCTTCAAATTATTTCTAAAGATGTTCATATCATTGGAAGGGAATGTCTTAATGAAGGAGACGCAGGAAGCCTTGTTCACAAGTGGCATAGTCGAGAACAAAGCATCGTAAGAAGTTGGCCTTACCCTGAAAGCTTTTTAATTACTTCAATGTTTTGGGAGGTGGTACTTCTTTGATTGTCAATATTTTGAGAGGGTCAACTCTAATACATTGTTGGGAAATAATGAATCCTAGAAATCTTTTAGCATTGATGCAGAATACACACTTGAGAGGGTTCAAGCAGAGGTTATATTATTGGCATCTCTAAAAAACCAAGCGTAGATCTTCTAGATGGTAAACACCCATCTTGGACCGTATAGTGAGGTCATCCAAATAGGTGAGGATGAGATGAGCCAAGTCATGAAATATATAGTTCATGGCCCCTTGAAATGTGGTGCCAACTTTTTTAAGGTCGAATGGCATAAATTGGTATGCAAGGATACCCCAAGGATTGGTGAATGCGGTTTTGTACCAATCCATATGCCAAATCTGAATTTGATTATACCCTAAGAACCCATCCATAAAGAACAAGGCCTCATGACTGGCATAATCATCAATGAATTGGTCAATGAATGGCGTGGTGTAATTTTCTTTGGGATAGGTTTTGTTCATATTCCATAAATAAATACAAACGTGGATTGTACCTTGTTTTTTCATGATGGTTATATGGTTGGTAACCCAGGATGTGTAAGAAATCAGGTAGATAAACCCAGCTTTGTGGAGTTTATATATCTATTGCTTGCTTTCTTCGTCTTTGGACAGGTGTAATTGATGGTTTTTTTGGCAGACAGGGAGGGCATCGAGCTACGTGTCAATATGATGTTCCACAATGGTGGGGCATAGTCCTAACATCTTCGAGTAATCCCACACAAATATATCTTTGTATTCTTGTAATAGGGAGGTATACAAGGCTACTTCTTCTACAAAGCATGCTGCCCCCCGGGAGATCTCTTTGACCTTGCCTGGTTTTTTTGCAATATTCATCTTGACGGTATATGAAATATCCACCATGTTACCTTCCTCAAATTCATCAGGCACGGGGATGGTATCTTTGAACCAATCAAATTTTATTGATGGTAGGAAATATTTTGTTTCAATGGTGTAGATGTCATTGATTGGTGTGTTTCTACGCACAAATGATTTTTCTGGTAGAAAAAAAATTAGCGATGGTGCATGGCATTCCATGGAAATTCAGTTTCAGTCATGTCCTCCAAAATATCTTCGTCATACTGAAAAAGGATATCAAGTGGGGAATTGGTTTGAGTGAGGCTGTGAGGAGGGGATTCAGGCCTAGCAGTGCTGGTCGACAAACAAGAATATGATTCGAATGTTGATGTTGTAGAGACAGATGAGGTTGAAAAAGCACATATGGGGTGGGTCTACATCATCAGTGGTAAAACTACTGGTATTGTAGTTGCAGCTGTCTCGAAACAAATAAATTATGAGCAGACAACACGAATCATAGTTCCCATGGAAGATGAGATGAATTGTATGTGATGTTGCATGTCTTCAGCATTAGGTCGAGGAAGGATTTTCGTGATGACAAGTTTGTATTGGGTGAGAGGGGGTTCATGTGACCTTGTTGGTGTATAAGGTGAAAAGGAATCATCCTCTATAGGAAACTAGATTTGAATCATAAGATACTGGAATGTTTGTAATATAGGGCACAATTTTGTACCATGAGAGTGAATGGAGAAAATATTGCATGCAGTGAAGGTATTTACCAAGTAAATGGTATGCAAGCCAATAGTACTTACTATGTAAGATGGAGACATTTGGTTGTGGTCACGAGATGGTGTGTTTATGCGCTTTTTCCATATCCAAGTCCTTATTTCAGTGTTGTGTGGCTCTGTGGGTGGTTTTCATTATTTAATATTCCTTTTTTTAGGTGTCACCTATGATAGGGTTAGGATGGAATTCCAGAGTTAGGAGCAATCAGATCACAGATACAGGTTGGTGCAATCAGCGGGCCTAAGGGCTTTTTGGAGGAGTTCTGAGGAGTTTCTATGAGGACCGGTGGCATTCACTTGATATATTCCATCATCCGCACAATTTTCCTTTCATTTTGGTGCATTTTGACAAATTTTGGAAAACTGAGTTATTTTTGGGCTTAACTCAATTAATTATGCTCAAGGTGGCATTCCGGGAGGAATACGTGATAGAACACCTTAGTGTAATAGTTCGTTGGAACTGGGTCGATAATACCTACATGATGGGGTGGTTTGACATGAGTTTCAGTGACCTTAGGAGGAATGGTAGCCGGTTTACTTCTTCCGGCATTAAAAATGAATATTTTCATTGGAAAATAAGAGGGCAAAGTGCTCCATGATTAAAATAATAATAAAATAAGGCTCTAGGAGGATCCATGAGACCTATAAAAGAAAATGAGGACATTTAGGGATATCTTGGATTTGATATCTTTTCTTGTATGTGAGGTTGAGAACCCAGTTCTCTACTCCATTGGTAGTCCCGGGACGAAAACCCTCGTGTATGTTGTTGAGTGTTGGACAGAAACCAAAATCTCTTGGAGAAGACTTCATTCAAGAGTTTCATGGAGCTTAAGGGATATTGGAGTGAGGATGATTCAGATTCTCAACTGGTTCTTCATTCAGTTGATTCGGTGGCAGTTGTTGTTGGAGGTAGAGTGTAGTTGTTCAGTTTTGGTGGAGGGTCGGTGCAGCGTTGCAACAAATTCTTGTGGCCAAATCTATTTTAGTTATCTCAGCTATTTATTATTTTAGCATGTAAACTCTAGTTTATATTATAATAAAGGTGAGTTTATTTCCTACATTATGGTGTTATGGAATTGCATGTGCTGGTATGTCTTATTACATGGAAATATTCTGTTAATAAAATGTTGATTTTATGGTAAATGTTGGGTTAGTAAAATTTTTGCAAAAATATATGAAATATCCCATTTGGGATATTACTTTGGTATTAGAGTTGGTGATCTTGCTAGCCTGAGGGTTTACTTTTCAAGTTATTGAAAAATCTAAATTCAAGGGTTTTACTGCAGCTCAATTTTAGAGGAAGATCGATGGTTTACTATTTTGAGGCATTATTGGAGGACGCAGTTCTGTTCTTGTGTTTTTTGTTGGTTGTAAGGTTAATTAGCTTACAAGATCTATAGGCGAACCTATGTTGTGAAGCCAGCTCCAAAAATAGAAGAAAAGAGATATCAACGCCTTAGAAATAAGCCACTTCGAGGGGGAAACCTCCAATACATTACATGAATGAACAATTCTTGGATGATACAAATTAAAAAACCTCCTTTATATAATAGGAGTCCATGGGGCCACAATGTAATCCTAGTGGAGCCACAATGTAATCCTAGCTGACCTAACAATAATAATTTAAGGGCACAATAATAACAATATGGGGGTTACAGGGGTACAATAATAACAATAAGGGGGTTACATTAACAACAATAAGGGACTATACTAGTAATATAGGGACCTAACATGCCCCTATCCTTCAAAATATTATTGTCCTCAACGCTTGAGTAGCTCTGGGTGCTTCTGTATAAATTCTCATCCTCCCATGTAGAATCTTCGGTGGGTAAGTTCTTCCACTTGATGAGATACTCTCAAATTGATCGATTCCATAGCTGTCGAGTTCTTGTTTCCGTGACCGCTTCAAGTTCCAATATGATTTTTCCTTCCCCATCAAGTTTTGGCAATATTGTTTGAACTAGAATATTATCACCTATAACCTTCTTTAAGCATGAAACATGGAAAACTGGAGGCACTTGTGAAGAAGCAGGAAGCTCCAATTTGTATGCCATAGTACCAATATTTTGAAACACATTGTAAGGACCATATTACTTTGGCGATAACTTATTATCCTTCTTAGATTACTTGAGGGACATTTTTTTGTATGGTTGTAGCCGTAAAAATAACTAGTCTCCTACATCAAAACTTCTCTCGCTGCGATGTTGATTTCCTTGTTGTTTCATTCAATTTTGTGCCCAATTCACGTTATCCTTTAAGAGTTGGAGAACTTCTTGTTGATGCTCGATGTGATCTTCCATTGCTTGAACCTTCAAATTTTCTCTTAAATATGATGTGATGGATGGTGTATAATATCCATAAAGTGCCATAAATGGTGTCATTTTTGTTGCAGTATGGAAGGAAGTGTTATACCACCATTCAGTGAGAGGTAACCACTTGACCCATTGTGTTTTTCTATCAGATACAAAACAATGAAGATATCCTTCCAAACATTTATTTACTATCTCAGTTTGACCATCAGATTGAGGATGATAAGACGAGCTATGAGCTAATTGAGTACCCAAACAAGAAAATAGCTCCGTCCAAAAAATTCCAGTAAAAATGGGATCTCTGTCGCTCACAATAACCCTTGGGTTTCCATGTAGTTTTTGAATTGTGTCCATAAATGTAGTAGCAACTGTACTTACTTTAAATGGATGAGATAATGCACAAAAGTGTGCATACTTGGTAAGTCTATCAGCTACCACCATGATGACACTCTTCCCTTTAGACTTTGGTAAACCTATGATAAAATCCATTGAAATCTCCTCCCAACGTTGACTTGGAATGGATAAAGGTTGTAGAAGACCCAGGGTCTTAATTGTCTCAAATTTATTCTGCTGGCAAACCAAACATTCGCCACAAATTTTGAATATCAGATTTAAGGCCATCCCAAAAAAATTCTTTCTTCACCCCATGGTAAGTTTTTAAAAATCATGAGTGTCCTCCTAAAGGAGAAGTGTGCAATTCCAAAAGAATCTTTTGTTTTAGCTGGGAATTCTTACAAAGATATAAGCAATATTTGTACCATAAATAATCATTTTTCCAACTAAATGTATAAGATGTAATAGGATCTTTCTGCAACTTTTGAATGAGTGTCCATACTTATTTTTCCTTCTTCCATTTATCTCTTGCTTCAGTTATCCAATCTGGTTGGATAATAGAAATGGCACAAAGCAATGCTTCCACCTCTTCATTCTTTCTTGAGAGTGCATCTGCAACAACATTTAGCTTCCCTTTTTTGTATATTATTTCAAAGTCATAACCCAACATCTTTGTGACCTAGTTTTGCTGCTCTTCTAAAGATAATCTTTGTTCCAAAAAGTGTTTAAGACTATCATGATGATTTTTACCTTGAAGTGTCATAAATAGGTTTCTGTAAATACTTTACTTTGATTGGATGACTTTCAAAATTAATGGGTCTTCCTTCCTGCATTAAAATAGCACCAATTCCATTTCCTGAGGCATCACATTCCACAATAAAGGTTTTTGTGAAGTCTGGCGTAGCTAAGACTGGTGCTCGGCACATTGCCTCTTTAAGATGTTCAAAGGCCTTAGTTTCTTCAGGAGTCCATGAAAATGCATTTTTCTTCAATAATTTTGTTAGAGGTGCTGCTATTCTCCCATAATTCTTAACAAACTTGTGATAATACCCTGTTAACCTGAGAAATCCTTGCAACTGCTTTATGGTTGTGGGGACTTTCCATTCCTTAATGGCTTTAATTTTGTTAGGGTCTACCTTAACACCCTCGTGAGATACAATATGACCTAGATATTCCACCTCTTGTACTCCAAAGAAACATTTAGATGTTTTTGCATACAATTGTTTCTCCTCCAATAGTTTTAGCACCCTATCAACATGTTGAACATGATCCTTCCAAGATCTGTTGTAGATTAGTAAATCATCAAAAAAAACTAGCACAAATTTTCTAAGGAAGGGTTTGAAAATGGAATTCATCAACCCTTGAAATGTAGAAGCTGTATTGGTAAGGCCAAAAGGCATGACCAAAACTTTATAATGACCCTCATGACTTTGAAATGTTGTTTTCAGAATATCTTCAGTCTTCATTCTAATTTGATGATATCCTGAATGAAGATCCAATTTGGTAAAACAAATTTCTCCATGTAATTCATCCAATAATTCATCAATCACGGGAATGGGAAATTTATCTTTAGTGGTGAGATTATTGAGCTCCCTATAATCTGGACACATGCACCATGATCCATCCTTATTGTGCACCAATACTACTGGCGCAGAGAAAGAACTTTGACTAGGTTGAATTATACCAGTCTCTAACATTTCTGTAATCATATGTTCAATTTCGCTCCTTTGGACATAAGGATATCCATAAGGCCTGATGTTTGGAGGAGCACTTCCTGGAATCAAATGAATAGCATGAGCATGATCACGAATAGGTGGGAGTCCTTTGGGAGTTTCAAACACCTTGGAATGATTGTCCAAGACTCTATTGGACATCTTCATAAAATATATGATTTTGATGTTGGAACTTCTAGTGAGCATAATTGTGCAATTACGCCTCTTTTTTCTTTATTTAGAAATTTTTTCATGACATTAGAGCATATTATCTTTCCTAGCTTCCCCGTGGTACCCAGTAATTCAACTTCCTTTCCTTCTGAAAAAAATTTCAATAAAAGTTCTTGAAAATTCAAAGCTACCATCCCCAAAGATTGTAAACGATTAAAATTCTTAATACAACATTAGCACCCTCCCATAGGAATGGAAAGCATTGGAATATTCAATACATATTCCCCCATGGTTAGCTTGATATTATGGCATTTTCCATAGAAATTTATATTCCCTCCATTTGCAACCATCAATTGACACTCTAGTGTTGGGTATAGGAAGCAATTCATTTCCTTGGCTACCTTACAATGAATAAAATTATGGGTACTACATGAATCAATAAGAACTATTACATTTTTCTTCTTGATATGTCCTTCTATCTTGAGAGTTTGAGGAGTAGTAATTCTTGCCAATGCATTACAGGATATGGTCAGACTCATTTCTTCTTTCTCTAGGGTTGGTTCTTGGTGTATATCCTCCCCTTTTTTATTTTCTTGTTCATTTTCTTCCTCCTCTTCACAATCTATGTAAAATAATTTATTCTCAGCACACTTATGACCTTTAGCGTATTTACTATCACAACTGTGGCAAATCCCTTTTTCTCTTTTTTCTTCTAATTGTTGTGGTGTCAACCTTGTATGTTGTGGAAGTCTAGGAGTAGCAACACTTCCATATTTATAGATGTGAGTGGTAGGCTTCCTTGTCGCCATAATTTTACATTCAATTTTTCTTGCCAACCTGAATGCCTTCTCCAATGAATTAGGTTCCAAAACGCGAACTTCATGTTGGATGTTATCCTTTAATGTACCTATGAAGAGATCAATCCCGTGTTCCTCTGGAATATCAATTACCCTTATATTAAATTTTTGGAAGTCCTCAATGTGCTCCCCCACTAAACCGTTTTGTTTGAGATTTATCAATTGTCTAAAGAAGGTGTTGCTCTTTGTATCCTCATAATGCGCTATCATTTCCTCCGTAAAAATTGACCAAGTGATAATTTTTTTACGAGAGCAAAGCCATCGATACCATACAAATGTATTTTGTTCTAAATGTAAAGTTGCAATGCCTACCTTTTGTGTGTTTTGCACATTATGGAGATCAAAATATTGCTCCATCTATAGTATCCATGTTACGTAGATCCTTTCCATCAAACTTCCTCATATCCATTTTTTGGAATATGGTGGTTCTTCCCACCAACATTAGAGTTTTATGAAATCACGATTAACATTTATTTTGTTCTCATCATGAGTTTCCTCTACTATCTTTTCACCATTAGGAAACATTTCTTGTATCAACTTTGTCAAACTTTCCATGTCTGCTTTTAGATCATTCTTCATGTTTTCCATTTTAGCTTCCATGTCATCCATCGTAGATTCCATGCTAGCTTCCATGCCATCTATCTTAGATTCCATGCCTTTCTTCAAACCATCCATATTATTCTTCAGACCATCCATCTTCGCTTCCACACCTTTCTTCAAAACTTCCATTTCATTTTTTGCTACTCTTTGTGAGAGCGAAATTTGGTGCACTTGCTCTTGTAATTTTGATAGATCATGTTGCAATTCTTCATCTTCATGAGTCATAGTAGAGCCTTCTGAAGGCTTAATTGGTGTTGAATTATTTTTACTCGAAATCTTTTAGAACCCAATACTGATATCTATTCTACAGTATGCCCTTGGAATCAATTCAAATTGATTCTTCAAACAAGACTTATGCAATTCGGAAAAAAAAATACACACCTTTTTCTTTCTTTTGAGGAGCTTGACATTGAAATTGGATTATCTCCCGTGATTATGTTCTTCAATATCTCAAATTTGGCATTGAGGTAGCCTTCTCGAATTATCTTTCGAATGCTGTGTCTATCTTGATTTGGTTTCTCCAAGGAAAAGTTATGTCCAATCTTCCACAATGACCTAATTATGGACTGGTTCAGTATAGCGAACTTGTATGACTTGCCACGTGTTACTGTTTCATCCTTCGACTCTGAAATTGATAGCCAAGAAACTACAGTCTGTGTAATTGCAACCAATTTTCACAGCACTCCAATCCGATGCTCAGAGAGAGAGTTATTGAAATTTTCCCACGATCACCGTTTTGAGATGAAATTCAGAGCCCGAAAAAGTAATACCTTACACAGATCATATCTTCGAACATATTGTGAACAAAGCTCCGAAATTTTGCGACGACGTTCCTTAGGATTTCTTCTTCACACTCTAAAAATTTAAGATTCTGAACCTTCATAGAAAACAAGTTATAGCTTAAATTCCATGATGACCTGTTTAGATTAAATTACGGAGCTTGCAAAAAGACCTAACTTCCATAGACCATATCTCTTAAAATGTTGTGAACCAAGCTCTGAAATTTTGTGACAATGTTCCTCAGGATTTATGCTTCGCACCCTAAATATTTCAGCTTTTGAAACTTCGTAGAAAAATAGTTATAGCAAAAATACCACGATGACCTGTTTGGAGCAGTGAAACCCTAGAATCCAAAGCTCTAATACCAAATGTTGTGAAACCAGCTCCAAAAATAGAAGAAAAGAGATATCAACGCCTTAGAAATAAGTCACTTCGAGGGGGCAACCTCCAATACATTACATGAATGAACAATTCTTGGATGATACAAATTACAAAACCTCCTTTCTATATATAGGAGTCCATGGGGCCACAATGTAATCCTAGTGGGGCCACAATGTAATCCTAGCCGACCTAACAATAATAATTTAAGGGCACAATAATAACAATATGGGGGTTACATGGGTATAACAATAACAATAAGGGGGTTACACTAACAACAATAAGGGACTATACTAGTAATATAGGGAACTAACAACCTAGGTTCATTATCTTTTCAACTATAGGTGAACCTCGAGAGCTGAGATTGACATTTTATTTCTCAAGCAACATGGCAGTCTTTGGGCTAGTGCAGAGGAGGAGAGTTGAGCCTAGTTGTGGACGAAGGTCTCAAACATTTGAGATTTTTTTTTGAGGGAGATAGAGGAAGTGAAAGAGGGATTATTTATTTCATATTTGGAGGGTTGTTGAGTATTTCACTTATTGTTTTATAGACAAAGTATTCGGCAGCTACTAGGAGAGCGTAGGGCTTATTGGCATCAATTTTGGAGGATCGTTATTTGGAAAAACTATTTACATTTTTTGGTCGGATTGGCTTGAGGAGTCTGGGAGTAATTTTTGAGAATTTTCTGAGCACTGGATGTGGGTGTTTTGGCCAATCCATTGCAACAGCTAGTGTAGAATTGTTGTCATAGAGAATTTTACTGGGCCAAATTTATATTGTTGGAAAAAGTTATATTGTAGGGCCAAAATTATTCTTCTATGGGGAATTTATCTTGATGGACCGAAATCAATTGTTGGGCTAAGTTTATTTTTTGGAGCTTTATTTATTTGCGTGAGCCTAGTTCTTTTGCAAGAGCCAAATTTATCTATTGGGGCTGAGTTTATTTGTGGGGCCAAGTTTATCTATCATAACTTAGTTTATTTTTCAAAGGTTTTTCAAAGATTTATCTCATTTTATTTGGTGATTTTGCAGTGAATTTGTTGAACTCAATTGTGGGAGCATTGTGGTACAAATTTATCTTATTTGGAGCACTGTGCATAGTTGGGTAGAGTAGGATACTTGCACTAAATTGGGGCTTTTTGTATCTTCTGGAATCTACCCAAGATTTTTCTTGGTTTTCCTAGGTTTTGTGAAAGGATTTTGTTGCTAAAATTTCATAATTTTCCGAGTGATATTCAGGTATCAAAATCATCATTCTTGTAGCAGAGAAAATCACTGGTTTAGCGACTATTTGAGCATTTTGGGTCAGTCATAATTAGCCCAAAACATTTCGGGGTTTTGTTGGCCATGGGTCAAAGAGTTGGCTCCTAATTTTTCAGAATTTTTGGGGGATTTTTGGTGCCCCAAACATACAAAATTATTTGGCAACTAGTGGGGAAGGTGTAAGCTTAAATTTTGGGTCCCGAGCAACTAGTAGAATGTGCCAAAATAATTTATGGGTTTTTCTGGGTTTGTGGTGGAGAGCCCAAGATTGATTTGGAAAATTGTTTTGAGCACTTTGGAGGCTTAAGCAAGGGTTCCTTCTAGCTAGCAGTTGTATAATTTCCAGATTCATCACAGAGCTTGAGGAGAGACCATGTCCTTGCATCTGGTGTAACATTTCTCACCTAATATTGTTTAGCTTTCTTTGCTAGGATGAATTCATCTTGTTGAAATTATTTTTCTAGAGCCCAATTTATTTTTCGAAACCTAAATTATTTTTCGAAGCTAAATTTATTTTTTGGGGTAGGGTATTGTAATGAGCAATGTATCATATGTAACAGCATGCCAATAATGCATCATTTTTGTTGGAATTAGTTTCATTTCCGATTGATGGTTGGACAATGTATTCATGTATGAAGGGTGTTTTTGTGGTACCTTTCATTGTTATCATAGATTTGTATTGTTTCCATAAACATGGGGTTCTTAAAATGCCTCCTAAACCCACATGGCAACACAACCGTTGAAGCCTTGAACCACAATGTTTCTACGGACCAAGAACCCAAGAAGAAAAATAGGCCTTTCTTAAAGGGGGTCTATGCAATTCTTCAAAATGGATAATCCAGGGACCTACAGAAAGAACCAGAAATAGGGCAAAAAATCCTTGTGCTTGGGATAGATTTGAAACACATGAATATCACATGGAGAGTTCTTTCCAAACTTGAGGAACTTGATGAACTCCTTTCCAAAGTAAAACCATCATATGGGAGAAAATTAATTTGGGCCTTAAAACCATGTATGCTTGCTCTCATACAACCCAAGTTCTTGGATGAAACTTATGGAGGGGTCACACTTCCAGTTGGAGCTTGTCTCCACAACATCATGAGACTAACTACCCCTGCAACCCCTTATAATGATGACATTATGAGGAGAGTTTGCAGACTGATGCTAGGGATGTTTCAGGATTTGGACAATAGTGTAGGCTCTACCTTTGGGCGTAATCTTGTAGTTTTAGAATTGATAGCCATGACCAGGACTTGTGAGAAAATGCTTGATCCTGAGTGTGATGGCTTGATTTTTCAGATATTCAAATGCTTCTTTAGCATTGGGACACATTATGCTGACACAGTCATAGCACACATTCAGTCCATCTCGTCATCATGTATGAGAGATCGTAATGCCATTTGCAGGGAGTTGTGGGCTAGACTATTGACCATTTGGAGGAGAGAGAAGTTGGTCTCACCTGCTGATTATGAGCAAGCCCAAGGGATGGTTGAGAAAAACATTGGGTTATTCAGGATACAGATGACCAGGGAGGAGCTGCTCCAGTTTTGTGGATCAGGCAACAAAAATGAGCTTAGGGGGAAGGGACTTTTCTTCATCTTCAAAGAACCTTGGGAGTCGAGTCAATAATGCTTAAGAGATGTCGATGACGGTATTAGTGGAATTTTGAGGTCTAAAATGGTCCTCCTAAGGAAATTATAAAATAATATTGGAAATAATAAAATAATATTTGATTACTTCATCAAATTTTAGAAGGGAAAAAAATCTACTTTTTCAACTTGCATTTTCAACTTATCTCCCAAAATTTTTACTCAAATCTCAAGCGGGAGTACTCGTTGCATGCAAAATTTAATTCCCCATCCAAGTAGTACCCATGTTGCATACTTTTTATGGATAATACTACACAAAAAATGAGAAATACATGAAAAACGTGATTGCAATAATTTTTTTTTTTTTTATGTATTTCCCATTTTTCATGTAGCATGGTCCATCGAAAGTATGCAACATGGATACTCCTTAGATGAGGAATTAAAATTTTTATCCAACGAGTAATATCGCTCAAAATTTGAGTAAAAAAATTGCGATATAAGTTGAAAATATGAGTTGAAAAAATAGTTTTATTATTTTATTATTTTTTAATATTTTTACCCTTTTACTTAAAAAATGGTGAATCATCCACCATGGTTGACATCATCATCCTAAATCCTATTGGTTCTTATAAAGTTTATTTATTTTTTACATTTTTCTTAGGAGGCCTATTTTAGAACTCAAATTTCCCTTAATGGGGAAGAGATAGAGTAGGAGGACATTCCTTCTATATATCAGGAGGTGGACTATTCTTTGGATGAGTTTATGGGGTCATATGAGGACACTATTGGGGAGCATGATAAGTCATATGGAGTTGATGATAGTAGGTCAGATTTGTATTCCAGTATGTGTGATGAGCAGTTTGAGGAATCTATGGGAAATATTCAGGATGATGAGTCACTTTTGATTATTCAACAGGAGTAGCATATAGTGGGGCATAAGTTAGCTGAGGAGGAGGCTATGCACATCATGCATGATAGTCCTTGGGGGGAGAGACATATCGAGGCTCACATTCAGTCTGTGATGGTTATGCAGCTAACCTTGGAGTTAGCCATTGAGGAGCAGACGGATGCATAGGCATCTAGTACGATGACAGTAGTTCAAGATAATTATCCTCAGGAGATGTTGGAGGTTGATGGGATAGTTTTGCAGGAGGCTAGTAGATAGCAGGAATATGACATTTCTAATCAAGAGAGGGATGAGTTATTGGAGATGGTGGAGCATCCATCTTTGGACCGACCCACTGATGAGGTGCAGATAGATGCACATGCAGTCAGCAGAGCTGCAATAATTTCAGGGAGAAACACTCTCTAGGAGTACATTGATGGGGCTTGTAGCATATCGTGCACACATTGGTCGATTATAGAGAGAGGGGATTTCTTCTGCAGGAAGATCTCGTCGGTAAATGGGACAAGGAAGCATGAGTTGAGTATGGATTGGTGACCTCACACCAGACTTGTTCTTCATGTAGGTGTCACTACATTTGATTCTTCTTCTAGGATAGATTGGAGGGAGATCATGATTTGGTATAATTTTAATGGTACAGTCTTCTTAGTCGAGAGCATAGCAGAGCAGGGACGCATAGACATGATAGATACTATAGTTTCCATTTGGCAGTGGGACACATGTTGACAGTGCATCAGTATTCCATCCTGACCTTGCGAAAGAAGGGTTAGAATTATATTGAGTCAGGGGTAGAATTGGAGAGAGGTGATGAGTTGGTACGTAGTTGGTGGGGAAACTTGTACAGTTAGAGCTACAACACATCATGAGCCATGGAGAATTGATGCATGTTAGCAGTCTTGGCTTCACGGGGCAACAACTATAGCCAGAGGCAGTGTGCAGTCCGATCCAGGGGACTTGGGAGATGATTGACCATGGTGGTCGTTATCAATCATAAAGTTGTGAAACATTTCTTGATATGGTCATATAGTTCACTCATCAAATGACTAGGGTCTCCTAATCCATTTCAATGTGGTATAGGAATTTTTTTTTTACATTTTTAGCCTATCCTAAGTTTCATTATCACCTCCATTTATGTCATTTCATGTCAATTCAGTCCTCATATAGTTTTAGTTTTCATTCCTCATGCATTTAAAATAAAAAAGGGTGCATCTGCTAGTTTTTCAAATTTTTGTAGTGTTTTACACAAGAAAACAACATATTTTGCTACGAAACTTCCTAATAGTTTCATAGCGAATCTCTGAGAGGCTTAACTAATTTCGCTACGAAAATATATTTTTTAACTTGTCATGTCAGATTCATATGAGGTGCCATTTTATGATTAGAGGAGTTAAGGTGGAGGTCATTCAAGTCTGTTATGATAAATTCAAAGGTACATAGCCATGTTTGATGTCATAATTACCTTTTTGGGCATGTATGTGTCATGATTGAAGCATGAGATGTCAGTTAAACCATAAAACCTTACCTTAATTAGCCTTTTGTCATATTTCAATTTATCTTTGCATGTGATTCAATCCGTGGAGAGCTTCTTCATGGCTGTAAGAAGGAAAACAAACAAAGATGGTCATTCCCATAGGTATGAGCCCATGGATATGAATTTACTCAATGAAGACCCTACTGCTATGAAGTTTTTTAGAAGAATTGGTTGCTTGCAATTCTCTTAGAGGTTGCAAGGCTCTCATCTATAGGTTTCCAAGGATTTTTCCACTAGCTTTACAGGAACAACTTCAAAGGTTGGAATTCCGAACCTTACAGTGACACTAGAGAGCATCTCATCACTACAGGAATCCCTAGAGGAGGCTAACAATGGTTTGAAGGCATCAAATTCACAATGCAGGATTTCAAAGAGTTCATCAAGCAAGAAAATAGTGAAATCGATCTGACAAATGCTATCCCTAGGAGTTTCATGAAGGAAAAATATTCAAAGTTTTTGATGGTCATTCAGAAATATTTCACCTGTGAAGGAAGGGTTCACATGGTTTACTCCTATCATCTCAAACTTCTTTTGCATTTTGTAGGTAAGAGGTCACTTAACTTGCCTTTTTATTTATATAGAAGTCTATGGAAAATGTCAGAAAAGGTTCAAATCAAGACAGAAGGAAGTGAGACTTCTCTTTTTCATCATGGTCTAACTAAGCTTTTAGTGTTAGAATAATTGAGGAGGTTATATAGAGATTGGAATTCCTTCTTGTTCATGAGTGGTTACAAAATTGATGAAGTTACTCCTAAGAAAGCCTCCAAACCTAGAAACATTTCATCACCAGCTATGGTAGAGGATTTTGAAGAAGGAAATATATCATCTCCTCCAGAACCAGTGAGCATGGAAGCAGAACTTTTACAGAAGACTGACATACCTCAAACAACACCTACAAAACAAAAGCAGATAGTTAGCAAACAAGGTAGCAAGAGAGTCACTAAGAGCCAGACAGTGGCTAAAGGCAATTTGGAGGATATCATGCATGCAATTGACATTGAATAGTCACCCATTATACAAGCTGAAGACATTTAAGATGGAGGAAGAAAGCTAAAGAAAGGTAGGACTGCTAAAAAACTAGATTTTGCAGGTGATGATGCTAGTTTCATTTTTCAACCTAGGAATCCAATGACCGGACATGCAAGGAAGGTCATGGAAAGCAAAGAGACTGAGAAAATAAATGAAGTTGTTGCCTAACTAACAAGAATAATATATTTGTCTTCACCATCAAAGGAAGAACTGGTTATCAACCAAAGAAAGGGAAAAGAGAAGTTGATTGAAAAAACAGAAATTGAAACCCTCAAAGAGCAGTAGAAGGAGGTAGGTAAAGATATATCAGTTTTGAAGTAAGAGGAAAAGAAACACAGAGCTGAAAAGTTTCAATTTGAACAAATGAGGAAAATTTGGGAAGAACAAGTCACAAGTGTTTCAAAAACCTTGGACAATACAAAAAATTTGGTGAAATGGACTCAGCCACTGAGAGGAGAGGTTAAACATGTTAGGAGGATGAATTTTCATTTACAATCCAAAAGCAGAGCATTAAAGGAAAAAGTGGAAGATCTTTAGGAGAAATTGGATTTGATTCAAATGGAGTTGGAAAAGAAAGGACTGAAGATGACAGTGGTAGAAGAGCCCATTAGTCAATTGATTGTAAATGAAGAGGAGACATCATAGGAGTAAAAATTGAGATGGAATATTTTTTATGAGGTTCATAACATGTAGAGAACCCAAATTTTGTAGCTGGAGAACAATTTTTGAAGACAACATTAAATTCATAAAATTTTGGTTTTTTGGACAGTTTCGTAGTGTACCTCAGGCTTGAGGCCAAAAATATGCTATGAAAATTCCTGCATGTGCTTTTTTGCCTTAAAACTCAATTTTGTCAATATTTATGAAGGGATTTTGACTATTTTAAAGGTTTCTTTGCATAATGAAGGTGTTGGAACAACAAAGGAGTCAAAGGGATAGATGGAAAAGCATGTTTTCATACACTACTAAAAATTGCTACAAAACTACCTAAAAATGCCCTGTTTTCATAATGAGGAGTTTTTGAAGAATTTTGAGCATCTCAACAGCACATCAGCCAGCAGGATACCTCTGGCATGTCAATGGACCATACCAGCAGAGTTTCATGACTCAAAAGGAGTGCCACACAACCAGCTCATTAGTCAAAACAACGTTTAAAGTGAAGGTCATCCATCGCTAAAAAGAAGGATTATGTTCCACAGATATAGGGGTGATTTAAAAATGTAAAGTGGTGGTGAATTATGGTGATTTGTTCTTCGAGCATGTGAAATTAATTATGTAGGCATTATGTAACTGTTTCACTGATAGGATAAATGACTGTAATAAATAGGAGATAGAGTCCTATTAGGAGTTTGTTTCTTTAAAGGATAGCTGTCATTTTTCTGTTTCAAGTTAGTGGTTTTAGTTATGATAGGTGTCAGAGTAGAATTCAAAGATCTAGCTAGCTAGCCAGATCATCTACATTGTAAATAATGTCTATTTATAGACTAAACATTGAAGAGGAAGTGGTTGGAGAATATTGCACCAAATTTCTGCTTGTATGTTTTATCCATTATCAGTAATACAAAGTGACATTCTACTTCCAGACTTGAGATTCTCATGAGGTTTTTGATGTGTTATTGCTCTGTATCTTTATCTTTAATCACTTACAGTATATTTCATCTCTAATTTCTTATAATTCATATATTATGCTTTGACTTACTTTAGGGGTAAAATGATTGTGTTTTCCTATGTTATATGTATGAATTATCTTGCTTAAAAACCTTTATCTGCCTCAGCTTCCATGTGAAGAACTACTGTCACTAAGAGTACTGATGTTGAATCCATAAGCCCAATGGTAGCAGACCTTCATTTTTCAACCTGCAATCATACAAAACCAAGTTATAATTTATAGAGTTAGCCATCTATCATTATCCTTATTCAAAATCATAAACCCCCTTTGAGAGAGCCCTCTCAAACTGAAGAGGCTAATCTTCAGTTAGAAGTGGCTTGAAAGAGTTACATTGATTTGATTGATGAGCATCTAATCAAGATAAATTTGGTGATAACAATGGCAATGGGATCCAGGAGGATTGATTGATTATAGGTGCAGTGAGAGATCAGATTGGGATCCCGACATTAAGAGGTCTTTTTCGGGTGACTCGACACAAGAGAATAATAGCACCCAAGGGTTTGTATGGGATCTGGGTATCAGGTCTCAGTGGCATCGGGCCAACAGGGTGGCTCACACATTTGGATTTCTTGAGGGCAAGCAATCTTGGGGCAGGAGTTTTATACTATTCCTTTTTTTGGTGTCACCTATGACAGGGTTAGGATGGACTTCCAGAGTTAGGAACAGTCAGATCATAAATACAGGGTAGTGCAATCAACGAGCCCAGGGACGTTTTGGAGGAGTTCTAAGGATTTTATATGAGGACTAGTGGAATTTTCTTGATATATTCCATCATATGCACCATTTTCCTTTCATTTCAGTGCATTCCAAAAACTTTTGGAAAACTGAGTTATTTTTGGGCTTAACTCAATTAATTATGCTCAAGGTGGCATTATGGGAGGAAAGGTGATAGAAAACCTTAGTGTACTAGCTCATTGGAATTGAGATGAGAATACCTACATGATGGGGTTGTTTGACATGAGTTTCAGTGAAATTAGGAGACATGGTAGCCGATTTACTCTTTCTGGCATTAAAAAGGAATATTTTAATTGGAAAATAAGAGGGAAAAGTGCTCCATGATTAAAATAATAATAAAATAAGGCTCTAGAATGATCCATGAGATATATAAAATAAAATGAGGAGTCCATTGAGGGATATATTAGATTTGATATATTTTCTTTTATTTGAGGTTGAGAACCCAATTCTCTACTCCATTGGTAGCCCTAGGATAGAAACCCTCGGGTATGTTTTCGAGTGTTGGATGGAAACCCAACTCTCTTTGAGGAGACTTCATTCAGGAATTTCACATAACTTCAGGGATAGTGGAGTGAGGATCATTCAGATTCTCAATTGGTGCTTCATTCAGTTGATTCAGTGGCAACTGTTGTTGGAGGTAGAATGTAGATGTTCAATTTTGGTGGAGGTTTGGTGCAACATTGCGACAGATTATTGTGGCCAGCTCTATTTCAGTTATCTCGGCTATTTCTTATTTCAGCATGTAAACCCCATTTTATATTATAATAAAGCTGAGTTTGTTTCCTACATTATGGTGTTCTGGAATTGCATGTGTTGGTATGTATTATTGCATGGAAATCTTTTGTTAATAAAATGTTGATTTTCTGATAATCGTTGGGTTAGTAAAATTTCTGCAAAAATAGATGAAATATCCCATTTGGGATATTACACATTTAGTGCTACTCTCAATCATGGAAGATATTGAAAACTCTTCATACGATGAAATTTGGATAAAATGCGACAATAGAAGTGCGTGATTTTCTCTTGATTATAGAGATGTATATGAGGGATAGGGGTTACTATGTGAATAATGTCAGTGAACCTAGACAACTCCTGACCCTGGTTAACCAGGTGGCTAGGTTTATTGCATAGGGCACATGGGAAGTGACGTTTATACCTTGCCCTACTGGGGCATGTTAGTCATCCATAATTTTCGCTATCCAAATATGACTAAGTATCAGTTCTAGATTTCTAGAAACAAAGTTCATAAACATTGTGAGTTCTAGAAATCTCACTACCTTCATTATCCTTAAGATATTTCTTTTCACTATTTCATCATCCCATCATGTCAATTCTTAGCTCACCCATCCTAGAAGACCCATCATGGGCTCATGTCACTCATTTTGTCTTTGTTGTGTCACCTTTGGCCTCAACCCTCTATTTTGTTTTTCCTAATTCCTCCATTGTCCATCTAGGGTTTTTAAGGGCATTTTTTCTTGGTTTCATGACCTCCATGGTTAAAAATCAACAAGGCTTATGTATTGATGCTCTTACAACTCCTAATATCCTTAATATACCTTCATAAACATTTCCCATCACTCCTATCCCTCAAATTCATCATTTGTCTACAAAACCTAGTCTATGGCCACAATTTGACACTTTTTAAGGCTAGGCTTGTGTTTTTCCATTTTGGACTCCTCCTCACTAAATCCTTGAAATTCCACTTTCCCCTAATCTCTAACATCTATTCCTATCCCCCAAAATTTCCCCAAGAAATTAGACAACCTTTAACCCCTTCATTCCCCTCCCTCTACAAGGCAGTCCTAAATACCCTACCCCAAACCCTAAATTCCTCTTCCAACTAAGCTAGGGTTTGCAATGGAAAATATGCATAAGATCAGAAGATCCATATGTTATGTCATATCAATAATCATGAAGCCATACCAACTCATAAACATCATGCCTCCATCATTTTCCAAGAATTCATTCCAAGGGCCTAGTAATTTGCCACACCTAGGGCTAGTTTTTCTTAAAGATATGTTTCTGACCAAACAGAGATAAATTTGGAAAAAGTGAGAGCATTTTTTATCCATAATAAGGCCAAGAAGGAAAACCTCCTTCATTTTTTACACAGGTATCATGGTTTGGGAGCAATATAAAAAACACAGGTGTCCCAGGAGAATTTCTGCACTGCTGGAGTGACCTTAGAAAAATATGGTTCTCTCACAACTGGAGTGTCCAAATGACTTGCTTGATGAGTCAAAAGACAACTAGAATTGAATAGATTTACAATAAGCTATCATGAGCTCAATTTGCAGTTAAGGAAGGCCTCAAAAATTTGTCTGCACTAGAACTCTGCATTTATGCACCAACACTCAGTGATTTTTTACCAGTCTTGGGAAACTCAACTTTTGACAGGGAAAATAAACTCAAATCATAGAAAAATGGTATATTTGGAATGTAGACTCAACGCGATTTCCAAATAGCTATCACGGAGCTCATTCTGACACCGGGAAGGCCTCCAAATTCCCTCTGCAAATTGGTGCTACGCACAGACGGAGTGGCACTGCGCACAGAGGAAATTAGGCCAGAATTGCCAAAAATTGGTCAAATCTTATTTTGACCAATTTCTGGCCCAAAGCTTGGCCCAATTTTCTCAAAAAAGGCCAAAAATTCGATTTTTTACCTCCAAATCTCCTGAAATCAGTCAAGCAAGAGTTTAATGAGCAAGAAGATGATGATGACATAGATGAGAGTGATGAATATGACAGTCAAAAATCAGTAAATCAATCTCATGTGTAGAAAAGAGTGTTGATGATGAATAGGGTGAGGACCAAGAAAATTATGAAGAAAACAATGAAGGTGACAGTCAGCAAGAGAGTGCACATGACAACCAAGAGGAAGATGTGTTTGAATATGATAGTGAGCACAATGATAGTAAAAGCAATGCTGAAATAAATGAAGGCAATGAAAATAAAACAGAGTTTGAAGATGAAGGCATTGACAAAGGTAGTGGCACAAATGAAATAGTCAGTGATGAGCAAGGGAATAGTCATGACAGTCATGACAGTTGTCATGACTGTCATGACACAAATCAGCCTTTGAATGAAGAAGAAACTCAAAGTGACAATGCTAGAAGTGACAGAGAGGAGGACCTCAGTGAAGGATAGAGCCAAAATGAGGCAAGTGAGGAGGGTAGTGATTAGTTTAAAGGCCAAGATGGTAGTGAAGAAAATATTGAGGAAAAAAATGATGATGATGAGGCTAAAGGTCAAAAAATCAGTGACCCAATGGAGCATGAAGTGACTCATGAAAGCCATGACAGAGATGAAAAGGCTTGTGACATCGCCAAGGATCAAGGCACCCTCATCACTCCTCTCACATTCACCTACCACAGAGGCAAAAGAAATGTGTTTGTTGGGGAAAGTGGAATTTCAAGAATTTAGTGAGGGGAAGGAGTCCAAAAGGGAAAAACATAGGCCTAGTCTTAAAAAGTGTCAAATTGTGGCCATAGACTAGGTTTTGTAGAAAAATGATGAATTTGAGGGATAGGAGTGATGGGAAATGTTTATGAAGGTATATTAAGGATAGGAGAAGGTGTAATAGCATCAATATACAATTCTTGTTGATGTTTAACCATGGAGGTCATGAAACCAAGAAAAAATGCCCTTAAAAACCCTAGATGGACAATGGAGGAATTAGGCAAAACAAAATAGAGTGCCGACGCCAAAGGTGACACAAAAAAGACAAAATGAGTGACATGAGCCCATGATGGGTCTTCTGGGATGGGTGAGCTAAGCATTGACATGATGGGATGATGAAATAGTGAAAATTTTTATCTTAAGGATAATGAAGGTAGTGAGATTTCTAGAACTCACAATGTTTATGAACTTTGTTTCTAGAAATCCAAAACCAATACTTAGTCATCTTTGGATAGTGAAAATTATGGATGACTAAAAGTGGTTCCACTTGGGGAGGGTAGCTCCTTTTCAGGAGGTGTCTAGAACTTTCAGATCTCTGGCTTGATGGAGACGAGTGCCTCATCCATTGGGCATGTTTTTACCTCTTTTCTCTTGTTGATGCTTGCTCGAAGCTATGATCTCAACAATCTGAAAGACATGATTAGCTCAACTTCTTATCTACCTACCCAACCTACTTGCCTATCATTTTTTCTTCTTTAGGTTCACTTGGACTAGCTACCTTGACATCTTTGTTTTTGAAAGCAAAACAAACTATCTACTTGTACCTTATTTCTTCCCGAAGCTTAGATTATGCTAATGAACTCCTTTGATTCTCTACCTATACTATTCAACTGTCAAGGTTAAACTGTTTGACAGGATTTATTCAGTAAGCTAAAAACATGAAATTGAAAACATGGCTAAATCAAGATTAGACAATATGACTTACCATGGGTTTGTGGCATAAAAACAAGCTGCACATAAATTTTATTTTTGTACAAAATAAAACTAGAAAATTCAGAGCTATGATACATCGTTTGCTATTCATCCCTATTTTTCTCCTTGGTTATGTTTTGAGCATGTGGAACCAGTATCTTTCTACCTAATCTATCTTTTGACAAGTCAAGCTTGAATAATTTGACCAACCATCTTTCACTAACTTATCAACAATAAATATAAAACATGTTTCAGCCATGATTAGGCTAGATAACTAAACAAGAATTTTTGTCACAAGTAGTGGCGTTTAGGCTTGCACACTTTCAGGATTACTATTTTTTTTGGGTATGGGTTGTACCTCTTTTCAAATCTGCCCTCTTTTTCATTATTTCTATGTTTTTGAGTTTTTTCTCTCTTTTTTCAAAAGAATCTAAATTTAAAATATGCTCAAAGGATGAGCTTATTTGCATTCCTATCTATTCTAATCTAAACTATACATGATATACATTCAGCTGGTGAACTCTTTTTTCCAATACAAATAGTCAAGCAGATGATTCCATGAGGGATCTTGGTTTAGCTCCTTGAGTATGTTGGACAATTGAAAAGGGCCACTCCCATCTTACTTTATTTTGAATAGTGGTGCCTAAAATTCTCTTTAAACCTTGCATCGAACTGCTCTTAACATATTTCATTTCCTCTTCAAATGTCTTTAATAAATCAGCAAAGGGATCTTGAAACAATACCTGAATGTGAAGATTTGGAAAATAAGTTTGATCTAGGCCTGCTTCTTCCTCCACTTGGATGAGCTTAGGAATCTTTTGGGAAAGAAACTCTTCCTCTTCCTCATGATCATCTGAACTGATATACTCATCATAGATTCCAATATTATCCTTCAACAAACCTGATGGGTTTTGACTGAGTGGGCTGGGTTCTATGTGAAAACCACCATGTTGATGAGTAAGAGCACTCCTTAGCAACAAATCTTCTTGAGAAATAAGGGCAACAACTTTCTTGTGATCATCAATTTTCAAGCCTTCATTTTCTTCCAATTTTTCTAATCTTTCCTCATCACTATCATAGTTTCTATGCATTGGTTGGTTATCTTTATCAAGTTGATGAAACTGAGCTTCCTCCCAAAAACCAAGTGTTGAATACTCTGCAAATTTAGCTTGGAAAGCATTATCATTATCAACATATTTATCAAACCTTGGAGAATCATCAATATAATTAATGTCACCAAATGTAAATATTTGACTATCAGATTGTTTCTCTTTGAATTGATCTATAAATCCATTTTTTGCTATGTGATAGTTACAATTAGGAGGAAAATAAGTAGAGGCCGACTGCATGTTTATAAGTTGATCTGTCTCTTCTTCAATTAAAAAGGGAGGCATTTTTATCTTTCTTTGGATATAACAACAACAGTCCTCTTTCTCTTGGGAAGGTTGATTTAGAGGATGAATGTCTTTTTGGGCCTCACCTAAGAGAGATGATGAATCATCATTTGTGCCTTTAGAGAGATCCTGTGGGTGCTCTTTCATTTCTTGATTGGTTTCATCCTCAACCAACCTTTCTTGATTTTTGTGAGAGTTAACTTGAGCATGAGTTTCATGAATAGCTGCTCAGAGGTCTTTAGGATGAAAATTTCCTTTTAAAATATGAAATGAATTAAAGCATAAGGGTAGAGACCCTAAAAGATTTGATTCCTTCTCTACTTTAGATTTTGTGATTTCAAGATGGCTCAAGGGAAAATTTGCTAGGTATGCAAAAGGGTTTGCATTATCTATCTTGTCCCTGATTGATTCTTTATAGAATTCCACCTTATTTCTATTTGCAATTTGCTTGTAATGCTCCCTTAGTAGTGAAGCAGAAGATGTAGGAAGGCATTAGGAATTAATTGACAACTTTCCGCACCTTCTTCTTTGCAACCTTGCTCAACCAGTATGTTTTGATAGCTATATTTGCATTGGAATGACTAATTTGGTTCTTCCCAAGAAAAAGGTACTGGCTGCTCTGAATAATTAGCACCAACTTCAACCTTGTACTTTTCCTCTTTCCTGCCAAGTATATGCATCATTTTGATGATTGTATCTGTCAACATCTCTAGATTTACCTCTGAAGATATCAGTTTCTCTTGAGCTACTTTTTCCTTCCTTATTTCTTCTAACTTTGCCTCTTTTTCTCGTACGCTGAATTCCATAGTAATTTCCATATTCTGCATTTCTTCCAGGTTTGAAGGGTCTTTTTCTCTTATCTAGAATTCCATCTCTAGGTCAAAATTACTTGGGTAGTGTAAGAGAGCCCACCCTAAAGGTGGATTTATCTTAGCAGGTATTGCATTGTATACCTTATTGAACCTGGCTGAAAAGTCTTGTACTATCTCCCCTGGTTGTATTTTTAAATGCTTGTATTCCTCTATGATGAGAACTTCATTTCCCATGATCACCCACCTATCTAGGAAGATTTAAGTGAATTGATGAAAATTGATAATGCTTGCAGCTGGAAGGTCCTTGAACCAACTCTTAATTTTTCCTTGTAATGATAAGACAAACATTATAATATGCACATCATCTCATTCTTTTCAAAACGGTCAAGTAAATTCTCAAGATTTTGAATGTGTTCTTCAGCGGTGACTTTTGAGCTTTCTCCATCAAATCTGGGTAATTTATTTGCAAGATTTGCAGGGAGGGCTTGGAAGATAGGAGGTAAAATCATAGGCTTGTATCTTTTTTGGACCTTTGTGGGCATAGGTAGTGTAAAAAGAGATTTATGACTGTTTGAGGTTTCAGCAAGAGTAGGAAAGGTAGCATGAGGCTCATGTTTTACTAGGTTTTCCACAGGTGAATTTGGGGTAAGCATGGGTGTATAAGTCTGCTCAAGGTCTGAAATTTGAGGCTTAGCATTTCGAGGCCTGAGATATTTCCAATGATCAATGTAGATCTCATCAGTCTATTCTTGATTAGGCTTAAGGTAGGATAGAACATAGTTATACATAAAAATAATAATTTCTTGAATCCAACTTAGGCTTGAATGCTCTTTCTTTCTAGGATGACTGGTCATGTTTTAGGTTCTTCCTCCAGTGGAGTCTTTAGGTATTATTGAGAGTTGTGGAGTCGTCAGGTGGATGATTTAAAATATCTTAAGGCAGATTGTTGTCCACCATCAGAAAATGAATACCAATCTAAGGATATTTGTGGGTTTTCTTAGGTCCTAAGGAATACTTAGATTGTCACTAACAAATAAGGTCCCACCGTGATTGCCAGAATGTTAGGGTCTCGTGATTTGGCAGATTCATAGACCAAATAACAAGGTAACATGGAGCCAAGCTTTGGAGTCCTAGGATATCACCTTCCTGGACTCAGAGAGGGCTCTCTCTATTGGGTGCAAAGGATGTGTTCTTTTTTCTCTAGGGTTTAGATTTTAGGCTAGTTGTTAAGTGTAGCGTTTTGATTGTTTTGGATGGGTAAGATGATAAAATGTAATGGGAGGAGTGAGAGGATGTCAAAGCCATTGGGCTATCGAGTCAAATGAAGTCAAGAGTGTCTAAATGATGAAACAGAGTGTACTGCAAGGCCAATTTAGCAAGGTTAATGGATCCTTAAGGTAATGTATGAGGTGTAGTGAACATTAAGTTTGGGAAAAGAATAAGAGGTTTTACCCATATATAGTTTGAAGCAACAACTCATGAGGTAGGGAAAACCATTAATCTCTATGAAGAATACTCAAACTGATAAACATATAAGATAAAAATTCCAGTGAAACATAGAAGAATTAGAACTCCTAACTTTAGAAATTCACCTTCAGATTTTGGGAAAACACATAAGATAAACAAATAACTCAATTTATGGAGAGGGAACTCCTAAAAAACATATATCAAGCTATTGGGAACTCTAAAAAAAGTTGGTAAGCATGGAAAAAGTGCAAGATTGAACGAGACCTCCTTGACTTAACCTAACAATCAATATTCCATAGAAAGGCTTCAAGATAGGGTTTTGAAAACTTCAAATAAGCAAGGAATATCATGAATCATACTTGTAAGCTAGCATAATAACCATACATGAAGCAAAAAAAAAAAAATTGGTGGACCTAAGGAGTAGTTAAGAATTCCTTAAGATGGCCAAAAGAGAAAACATCAAAGCTATAACAAACAGGAGGTTTGAGGTGCCTCAAAGAGCATGTCTAAACCTATACTTTTATGATCTATAACAGCCAAGAAGAATGAAAAAATTGAGGACAAGAAAACATTAACAAGTTAAGAAAACATCACCATTCACCAAGCTATGGAATCCTAGTTGATTTGGCCCAATTTTCTCAAAAAAGGCCAAAAATTCGAGTTTTTACCTCCAAATCTCCTGAAATCAGTCAAGCAAGAGTTTAATGAGCAAGAAGATGATGATGACATAGATGAGAGTGATGAATATGGCAGTCAAAAATCAGTAAATCAATCTCATGTGTAGAAAAGAGTGTTGATGATGAATAGGGTGAGGACCAAGAAAATTATGAAGAAAACAATGAAGGTGACAGTCAGCAAGAGAGTGCACATGAAAACCAAGAGGAAGATGTGTTTGAATATGATAGTGAGCACAATGATAGTAAAAGCAATGCTGAAATAAATGAAGGCAATGAAAATAAAACAGAGTTTGAAGATGAAGGCATTGACAAAGGCAGTGGCACAAATGAAACAGTCAGTGATGAGCAAGGGAATAGTCATGACGGTCATGACAGTTGTCATGACTGTCATGACACAAATCAGCCTTTGAATGAAGAAGAAGCTCAAAGTGACAATGCTAGAAGTGACAGAGAGGAGGACCTCAGTGAAGGACAGATCCAAAATGAGGCAAGTGAGGAGGGTAGTGATTAGTTTAAAGGCCAAGATGGTAGTGAAGAAAATATTGAGGAAAACAATGATGATGATGAGGCTAAAGGTCAACAAATCAGTGACCCAATGGAGCATGAAGTGACTCATGAAAGCCATGACAGAGATGAAAAGGCTTGTGACATCGCCAAGGATCAAGGCACCCTCATCACTCCTCTCACATTGACCTACCACAGAGGCAAAAGAAATGTGTTTGTTGCCTCAAAAAGGAAAAGGGCCATCTCTCCTCTAGTTAACAAGCACAAAGAAAAAGGCAAAGAAAAAAAGGGAAAGGGTGAGCAGTAGGTAAAGGTAAGGAGAAGCAAAAGGATCAAGAAGACTCCTCAAGAACCTCAATTCATTGATCTAGATAGTGACAATGAGGACAAGGAGATGACCACTAGATTGCTTCTCTTGGAGAAAGATGCACAACTTCAGGAGTGGGAAAGATACTTTGAGATGGCACAATGTGTCATCCACTATTAAAAATAAGAACATAAGCATTCAAAGGAGGTAAAGAGAGGCCTTACCCTACAAAAGGAAATGACCAAGCATTATGCAAGGAAAAACATGCTTGCTTGTGCGAAACTGAAGAAGGCCCTCATGGATCTAGAAGACCTAAAAAGAGAAAAAGTGCATGACAGCCTTGGAGTTTTGGGTGAGGCTTCTCAAATGGTGTCCAAGGCCTCTTGAGGGACCTCTCCACAAATTTTGAGGAAAATTGGACAATTTTTTGTTTTTTCTAAATTTTGACCCCTCTATAAGCAACACCCTAAGAGCTATGCACAACATTGGTGCAAACTCAGCTCTAAAATTTTTCATTTTTGGATTTATTACATCACTAGTAGTCTTCTCACCAATTTTAAGATCAATTGGAGCATTTTTACCCCCTCAAAAGGTCAAAAAACATCAAAAATTTGACCTTTCTGCCTCATTTTCAGACCAAGCGCTGCGCATAGACCAGTGTTGGGAGATTTCATTTTTGGACAGGTAACTTTCATCCACTCAGAAAAAATAAATCATTTCTAGAAAGTAGACTCATCAGGCTTTCGAATGAGCCATTACGGAGCCAAATTCGGTGTCGGGAAGGGCTCCAAAAATGCAGCTACAAGAGACCCTATTTTCTGCTGAAGTGGCACTGCACACAGAGGCTGCCTAGTGTGTTTTGGACCAAAAGTCAACAAAACACACTCATTTATTGAAAATAGATATTTTTGAGTTTTTTGAGGCAAATTAAGCTAGAATTAGGTGCAAATAGTTATTTTAGCATTTATTTCTTGGGATATTATGTGCCTTGGCCCTTGCATGGTCTCTTGGCCATAAATGATATTTATGACTATATTTGACATTTTTCTACCACATTTAGGGTTTTAGTCCTCATTTTCTCCATAAATAGAGCATGAGGCCCCTATGTTTTTTGTTTCCATTTGATGAGCTTGAAGAGAAATATACGTGGTTTCATGAGCTTGGAGAAGAAATTGGTTTTGTGAAGTGGATGAATGCCTTGTTTGGCTTGATGATGGAGAAGCTTGTTTGCAGGATTCCATAGCTTGGTGAATGGTGATGTTTTCTTAACTTGTTAATGTTTTCTTGTCCTCATTTTTTTTCATTCTTCTTGGCTATTATAGATCATAAAAGTATAGGTTTAGACATGTTCTTTGAGGCACCTCAAACCTCCTGTTTGTTATAGCTTTGATGTTTTCTCTTTTGGCCATCTTAAGGAATTCTTAACTACTCCTTAGGTCCACCAAAATTTGTTTTTTTCTTCATGTATGGTTATTATGCTATCTTACAAGTATGATTCATGATATTCCTTGCTTATTTGAAGTTTTCAAAACCCTATCTTGAAGCCTTTCTATGGAATATTGATTGTTAGGTTAAGTCAAAGAGGTCTCGTTCAATCTTGCACTTTGTCCATGCTTACCAACTTGTTTTAGAGTTCCCAATAGCTTGATATATGTTTTTTAGGAGTTCCCTCTCCATAAATTGAGTTATTTGTTTATCTTATATGTTTTCCCAAAATCTGAAGGTGAATTTCTAAAGTTAGGAGTTCTAATGCTTCTATGTTTCACTGGAATTTTTATCTTATATGTTTATCAGTTTGAGTATTGTTCATAGAGATTAATGGTTTTCCCTACCTCATGAGTTTTTTCTTCAAACTATATATGTGTAAAACCTCTTATTCTTTTCCCAAACTTAATGTTCACTACACCTCATACATCACCTTAAGGATCCATTAACCTTGCTAAATTGGCCTTGCAGTACACTCTGTTTCATCATTTAGACACTCTTGACTTCATTTGACTCGATAGCCCAATGGCTTTGACATCCTCTCACTCCTCCCATTACATTTTATCATCTTACCCATCCAAAACAATCAAAACGCTACACTTAACAACTATCCTAAAATCTAAACCCTAGAGCAAAAAGAACACATCCTTCGCACCCAATAGAGAGATCCCTCTCTGAGTCCAGGAAGGCTAGATCCTAGGACTCCAAAGCTTGGCTCCATGTTACCTTGTCATTTGGTCTATGAATCTACCAAATCACGGGACCCTAACATTCTGGAAATCACGGTGGGACCTTATTTGTTAGTGACAATCTAAGTATTCCTTAGGACCTAAGAAAACCCACAAATATCCTTAGATTGGTATTCATTTTCTGATGGTGGACAACAATCTGCCTTAAGATATTTTAAATCATCCACCTGATGACTCCACAACTCTCAATAAGACCTAAAGACTCCACTGGAGGAAGAACCTAAAACATGACCAGTCATCCTAGAAAGAAAGAGCATTCAAGCCTAAGTTGGATTCAAGAAATTATTATTTTTATGTATAACTATGTTCTATCCTACTTTAAGCCTAATCAAGAATAGACTGATGAGATCTAAATTGATCATTGGAAATATCTCAGGCCTCGAAATGCTAAGCCTCAAATTTCAGACCTTGAGCAGACTTATACACCCGTGCTTACCCCAAATTCACCTGTGGAAAACCTAGTGAAACATGAGCCTCATGCTACCTTTCCTACTCTTGCTGAAACCTCAAACAGTCATAAATCTCTTTTTACACTACCTATGCCCACAAAGGTCCAAAAAAGATACAAGCCTCTGATTTTACCTCCTATCTTCCAAGCCCTCCCTGCAAATCTTGCAAATAAATTACCCAGATTTGATGGAGAAAGCTCAAAAGTCACCGCTGAAGAACACATTCAAAATTTTGAGAATTTACTTGACCGTTTTGAAATAGAATGAGATGATGTGCATATTATAATGTTTGTCTTATCATTACAAGGAAAAATTAAGATTTGGTTCAAGGACCTTCCAGCTGCAAGCATTATCAATTTTCATCAATTCACTTAAATCCTCCTAGATAGGTGGGTGATCATGGGAAATGAAGTTCTCATCATAGAGGAATACAAGCATTTAAAAATACAACCAAGGGAGACAGTACAAGAATTTTTCAGCCAGGTTCAATAAGGTATACAATGCAATACCTGCTAAGATAAATCCACCTTTAGGGTGGGCTCTCTTACACTACCCAAGTACTTTTGACCCAGAGATGGAATTCCAGATAAGAGAAAAAGACCCTTCAAACCTGGAAGAAATGCAGAATATGGAAATTACTACGGAATTCAGCGTACTAGAAAAAGAGGCAAAGTTAGAAGAAATAAGGAAGGAAAAAGTAGCTCAAGAGAAACTGATATCTTCAGAGGTAAATCTAGAGATCTTGACAGATACAATCATCAAAATGATGCATATACTTGGCAAGAAAGAGGAAAAGTACAAGGCTGAAGTTGGTGCTAATTATTCAGAGCAGCCAGTACCTTTTTCTTGGGAAGAACCAAATCAGTCATTCCAATGCAAATATAGCTATCAAAACATACTGGTTGAGCAAGGTTGCAAAGAAGAAGGTGCGGAAAGTTGTCAATTAATTCCTAATGCCTTCCTACATCTTGTGCTTCACTACTAAGGGAGCATTACAAGCAAATTGCAAATAGAAATAAGGTGGAATTCTATAAAGAATCAATCAGGGACAAGATAGATAATGCAAACCCTTTTGCATACCTAGCAAATTTTCCCTTGAGCCATCTTGAAATCACAAAATCTAAAGTAGAGAAGGAATCAAATCTTTTAGGGTCTCTACCCTTATGCTTTAATTCATTTCATATTTTAAAAGGAAATTTTCATCCTAAAGACCTCTTAGCAGCTATTCATGAAACTCATGCTCAAGTTAACTCTCACAAAAATCAAGAAAGGTTGGTTGAGGATGAAACCAATCAAGAGATAAAAGAGCACCCACAGGATCTCTCTAAAGGCACAAATGATGATTCATCATCTCTCTTAGGTGAGGCCCAAAAATACATTCATCCTCTAAATCAACCTTCCCAAGAGAAAGAGGACTGTTGTTGTTATATCCAAAGAAAGATAAAAATGCCTCCCTTTTTAATTGAAGAAGAGACAGATCAACTTATAAACATGCAGTCGGCCTCTACTTATTTTCCTCCTAATTGTAACTATCACATAGCAAAAAATGGATTTATAGATCAATTCAAAGAGAAAAAATCTGATAGTCAAATATTTACAGTTGGTGACATTAATTATATTGATGATTCTCCAAGGTTTGATCAATATGTTGATAATGATAATGTTTTCCAAACAGAAGCTAAATTTGCAGAGTATTCAACACTTGGTTTTTGGGAGGAAGCTCAGTTTCATCAACTTGAGAAAGATAACCAAGCAATGCATAGCAGCTATGATAGTGATGAGGAAAGATTAGAAAAATTGGAAGAAAATGAAGGCTTGAAAATTGATGATCACAAGAAAGTTGCTGCTCTTATTTCTCAAGAAGATTTGTTGCCAAGGAGTGCTCTTACTCATCAACATGGTGGTTTTCACATAGAACTCAGCCCACTCAGTCACAACCCATCAGGTTTGTTGAAGGATAATATTGGAATCTATGATGAGTATATCAGTTCAGATGATCATGAGGAAGAGGAAGATTTTCTTTCCCAAAAGAGTCCTAAGCTCATCCAAGTGGAGGAAGAAGCAGGCCTAGATCAAACTTATTTTCCAAATCTTCACATTCAGGTATTGTTTCAAGATCCCTTTGCTGATTTATTAAAGACATTTGAAGAGGAAATGAAATATGTTAAGAGCAGTTCGATGCAAGGTTTAAAGAGAATTTTAGGCACCACTATTCAAAATAAAGTAAGATGGGAGTGGCCCTTTTCAATTGTCCAACATACTCAAGGAGCTAAACCAAGATCCCTCATGGAATCATCTACTTGACTATTTGTATTGGAAAAAAGAGTTCACCAGCTGAATGCATATCATGTATAGTTTAGATTAGAATAGATAGGAATGCAAATAAGCTCATCCTTTGAGCATATTTTAAATTTAGATTCTTTTGAAAAAAGAGAGAAAAAACTCAAAAACATAGAAATAATGAAAAAGAGGGCAGATTTGAAAAGAGGTACAACCCATACCTAAAAAAATAGTAATCCTGAAAGTGTGCAAGCCTAAACGCCACTACTTGTGACAAAAATTCTTGTTTAGTTATCTAGCCTAATCATGGCTGAAACATGTTTTATATTTATTGTTGATAAGTTAGAGAAAGATGGTTGGTCAAATTATTCAAGCTTGACTTGTCAAAAGATAGATTAGGTAGAAAGATACTGGTTCCACATGCTCAAAACATAACCAAGGAGAAAAATAGGGATGAATAGCAAACGATGTATCATAGCTCTGAATTTTCTAGTTTTATTTTGTACAAAAATAAAATTTATGTGCAGCTTGTTTTTATGCCACAAACCCAAGGTAAGTCATATTGTCTAATCTTGATTTAGCCATGTTTTCAATTTCTTGTTTTTAGCTTAGTGAATAAATCCTGTCAAACAGTTTAACCTTGACAGTTGAATAGTATAGGTAGAGAATCAAAGGAGTTCATTAGCATAATCTAAGCTTTGGAAAGAAATAAGGTACAAGTAGATAGTTTGTTTTGCTTTCAAAAACAAAGATGTCAAGGTAGCTAGTCCAAGTGAACCTAAAGAAGAAAAAATGATAGGCAAGTAGGTTGGGTAGGTAGATAAGAAGTTGAGCCAATCATGTCTTTCAGATTGTTGAGATCATAGCTTCGAGCAAGCATCAACAAGAGAAAAGAGGTAAAAACATGCCCAATGGATGAGGCACTCGTCTCCATCAAGCCAGAGATTTGAAAGTTCTAGACACCTCCTGAAAAGGAGCTACCCTCCCCAAGTGGAACCACTTTTAGTCATCCATAATTTTCACTATCCAAAGATGACTAAGTATTGGTTTTGGATTTCTAGAAACAAAGTTCATAAACATTGTGAGTTCTAGAAATCTCACTACCTTCATTATCCTTAAGATAAAAATTTTCACTATTTCATCATCCCATCATGTCAATGCTTAGCTCACCCATCCCAGAAGATCCATCATGGGCTCATGTCACTCATTTTGTCTTTGTTGTGTCACCTTTGGCGTCGGCACTCTATTTTGTTTTGCCTAATTCCTCCATTGTCCATCTAGGGTTTTTAAGGGCATTTTTTCTTGGTTTCATGACCTCCATGGCTAAACATCAACAAGAATTGTATATTGATGCTATTACACCTCCTCCTATCCTTAATATACCTTCATAAACATTTCCCATCACTCCTATCCCTCAAATTCATCATTTTTCTACAAAACCTAGTCTATGGCCACAATTTGACACTTTTTAAGACTAGGCCTATGTTTTTCCCTTTTGGACTCCTTCCCCTCACCAAATTCTTGAAATTCCACTTTCCACCACTCCCTAACATCTATCCCTATCCCCCAAAATTTCCCCAAGGATTTAGACAAAACTTAACCCCTTCATTCCCCTCTCTCTACAAGGCGGTCCTAAATCCCCTACCCCAAACCCTAAATTCCTCTTCCAACTAAGCTAGGGTTTGCAATGGAAAAGAGGCATAAGAGTAGAAGATCCATATGTAAGGTCATATCAGCAATAATGAAGCCATACCAACTCATAAAAATCACGCCTCCATCATTTTCCAAGAATTAATTCCAAGGGCCTAGTCATTTGCCACACCTAGGGCCAGTTTTTGTTAAAAATATGTTTCTAACCAAAAAAAGATAAATTTTTCAAATGTGAGAGAGGTTGTTTTCCATCATAAGGCCAAGAAGAAAAATTTTCCTTCAGTTTTTACACATGTATCATGGTTTGGGAGAAATATAAAAAACACAGGTGTCCCAGGAGAATTTCTGCACTACTGGAGTGACCTTAGGAAAATAAGGTTTTCTCACAGCTAGAGTGTCCAAATGACTTCCTTGATGCATCAAACGACAACTATACTTGATAATATTTCCAATTAGCTATCATGAGCTCAATCTGGAGTTAAGGACGGCCTCCAAAAGTTGTCTACACCAGAACTCTACATTTATGCACCATCACTCAATAATTTTTTACCAGTCTTTGGAAACTCACCTTTTGACAGGGAAAATAAACTCCAATCAGAGAAAACATGGTGTATTTGGACACTATACTCATCAATATTTCCAATGAGCTATCATGGAGCTCATTCCGACACTGGGAAGGCCTCCAAATGCCCTCTGCAAATTGGCGCTATGAACAGACGGAGTGGCACTGTGCAGAGAGGAAATTAGGCCAGAATTGCCAAAAATTGGTCAAAATCAATATTTTTTGGGAAGATGGACAAAAATTATCTAATGATGACAAAATTCCTCCTTCATAATAGCATATGGCATGAAAAAGGGTTTCAAGCTGCCTTCCAGGGTTTGGCAAAGATGCATTAACTCCACATCATCAAGGGTTGAAAGGGTAAAGAGTATTGGTACAAAAGTATGAGTTTTCAAAAGGTAAGATCAGAGGTCTCAAAAATATCAAAGGAGGTAGAGAAAGGGCACTGTATACCACTTCACCAAAGGGTAAGGAATATCAGTGCAAAGGCCAGAAGATTCAAAGGTACAGCCAGAGGTCTTAATGGAGGATCAAAGAATACAAGATGAGGTAAAAATGCCTAAAGAGTTAAATAGGATAAGCATGGTTTTCACCATTGAAGAAGAAAGGTGTTGAAACTCCAAAAGGTAGTAATCAAAGGAAAAAGGTTGTGTAGGAACTTGCAAGAACCCATGGAAAGGCTCAAAAATAGTTTTCTCACCTCCCTCACTAGACATACATCATTTGCAGGCTGATCAAAGGAACAAAAATGTAACTGGTCCAAGAGCAGTAAAGCCTCCAAGATGGTTTCTTTATCAAGAGCATATTCTGCAAGAGATAGATCAACCCTGACTGACACTTATGTAGGACTGCTACCAAGGGTTACCTACAGGAAAATTGGTAAGGAAAAATAAACCCAAATGTATCTCATAATGGTGGTACACATGAAAACCAAAGGAGTCATTGACATCACCTGCTAGGGTTTTCACATTAAGAAGTTTTTTTTCCATTGATTCACAGTGAGACACATGATAGAGTGACAGTCAAAGGAAAATATGTAAAATAACCACACATCTACTATTTGCAAATATTGAAACATCATGAAAAGGTTCATGTTTACAGATCAGGGTAAAGAACACAATTTGAGCTGGTTAAAGGGTTTGTGAGCAAAGAGAGTGACATAAGAATGCTTCAGAAAGGCAAAAAGGGTCATATTTTTAACTCTGCCACCTATAGGACCAACAGGCCAAGAAAGCACAGTGAAAAAGATAAGAAGAAAATAAACATTGGGATAGTGGGTTTTGGCATAAATTCATTTTTCAAAAATATTATAAGGGTCTCCTTGACCTCTCCCCTACTTCATATTCGTCATTACAAAAAAGAAGAAAGCTGTTGAAAGCAAGTTTTTAAGGTTTTTTCTGCAAACTGGGTCAAAAATTCAGACGTTGCGCACCAAGGTCAGTGCTATGCACTTGGCCATTGGTGCTACGTACAGGCGAGGTGGCCACAATTTAAATTTACAATGTGCTGCGCACCAGGAGGGCGGCGCTACACACATGCCTAGAATGGCCCGAATGCCCACACATTCACCCAACGCTGTGCTCTGACAGGACTGACAGGCTCGACCTGACCTGAACATGTAGTTAGGCAGGCACTACGCACCTCGGCAGGCACTACGCATAGACAGAGCTTGGCCCAATTTTCTCAAAAGAGGCCCAAAATTCAAGTTTTTACCTCCAAATCTTCTAAAATAAGTCAAGAAAGAGCTTATTGAGCAAGAAGATGATGATGACATAGATGAGAGTGATGAATATGGGAGTCAAAAAGAGGAAGACAGTGAGCAATTTGAGCAAAACAATGATAATAATGATATCACTAAATCAATCACAAGTCTAGAAAACAGTTTTGATGTTGAACAGGGTGAGGACCAAGAAAATTATGAATAAAATAATGAAGGTGACAATCAACAAGAGAGTGCATAAGACAACCAAGAGGAAGATGTGTTTGAATATGATAGTGAGCACAATGATAGTAAAAACAATGCTGAAATGAATGAAGGCAATGAAAATAAAACAGATTTTGAAGATGAAGGCATTGACCAAGGCCGTGGCACAAATGAAACAGTTAGTGATGAGCAAGGGAATAGCCATGGCAGTCATGGCAGATGGCATGACTGTCATGAACAAATCAGCCTCTGAATGAAGAAGAAACTCAAAGTGACAATGTTGGAAGTGAAAGAGAGGAGGACCTCAGTGAAGGACAGAGCCAAAATGAGGCAAGTGAGGAGGGTAGTGATCAATTTAAAGGCCAAGATGGCAGTGAAGAAAATAGTGAGGAAAAAAATGATGATGATGAGGCTAAAGGTCAACAAATCAGTGACTCAATGGAGCATGAAGTGACTCAGGAAATCCATGATAGAGATGAAAAGGCTTGTGACATCGCCAAGGATCAAGGCACCCTCATCACTCCTCTCACACGCACCTACCACAGAGGCAAAAGAAATGTGTTTGCTGCCTCAAAAAGGCAAAGGGCCATCTCTCCTCTAGCTATCAAGCATAAAGAAAAAGGCAAAGAAAATAAGGACAAAGGTGAGCAACAGGTAAAGGTAAGGAGAAGTAAAGGGATCAAGCAGACTCCTCAAGAACCTCAATTCATTGATCTAGACAGTGACAATGAGGACAAGGAAATGACCACTAGATTTCTTCTCTTGGAGAAAGATGCATAGCTTCAGGGGTGGGAAAGAGACTTTGAGATGGCACAATGTGTCATCCACTATTACAAAGAATAACATAAGAATTTCAAGGAGGTAAAGATAGGCCTTGCCCTACAAAAGAAAATGACCAAGCATTATGCAAGGAAAAACATGCTTGCTTGTGCCAAGCTGAAGAAGGCCCTCATGGAGCTAGAAGACCTAAAAAGAGAAAACATTCATGAAATCCTTAGAGTTTTGGTTGAGGCTGCTCAACAAGTGTCCAAGACCTCTTGAGGGACCTCTCCACAAATTTTGAGGCAAATTGGACAATTTTTTGTTTTTTCCAAATTTTGACCCCTCTATGCACGACACCCTAGGTGCTACGCACAACATTGGTGAAACATCAGCTCTCAAAGTTTGTATTTTTGGATTTCCCACATCACCAACAGTATTCTCACCAATTTCAGATCATTTGGAGCATTTTTACCCCCTCAAAAGGTCAAAAAATATAAAAAGATTGACCTTTCTGCCTCATTTCTAGACCAGACGCTGCACATAGAGGAATGTTGGGAGATTTGATTTTTGGATAGGTAAATTTCATCCACTCAACACAACTCAAGAAGTTATAGAAATTAGACTCATCAGGCTTTCCAACGAGCCATCACGGAGCCAAATCTGGTGTCAGGAAGGGGTCGAAAACTCAGCTATAAGAGACCCTATTTTCTACTGAAGTGGTGGTGCGCATAGAGGCTGCCTAGTGTGTTTTGGACCAAAGTCAACAAAACACACTCATTTATTTCAAATAGATATTTTTGACTTTTTTGAGGAAAATTAAGCTATAATTAGGTGCAAATAGTTAATTTTAGCATTTATTTCTTGGGATATTATGTGCCTTGGGCCTTGCATGGTCTCTTGGCCATAAATGATATTTATGACTATATTTGACATTTTCCTACCACATTTAGGGTTTTGGTCCTCATTTTCTCCATAAATAGAGCATGAGGCCCCTATTTGTTTTGTTTCCATTTGATGAGCTTGAAGAGCAATATACATGGTTTCATGAGCTTGGAGAAGAAATTGATTTTGTGAAGTGGATGAATGGCTTGTTTGGCTTGATGATGGAGAAGCTTGTTTGAGGATTCCAAGCTTGGTGAATGGTGATGTTTTCTTAAATTGTTAAAGTTTTCTTGTCCTCATTTTATTTCATTCTTCTTGGCTGCTATAGATTATGAAAGTATAGGTTGAGACATGCTCTTTGAGGCACCTCAAACCACCTGTTTGTTATAGCTTTGATGTCTTCCTCTTTTAGCCATCTTATGGAATTCTTGAATGCTCCTTAGGTCCACCAAAATTTGTTTTTTGCTTCATGTATGGTTAGTATGCTAGCTTACAAGTATGATTCATGGTATGCCCTGCTTATTTGAAGTTTTCAAAACCCTATCTTGAAGCCTTTCTGTGGAATATTGATTGTTAGGTTAAGTCAAAGAGGTATCGTTCGATCTTGCCCTTTGTCCATGCTTACCATCTTGTTTCAGAGTTCCCAATAGCTTGATACATGTTGTTTAGGAGTTCCCTCTCCATAAATTGAGTTATTTGTTTATCTTATGTGTTTTCCCAAAATCTGAAGGTGAATTTCTAAAGTTGGGAGTTCTAATGCTTCTATGTTTCACTGGAATGTTTATCTTATATGTTTATCAGTTTGAGTATTGTTCATAGAGATTAATGGTTTTCCCTACCTGATGCGTTGTTGCTTCAAACTATATATGTGTAAGACCTCTTAGTCTTTTCCCAAACTTAATGTTCACTACACCTCATACGTCAACTTAAGGATCCATTAACCTTGCTAAATGGGCCTTGTAGTACACTCTGTTTCATCATGTAGACACTCTTGACTTCATTTGACTCCATAGCCCAATGGCTTTGACATCCTCTCACTCCTCCTCTTACATTTGACCATCTTACCCATCCAAAACAATCAAAACCCTACACTTAACAACTAGCCTAAAATATAAACCCTAGAGTAAAAATAACACATCCTTTGCACCCAATAGAGAGAGCCCTCTCCGAGTCCAGGAGGGCTAGATCCTAGGACTCCAAATCTTGGTTCCATGTTACCCTGTCATTTGGTCTACCAATCTGCCAAATCATGGGACCCTGATAGGGAATTTTTTTTCCTTCCCATATCTAGGTTGGTTATGGTGACGAGAGGGAGGCAACACTCCTGGTTTCCGCCTCTCTTCAGATATACAAAAAATGAACCTAGATGCTTCAGTCCATTGAGTTGTGGTAATATGTGTGGATTCTAAATCTGAATTTTCTAAGTCATAATTTTGAGTGATGAAACGACGCATGAAATCTAACATAGATTGGAAACAATCGATATGAGGAAAATTACATACATGATGATTACTTCAGCAGATCTGACATATATGTCATCTGTGTCTAGATACATTTCTTTGGGTAACAAGGGGGATTGGGTACCAATGATTAAATTCCCTTAGTTTGGGGAATTGAGTGATCAAATGATCAGGTTCGTCGCAGAATGCACAAACCAGAACATGATGTGTAGCCTTAGTTTTCCTTCTTGGTGTGTACGTAGTTGTGTTTGTTGGGTATGAGCATGATTTTGGTTCTTCTCATATGTATAATATGGTTTTAGATCGGCACTCCCCTATCTGGATGGATGGATCCCGGGAATTGAATTATGCTGATGTGTGTAACACATCCCTATATCAGGTGATTTTTTAGCAATGATGGGTATAGTGCCCATACTACTCATAGATAGCGCATGCATGGTTTGTGTGTAATGCCTTACCTTGGTTGTTTGTGACCTTTTCTTGTTTTTTTGGAGTTGGGGTCTCAATCATTCTTTTGGCATGTAGAAGTGATTTTAACTCATATAACTTTGGGAAAATGTTGGTAGGATGGAAAACTGTGTTGCATAGTGCACAATATGGAGATGTCCTAGGGACTTTGGGAGTGCCCACCTTCTTCCCTTTTCTCTTTCCCTTATTGGTGGCTTCGGTTGGTGTTGTTATGGGGGTTTCTGGAGTTACGATGGCCTCCATATAGGTGATAGGCATGATACCTATACATGTAATCCATGATTTTCCTAACATGGTCGGTGGGGCCAAATACCATACCGACATCGCAAGAGCCATGCCATTTAATGTAAGGGTTTCCATGACCTACTGTGATATATAACGAAGCAAGGTATGCAAGAAGGGGGTTCTGGTGATGACATATGGTATAAATGATGTGTCGGTGGTGATGATATCTTGAGTATCAGTCTCTGGTTCCTAACTCAGTTCGGTATTTGATGAAATCATCATGCACACCACAACTCCTGTAGGTGCTAAAGTTTAACCTGGTAACAAAAGAGGTTCTCCTTGATAAGTTCCAAGGAGACTGACTAGTCTGAACTGACTCAGATAAAATTGTATGTATGTGGCGCCCACTTATGTACATTAATATACCAGTGGTAGCACATCGTCGAGGGCGGTTCTAGGTTTCTTCTCATAATATGTGAGTTGGTCAATAGTAATTATTTTTTCATCGTGGGGGAACATCATTACTATAAACATAGAGGATTCTATTGTGGTCATTGCGTACATGTAACTCTGTCAAAGAAGGATGTTATAGTCCAGTTGTTCATCTAAGACTTCAATAGTCTGGCCGGTGAGATGTACTAGCACGTCTTCAAAAAGACCTATAAGGGTGGATGGGTGTGCATCATATGCTCTGAGCATGATATCAGATGGTTTCAAGTCCAATGATACTAATTTTTACAAAATGTTTTTGACATCATACATGTGGATGCTCCTTCATCCACGATGCAACAGTGAATGATGATGTTATGGACTGAAACTAGGATTTGAAAAGCGACTAGAGAAGGAAGACGAGGGTTTGATTTATATAAGTTGAAGACCATTAAGAAGGAATGTGAGGGGTTGATCATGCCTAATGCGGAAAGTAATTATTTTCATTGAGTTGGGCAAGATTGCAACACTTATAGTGCTGACATAGCTGATGGAGATTGAGCCAAGCCATCCACTATGTTGCAATTGTGAGAAACTTTTAAATTATATCTTGCGCGCCTCATGTGACCATTTACCATTCTTGGAATTGTCTCAATATGTACCCTAGAGATCGATAATGGTGTTATGGGTGTGCTTGTGCATGCGTCGATGAGTTGGTGGTTGAGTTGCTTCATAATCTTTGTTTCACATTTGCAAGAATAAGTCTTCTCCTACCATGAATATGTCACGATTGCTTTAAGTGTTACCTCCAGTATTGTTTTTCTCAGATGGTTGATGTTGCTAAATATTAACTACTCCTTGGTTGGGAAAATGTTCCTACATAATTGAAAGCTGTTGGTTTTTCCCCCCTTGTCCCATATTTCCCTCAAGTCTCTTCAACTCAGGGAGCTCAAGAAAATGGTGGGTGTAATGACCATACTCCCCACATATGTCACAAGAATGATTAGTCCTTAGACTGGCCATCTTGTTCTGCCTCTAAGATTTGTTGGTTGGTTCTCGGTTTTGATTTTGGTTGGGGTTCCCCCCAACCTATGATGATTGCGGGGGGTGTTGATTATTCTTTCCCCCCTATCCATGATATCCCTTCAGTTCGGGTTTTTTTTTTTTCCTAGAAATGTTCAGAGGATTATTATTATTCTCCTGGTCATATGATGATTATTGTTGATCTTGGGAGGTTTGCACTAAATTAACCCCTTCGTTGTTTTCCAGGAAAAGGAGAGTATTGGTTTCCTTGTACTTGGCCGACATACACATTCTAGGATGACTCTCTTATGTCAATGTTCCTATATGAGTATTGATTTCCCTAAGGGGGATGGTATGGTCCTCCTTGAGGGGAGGGTATTGGTTTTACCTATTAGTCATGTTATGCAAAGTTGCACGTTGACTATGGTAGTACCATAATTGTGACACATTATATGGGGTATCATATGTTTTATTAGTAAATGAGTATGCAGGATACTAGTGACTTCTTTAAGAGTGAGTTTGGGATAAGGACCCTATCAATCCATCAACAGTATTTGGCGCGCATGATACTTCTCTGTAAGTTTGGAAGCATGGCACATTTGGAAGGTTATTATAGATATATCCGAACTGGCTATATATGATCTCTAACTATTGCGCTTCACAGATGGAGTCTTCCTCATTACGTAGGGATTTTGTTACCACATATTTTGAAATTTCCGCTGTGAGTGTTTTAAAAAAAAAAGTCTAGGAGAACTCTATCATCGAGATTAGATTTGCACAACCTACAAAATCTTCACCATTCATGGATATGGTATGATATGTGAACAAATAGTTCTTTTAGGAAATGGGTGAGGAGTTGCATCCCTGCATCATGGTGAATCGGGAGCTGGAAAAAAGTGAGTAACATTGTTGATAAGGTGCTAAAGGTTCCATGTGACACAGATGGTTGGTGAACATACGATTTTGTTTCAGGCCCTATAAGGGTGCATTGAAATAGTCTTAGTCGAATGCTATCATCTATGATATTGTTCGACGAACACCACATGTGAAAATTCATGATATGGTTCCCTGGGTATTCTACTTGCTTTCCTTCAAATTTTGGAATGTATGAAGTCAGCTTAGTGGGCATGGGTGGCCAATGAAGGGCATGGCTGATATGGTCATTTGTTAACTTGCTTAGATATAGTATATTCAATGATGCTAAGAAAGGTAATTTTGCGTTAACTGCCATTGTTTGAAATGGTATGTGAACATGGGTACTCTGTTGAGATTCTTGAGGAATAGTACCCGGGTAGGTGTTCTAAGGGGTAGTATGAGTGCTCCCCAAAGGGGTAGTGTTTGGTGGCCCTTGTGGGACTATGACTGGTGTGATGACTGGTGACCCTTGGGGTTTTTCGATAAAATTCGCCTTGATAAAGTAAGATCCTATAACGGTGGTGGCGTGACATCCTCTATGCCTGAATGGCAGGAAGCCTGACACTCTTCCCGGCAATGGGAGAGGCTCAAGAAATGCCTAGGTCAAAAAGGAGATGTTGGGTCCCCTATAGTGTCGATTATATTTGTAACTTTGGAGGGGAGAATATTTTTATCAATGCAAGATAATCACATACATAAAACAAAGTGAAAATGGAAAGGTAATTTTCCAATAGATTAAACTATGTGATCAATCAAGAAAAAAAAGGTTTTTTTTTTGTTGCGTATGATAAAATTTCTATGTAGACTTGATCTTATTTACCACTCTCAAAGTGACTGGGCCTTGCGGTGATATCTTCTGATGGGTACTATGTTGAACCCTTGGTTAAACTAAGAAGGGGGTGAATCAGTTTAAAGCAGTCATGGTCTTGTAAAGCTTTATTTTACAATTAAATACATATTCATTTCGTGATCAACTTAATATGCAATGGAACAACAATCTTAATAAGTGAGCAGCAGGTATTAAACAGATTAAATACATAATATCAACATATAATCATTGTGCACATACACAACAGATATAAGTGGAAATCCATAAGGGAGAAAACCACATCTTATTATTGTTGTGATGAAAAGGAAAGCTATAACTCCCTCTCACCAACATTTTAAAGCGGAAACTAAACCTCGGAGGCTTCTCCTCAATTATGCAGCTACAACTTGCGAGGAAGCTCCAACTGCCACTATTTTCTCAGACTACAACCTCTGGAGAATCATATGTTAGCTGCTGTTTGGACATCTATCAGATACAACGATATGGAGCTTCAACTTCCTCACACTACTGAAAACATGTGTGTTGCACGGATATTAGCTGCGGTATATTCCTTCAACTACTTGTTATCCTCCACCCTTCCTTATCTACCTTTATCCTTAGATCTTCACTGACTTCTTTCTTACGCTCCCTTCTTCTTCTTCTCACACCTACTTATTTGTTCATCTTATTGACCTCATTATTCATATCTTTGTGCATTATTTATAGGGATCACCTCATAACTATTTGCATTCCACAAGGAATTCGAAATGAGCAATTATGACTCTTTGCATTCTCCTTTTCTCATTTTCTTGTCTAGAATAATATAACAGAATGTATAAATTTGTGTATTACAATGGAGTTTTTCTTTGCCTATGGAGACTTGCCTTTGCATAAAAAACAATATAAGTCAATAATACAATTTCAATAATACAATTACGGTTACAATCAAACATTTCAATCAGCCCTTTCCAACTCTTGGTTGCTTCGTCATTGCTCTTTTAACTTAACATCCTTTAGTTTTTGGGTTACCTTTATTATAGTCTAGCTCTGTACATAACTTCTCATTTTGTACGACATTGCATTCTATTTAGTTTCTCAGGTGTCATATCTTTCCTTTGCTTTCCGACCACGCCTAGACATCAAGTTGTATTGCAACATTCGCCTTCACCACTTCACCGCTCTTCTAAACACTTGGTTCTACCTTTTTCTTTGTGGTTGATCCTTACCTGAGCCTTTCTACCCGTGTTCATAATTTCCTTTTTGTTTTCCATTATAGTCCTCCTTTTGCTCTCTGAAATGATTTACAAAAGAAAATCCACATACTGCCGGACTTGAAATGCTTTAGGCTTTGGCTTTGTTCTTTATCGCGTCCGCTCTCTTTATCGCACTTCAGCGATTCAAATATCCCATGTGCCTTTGTCCATCTATTCTCCCGATATGCGATGTGTGAAGGTTCCCACCAGGCTGTATTATCGCTTTATCGCACTTTGGCGTTTCAAACGTTCTTTGCTATATGGTTCCGTTTCTTTCCGATGCGATTTACAAAGGAAAATCACTTACACCCGGACTTGAAATCTCTTTAGATAATGGCTCTGAGCTGCATCGCATCCGACTCCTTTATCGCATCGCCTCACCATACCACATCGCATCGCATCCATCGCTCGCATCACGTCACCTTGCCATATCGCATCGCATCCATCGCTCGCATCGCATCGCCACTGTCCATCGCATCGAAACTTTGCTCTTACGATCTTCACCCCTCCGATCTTGCGATTTGCGATATGCGGGCCAGGTCCACGTCATCTCCATGTCATCATGCCACATCACCTTGCCATGTCATCGCCACATCACTGCCATGTCATCTTGATTTATTTGCAATTTGTAGGGTCAGGTCCACGTCAGTTGCCACATCATCCCCACATCATTACATCGCACTTCGCATTTTCTGTGACCACTGTGTTTGTGCGATTTTTCTCATGCCCCGATTGTGATATGCGATCACATCGCATCGCATCTCCTTTAATCTCATTTGTTTGTTTACGCCGGTCCCACACCTTTGATCATTCCTCCCTTTTCCATTTCAAAACATTATAATCCACTTTTATAATATTCGTAAGCAAAATCCCCTTTTTAACCTTTGGAACAATATAACTCACTTTATCCCAATGTTTTAAACTCTTTTGAGAATGAATATCAGAACCTTCGAAAATGTTTAATTTCCTTTTAAACAAAGGTTAAAATCCCCTCGACAGGGTATTTCCGAACTTCAACCACTTTAATAAAACTCCATTGAAATATCATTAAACCTTCGGAAATATTAAAAAGCCTTCAGAATATTTAGACCTTCGGAAATACTTCTGGACTTCAAACCCTTAATAAAACTTCATTGCATACAATGTAAAGTCCATACCTTGTAACTCCCACACAGCTTTTAACGTGAACTCCGTCGAATCTTCCACATATCTAATCGGACAGCAATGGTGTTCAATCGACCCCAGAACTTTATCACCCAAAAGCAACGCGAAATGCGTGGTATTGTGCTCGTGATGTGTCGCAATATGACTTGATCGCGTTCGAAATGAATAAAACCGCTCATATGCCAAAAGCGGCGCGACAACAGTGTATGGTTTCTCTAAAACCGCTTGTCCTTCAAACTTTGTTTTAAATCGCGTTCAAACACGGATTTTCACCATTTCTTCGTTTAAATTCAATTTCTCATGAAAACCTCCTTTTCATTGCATAACTCAATCAACAGAGACTGATTATGCACTCTCAACCAAAGAACTAGAGTTATAATTTTATTCCAAACCCTTATTACAGAGGTTAACAACTCTCGATGCTACATAAAAAACCATAAATAAATGAATTTTCAAAGGGATAAGACCCTCCTTTCTGCTGCGTAACTCAATAACCATAAATAAATTAGCACTGCCCAATCTCAATCAAACGAACCAGAATTCTCTAAATTCCTCTGAATCTTTACACAAAAGTAAGTATACTCAAATTCATAAAGCCTCCTCTTATAGCCTTTGCTACTTTACTTTCTTTCTCTGCAACAATTTCATCTGAATTTGATCCTGTCCCTTGTCGTGGTGTTTCTCCTTTGTGCTCCTTTGCCATCAATGACAATATTTCCAACAATCTCCCCCTTTGGCATTGATGGCAACACAATCACCAATACTCCCATACTTCCTTCAAGACTTCCTCTGCTTGCTTTTCAGAAGACCCTTTCTTCTTTTGCTTGCTTTTCCTCCCCCTTTGACATCAATGGCAAAGGGTTGAACTTTTCCCAGTGTGGGTTCTGTCTTTTCATAATACTCTGATCTTGCGGACCTGTTCCATGCACTTCTCCATTTCTCTAGCTCTTTTGTGACAATTTTTATTGACTTCTCTCCCCCTGGAATGATGCTTTCTTATCTGATATTGACTATCACTTGACTTCTGTACTGATCCTGTTTCTTGTATGCAACCCTTGTTATTTTTTGTCTTTTTTGTTTTTTGTTTTTTTAATCATATGAGAGAGTAACATCTACAGACACTACCCCTATTTTTTCTCTTATATATTCAAATGGTTCTTCAGCAAGAGGTTTTGTGAATATGCCTGCTATTTTTTCCTTTGTTGGTACATATTATAACTTCACCAATTTATGTGCTACTTGTTCTCTGAGGAAGTGGTACTTTATTGGGATGTGCTTTATTTTTGAATGAAGTACATGATTTTTTGATATACTTATTGCACTTGTATTGTAACATTTGATAGAAATGGGTTCATCAATGCTTACCTTCATGTATTGGAGAGTTTGTTTCATCCACATTACTTGTGTGCAACATGCTGCTGCTGCTATGTATTCTTCTTCTGCTGTAGATAGAGAGATAGAAGTTTGCTTCTTGCTTAGCCATGCCACTAGAATTTTTCCCAAATAAAATGCACCTCCACTTGTGCTTTTCCTGTCATCCACACAGCTGGCCCAATCTGCATCTGTGTATGCTGTCAATGTGAAGCTTTTCCCTTTTGGATACCATAGGCCATACTGTGAAGTTCCTTGTAGATATCTAAATATTCTCTTGATTACAAGTAAATAGTTTTGTTTTGGTGTTGTTTGATATCTCACCACAAGTCCTACTGCCAACATAATGTCTGGTCTAGAAGCAGTTAGGTATAGCAGGCTTCCTATCATGGATCTGTAAAGTTTTTGATCTACATCTATTGATCCATCATTAGCACATAGTTTGCATCCAATGATCATGGGAGTTGACACAAGTTTGCAATCTTCCATTTGAAACCTTTTCAACATTTCTCTTAAGTATTTTTCTTGCGAAATGAATATTCTTGTGTTCTTTTGTTGAATTTGAAGTCCTAAATAGAAGGTGAGCTCTCTAATCATTGACATATCAAACTCTGATTTCATTTCTTCAGCAAATCCTTTTGCTAACTCATCTTTTTTTCTTCCAAACATGATGTCATCTACATACACTACTACAATTAAGAGTTCATTTTCATTAGCCTTTATGTACAAATTGTTGTCTACTCCTCCTTTCTTGAACCCTTGTTTTTGCAAGTATTTGTCCAGCCTTGAATACCATGCACAAGGATCTTGTTTTAGACCATATAAGGCTTTCTTTAATATGCACACATAGTCATGTTTATCTATTGATGAAAATCCTTCAGGTCGTTCCATGTAGACTTCTTCCTCTAGATATCCATTCAGGAAGGCAGACTTCACATCCATTTGATATACCTTGAAATCATGATAGCATGCAAAGGCCAAAAACATTCTGATTGCTTCCATTCTGGCTATAGGGGAAAAGGTTTCATCATAATCAAGACCTTCAATTTGTGAATATACTTTGCATACAAGCCTGGCTTTATTTTTGATTACCTACCCTTGTTCATTCATCTTATTCTTGAATATCCATTTTGTGCCAATGACATTTTTCCCAGTGGGTCTTGGAATTAATTCCCAGGTATTGTTCTTCTCAATTTGGTCCAGTTCTTCATTCATAGCATTTACCATGTTTTTGTCTTTGCTGGCTTCTTTGAACTTCTTTGGCTCTATTTGAGATAGCATGGCTAGGTATACTTCTTGTGTCTGTTCAGCAAGCTGTATTCTTATCTGGACTCCCACACTCTTGTCCCCAATGATTTGATCTTCTGGATGGTTCTTTTGAGTGTGTCTTGAGGGACCTTTGAGTTTAATTCACTGTCTTTTGTTGTCTTGCTCAGTTCATCATTGTCTTGGTTCTCATCTTCATGATCATCTGGAGGATTGCTGCATCTTGTGCTTCTTGTTCTGTTTGGTAGATATTCGTCTAATCTTACATCAATGCTTTCCACAATCTTGTGTAGTCTTTTGTTGTAGCACCTATAACCCTTACTCTTGGATGCATATCTCAAAAATATTCCTTCATAAGCTCTTGCATCAAACTTCCCCAGATTTTTCATCATTATTTTTTATGAAACACTTGCTTCCAAATACTCTAAAGTTCTTGATTTATGTTGGTTTACCATGCCATAATTTTTAAGGAGTCTTGTCACAATTTGGTCTTAGATGAGCGTTGTTGAGAATATGAACAGATGTGTATGATTCTTCTGCCCAATAGGTTTGGGGAATGTTACTTTTTTGCATCATGGCTCTTGCAATCTGTTGTACTAACCTGTTTTGTCTTTCTGCCACTCCATTCTATTAAGGTGTACCTGAAATTGTAAACTATTGTTTTATCCCATATTCATTGCATAGGTCTACAAAATCATAGTCTGTGAATTCACCTCCTCTGTCTGATCTGATGCACTTTAGCTTGCATCTTGTTTGATTTTCTGCCAATGCCTTGAATATCTTGAATTTCTCAAGTGCTTTAGATTTATATTTGAGAAATTCTACCCACGTCATTCTGGAAAAATCATCTATTATCAGCATGAAATAAGATTCTCTGTTGGTGCTTTAGTTCTTGAAGGTCCACATAGGTCCATGTGTACAAGCTAAGGAGGCCAACTTGTAGATAGTATCTCTTTGGTCTTGAAAGATATGCGGGTCTACTTGCCCAGTTGGCAGGATTTACATATGGTATTTGTAGGCTTCTTTATTGCTGGCATATCTCTGACTGCATTCTTCTTGCTCAGACTGATGATGTGTTCAAAGTTTAGGTGTCCCAGTCTTCTATTCCGTAACCATGATTCATCAATTTTTCTTATGTGGCATGCCTCATTCTCTTCTTCCACTATATAGACATTACTTTCTATTCTAACACCTTTGATCAAGGTCTTTCCTGTGGTGCTTGATCTTACCTCACAATCTTGGGCTCTGAAAAGGAGCTCACAACATTTATCACACATTTTACTGACACTTAGAATATTGGCTTTCAGCCCATCCACAAATAGTACATCTCGAGCCTTTCCTCTTCCATTATTCAGACTGACTGAGCCCTTTCCCTTGATTTTCCCTGCTTTATCATTGCCGAATGTTACATTTCCAGATTTCTTTTCATCAAATGTTACAAACTTGCTTCTATCTCTAGTCATATGCTTTGAGCATCCACTGTCCAGATACCATTGGATTTTCTGATCCTGGGCTATTAGAGCCAGGTCACACTTATTCAACTTCTTTTTCCACTACAAGCAGCTATTTGTTTGGCACCTTTTTTGAGAAGATGAACCACATTCTTTGAGAGGACATTTGGAAGAAATGTGTCTGATTTTATGGCATACAAAGCATTTGGTTATATTTTTAAATGGATTATGTGTACGAGTGAACTCTCCATTGTTCATAAATATTCTTGGGGTTTTGAACATCAATCTTTGTCTATATGTTCTGCACTCCATGGCTTTATGGCCGAACCCCTTACAGCAAAAACAATACCCATGGAAACGATTAGTGTACCTAGTGAAGGGTTGTCCTCTCCATTTGTTTGCTTGAGGTAGTATTTTCAATTTCTGCATCTTTTGATTGTTGAAATCGATTATCTTTGTCTGACAGTATGTAGCAATATGTCCCAGCTTGTGGCAGACAAAACAAGTGATATTTCTCATAGGAGGAAAGAATCTCTTTTGACAGCTTCCGAATTTATTCAATTCATATTCAGGATTGTAAGAGCCTTTTTCAGCTGACTGTTTCTTGATTTCATTCTTTGTCTCTTGATGTTGCTACTTGATTCTGTTTGTTTCATCACACATCAAGTTCTTGCTAGCTTCTGCTTCTATAGTTCCTTTTTGAGCTGCTTCACTATCGTTTACAACTTTTACAAGAATGATATTATTGTTATCTTCTACCTTGGACTTACTAGTTTCTCCTTCATATCCTATCCCAGCCTTTATGAGAGGATACCTTTGAGAATTAATAATCTTGTCCAACTATTCAGTGCTTGTCATTCGAGGAGTGTTCACTGATAATTCCCTTCGGGTGTTTTCTAGTTTCTTTCTTAGGCATACCACTTCTTCTTCCAATTTCTCTTGCTCCTGATGTTTATATTTAATTTGTTTTAGTAGAATGTCTTCCAACTTCTTATCTTCTTCAATTTCTACTTTCAATTGAATGAGGTCTTCTGAATTTGGTACCTCTTTTACACATTTGAGGAGAATTTCTTTCTGTTTTCTGCACTTGAGTTTAAGTCTGTCTATCTCCTCCAAGGCACTTCTTAGCTCCCCCTCAACATCTACCTCACCTTCTTCCTCATCTTCTAGAAGGAATCCTTCAGGCTCTTCCTTGGCCATCAACACAAATTCAGAGGTTCCTTCTTCATTTGAGGGTTCATCTAAGTTTTTAGATGCATTGCTTTCTTGCTGAGCATAAAATGATCTTCTATTGAGTCTCTTCCCTTTCTTCCAGTTATTTGTTTTGGTTTTCTCTGTCTCTTGAGTCTAAATCTTTGTTTTCTTATGAGGACACTTAGATGCATAGTTCCAAACTCTTCCACATCTAAAGCATTTAAAAGGAATTTTACCTTTATACTTGCCTGAGCCTCTATCCAATCTTCTGAAAAATTTGGCCTCTTCTTCATCAGAGAAGAAGCATGTATCTTCTCTTTCCTCTTTGCTCTTCTCTTCCTTAAAGGTCACCTCTCTCACTTTTGACTTCCTCTATGGAAGTCTCATCTCATAGGTTGTTGGGTTTTCAAGTAATTGGTTCATGGTCAATGTTTCCTAATCAGTTCTTTCTTCTATGGCAGAAACCTTGGGGTTAAAACTGGATGGTAAAGATCTCAATATATTTTGAACAATTACACATTCTCTAATGGTTTCTCCCTAAGCTTTCATGTTATTTAAAATTTCTGCAACCCTTAAGAATAAGCTGACAACATCTTCTTCTTCATTCATTTTTATATTTTCAAATTGAGCTCTATAGACTTGCAGCTTGGCAGAATTCACCTTTTTATCTCCCTCATGGATACTTTCTAATGTATCCCATATTTCTTTGGCAGTCTTGTTGTGCATTACTTTGATAAATTTTGTCTCACACAAACCACTTAAGAGAGCATTCATGGCTTTTGCATTAGCTACAAATCTAGTTTGGCATATTTCTCTGAGTCAGACTCCTTTGGGGCATATCCCAATTCCACAATGGCCCAAACTTCTATTCCTAGAGACATTATGTACGTCCTCATTCTTATTTTCCAGAAGGAATAATTTGTACCAGTGAACAAGGGGGCTTTATTTGTTGAGCATCCTTCTAGACTAGCCATCTTGGGGGACCTAGGATCTCCTTCCAGTTGTTAAACTGATACAGAAGGAACCCGCTCCGATACCAATTGTTGAACCCTTGGTTAAACTAAGAGGGGGGGTGAATCATTTTAAAGTGGTCATGGTCTTGTAAAACTTTTTTTTACACTTATTTACATCTTCATTTCGTGATCAACTTAATATGAAATGGAACAACAATCTTAATAAGTGAGCAACAGGTATTAAGAAGATTAAATACAGAATATCAACATATAATCATCATGCACATAGACAACATATATAAGTGGAAACCCATAAGGGATAAAACCACATCTTATTATTGTTTTGATGCAAAGGCAAGCTCCAACTCCCTCTCACCACTGATTTTTTGTAGGCTCCAACCTACAGGAGGCTACTACCTCAATTCTGCAAGCTACAACTTGCAAGGAAGCTCAAACTCCCATCTATTTTCTACAGGCTACAACCTACAGGAGGCTCCCACCTCAGCCAGCTACAACTGGACATCTATCAAGATACAACTTGATATGGAAGCACCAACTTCCTCACACAACTATGAAAACACATGCTGATTTACCTGGATATCATCTTTGTTATATTCCTTCTTCATTGTTGTCCTCCACCCTTCATATCTGCCTTTATCCTTGGATCTTCATAGCTTCTTTGTCGGCTCCTTCTTCTTCTTACTCTTTCTCACTTCTTTCTTCATACTGTCAACCTCTTTATGCATATGTTGGTAACATTATTTATAGGGATCACCTCATAAATTTACATTCCATAGGGAATTTGAAATGAATAGGTATGACTCTTTGCCTTCCCCCTTCTCATTTTCTTTTCCAGGACATTGAGAATGATATAACAAAATGTATATATTTGTGTATTACAGTGGATTTTTTCTTTTCTTACGGAGACCTGCCTTTACATCACAAACAATATAAATTCAATAATACAAATACAGTTACAATCAAACATTTCACAATCATCCCTTTCAGCTCTTGGTTTTCCATTCATTTGTCTTTTCTGCTGTTGTCACTTCCTTTTCAGTTTCTGCTGTTATAGTCTAGATCTATTGCATAACTGCTCATTTTGTCTGACTTGACCCATTTTATTGTGTTTCTAGCAGTGTCATCATATCTCCTTTTTCCCGACCATGCCTCTTTTTCTCTTGCCCACAGCATTCAGCCTTCACTGCTCTTCTAAACACTCGGTTCTGCCTTTTTCTTTGTGTCGGGTCCTTACTTGAGCCTTTCTACCCGTGTTTAAACTTTCCTTTTTGTTTTCCGTTATAGTCCTCCTTTTTCTCTTCGAAATGATTTACAAAAGAAAATCCACATACTGCTGGACTTCAAATGCTTTAGGCTTCGGATTTGTTCTTTATCACGTCTGCTCTCTTTATTGCACTTTGGCGATTTAAATATCCCATGTGCCTTTGTCCATATATTCTCCCGATATGCAATGTGCGAAGGGTCCCACCAGGTTGTATTATCGCTTTTTCACACTTCGGCGTTTCAAACGTTCTTTTCTATATGGTTCCTTTTCTTTCTGATGTGATTTACAAAGGAAAATCACTTACACCCAGACTTGAAATCTCTTTACATAATGGTTTTGAGCTACATCGCATCCGGCTCCTTTATCGCATCGCCTCACCATACCACATCGCATCACATCCATCACTCGCATCACGTCGCCTTGCCATATCACATCGCATCCATTGGTCACATCGCATCTCAACTTTGCTCTTACGATCTTCACCCCTCCGATCTTGCGATTTGCGATATGCGGGCCAGGTCCACATCATCTCCATGTCATCGTGCCACGTCACCTTGCCATGTCATCACCACATCACTGCCACGTCATCTTGATTTATTTGTGATTTGTAGGGTCAAGTCCATGTCAGTTGCCACGTCACTTGCCACATCATCCCCATGTCATTACATCGCACTTCACATTTTCTGTGACCATTGTGTTTGTGTGATTTTTCTCCTGCCCCAATTGTGATATGCGATCACATCGCATCGCATCCATCTCATCGCATCTCCTTTAATCTCATCCGTTTGTTTACGTCGGTCCCACACCTTTGATCATTCCGCCCTTTTCCCTTTCAAAACATTATAATCCACTTTTATAATATTCGGAAGCAAAACCCCCTTTTTAACCTTTGGAACAATATAACTCACTTTAACCCAATGTTTTAAACTCTTCCGGAATGAATATCAGAACCTTCGGAAATGTTTAATTTCCTTTTAAACAAAGGTTAAAATCCCCTTGGCAGTGTATTTCCAAACTTCAACCACTTTAATAAAACTCCATTGAAATATCATTAAACCTTCAGAAATATTAAAAAGCCTTTGGAATCTTTATACCTTCAGAAATACTTCCAGACTTCAAACCCTTAATAAAACTTCATTGCATACAATGTTATGTCCATACCTTGTAACTCCCACGTAGCTTTTAACGCAAACTCCATCGGATCTTTCACTGATCTAATCCGACGACAATCGCGTTCAATTGACCCCAGAACTTTATCACCCAAAAGCAATGCGAAACGGGTGGTATTGTTCTCGTGACGTGTTGCAATATGATTTGATCGCGTTCGAAATGAATAAAACCGCTCATATGCCAAAAGCAGCGTGACAACAATGTATGGTTTCTCTAAAACCGCTTGTCTTTCAAACTTTGTTTTAAAACACGTTCAAACACGGATTTTCACCATTTCTTCGTTTAACTTAAATTTCTCATGAAAACCTTATTTTCATTGCATAACTCAATAAATAGAGACTGATTATCAATATGCTCTCAACCAAAGAACCAGAGTTCTAATTTTCTTTTGAACCCTTATTACAGAGGTTAACAACTCTCGATGCTACATAAAAAACCATAAGTCAATGAATTTTCAAAGGGATAAGACCCTCCTTTCTGCTGCATAACTCAATAACCATAAATAAATTAACACTGCTCGATCTCAAGAAAACGAACCAGAATTCTCTAAATTCCTCTGAATCTTTACACAGAAGTAAGTATACTCAAAGTTCAAAACCCTCCTCTTGTAGCCTCTGCTACTTTACTTTCTTTCTCTGCAACAATTTCATCTGAATCTAATCTTCTCCCTTGTCATGGTGCTGCTCCTTTGTGCTCCTTTGCCATCAATGACAATATTTCCAACATACTAGTGCCAATGTCCTGAAATAACTGGTGATGCCTTCCAATGATCAATGAATCAACGAAGGTAATGGAAATCATGATCTAGTGTTGTTTGCACCCTCACCATAGGGAAAGGATGCCCTAAATTTTGGCAACTAAAGTACCTTTATCCCACATGAGAATTTGATTCTTTAGATTCTTGGTAGTCAGCTACTAGTACCGAGCACTAGATGGGTCGGGTAGCCCCAAATATTACTGCACACACTAGACCTAAACCGAACCCCCTCTAAATCGGGTCTCTATAATGCTCGGGAAATGTGTTCCATGGGATGATTGAAGGATTTTAAGCTCCCTAAATAGTCAACTTCTATGTTTCAAAATGTAACACGACCATGGCAGCTTATTTGATGCCTACCCCCAATGGTCCAAACCTAAGCTATAATTTCTTTTGTGGCCCCTCTGGGGAGAATTTAGTCGATTCAAGCTATGATTTTTTTTAGGAGTCTTAATTTTCTTTAGGTTGTGCACTTGTAAGAAAAATTCAGCTAAGAATAAAAGCCCAAAAAACTAGATTCCTTTTAATGCAAATCTTATTGATGCTTAGTTTGTTGTTTATTTGAACAAAAAAAAGTGTGATAAGATGTAGATATGCAATGATCATTTATTATATCCCTCTAATTAGACAATGTTTTTTTATTGTTCCTTGAAAAAATTGAAATTATTTGAGGAGAATGGGCCTCTCACACTTCTCCTAATTAGATTATGTGGAACTAAAGGGAGATGGCTGTTCAAAATTATTTGAGAAAGATTTCATATGCAAGCCCAGGCTCACCAAGAGGTGCAAGGGAAGCAGAGATTACTTGCTTTCTTTACTAACTTTTTACCCTAGTCCCAAGCCTAATGAAGATGAAAAATAGTTTATTTAGTAACAATATTTGTGGATAATGGGACACTTAATCCTTGACTAATTAAACTATGTGATGTGCATAAACTTCAAATAAAATAGTTTGAAAAATATGTGTGGAATTTGGCCACTTACTCTTCCCCATAGTTAAGCTATTTGTGTTTTTTCAAATGTGAAAAAAAAATCAAACACTAATTTCTCTACTAATTATGATTAATAAAACAACTATTCAACCTAAAAAATAAAAAATTGCAAAGTAATGATGAAGAAAATTCATCATGGGTTTCCAGTCACTTGAAAATTTTGAAAACATACAAGGCTTTTTTCTTTTTTGGAAATACCACATGAGTTTTTTTAACAAGGCACAAATCTGTGTCTGTTCGAGAGAATGGCGCACGGTCGAGAAAAAACAAATAAGCTTCGTGCCTCTCAGATGAGGCCTAGAATGTCGTGAACAATTCATAGAGAGGCCCCGAGTGCCTTGCAGCTAGTTATGCAGGGATGAGGTCCTACAAAACAACCGTTAAACCAATAAAAGTAAACTAGTCAAGTCGCCAATCGTGTGTTAGTGTTATTGTTACACTAGTGTACCAAAAGATAGTTCTTTAGTAGTAGATTCTTTCCTGAAAATAACATAGAGAATATTATGGTGTTGTTAATGGATAGACTGAAAATAAAGTAAAGAAAAATTCATAGTGGAAGTAATGCATATAATAACATAATCTCAAAAGGAAATACACAAGACAATAAGCTCAAATGGAGCAAACAAACCAATACAATAATTTAGAAAACTCCCTCTATTGGTTGTTGTTAGTAGAAGAATATAATTATAACACACTTGTAGTGAGTCCTTTGAGCGATGGAACTCAAATACTCTCAGCAAGGGTGTCCCTGGGCCTTGGTTTCCTTGCAAGATTTTCCTCCCTCTCCCAAAAGGAATGTGAAGACTCTCCAATGGTGGTTCATATTCTTAACTAGGATGTTCGATTGCTTAGAAGAAATATGGCCAACATGTCAGTTCCTTCACTCCTCTTGCTTCAAAAATTGAAAGTTGGTGTTTCTATGGTATAAATTAGGTCAGCATAACAATGTCTCATCCTTTTCTCTTCCCATGGATTTTTTATATAGAAATTTTTGAACTCCTCTTCCCTCTGTTGGCCCAAGAGTAATAGTGACTCAAGAGTAGGACAAGAGATTCCTCTGAGGGTTGTATATTTCTAGGGTGAACTCAAGTCATATGTCCTTTATTGTCGTTGATAGATAACCAACTCCCCAAGTGTCGGAAGTGGTCCCAGATAGTGACTTTTCACCATCTCCAAGATTGTGCAAGTATCGAAGGAATATGTGCGCTTTTGCGCAAAACTGCTTTGTTGTTGGTGCACGATCCTCCAATTTCTTATTGAACCTTAGGAAATTTTAAATTGTTTTCCTTCATAGTGTATTTTTACAGGAAAATATTTATTTGTACCTGTTGCTTGACATTTTCTAATGTATTTTGCTTGTACGATTTTCTATTGTTAACACTAGAGGATATATACTTAGTTCACACTTGATTCCATATATAAAAATCAGTTATTACAAACATTGTAAACCACCTAATGGTGTTCACTATACCAATATTTGTATCTTCATTTGTAATAAAAATAAAATAATGGATTTAAATCTCAAGAAAATTCATGTTACAAATATCTATCCATTTAACTTTAATTAAACATAATCAATCATCCTTAATAATGTCTATGAGATTCCATAAAGATATTTTTTTTAGTCTAACCATAATAATTACTTAGCTCATAGATATATGTTAGTATGGATTCCAAGCCCATACATTAGCTCATAGATATATTATTGCATTGATTCCACACCCATACATTAACTTGTATATATATGCTAGTATGGATTCCACACCCATACATACCTTAAGGAAAACATAACATTCAAGTGTTCCTTAAAATGGCTTCCACAACCCTCCATCCACTAATCATTTAAGTCTTTTGTTTATTAGGAAGGTAATACCAAAACCTATTATTTGAGTAATTTCAAGTTATTTGATGCATAATGTCAACCCAAACTACACAAAATCACGTCAAATAAATCATAGGAATTCCATGCTTAATCATTAAGAATGTATTCTCAAAAAAAATTCAACACATCAAATTAATGATCGTACATTACTCATGAATCTACATTCACAGTTAAAAGTGACATCCCTCAAGGTTGCTTTTGTTAATATTCCATCGCATAGATAAGAAAAGTGTAAAAATTAAGTCAATTATCACATTAATTGAATCACATCCTTACACTTTTTACACATTCCCAAAGCATACACACCAAGTTCATCAAACTATAATCCAAAATAAGCCAAAAACATTCTTGGTACTATACCATTTCCACTATTCAAATATGGCTACTAAGCCCATATCACATTGATAATGATGCATTAAACATATATTCAACCATACATGCACTCCACCTATCTCACTCATCGATTGAAAATTTAACCGCAAATTTCTCAAGCACATACTTTCTAAGCATGTCTTTAAGTCTTTTAACATATTTCAAAATAATTTGTCTTAACAAAAATATAAAGGAATATAAGAAAGCATTGTTTTTCTTTCATGAGTTTCTAAATGCCATAATAATAATAATAATATCCCCTATGCAACCAATATGCTTCCAAGTCAACATATAGAACAACTCAACATGCATGCAAAATCAACATTCATAAATCATCAACCTACAAGTAAGCATATTGGCCCATTAGGCCCAAGTGTTTTATCTAGCTCTAATACCATATATAAGATCCCACATTACCAACCATCAATAGTATAGATATGTAAAGGTCACATTGAACACTATTACTCAATTTTATTTTTATTTTTTTTACTCATAATATGACTAACTTATTTATCATGTAATCATTTCCCTTCAAATATTTCAATGTAAGAATATAATATAATTAGAAGTTGGGGATAAATTTCCCTTAAAACCAATTCCAAAACACATTTCTCCTCAAGTTTAAAAGAATCATGTTCTCTTTTCTTACTTATATGTGAGCTCTATGTAAGAATGGAAATAAATTCCACCATAATTCCATGTGCGAACATTAAACTGGATCAACCTATTTGATCTCCTATATTATGCTAAATAAGTTATAATTATTGACTCTTGACATCATAACCACAAAAGTATGCTTCCTAGGGTTTCTGACAAAACCTTACCATGGCTGAATCACTGGTGCGGCAGGCCCTGTTACAGCAACATAGTACCTCAAGCTTTGGTTTAGAAGCTTTGATAGGGTACTCATCATGAACATTCAGATGGGGGAAGATGATGGGCCTCCCCCCACGGGCAACAACGACAAAAATGAAAGGACTGCATCTAAAACAGTAGAGAAAATAGTGAATCAATCAGTACTGCAACAGGAAACAGAAGCTTCAAACAAGGGGAAGGAGAAGGAAGGCACAGCGAATGCAGAACATGTGCAGGTGACCTCCTCCACATGCAAGCTCATAGCTGCCGAGCGACCCAAGATTGACCTACCGAGTCATTGAAACAATGCCCAAATATAGTTTATGAAGGACCATGCGCTCATAGGTAAATTCATTTGCTTCTGGCCAATAGAGAAAGCCTTACACGGATGGTTTGCTTCCAAATGGAAACCAAAAGGACATGTTACCTTACATCTAGGGCCGAAAGGCTTCTTCAATGCCATATTCAACTGCATCGAAGATAGGAACAGAGTCTTAGATGGCGGCCCCTACTTCTTCAATGCAGTGGGTCTGTATCTGAGAGACTGGGTTGAAAGATTCAACCCAGATGTTGGGGTTCCAGTGTTTTGGCCAGATTGGCAAGACCAAAAGACTAGACAACATCAAAACCACTTTGGGATCCTAGGATCTAGCCCTCTTGGATCTAGAGAGGGATCTCTCTATAAAGGAAAAGAATGATATATATTTGAAACTCAAAATGAGGTATTAAAATAGGTATGAAGCACAAGGGGTTTTTTAAATTATTTGGTTGTTGGGTTGGAGATCATTAACTGAGAAGGTTAAATGGAATGAAAAGGAACAAAGCAGCACGATGTTTCGGCAAAAGAAGATAGGTCAAGAAAGTGTCAATCCATTGGGCTATGGAGTCATGAAAGGGGATTAATTGCATAACAACTATCCAAGGCTTTCCATAGGGCAAGTCATCTATAATAAAGGATATTTCAGATAGATGGTGGAATGGAACATTAAGGAGTGAAGGTGAAAGAAAGAAAGAAACCTAATTACAGTCTGGAGATCAGGTCAAATGTCATTTAAATCTAGACCTGCTTTGACATACTCAAAGGAAACTCTCAATAAAGACACTAAGGGTAGCTTAAGATCAGGTCAGAGGTCATTTAAATCCAGGTCCTCTTTTAGCATACTCTCAAAGGAAAAATAGTTTAAGATTTAACACAGAGCAAGGCCTAAGATTAGAGAAGGAATTTTAACCTTCAATGCTTTTGACACCAGCTCAAAGGGATTTTAGAAAGGCCAATCTGTTGGAAAAGGACCCCAGTGGACAGGGCTCATACTAAATCCCCGGTATCCCAATTCTTCCAGCTTAAACCCAACAAGAACATCCAAGCAACAAACCCCGAATTCACACATCAGTAAGCATGGGTGGGGCCAACATCTTTAACTGGTTAAATTACATGAATTTGCTCTTAAATTCACTATCAATAGAAAACATCAAAGATAAAAAGAGTAGTGGGCATTAAGGTACCATGCAGGGGTATATCCTAAGCTTGATTTATTGATTCTTATCAGAGAATAATGGACAGTATGATTTAAATGAAATAAGACAATGTAGTAAGAGAAACATCACCCGTAATATAGACCAAGATCCTGTGAAATTTGCTTGTTCAATTGATGTGCAAAACCAGTCACATACTTTGAGCTCAATGGCTTATTACAGTCCAAACTTCTCCTCCCAGCCTACTAAATTACAAGCTACTAATCTACTTCCCCCAACAACTGTTCTAACAGTTGAATGAATCCATATCAACTAATAACAACAACCTTTTACAATGAATTTTCAATGAATATTTATAGGTGAATGAGGAAGTGAAGTAGTAGAAGAGATAGTTGGCCCAATTAAATGAAGAACATAATGTTTCTCGGCCTCTGGGAGGCTTGATGGATAATAAATGACATGCTCCATGCTTCATTAAATGGTCCTTTGCTTGTATTTGTACTATGGCTGTCTGTTTTTTGACCTTTGAAACAAGTAAGGTGGATAGAAAGTCTACAGGTTTCCCATACTTCCATAACTGTTGTTTCTGCTTCTCGAGGCTTAATGGATGAAGAGATTGACTTCTGGGTTGCTTCTTATCTTTAACATAACTCTACTGACAGTTAGAAATAATTGTTCAGCTGTCTTTAGGAAAATATCCTCTGCTCTGTCAATAAATAGGCCTTCTTTGATTTCTATGAGGCTGCAGGCGTCTTTTGGTAGCTGGAGAGGGGTCAATTGGCCTCTGCTGTGGTGGTGGAGCGTTTCTCGGATTGACAGATGTATCTTTCTTTTCCTAAAACACTTTAATTCACTTTCAGGTTTGTGTTTTAGGCTTAATTAGACCTCTGATATCGTTTTCAGGTCTTCATGCTGTCTTTGTCATTTCTGAACATCAGATTATGATTATTAATATTCAATAAAGCTCTTTAATCCTTGATCTGTCTCTGCTGATACTCTTTGCCACTACTGTAATGGTCATTTCTGTACTCTCCGTCATAGTGACTGTGACTGTGGAGACAGAATGAGTTTCTCACTCTGTAAACCCTGCACAATGCAATAAACCTATTATGAAATCCAGGGGAGTGGTGAGAGATTGATGCGGAGGCCTGTGGAATGGTGGTGGAAGTAGTGGATGCAGGTGAAACGGGTGAAAAACATTGCAGAACAGTGGATGAATGACCTGATGAAGTTTTGGTGCAAAGAGGGTCGCGGACCGTCCGATTAGAGGAGGCAATGGCGATCATCAGTCAGTATTTGTTGATGGAGTTGTTGTAGAGGTGTTAGGCAAAATAAATTAGCTTTAGTGCAAAACACCAAATTTAATCCTTTGGGCGAAATACAAAGAAAAACAATTAAAATCATTGAAAGCGGAAGCTTAGGTGGTGGGACCTGGAGGGCGGTAAAGGGAAAATAGCTGGCGGTATTCGCGCGGGGTCGAGGGCGGTAAGTTGATTTCCAAAAAAAAACACGATATGCATCGCTGCTTGACACATGGAATTTCAAAACTGCCCATTTTGCGTTTTTTGGAATGTTAACCTTCAGGTGTGAAAAAAACATGAAAATGAACATCAGCCATCGGATGAGGGCGTTGTGATCGGACGGTGTGGGTTTCTGCGCGAAAAAGGTAAGATGCATGGGCGGAACGGCGGGGAAGGCCAAAGGTGGGTTAGATCCTAGCCGTCGAATCTATAGAATAGACGGTCAGGATTAAAAGAGGGAGTGGGAAGGAAAAGGGGTGAGTGAACGAGCGTGAGGGATGAGAGCTGCCAGATTGGCAGAATTGGATGGCAGGGATTAAATCGACAATCGCACATCAGAGGAGGGGAAAACGATCGGGACATTGGATTTGCAGAGTGCGATTAAGCGATAGCCGTTTGATCTGAAGGGCGATCGGCAGACCATATGCAATCAGAGGGTGATGAAGAGAGGTGGTGTAATGAGCACGGTGAGATTAGCACTGTTTGTTGGATCTCTAAAGATCAACGGTGGATATTGCAGTAGGAGACAATAGAACAAATACCCAATCACATCAGAAAAATAGAAATGACAAAGGAAAAGGCTTTACGGACCGTTCCGATTGCGATTAGCACCCGGGGCTTTAGCACCTGGTCCTGGGTGCAGGTTATATGCAGAGAAAGGGGCTAAGGACTAGGCGAAAGGGGCTTAGCCTGATATATGATAGAAAATGGGTTTTAGGCCTAAAAACTGCATTTTTTTAAGGCTAAACAGTGGTTCCGGTAGGGAGAAAGAGGGGTTTTAAAATCAAGTGAAAGGATTCACATGTTTTTTTAAAGGGGAATTGGGTGATTTAGATGACTTAGGAAGGGATTTTGAGGGAAAATTTGTGAGGGGAACAAGGGATGAAAAATGGGGTTTTGGGGGGACAAATGGGCAAATGGAGGCCTTTTCAACAACAGTTTTTTTCACAAATAGTGGGGCTTTCAATGGAAACAACAATGAAGATCCTTTCAAAGGCAAAAGACACATGGAGGCTTCAAGAATGATATGTTTACAGAGGAAATGTATTTCTTGAAGGCTCAAAAACAATTTAGCCACATGTTTGCTCTGTCAAAAATTTATAGGTGGCTAACAGTGGCTCCACATGGGGATGGCATCTTCTTGAAGGTGTCAAGGATCTTAGAAAATGATCTTTGGAGTAGGCCAGATGCCTGGTACTTGACACATCCTTTTTCCTTTTATCAGCTGCCACAAATCATGAAGACATCATATCAACAGTAATATTCTCCCAAACAACTACCTACCCATACTATTGTCCTAACATTTTTTCTTCTAGGTGCATTTGGACTTGCAGACCCTTTACATCATCAATTTTTTACAAACAGGAAAATAAACCGACTCTAATTCTACCCTTATTACTCCATGAGACCACATTAGACAGTTAGTCTCATAGCTTCTCTACCTAAACTACTATTTGCTAGGATTAAACTGTCTAGTAGATTTCTTTCTCTACATTCTAAGATAGAAATTGAAAAACAGTCAAACCAGGATTAGACTGTCTAGTTTGCTGTGGGCCCATGACATAAAGACAAAACTGCTCATGGACTAAACTTTGCAGAAATTTAAAACAACTAACTAAATGCTCACAGACTGAGCTTTATTGAGATTTTCCTACCTACCCTACTCTACTTGAAATATTTACAAGTCTAGATTATAAACACTCTCTTCCAATGCATCCAGTCAATCAGATGATCCCATGACTGGTCCTTTCTGCTCATCTCTTTGAGCATGCTAGATAGGCAGGGCCACTCCCATTCTCTTTGTTTTTTAACAGCAGCCTTTAAAATGTTTCTTGTTGTCTGCAACATGCTGCTCAAAATGACCTTTGATCCTTCTTCAAATGTTTGCAGGAAATGAACATAAGGATCATGAAATGATACCTGGTTGTGAATATTTAGCAAGCAGGTTTCAACCAGGATTTCTTCCTCTTCCACTGGATCAAGAACAAGACTCTCTTGAGAAAGAGAATCTCCCTCATCTTCTTCATTTTCTGAACTGGAGGAATCATCATAAATGGCAGTGCTGTCCTCTTGGAGCTTTGAGATGTTCTGAGCTCTGTGAAAATATATATGTATTCCTGAGAAGGGGTACTTTCCTTTGCTTCCTGTTTTTCAAGAGAAGGCCCCTTAATTTCAATCTGCTAAAAAATTTCTTCCTTATTTTCCTCCTCATCCTTTGAGATGAAAGGCTGCTGATCTCCAATCATATGCAAATTGCTACTGATGATCTGAGGTGTAATAGAGTGAAGATTCAATGGATCTTCATCTATTACTATGCTTTCATAACTTTCCCCATCAATATCATAGATAGGCTGACTTGGCTCATTACTTTCTTGGATTTGAGGGGACTGGTCTTCCTCTCACAAATCTACTAATGATGGGTCTGCAAAATCATCTTCTGAATGGAGAACATCATCATCAGATAGATCAAAAATAGGAAAATCATGAATGTAAGTAGTGTCACCAGTCAAACATACTGGATTATCAGCAAATCTTTCTTCATTCAGATTTACAGAGGAGTCTTATGAATCTGCATAATCAAACTCAATAGATGAATGAGCAAGGGTGTGCATTCTATAAAAGACTTCAGAGGTAGACTGCTGATTTAATATCTGACCAATCTCTTCTTCTATCAAAGGGGAAGATTTTCTTGTGGTTCTTTGAGCAGAAGTGCAGTAGCTCTCTGTTTCTTGTATTAGCTAATTTGGAGGTCGGATGTCTTCTTGAGCCTCTTCTGGGAAACCTTCACTTGTGCTAACAAAGAAACTTTGAGGATCTTCTGATGTTTCCTGATCTCTTTCTATTTCAAACAATTCCTCATGATCATGATGATATTCAGTTAGAATACAAGGCTCATGAGTAGTTTCTTCTTCCACATCAGATTCAACAGCTTCAATGTGGTCTTTTTTTTCCTCAAAGCAGTGCTCCCTATTGGATTTTGCCATTAGGTCGTGATATTCTCTAGTCAGCATAGTACAAGATATAGGTAGGCAATCAGCCAGTTCTTGATCACTTTCCTCTTCATCTTCTATAGAATCTTGAGCATCATACATGTCTTGCTCATTGTCTAGGTCTTGAGTTTGTTCTTGTTCTAGAAAAGGCACGGGCTGCTCTGGAGAATCAACATTTGTATTTAAATTGGCCTCATATACCTTCACCATTATTTCACAAAACATGTTTACTATTCTTGCCATTCTGTCCCGCAAAGCATCTAGGTTTGCTTCTCTGTCCATACTTGGATCCATGTTTGTAAAAAGAGGTCATTGTATCTTCTCAACTAGTTCAGGGTCTTCTACCAGTGGAGTCATTAGGTCTATTTGGAGTTATGGAGTGTGGAGTCTCCAGGTGGATGAATTTGACTGTTTGAAGTAGGCTGTTGTCCACCATCAGCAATTGAATACCAATCTAAAGCCTATTGGTCTGATTTTGCTTCCCTAGTGGAGACTCCATTATGTTGGGGTTCCAGTGTTTTGGCTAGATTGGCAAGACCAAAAGACTAGACAATATCAAAACCACTTTGGGATCCTAGGATCTATCCCTCCTGGATCCAGAGAGGGATCTCTCTATAAAGGAAAAGAATGATAGATCTTTGAAACTCAAAGTGAGGTATTAGGATAGGTATGAAGCACAAGGGGTTTTTTAAATGATTTGGTTGTTGTGTTGGAGATCATTAACTGAGAAGGTTAAATGGAATGAAAAGGAACAAAGCAGCAAGATGTTTTGGCAAAAGAAGATAGGTCAAGAAAGTGTCAATCCATTAGGCTGTGGAGTCATGAAAGGGGATTATTTGCATAACAACTATCCAAGGATTTCTGTAGGGAAATTCATCTATACTAAAGGATCTTTCAGATAGATGGTGGAATGGAACATTAAGGAGTGAAGGTGAAAGAAAGAAAGAAACCTAATTGCAGTCTGGACATCAGGTCAGATGTCATTTAAATCTAGACCTTCTTTGACATACTCAAAGGAAACTCTCAATAAAGACACTAAGATTAGATTAAGATTAGGTTAGAGGTCATTTAACTCCAGGCCCGCTTTCAGCATACTCTCAAAGGAAAAACAGTTTAAGATTTAACACAGAGCAAGGCCTAAGATCAGAGAAGGACTTTTAACCTTCAATGCTTTTGACACTAGCTCAAAGGGATCTTAGAAAGGCCAATCTGTTGGAAAATGACCCCAGTGGACAAGGCTCACAATAAATCCCCGGTATCCCAATTCTTCTAGCTTAAACCCAACAAGAACATCCAAGCAACAAACCCCAAATTCACACATCAGTGAGCATCGGCTGGACCAACATCTTTAACTGGTTAAATTACATGAATTTTCTCTTAGATTCACTATCAGCAGAAAACATCAAAGATAAGAAGAGCAGTGGGCATTAAGGTACCATGTAGGGGTATATCCTAAGCCTGATTTATTGATTCTTATCAGAGAATAATGGACAGTATGATTTAAATGAAATAAGACAATGCAGTAAGAGAAACATCACCCGTAATATAGACCAGGATCTTGTGAAATTTTCTTGTTCAATTGATGTGCAAAACCAGTCACATACTTTGAGCTCAATGGCTGATTACAGTCCAAACTTCTCCTCCCAGCCTACTAAATTACAAGCTACTAAGTTACTTCCCCCAACAACTGTTCTAACAGTCAAACAAATCCCTATCAACTAACAACAACAACCTTTTACAATGAATTTTCAATGAATATTTATAGGTGAATGAGGAAGTGAATTAGTAGAAGAGATAGTTGGCCCAATTAAATGAAGAAATTAATGTTTCTTGGCCTCTGAGAGGCTTGATGGATAAGAAATGACATGCTCCATGCTTCATTAAATGGTCCTTTGCTTGTATTTGTACTCTGGTTGTCTGTTTTTAACCTTTGAAACAAGTAAGGTGGATAGAAAGTCTACAGGTTGCCCATACTTCCATAACTGTTGTTTCTGCTTCTCGAGGCTTAATGGATGAAGATATTGACTTCTAGGTTGCTTCTTATCTTTAACATAACTCTGCTGACAGTTAAAAATAACTGTTCAGCTGTCTTTAGGAAAATATCCTCTGCTTTGTCAATAAATAGGGCTTCTTTGATTTCTGTGAGGCTGCATGTGTCTTTTGGTAGCTGGAGAGGGGTCAATTGGCCTCTGCTATGGCAGTGGAGCCTTTCTCGGATTTACAGATGTATCTGTCTTTTCATAAAACACTTTAATTCACTTTCAGGTCTTTGTTTTAGGCTTAATTAGACCTCTGATATCGTTTTTAGGTCTTCATGCTGTCTTTGTCCTTTCTGAACATCGAATTATGATTATTAATCTTCAATAAAGCTCTTTAATCCTTGATCTGTCTCTGCTGATACTCTTTGCCGCTACTGTAATGGTCATTTATGTACTCTTCGTCATAGTGACTATGACTTTGGAGACAGAATGAGTTTCTCACTTTGTAAACCCTGCACAATGCAATAAACCTATTATGAAATCTAGGGGAGTGGTGAGGGATTGCTGCGGAGGCCTGTGGAATGGTGGCGAAAGCGATGGATGCAGGTGAAATGGGTGAAAAACATTTCATAACAGTGGAAGAATGACTGATGAATTTTTGGTGCAAAGAGGGTCGTAGACCGTCCTATTAGAGGAGGCAATGGCGATCAATGGTCAGGATTCGTTGATGGAGTTGTTGTAGAGGTGTTAGGAGAAATAAATTAGCTTTAGTGCGAAACACAAAAGTTAATCCTTTGGACGAAATACAAAGAAAAACCATTAAAATCATTGAAATCAGAGGCTTAGGTGGTGGGACCCAGAGGGCGGTAAAGGGAAAACAACTGGCGGTATTCGCGCGGGGTCGAGGGCGGTAAGCTGATTTCTGAAAAAAATGCGATATGCATCGCTGCTTGACACGTGGAATTTCAAAATCACCCATTTCGCATTTTTTTGGAACGTTAACCTTCGGGCGCAAAAAAAATGCAAAAATGCATATCGGCCATCAGATGAGGGTGTTGTGATCGGACAGTGCGGGTTTCTATGCGAAAAAGGTAAGATGCGCGGGCGGAACGGCGGGGAAGGCCAAAGGTGGGTTAGATCCTAGCTGTCGGATCTATAGAATAGACGGTCAAGATTAAAAGAGGGAGTGGGAAGGCAAAGGGGTGAGTGAACGAGCGGGAGGGACGAGAGCCATCGAATTGGCAGAATTGGATGGCGGGGATTAAATCGGCAATCGCACATCGGAGGAGGGGAAAACGATCGGGACATTGGATTTGCAGAGTGAAATTAAGCAATAGTCGTTCAATCTAAAGGGAAATCGACAGCCCATATGCAATCGGAGGGTGATGGAGAGAGGTGGTATAACGGGCACGGTGAGATTAGCGTTGTCCATCGGATCTCTAAATATCAACAGTGGATATTGCAGCAGGAGACAATAGAACAAATACCCAATCGCATCAGAAAAATAGAAATGACAAAGGAAAAGGCTTTACGGACCGTTCTGATTGCGATTAGCACCCACGGCTTTAGCGCCTGGTCCTGGGCGCGGGTTATATGCAGAGAAAGGGGCTAAGGGCTAGGTGAAAGTGGCTTAGCCTGATATATGATAGAAAGTGGGTTTTAGGCCTAAAAACAACATTTTTTTAAGGCTAAACAGTGGTTCCGGTAGGGGGAAAGAGGGGTTTTAAAATCAAGTGAAAGGATTCACATGGTTTTTTAAAGGGGAATTGGTTGATTTAGATGACTTAGGAAGGGATTTTGAGGGAAAATTTGTGAGGGGAACACGGGATGAAAAATGGGGTTTTGAGGGGACAAATGGGCAAATGGAGGCCTTTTCAACAACAGTTTATTTCACAAATAGTGGGGCTTTCAATGGAAATAGCAATGAATATCCTTTCAAAGGAAAAAGACACATGGAGGCTTCAAGAATGATATGTTTTCAGAGGAAATGTATTTCTTGAAGGCTCAAAAACAATTTAGCCACGTGTTTGCTCTGTCAAACTTTTATAGGTGTCAAACACCAGACAAAGAAGACTTCAGCTGGGCGTCGGTCTGGATCAGAATGTACTTTATGCCTTTGGAATATTGGGATGAAGAATCGCTAAAATACATCGGCAATGGCCTCGGAGAATTCATCAAGAATGCAGAGCAAACAAAGCTCAGAAGATATACCTCTTATGCTCGCATCTGTGTCTACATGCATCTAGGAAAAGCTCTCACAGACTTGGTAAGTCTATTTCATGATGATTTTGAATGGATTCAGCCCATAGATTATGAGCATGTACCTTTCAAATGTAGAAAGTGCCATTCACATGGCCATCTTTTTCGTGACTGTCCCCTAAATTCCCCATCCAAAACCATATACAACCCGGCGAAATCTGACTCAGAAGGATTCACCAAAGTTAACAATCGAAAGAAGCATGCCAAAAAGCCCCCCTTAGCCCCAAAAAACCCCTCGCCCACTCCATCAGCACCGTCCACAAGTAATAGCAAGTAATAGCTTTGATATTCTATCCCAACAGTCCATGCCTGAAGCAGAACCATCCAAACCTTTTGAACAGTCCACCAAACCATCCACCTCCACTCATGGCATGGAACAGAGCACATCTTTGCATGAACCACAAGTCATGCCAAAGGCAGCAAACACTCCCACCATTCTCAACATGGAGAAAGACTCATCAATATGGCAAGCAAAAGGAATGGACATCGACAGCTTCCTATTAGATCCCGCCAAGATCAATAGCGTAATGCTTGAAAGCAGCCAAAAGGTTTACATGGAGGAAGATCCAGAGAATTTTGACGTAGGAGATCTTGACATTATCGGTCTTGAACAAGCTTGCTAGAAGAAAGAGTCTAAAAAAATTTCGGAGAGGCAACTTGAGAACTTGGAAGTAGTTCTTTCAAGGGCACATCAGCAGAGAACCTTAGGCATTCAGCCAGGCAGCAGCTGGGATGGGAAAAACCTCAATAAAGATACCAAGAAAAGGGGCAGAAAAACAGATCTACAAAGAACAATCATTGTAGGGGAAATCCTAGTGGATTCAGGAAGATATTCTAAGATAACGAAGTATTACAGTCCAATATCCACTAGTCAATCATGAAGCTCATCTCATGGAATGTAAGAGGGCTCAATAGCCCCGGGAAATATAGAATGATAAATAACATGATACAGCATGAAAAGCCACAAATTTTTCTCATACAAGAAACAAAATGCAACAGCACTACATTAGGCTCCATTATTTCTAGAGCGTGGTCAGGATGTCAATCAGTGGCAGTTGATGCATCAGGAGCTTCGGGAGGACTTGCCATCGCATGTAATCCACAAGCCATCTCTCTCACGGAATTTCATGCATCCCACTATCTCATACAGGCCACTTTTCACATCATAGGAACCAATATACATGGTCATCTGACAAATGTATATTTTCCTCAGGACTCCTTGCAAAAGATTGTGCTTTTAAACACATTAGAAGCTCTCAATTCTGATCAAAATCACCCACTATGGATAACAGGTGGGGATTTCAACATGATCACTAAATTGGAAGAGAAAAAAGGCGGCAGAGTCAAATTGGATAATTGAAGCAGTCATTTCAAAGACTACATACAAAACAACTGGTTGATAGATTTACCATACAATAATGGAAATTATACTTGGAATAACAGAAGATCAGGATCATAGCAAATTGCATTTCGGTTGGATCGATTTCTCATTTCAGATAATTCCATTCACCTGGGCGGAGATATCACAGCCTCAATCTTACCACTATAAGGCTCGGATCATTGGCCAATCTCTCTACAATGGCAACGACCGGGTGATTCCACCGGAAGACCTTTTCGATTCGAAGCCTTTTGGATTTCACATCGAGACTTCAAAAATATGGTCAAAATAGCCTGGGAAAGCTTCATCCCCCTGGAAGGATCAATCATGTATCAATTCCAACAACGCCTAAAGCATCTGAAATGACTAATCAAGCATTGAAATCATTCCACCTTCGAAAATATTTTTCAAGCTTAAAAAACTCTTGAACAAAATATGAAGGAGCTATAGTAGCGAATTATTAAGGAAGGGAGAATGGATACAATAGCTAATCAGGAACAAGACCTAACTACTTAGCTAGAAGACAAGAGGAAGCAAGAGGAAGTGCTATGGAAGCAAAAATCAAGAATCTGATGGCTGAAAGAAGGGGAGAGAAACACTAAATTCTTTCACCGGACCACCATTCAGAGAAGAATGCACAATAACATAGCACAAATTCAGAACCAGCAAGGCGAAATATTGGAGGAACATGAAGATATTGAAAGAGAAATCCTCAATCACTTTAAATCTGTTCATCAAGAGCCTCCAGTGAATTGGCAACTAGCCATCAATAGAATTCTTCAGCATGTGCCAAAAATAATCACTGAAGAGCAGAACCAACTACTTCTCCAATCGATTACTCTAATGGAAGTTGATACTGCAATGGCTCATTTGAAAGACGGGAAAGCCCCTGGACCCAATGGATTTACATCCAATTTCTTCCATCACTTCTGGGATCTTGTCAAACTAGAAGTATGGAAAGTCGTGGAGGAGTCTAGAACTATGCATTGGCTACTTCCTACGCTGAATGCAACATTCATAGCCCTCATTCCCAAATAATATCAACCCAACACTCCGGATAAGTTTCATCCCATTGCCCTATGCAATGTAATCTACAAAGTAATTTCGAAAGTCATTGCCAACAAAATCAAGCCGCTACTTCCCCTGCTAATTTCGCAAGAACAATCAGGATATGTGGAGGGATTTCAAATCCTAGATGGCATAATTATGACGCATGAGATCATCCACTCTCTGAAGCACAACAAACAAGCAGGTATGCTTCTCAAAATTAACTTATCAAAAGCTTTTGACAAGTTAAGTTGGACATATATAAAACAAATACTCATAGCATATGGTTTCAGCCCCACATGGGTCAAATGGGTGATGAGTCTTATTTCCTCTACTTTCTTCTCGATCCTTGTTAATGGCATTCCTTCTTGCCCATTCTCCCCCTCTAGAGGTATTCGTCAAGGGGATCCCCTATCACCATTCATCTTTGTTCTCATGGTGGAAGGCTTAGGACGTCTCTTAAAGCATGCTCTCCACTCTCAAAATCTTAGAGGCATCTCAGTGCACGGATCCCCTACCTCCACTCATCAACAATTCGTGGATGATAATATTATGTTTGGGTACCCCTCGGTCCAAGAAGCATATACTCTTAAATCCTTGTTAGGTACCTTCTCCGAGGCCTCTAGAACTACCATTAACACTGTCAAATCTCATATCTTCTTTTCTCATACGCCCACAGTATCCCAAAGAAATATAGCTAGAATACTGGGCTTCACTATAGCCAAACTACCCTACAAATACTTGGGCACACCTTTGATTGACTCAACCATCAAGCACACATCTTGGCAACTTCTCCTCGAAAAAATTGAAAGCTACCTCTCTTCATGGACATATAGAACTCTTAATATGGTCATTCGGCTTGTGCTCATCAAAGCAGTACTTCAATCTATGCCTCTATACCTTTTCTTGATGCTTGCAGCACCAAAGTGGGTACTTAAGAAGATCAAGGACATACAATGCAATTTTCTATGGATGTCCTCAGGACAGATTCGCAAATGGGCATTAGTCAAATGGACAATGGTTTGCACGCCAAAAAATCAAGGAGGCCTTGAGCTACAAGATCCACAACATAGTAATGCAGTGATGGGAACGAAAATATGGTGGAAATGGCTATCAGCTCCACACACTCCTTGGGCCAAATTACAGATAGCAAAATATGCAAATAATCGACCACCAGAAGAATTAATCAGAATCACAAATAATAATGTTGGTTCTGTCATTTGGAATGTAGCAAGACATCACAAGGATATGCTACATCAACACAGTTTCTGGGAGATTAGAGATGGTGGTATAGCTAGGTTCTGGGTTGACTCATGGCAACAACGACCTAACCTCTTAGAAACCTTCCAACCCTAGAACCTTGGGGAATATGCTATTCATCAGAATGAAACAGTTTCTCAATTCTGGACTCAACATATCAATCAGGGATACAGACAATGGAAAAAGGTAGAACAGATTTCTCTGCAGGAACAGGAGGACCTACAAAAAGCAATAGACATAGAGCTCAACAATTGGAAAATTAGATACACAGATCAAAAGGACATTCTAAGATGGGGATACACCCCGTGAGGTATCTTCACAACCAAGGAGGCATACGTATTGATGATTCAAATGCAGGAACCTGTGGATCCTTTATGGGAACAGATGTGGATCCCTGGAATCTGGCCCAAATTTTCCACCTTCATCTGGTTGCTCAGCCATAGAAGAATCCTCACTAGGGATAATCTCATAAAACGAGGATTCCACAGACCCTCATGCTGCCCCAACTGAAATCAACAAAATGAAACCGTTCAGCACCTTATGGATTCATGCACCTTAGCCACTAACCTATGGGAAAAACTCAGCTTCAGGCGCCAAAGAACATGCAGAGTTTCAGGGGATATTATTAGTACCATACACAACTGGCTCCCCACTCCATACAATAGTAATATTTTGAATTCTCTTTGGAAAATCCTCCTGGGTCTACTTCTTTGGACAATATGGAAGGAAAGAAATAAACAAATTTTCAAAAATCAAAGTACTCCCCTAGATACCTTATGGAGTAATTTCTGCTAGAATATTCAAGAAACACTGACTCTTCAGACAAGGCAGGCAGAATATTTCCCCACTGAAGCACAGGAAAAGAATATTCTGGAAAATTGGCACATCTGCCTTCCCCCTATTCAGGATGATCCCCACATCTCCCCCACCACGTCATGCTCTCTCACTCAGTGGAACCCCCCACCACCAGGTTTAACTAAATTAAACTTTGATGGAGCCTCAAAAGGTAATCTGGGCAAAGCTGGCTATGGAGGCATATTCAAAAATCATGAAGGCATTCCTCTTCTCATTTACTATGGATCCATTGGCTGGGATACGAATAATTCAGCAGAAGTAGAAGGGTTGTGGCAAGGACTCGGCTTAGCACATCAATATAATTTCTACCCTATTATAATTGAAGGGGATTCCCAAATCCTCATCAACATGGCCAATAAAATACAAATGGGGACCCTAGCCTGCAAAGTAGCAACTAGCTGGCGATTAGTGGCTCGCTTAGAAATCATTGAACAATGGTTAAGAGACGGGAGAGCTATCACCTTCACTCATGTCAGAAGGGACGGCAATAAGATTGCTAATCTATTGGAAAACATAGGGGTGGACAAAGATCAAGTGTTGGAAGAAGGATCCCTTACCATCCTCAATGATAGTAATCAACTCCAGGAATGCACTGCACTGGTGCGCAAAGAAGCAAAACCCCTGGATGCGGGTTTTTTTCCAAAGTTAAGAAGATAGTGGAGGTTTGGGGTGGCAAGTGGCGCAGCCACTCTGCTGCCTGTAATCTCACATTTATGAACTCTCATAAATGGTATGTAATGTGGCACTTGGTTCGATTCATCACTGCCATTCTGCATTATCATTCCATTATGGCTCCCTTCGAAGCCTTAAGACATGCATTCCCAAATGTTCTGGCTCCTCTGCCTCTGCAATGTCAATGCCCCCAGGTGGTTGCAAAGCCAAGTCTCCACACTGCAACTGGTAGGCACTGCCCAATTCTCTGCTGCATAGAGTTTGGGCTAGGAATTCACTATACACAGAGCATCTACTGCAATCTATTCCTCAATTCCGCTTCTCCTGATACTTGCAGTGACCAATTCCTCACGATTCCCATTCCTCATAATCAGTCCCTCTCTCCCGATGAAGCCATGCCCAGGGTGCATCAACAGATGCGTTGGAGACGAGGCAGTAGCAGAGGGAGAATGCCTCACTCCTCGCCCTCGCCTGATTCGTACTCTACTTCTTTGCCCTCATCTGAATACTTCTCGCCTCGTTACCTAGACACACGTAGTGGCATAGGACGCACTCGCATTTCTAGCTTTCAGCCCCAACACTCTGGTCCTACTACTGCTACCTTCCCATCCAACTCTTAGCCTTCCCATTACACAGCTCAATTTCCGTACCAATGTACCATGGACAGACCCACTATCAAAGCCACTATAACCATCATGTTCCAGGAGGAGAAGAAAGACATATCACAGGGCGAGCCTCCTAAGGAACCTCACACCAGTGTTACAGCAAAGCACAACCCAACTCAGGGCAAGCCTCCTACTAGCAAATGCAAGCGGATTCATATTGACGAAGGCACCGTAGATGCAGGAAATGCAGAGTAGACACGGGACCAACTAGATAAGGTTACTGGTGTTGAATGAGAGAAGGATGACACAGGTGAAATGTAGGCCGAAAAGGATGACTTTGACGCCTACAGTTGCCTAATTCTTGAAGAACGCCCAACTACACCAAATGATAGCTAAACCTGCAAGCCTCTTCAGGAATCAAGTTCACAGATCCCAATCATTTGGGTGCATTTCAGTTTTTTTGAAGAATTTAGATAGCTTTAAAATGGTTGTAAACAGAACAACAATTTTTGATCCTAGGCCGGTTTCCCCTGTGTGGGCGACACATATTTTTTGGAATGGACTAGTTTCCCATTATAGGGCAGTCTTTAACATGTTTTGGAAGCTATATGCCATGAACTATGGCTGAGAACTGCTGAGGCTAGTGCCTCATTGTACCATTTTGTTACAGTAATAGATTTTAGACAAATTTAGAAAAAAAACCACAAAAGTATGCCACAAGAACTTAAAATATTATGCTTCTATCACAAAATTCACATATAAGGGTATGGGTATTAACCTACATTTTACAAGACAAATAAAGGAGGAATATGCCTCTCTTCATCATTAAATCTAATAAAAATGATATGTTTATTGATTCATCAATTAAAAATTCCCAATAGCATTGCTTCAATAATTAGACTCGTATAATGAATGTTGTAGCAATAGAAACCACTCTTACAAATTCAGAAGCATATTATTCTTCAAAAAGTGCCAAATAAAACAATGGGGTTTCCAAAATTGGACACAATAGTTATTTGCTACATCCATTAAAACATAAGATTGCACCCATAAATGCTTGCAGCTGAGATGAAACTTAGTATGCTCACTTTCACAAAATCCTTCAAAATTAGTCACTGTCAAATTGTTTCCATCAACAACCCTTTTTCTAAATGAAGGATTTATATAATAAAAGTAACATCTGTCCTATTATATATTCACACTTCAGCAACTTATTCGATTCATTTTCACATTCATACAAAAACTTTCATACATAGGAATCTACATCCATTAAATAATTTATTCATAAATTTTCTAGTACATAAAAGCTACAATAAGTAGCACATTTACTCTAACAATTTATATGCATGAAAACTACATCCATTGAGGTTTTGACAAACACTTTGGAAGCATGAAATCTACAAACTATAACCATTGAGGCATTTTGGAAAACACTTTTCAAGCATGAAATCTGCAACCATTGAGGCCATTTGAAAAATATTTAGCGAACACGAAATCTATAGCCATTGAGGCATTTTGTCAAACACTTGAAAGACATAAAATCTTAAGGCATTTGACATGAATTTAATATTCTTCCTCAACCTACTTAGCTCATAAAATTTATAAATTAATTTTTCAAATGAAAAAACATTAAAACATGACCTAAATCATCTTATTCTTTCACTAAAACTTGACAACGAGCGCACATAGTTGGCAACAACAATCTGTAAAATCACCTAGATTTATGATATGGGTTTTGAAAAGTGTTTTTTGGAATGAAATTGGGGGTTAAAAGACCGTTGGAATGCATATTCCCTAACGTTTTCCCGAATCATTATGAAAACACCCATGGACGCAATTGTTTAAACTAGCAAATATTTTGATTCCTAGAATCTCATTTACAGATTTTAACAAATAGATGGCATGCAAGCTTGAAAATACAACCATGAATAAAAAATAGTAACACAGAATTCTGTTATAATTAATTATATATTTCCTAAATGTTTTTTTTAAAATCATTTCATCTATTGTAAGTGATTTGAATGGTTTTTAGATTCATCAAGCATTATTTTGATTTAACCATTCCATCAAACACATGGAAAGCATCTTGAGCTGCTATAATGCATATTAAGAATCACTCCAAAATAATAGTTAACCAGTTATGATTATTTCAATGCATTATGTATCCTTACTTGTTATCTACATTTGCAAGGACTATAAGCACACAATGACTGGAAATTACCTCAATTATTTTCCTTGAAAGTCTTGGCTATCATTGTTTTGCATTATTATATTAAGGGTTGATTGAGTGATTCCTCCAGGTATATGTTGGGTATTTGTGATTTCCTTACCTCTCCCATAGGATTAAAGGTAGCACTAATTCATTCATAATCATTTGCATATATATAATAAAAATAATATCATTTCCCATTCATGGGTTTTTCCAAACACTTTGCATCATATCCCAAAACCACTTTTAAAACATGTCTCTAGTTAATTGTTTCAATTAAAATAAAACAAAACCATAACTCATGAATGTCTTACCCAAGTCCTTTTTCAATTATTTATTGCAATTACCTACCACAATATTTGGATTTCCTTTCCTAAATGCTACAATACCAAGGTCAGTACCATAAACTACACTAATGATAATTCTAATCTTGAGATCTAAACATCCATGCATATAGAATTCTCTTAGTATTTGTTTTCAATGGCCAATAATATTCTAGATAACATAAGCTTAAACCAAAATTATATGCTTACAATAAATTAAATTTCTACTTTTTCGTTATGCTAATGCTATACTACAATTTTAGGACAATTAAAATTATACATGATGATATATTCAACTCCAATCATTGAGAATGTGATCCATCTATGATTCCTTAACCAACTCATTTGAACCATCCAGTTTTTCACGCAACCATATCCAAGGATAAATTCTCCCCTTGGAACCCCTGAGTTGTAAGATCTCACAAACAATACCAATATATAGTAGCAACAAGATACACAAGGCAAGCTGAGGAAGAAAAATTTCACTTCCTCTTAATACCACTCATGGATAACTCCACCTAGTAGAACTACTTGGTAATTTATATTAGGAATTTCATATTCATTTCGACAACATTTGGCTACTCTCAAAGACTCTCCCTCTCACAATCCTCTTCATGTCTCTCCAAATCTTGGTATTACAATGCACCTCTCCCCCCAAGTCAGAAGATATGAGACACATATATAAGAGGAGAAACCAATTCTTGTCATAAAGGAGGAGTAATATGTATTCTTGGAGGAAGAGTAACATATTCCATTTCTAGGAGTGTAACTCTTTCCATTAAGATGAGGTATGCATGCCTTAGTTAAGGAGAGTGTAATGTATCCTTAAAATAGAAAGAGAGTTACATAGAGCCATGAGAGTCCTCAAAGAGATAGGTGTGAAGTGATTGAGGTGATGAAGGTGACCTGTAATTCCCTTTTTAATAATAATATAATAGTCTCATAAAAGATAACAATAATATTAATCATATTGAGGATTAAGTTTAAATTGAATTATTAGGATTGGTCAGTGATAATTTAAGTGATTTTCCTTCAACTATACTTTATTACCAATTGATGCAAGGTATTTTACTAATTTAGGAAAATCATACTTGAGATGCTAGTCATGACTTTCTACTTTTAGAAAGTCACTCTAGAATTGTTAGAAATGAGATTTTATTAATGAAATTAATCCTTGAGTTGCCCATGAGTGGTATTTTTCTTTTAGAGAATATGGATTGTTCATCCCAATCACATGCATATTCGTGCCTTATTAGAGTGAGGACTTTGCACCTTGATCTACTCCAAGAATCCAAGATTCCACATGTTCACCTTTTAAATATTCAAGAATCTACACCCTAACCCTTTTATTATAGATTCAAGGCTCCACGTCTTTATATTTCATGGATTTAGGACTCTGCATCGTAATCCTTTTATTATATATCCAATACTCCACGTCTTTATCTTTCATGGCTTTAGGGCTCCACGCCCTAATTTTCATGGCTTCTCGTCTACTCTGCTTTGAAACTCTATGCTTCACCTTCAAGTACTGATTGTGAGGTCGTACCCATCTAATGATTCATTGATAAGGTCTTTTTCCAAGACCTTCGCACATAAAAATATCATAGATCAAAGGAATCAAAGGAATTTTGATAATTAGCTAATTCACATTTTACCAAGGATTGTGCATGACTTCCACCGTCATTTTGGTTTTGGAGAAATGTCTTCCGCAGTCATTTATAACTCCAGCATTATTTTTGAAATGATCAAGTCCCATGCCACATCCTACTTAGTAAAATATTAAACATATATAATCATACAAACCATGTATCATGACTTCCACAATCATTTATAATTTGTGCATCCCTATTTGCAATAATGAGCCCCCCCTGCCACATCCAGCTCAGTACAAGATTAGGCATATATAATCATATAAATCATGTATCATCCATAAATTTTTATTAACCATATGTTCCAGATAACCATGATCATCCATGGATCTATGTGTCTCAATCCTAAATCACCATCCATGTCATACACCTATGTCCAAACTACGATACCAACAGAGAAACCATTGATAATATGCACTTAACCAAAATAATTCTTTATCATAATAATGTAGCAACCGTGTGACCTAAACTAAGTCTATAACATACAATCATATACATAATTTTGGCATGCATAATATTTATATCATTGCATCAAAATAACCCTCTCCAAGTGTCATTAAATCTATCTCACCAAGAAGTGACACTGCAGCTTTTGCCATTTTTTCTGCCATTTTTTGTCGTTTCACTTTTGTGAGTGTTGTTTTGCTTGTTTCTATTCATGGTTGGATTTTTAACTTATATTAGCTTGTAAAGGTGTTTCTTTAGTTTTTCCACTAGAAGGAAAATACCCTCTAGCAGAGGTTATAACAAAGGTTTTTAGTGTTATAAAATTGGCCAAAATTGTCAAAAAAACATTTGCTACAACATCTGTTTTCTGTAATAGAGGTTTTGGCGGAGCTTCTAACGGAATTTCAACAAAACTAAAAAAAAATAGGCGACCAAAGGTTGTTGAAGATGTTTTTCTCATCGGTGTGCTAATAAGGTGTCAACGCACTAGTGCGTTGTACCGTGAAGACATCGGCACTGTAAACCTACCAAACACCGGGAAGAAAAACAAATTGCAAACGCCCCAGTGCATTTAACATTGGTCTGGTGCATGTCATCAAGACAGTCACACCAGGCCATTCGAAGGTGCAAGCACCGGGTTGTTAAGGTGTAAAACCGCATTGTGCATCCTGTACGTGATACGATTCATCGATTTGTCAAGTTATAAAAACACACTAGCACATTAAAGTAAAATTGCACTGATGCATGCAATGCCTATCACACCACCTGGGTGATAGTCGTCGATAAAGTACACCAGGCGTTCTAATTGGTATTTGTATTTGTGCAGTGCCCACAGGTCATAGAAACGCATTGGTGCACAGTATCACACAAATGCACCGGTGCACAGTATCACACAAACCCACCGAGCGTTCTAATTGGTATTGGTATTTGTGCGGTGCCCATAGGTCATAGAAATGCACTAGTGCACAATAACTAACACACACCAGTACTCATTTTGTATTTTTTAGAAACATTGACCTGTGACAGTGCAATTATTGTGATTTTTTTAAATTCATTATTCATCAAAAGTATACACATATCTTATAACAGTATTCATATCAATTCAATTTTGATTAGTGCATTTGAATGTGATGATTGGATTAATTTATTATATCATATCAGCAAATTTCACAACTCTTCATTATAATATTTAATCAGTGGTGTAACATTTCACAACGATAATGGAGAACACAATAGAATAAATTAAAACATATTTTAATATATATATGAATAAGACACTCTTTGTCATACAAAATGCGACAATTTTTGGTATCCCTCCATCTTTCAATTGGGACACTATGTCCATTACATTAAACAAAATGTTTGATTTCACAGACAAATATTTCAAAAAATAAAATGCCTTGATTTGATATCCAAACATATTGATCATCATTCTTCACTTGAACTGCTGTCACTACTCGAGCTACTTCCATGACTTGGGTTATTTTGAGGAATTTATTGTTCACGGTGGTGATTGTTTTCTTCTTCTTCGTCAACTTCCATCTACAAACATAAAAATAATTTGTAATGAGTGTATATACATTAGTGAGAATAATGAAAATTGCAATATTAAATAATATACAGCAATGTAAATCGAAAAGTAATGTACCATAGCAATAATTGACTCATGAACTACACACATTCTTTAAAAACCAAATTTCATGTCATCTTTCAACAATTCATTTATTGGTGCAATTCCATACTTTGTTTCCTACAAGTTTTATACCCCATAACAAATCATATATTTAATATAAAATATTTTTTTGTTCTATTAATTATAGACGGAGCTAAGTAAAACAAGATCGATAGATGCTTACACATTCCACAATTAATTTCTAATATGCCAACATATACTGACAACCCATATTTAACCCAATGTCAATCAATTTGTTTGATGATTCTTCTTTGTATGTTAGCACCTATTTGAAGACATTCAATGATGATTGTTGTAAAAAAACTTAAAATATACAAAAATGAAATCTAGTTAAGTTGTTATAATGAAGTAACAATTACTCACAAACTTAGATATCGACCTTTTTCTTCCTTGTCATCCTGTTTTATGAGCTGAATGGGTTCCATTTTCTTTTATTTTTTGCAAGAAAATACTTGAAAATTAATATTTAATGCTAAATTATTTATTTATTGTACCTAATCAAAAAATTCAATGATTACATATTACATTTGAAACATGTTGTTGTTGAGATGGCTCCTTGTGCGATGCAATTATGTCCATTTCTTTGAAGATCTCCTTGTACACCTTTTTGGACATTCCTACTGGCATATTTCTGATATCAGCTCATTCATCCTTTGAGATTTTCATAATATTACTGAAAATGTAACATAACAATAAACTATATAATTTTTATATTGATATATGAAAAGTAAATATGAAAAAAGTGATATTTATAAATGATTTCTTTCTAGTAATATATACATATAATTCTAGAAAAGCATTTAAAGGAATATTACTTTTTCATTCCATCTATTTTGTTGTTGCATGTATTTTCTATTAAAAGTTTGACATGTCTTACTGACCAATTCTTTGGAAACTCATCCTGTAGTTTAGATAAAATTTGGTTCTTGGAATCATTGGATTGATTTTTGAATTATAAGTGGAAATAATGTCTATACATTCGTTCCACTAGATCCCTCAAAGTTTTGTAAGAGTTTTTTCCCCTTTCGTTAACCTCCAGCACCACTCCATATGAGCTAAGGAACAATTCATTTTCATTTGCATGTTCTATTATTTTTCTTTTCTTAGAAAATCATTCCTTTTCTTTGTTGTTGATCCCTGTAGAACATCAAACATATGTGAATTAATAGATTTTTTGAAACATGTTATCTAATATTTTTAGGTATATTATTAATAAAAATTAAAAAAAGAAACTCATATTGGATTGATAGTATTTTTTCATTCACCTGATTCATCCTTCTGCAATTTTTCCATCAAGATTTTACACTCTTCTGGTCTTAGATAAAAAATATTCTTATCGAGCTTCGTTACTTTGTGGTTCTGCATGATACACAGTAAATGATACATATTATTTAAACTTACATATAGTTCAAAAATAATAATTTTTGTAAAGAATTTACAAAGAACTTTCCCTTTTTACTTTTCCCGATGTGCTATCAGTATTTTTGTTACTTGATCTCTTGTTAGCCATTTCTTTATCAATATGAAACTTGTACCATACCATTCATTAATATATATTATAAATAAATCACAAATTTTTCAGGAAAAAAAAAATCAAGAAAACGGTGTGCCTTTCAAGCAGTACGCATCGATGTCAGTGTGACATGTTCTTATAAATGTAGCACCAAAATAGTAAGAAAATCGTACGTTGGTCTCTGTCAACAAGGAGACCCAGTTCGTTATATGTTAACCAGTGCATTGATTAACAAAAAAATTAATAAAAATTCTCTAGTGTTAGTTTTTGTAGCATATGATGTCGTGGAGGAGGCGTTGCAGCATGTTCTTATAAATACACCGAGAAAATAAGGGACCATCGTACCGTGCTCCTTGTCAACAAGGAGACTCGATGCGTTATATGTTAACCGATGCACCGATTAACACAGACATAAAATAAAAATTTGTTTTTATCAAACAGTACATGCGCAGTGCGCTATTTTATAAATGGTGCACGGATTAAAATATATATATTTTTAATTTTTTTTTATCAAGCAATACGTGCGCAGTGCGCTATAATAAAATACACAGGGCACACAGATTAAAATATTTTTTTTTAAAATTATCTTTATCATATAATACGTGTGTGGTGAGCTATAATAAAATAGTGCATCGGTGCACTATTTTACACAGGTGCACCAATTAAAAAGAATCTGTTTTTTTTTTTTAATTCATGCAAGGGCCGACATGGATTGGGATCCAACTCTGCAAGTAATCCTGTGGGTTAGATGTCACAGGCCTATATATATAGTAATACAAACTCTATAAATCTAAAATGAAAATCCCTAATTGTGAAGTCACAAAAATAGGAAGAAGCAAGTGTAGAAACAAAAAAAATCAATGGTTTAGTGTAAGAATGGATTTTTTTTTTCTTCTTAAAATTGAACAATAAAATTTAAAATTTTTACTTGCCATGTATTAAATCAAACAAAAACTGTAAAAAAAACAATTATTGCAGTAAAATTTAATCACGATATTGTTTGAAATTCTATACTACAAGGTTTGAATCACCATATTTTTGAAATTTTGATTCTCTGAATAGTGTTGTTCAAAAGTATTTCTCTACACCATAATGCTCTTGTGCTCTCTTGCTCTAGGTATGTCTCTCGTGCAAATCTGTCCCTGAAATTTTGCAAAAATAATGGAATAATGAATAGTTTTTACTATTTAAAGATTTTTTTTATGAAATTAGATTTCTAAAAATAATTTTCTGCCCATTTTTCAATTTATCTCTTTCTTTTCACTTAAAAAAAATAAAGTTGCCCTTTTTATATTTGTGGCTATTCGGTGCATTTGTTATCTAACCGCACCGATGCGTCAATTAATAACACATCACCGATGCACAGTAACTAAAACACACTGGTGCGATTAAATGAACATTAGCACCAATAACAATAAGTCCATTTTTAAGGCACCGCAATTATTTTTAGGTATGTATACCAAAATTTATTGTTGATTTTGTTCAAATGCAGGGAGAAAATATCATAATTATATCGAATGGAAAATCCTTCAAAATCCAGCTTGTTCCATAATATTTCTCAAAGTCCATTGTGGAGTTCTCCCTATCCATCTTGAGACGTAATATTTACTTCATATTTTATTTATATTTTCATTATCTTATTGAATTTATTTATTTTATCCATTTCAATCAGCTAAATAAAATTAATGTATACAAATTTATAGGTTCATGCAGATTCAAAATCGATTTTAGATGCACAAAATATTTAAACAACTCCAAAACGTCGGAAGCTCTTACCAGGAGCAGCATACTACAAGGCGCATTTTGTAGGTGAAAATGGACAGCTGCTTCACCCTGCTAATTCTAACATTACATCTTCTAGCGACAATCCTAGGACAATGATGGTAATAATAATTGTTTGGTATATTAATGTAGTTCTTTCAATGTCAAACCAATTAAGCATGCATTGTCGACGTGCTTACTAATTGATATCATATATTTTATACTAATCATGTTCGAATATATTTTTTGAAATTATTAAGATTCTAGTGATGATGAGCGACCTACCTACCATCTTCCGTTACACCCCACAACAATTTCAAATCTAGAGAAGACTAAATTAAGAGAAAAATGCAGAGAGGAATTATACCAATAATGGTTGAATAAACCATCTATTCAATTTCCACTACGTCTAGATTCAACAATTAGGAATGACTACAACAATAGTAGTTCTTCACAAGCTATAAATGGAGGCAATCAAATAGAGGTTGGTATGGATGATTACATAAGGGATACGACTGCCATGGAGACAATGTTGTTAGATGCATTCCAGAATGATGATCAGTTAGGGGATGATGCTCATATCACTGATAACTTTTTCAAAAGACTTAAATTTGCTTCCACCACCCCTCTCTTTGGACCTGGTGGTCAATTAAAGTATGCCTAGTTGGGGACAACGATGTTGATGTACAGCTTGAAAGAAAAATTTAGCTTGTCGAATTCATGTTTCTTGGAAATTATGTTTTTTGAGAAACATAATCAGAAAATAAACATTACAAATGGACAATGAACATGACAATAATTATATCAGAATTAATGTACATTATATGTTGTCAATCATCACAAACTACAAATAATTCAAAGATAAGGTTCTTTTGAGTGATAATGTCTTGCCTGGTAGCTGCGAAGAGGTAAATAAATTATTGAAAATGTTGGGTGTTGAGTACATGCCATCCCTGCAACATAGATAATTCTTTGAAACGAAAGAGCCTTGGAATCCTTGGGATTATAGGCATGTGTCTCAATATCTTAAAAGAAGGACCACATGATTTACCCTTCTTTTTTTATTTATCATACTTGTCATGCCCACATTTCAGACATATCATATCATGCATGTCCAAATGATTTTATTATATATAGAGGAGAATATGCAGAAAAAGAGATATGTCCAAAATGTGGGCATGACAAGTATGATAAATAAAAAAAGAAGGGTAAATCATGTGGTCCTCCTTTTAAGATATTGAGGCACATGCCTATAATCCCAAGGATTCCAAGGCTCTTTCGTTGCAAAGAAGTTTCTATGTTGCAAGGATGGTATGCCTCACACAGAAGTGAGTTGGGAGTTATGTGAATCCCAACATATTTAATAGCCATGAAGCATATAGAGGATACATGGCCCGAAAAATTAAAGGATGGAGTACAAAGTCTACGACTCAGCATAGCCATGGATGGCGTTAACACATATTCCCTCTAGACACCAACTATTATGTTTGGCCTGTAGTAGCGATCAATAAAAATATCTTCCCATGGTTGTCCATGAAGAATGAACATCTTATGTTGGCTCTCATAGTCCCTAGTAGAAAACAAGAGAAGAATATGGATGTCTACTTATAACCATTGGTAGATGAATTGAAGGAATTATGGGATGGGATAAATGTATACGATGTATCAAGACCCATTGCAACAGAGAGGAGTTTTACGTTGTATGGAATATGTGCTTACAAAACACATGATTATCTAGGCATAGGAGTTTTCTCTTGTAAATTACATGTTTATTGATTTTTTTATATACGTAACAATATTCTTTCGCATATTAGTTATTTAATTCATTTTAATTGTTTCGATCTTCAAGATATTCTTTAACGTGCCATGCATATATATTGTATACAATAATTTCGTAAGTCTTGTAACAAAAGGGTATTTTGGATGTAAATTTTGTGGACCTTCTTTGAAATCTAGATGGTCCAACAACCTAAGAAATCTAGTGTATGACTCCTCCAGGGTATTCCTCCTAGAAGAACAACCTTACAGAAGAGCAGCATCCGATTTCAATGGTAAATGAGAGAGAACCCAAAGGCCTCCAGTAATGACACCATATGAATGGCTTAGATAATATGAGAGAGATAAGGAGGAGTTCATAGAAATGTTCGATTCAAATGGGGAGCTTATGTTTGATGATCTAGAATTCTTCGACACCTATGTTGAGAAATTTCCCACTGGGATGAAAATGAAATCTATCTTTTATAACCTCCGATGTTGGGAGCATATTAGAATTGCCTACTTATTATATCCCATGCATATATTTATAAATGTTTCATCTTCTTTATGGAGGCACATATCATCGAAACAAAGTGACACATTGGATGTTAGGAAATATCTTATTACTTCAAAAACTAAAAAGAAACATTGGCCAAGACAATTAGAAATTACATGATCAGAGGCAAATGCTCGTCCCTCTAATTCATGGTATTTCAAAGAAGGTGATGTCACATGGATTTTAAATAAATATGATCTTTCTTTGGCAAAGGAAGTTATAATGGGTGTGAGGGTTCCATCTTCATACGTGCCTTCACTATAGCATTGCTTAACTGTGGATGACCATTTGTCAGGGTTGAAATCGCATGACCATTTGAATCTTCTAAGAGTATTTATAATGTCAAAAACATGATTTTATTATTTTTTATATCAATAAATTTTGATCCCATGCACGGATCATAAAACATAACTAATTTTGTATATCATTTCACGTGTTTATAACTATGTAGTGTCATTATCCTTTGTTCATGCGTGTGTGTGAAACATGAATTCTCGCAAGACCTAGGACATGCCATATATAAATTATCTGCATTTGTACATTGGATCACGTCAAAGGAGATTCATGTGGCTAGAATTCCATGGTGGTGTCAAGAGATAGTTGAGATTGTTTGTATGTTTGAGAACGAATTACCAGCAAGTTTCATGGAATTGCAAATTCATCTTCTCATCCACCTAGTAGATGAGGTTGAATTAGTTGGGGTGGTTTCTTGTCGTTGTATGTTCTTCTTAGAGAGTTACATGAAGAAATTGAAAGGTTTTTTTCAACAAAGTGCAAAACCCGTGGGGTCTACGGCAGAGGGGTACATATCATATGAGTCTTTCTATTATGCCAGTGAGTACATCAAGTAGATCGACAATAGACCAAGTGTGGTGCTTTGGGACAATGAAAGGGATGAAGACAAAAGAGAAGGGGAGCTACTCCAAATGAATGGAAAAAGACGCTTGATAAAGAGTAAGCAAATTATAATTTTTCAAACTTACACAAAGTAAATATTCATTTCGAACTTCGATATAATGTATATTTTGATCTCATATGTACTATATGTCGGTTTTATTTAATCAATGAATGCATAAATCGAAGCAATCAATAAATTCGTTCTTTACAATTCTGAAGCGACACAACCGTGGGTCGCATTTTACAAACAAAAGAGGATGAAATGGGATGGTGATAGGAAAGAATTCAAATGGTTTAATGGTATAATTGTGCTTTATCCCAATCATTTAAAAGAAAATATGCCAAAAATATGCCCCAACAGTTGGGTTGCTGACAAATTTAGAGAGAAATACGGTGCAACCGGTCATTACCCACATGCTGAAGAGGATGCGCTAAATGTAGGGATTGGGTGCACCCACTCGGTAATAATCTATTTATGTACACTTAAAACTTAGTAATGCACCTTTCAAATGTAAATACATTTGTATTTCATATTTTAACATTTGGGTTATTATAAGACACATGACACTATGATTTTTTAACTTTATTATAGGTCAATTTGTTCCCATCTATGTGGGCATATGGACACCATTTTCGCACAGAAAATTCCGATGATGGACACATGATACAAGACTGTGGAGTGGAAGTCGATTTTGATCAATCTAGTCGCGCTAGCCACCATGATCAAAGCCTAGTATGAGGGACATTAGGTTATGCCAGAAAGATACAAGAGATCATTGAAGTGGATTTCTCTTCTTTCCAATGTGTTATTTTTAGGTGCAAGTGGTGAGACACCTTTGATTGGAATAACATAAAGGAAGATCGTGATAGTAGGTTGATATGTATCAACTCTAGAAAGATGTGGGATAAAGCTAAGGAGCCCTATGTTTTTTCCAAACACTGCAACCAGATGTTTTTTTACTCGAATGTGTTGGATAGGGATTGGTGGTTCATAGTGAGACATGGCTCTAGATCAAAACATATTTTTGAGAACAATAGTGTTATCATGCCAAGAAAGCTGTAAGATAATGAGGGCGATCATGAGAACTGAGAGTGATATGGTACAGGTGTTATTTCATCATTTATACTTTATAAGATGGGTTTTTATAAAGAAGAGGACTTTATTACCTTATAACTAAGACTCTTTTTTTCGAAACATTATAATATGTATTTTGAATTAATTGGTAATTTGCATTGTGTTAATGTTAAAATCATTTCACATGATAATTTTCAATTATGTTGATCTTGAAAACAATGTTGTATTGTATAAAGTTCTTTTTTATATAATGTCAATTCCTTAAATAATACAACTACTTGATTGCTTTAAATGTGTGTGAATGATATCTTCAATATGTATATTATTGTTTTTGGTATGTAAGATTGTAATAAAATAATGATCATTCTAAAGTACATGAATTTATTTGCATTATTTTCTAAAATTTATTATGTTACAAAAAATCATATTATTCTATATTTATTATTTTACAATTTTTTATATTCATATAAATTTTAAATTTTACAATTTAACAATTTTACAATTATGGTGATTTAACAATATTACGGTATACATTTTACTTATGGTAGCTATGGTTAAAAATTCCCAATTAATTTACAATTTTACAAATATTTTTTTTTCTTTTTCTAAGATTAAATTCTATTAGTTAAACATAATGTACATGGAGGCTCTGGCCTCTACAGTTCAAGCCTGTATCAATCGCATAGTTTGCAACAAAATAGCAAAAAGAAGCTAACCGCGCAGGGGAAACCAGCCCAAAGAGAGTTTGAGTCGCTGCCTCGCGTGAGGAAACCAGCATTATATAGACAAAATTGATTGTGACTAACATAGATAGTAACATATAACAAAATTATGATGTTGAGATCCATAAACTGGAGAAAACCTGATAGCCTAGGTGTCATGGGGCGAAGGAGGTGTTTCTTCAACAATGAGACATCTGTATTCGTCATCATCGGCATCCTAGGCGGCAAGTGCTGCATGTCGAGGTGTTGTGACTTCACCACCTTTACCCATTGCCTGCTTGCTCTGCTCCTTGCCATATTTACTGTTTCCTAAGCTACTACTGTTGTTCGAGTGCGAATTGTGCTTGCCAGGAACATGTTGCTTCACCTCATCCGCAGAAGGGCCGAGGTCACTGCGAGGGTGTTGTTTCTAAATGGATGGACCGTGGCTGGGAGCCTCAGCGAGTTCCTCCCGGAAGGAAACTAAGATGGTGGCTACAACATGGGGGTCGTCTAAGGAGCAATAAAAGTGGAATTGGGTAGTGTTGGGGGTCTGCGAAGTGACAGACGGGACCAAGCGAGGCAGAAACTATGGAGAGGGCTCAGAGGCAGAGTGCCTAGCGGAGAGGCGAGACAAACTGACCAGGCGACCGCGTCCACTACGGGTTTCGGGGTACTTGCCCCAAGAATGCTCCAAGCAGGAAGACGAAGAACTGGACTAAGAAGAGGGCAACGGATGAGCAGCGCGGCCTCTGTTGCTACCACGCCTGCATCACATGTGATGCTTGAGTTGAGGCATAGTGGCGCAAAAGGTGCGGAAGGCGCTTTGGGTGGTAGAAGCAGGGCGATGGCGCCACCGCGAATAAAGCTCAGAGGTGGTGGTGAGGCCAGAGGCAGAAGACAAGTGCAAATGGCATAGGATGCTCTATGAGTAATGGTGGACTGAAAGAAATTCAATGCAGCACCGAAGACTGCAGCGTCTCCCTATCAGCGTGTGGGAGCTCGGCTCTGCAACTTCAGGGGGGCCGCAGCTTCGCAGGGGAGAAGACTAGAGAGGCATAGAACCAGAAGGTCGAAGAGAAAAACCAGAGGGCCAAAGAGCATAACCAGGCGAATGAGAGAGGAACATCATTTTGAGGCAGAAGGAGTAGCCTTGACGTTTGAAATGGAGTAAATGCAGCTCGGGGTGACGACCAGAGCTCTTAAATGAAGTTAATGTCAAACTGTGTGGCTTGTGGGTGGCCATGTGGCCCTGCCATGCACCAACCCACAAGCCCATTACTGTATAATCTTCATTAAGCACCAGCATCCTGGGACAAATTTACAGATTTACAAATTTAAAATTTTTTATAAAATTTAATGATGACAGCACATACAATTACAATTACAATTTTATAATTTCACAATATAATTACAATTACAATTACAATTATAGTTTTACAATTTTACAATTTTACATAAAGTTACAATTAAAATTACAATTAGAATTACAACTAGCATTAGAATTACAATTACAATTACAATTTTACAATTTCACATAAGATTACAATTACAATTTTAGAATTTTGCATACAATTACAATTACAATTACAATTTTACAATTTTACATACAATTACAATTAAAATTACAATGAAAATCATTTCACAATACAATTAAAATTAAAATTCTACAATTTTACTTACAATTAAAATTAAAATTTCAATTACAATCACGAAATAATATTTAATAAATATCATGATTTAATATTAAAAATTAGCATCAAGATCATGATAACCAAAGTATAAACATCATATTTGGCTCAAAAACACATTCAAATTCACTAACATTATCTAATCTTTGTGATCATGATCATCTAACAAAACACAAGCATTGCATAACATCATCACAAATCAAACATCAAATATACATCCCATGTCAGATAATTGTTATCACATATACATCTATCTGAAAGCTACACATTAAATGAACATATCTAACATGACCTAACATTATATACATCATGATGAACACCAACATGTAAATTAAGTACATCTGCAACATCAACATGAAATACAGGGACTATATCTATATCTATATATATATATATATATATATATATATATATATATATATATATATATATATATATATATATATATATATATATATAATGTCAAAAATATACAACTGCAATATAGCTGCATATAAATTTCAAATATCTGGTGGTACATCAATAATAGTACTAGTCGAGGCCTGCTCAGTCCATTGTGTAGCTTCGACATGCTCAGATAGATGATCATCATGTGCCTCCTGATCTGGAGGTGCATGTTGATCAGGAACTACCTGCTAATGACTCGTGGATGTTCCAACCTGCTCAGTCGATGGACCTACCTCCTCAGATGGGCCTGCGCCCTCCTTAGGATTAGGTGCCTACTTAGGACTAGGATGTGTCTTCTCAGATGGTGCAGACTTCTCAGATGATGTCTGCTCATGATCATGACCCGATGTTGCAGGCTGCTCATCATGATCATCTCTGGCGTGAGGTGGAGGAGGAGTTGGAGTACTATAATGATGATCACTCCCCTCATGATCATGATCTTTTGATGATGCGCTGCACTATCATACTGCATCTCCACCACGCCTACCCTTCCTCACCCATGCCAGTGCTTTGGTAGCTCCAACAATATTCCACATGAGGGTCAACATATCACGGGGCATGCATCTCTAGATCTTTGTCAGCCTATGATCAACATGTATCACTCTGATTGTAACGGAACAACTCCCTCCTCAACTAGGAGTCGACAGAGTTGGTCACCCAACTCCATCCTAAATTAGGTGTCCGGCCTACACCTCACCCATGTCGGTATCTGCGCCTGATTAGGACCAGGTCTGTCACCCTGATCCTCTGCCTCTGCCATCTCCTAGTCAACATGATCTACACCTGGATCATTTGATGGCAGTGGAATCTCATCGCCAATGAATGAACCAATATCTACAAAATATATATAAGTACACAAAAATAATTAGAAAATTTCATTAAAAAATTTAATAAAACAAGTTAAATAACTTGTTAGAATAAATTTGATAATTCTAATTAATTAATTAATACAATAAAATGAAACTATATTAATATAAAGAAAACAACAATATTACCTCTCGCACCCGGCGGCACATCCTGTGTGAAGAGGATGTTGGTGCACCCTCTCCAATCCAAACTAGCATATAGACATGGCACCAGAATGAAGGAGTGGTCATCAACATTGGATAGAAACTCCGGTGCATCAGGAGATATCCTAGAGGAAAAGTCATACTCGCCCTTCTTGGGCATCATCTTGCCCCACATCTCCATCCGTACATGCAAAATCGACCTACGAGTTTGCCGAACAAAAGTAGGCCTTGTTTCTAGAAACCTCTAAAAAAAAACAAAATAAATCTAAATAAAAAGGGAAGGTCAACCTCCCACATGCATGAGAATGACATCTATCTAATGCTGTAAAAAATTGCCACAAAAAAATCACAGACAATCTCACAAGTCATGGTGCTTGTAATAAAGAATCCACATAAAATAAATGCAGAAAACAAACGCATTTCTCGTCACTAGTATGGTGTGAAATGGTTGTCAACATTAGTGAGAGGCACCTCGCCTCCTCTACACTAAAATATGCAATACGTAACTGACCACCGGACACCTAAAAATATGAAGGAGAAAGTATATCGTCGCTAACTTATCTCGGGGAGTACACCAATTGACTCCTTGTTGCATAGCCGAGGGGGACATCTAGGAACTGGGGAAAATCATGTCATCTCCTATATAGGCTAGTAATAAAATACATTCCCTTCTGAGTGGGCATGTACCACTAGTCAGGACTGACCCAGAAAGCCTGTCGGTGGGCATTCCACCTAAAGATGAGTTGTCCCAATAACCCATTATGGCCCTTAAGGGATGTAGCCTCCTCATAGAACTTGAGGAGGCCTGCCTCCCTTAGGAGCAACTGGGTGGCTGTCGTAATAGGGCGAGGGTACATAAGTCTCTCCCTCTCTCGTGCCTCCCACATGTGAACCACATTATACTGGTCCTCCATATGTTCTTGTTGTCCCCTTTGTTCTCTCTTTTGACATCACCAAATGATTCACATATTAAATGCATTTTTTATATTAAATGAGACATGTATTTAAATAAATAAATAAATTAATATATATATATATATATATATATATATATTATTTGAAAAAAAAACAGTCAGTGTGCCTAAAAAATAGTCACGCACTGGTACCGGTGCGTCTATTTTTATCGAGCATCCCCCTCAATGAGCATGGAAATTTTCCGCGCACTGAAAAACATAAAATGTACTTTCTTCTATGGTTTGTTGACGAAACTATCCACCCTCAGGTGGATAGTGAAGTCAATGCACCACCCAACAATAATTCATGGTCAATGGTGTGGTCGTTTAAACGACCACACTGTTGATTATGTACTAGTGTCGGGAGGGCAGTGTGTTGACCACACTATGCGCCTCGAGGCGAATAGTTCGAACAATGCACGCCTACCTAACATCAGTACATGGTCAACGGTAGGGTCCTGTAAACACCTACACCATTGACTATGTACTGATGTCAGCATGGTGGTGCGCTGACTGAACTATATGCCCCGGGGCGCATAGTTTGGTCAACACACCACCCTCTAGACACTGGCACATAGTCAACAGTGCGGTCATTTAAACAACCGCACCACCATGTCAGGTTCTTAAAAGAATCATGGTGCACGTTTTTAGGTACCACATCTGAACCTAGTGCAGTTTCCATTAGCACCATTCGCGGTGTGGCTTGTAAATTTACAGGCAGCACTGCAAACGGTATGAGCCGAATAGCTCGAGCGAACGTCTTAGTTTTTTTTTTAATGGTAAATTTTAAGGTTTTCTACAAATCTAATTTACTAAAATGTTTATTTTTTGAGAAATAGGTAAAATACCTATACATTTGGGCATCAAGGAGGCATATTTGCTAAGGAATTTGAAAAACCAAAATTTTCCACCGTTTTCCGAAATTCGAACTCCACAAGGGTGAAAATGGACAACAATAGCGTGTGTGTAATGGGAGCACCGATGGCAGCGTGCCTCACACAAGAGAAATTAACACTAGTGCTTGAGAGCTCTAGAGCACTGAAGAAGTGAAAATGTGGATTTTTCAGCCGGTAATTTTTTTAATTTAACTTTGTTTCAGTGCGCAAGTTTTTGAGATGCATCAGGCGGTGTACGAATTTTTGAGTTACATCGGGCCTATTTTTGTGTAGTACACTGGTGCACTATAGTAATTAAATAGATCGAGCGGGTTTATATGGTGAGCACGGTGTCTCGGTGTGCCAATTTTTAGTACCCACCAGTGTGTTTTGGATTAAACGCACTGGTGCGGTTTATGATGAGAATACATCAGACAAAAAACATCCACAAAAACCTCTACCCTTCAACCTCATTTACAAACCTCCGCTACAAATGAATATCTGGGATATTTTTATAATGGTTTCCTCAAAAACATCCGCTATAGGGTATTTTCCTTGTACTGTTCATTCATATTTCATAAGTTTCGCATCAATTTTCTTGTTTTTGCACAACAATGATCATCATTTCGACGACTCTCCTTGAATATTTGTTTTTATTTCCATTTATTTATTTTTTTCACTTGATTCACACCTATCTATCCATACATAGTTAGATCTACAATTTAACTTTCATTATCACTAATATTTTCTAGTTTCCCACACAGTCACGGAGTAGATCTGCACTTCACTTGGCCATGCACTACCTTTCCTTGCTAGGCATTGCACAATTCTAATGCTAAAACAAAATCTTGGCCTCTAAGAGTGCACAATGTGTTGTACAAGTTAGCCCAATTATTCATTTTGCAGTTCTAGGGCTCAATCCTACCACGTTGGCCATTGAGACTGTGCTCTCCCTAACACTTCCCAGGCTTTAATTGTGCATTACGAAATTGCAAGCCTTAGGATGCATTACTAGATGCTGAGACTATGAAATGCATAATCCCTCCAACCAGTCTCCCTCCTTTGAAGCCATAAATTGTGCAATATATCTCATTAATCCATGTCGTATTTTCTTGATCATGCTTTGAAAATTGATTTGCTAAAGCTAATTTATTCTTTCCATGAATGTATTTTCCTCTTACAGGTATTACAGTTGTTTATCACTTCTCTCCAACATTCATTATTACCATGGCACCCAGGAGAGTTGTTTCAAAGGATACGATAGAGAGAAGTATCGAGGAAGTAGTTGAGAGTATGCCTGTAAAATTTCCAGTGTATTCAAACACTAATTTGTGGAAAATGAATCAACTCTTACATGGAATAAAGGAAATGAATCTTTTTTCACAAAAGAGCTTCAAATTAGATCTAGAGGACCACTAGGTATATGTTAATGTTCACCAGTCGGGGATAGACAGGGTTGCATGAAGATATCCATCCTTCCCATGTGCATATGTTATGATCTGGATTATTTCACATATTGATGTGAATACTATGATTTTGGGCAATGCTAGTAGAGAGAAGCTTGCTACTTTTCTAGCAGTAGATTATTGTCTTATGTACCAACTTCTCGAGCTAGAAGAACTCATGGATTCATAATTATATGCCACCAATAACTATGTGATCATGAAGGACATTGTTAAAGATTGGGTGAAAGAGAGATCAAAGTTTTGTGAGAAACCCACCAAAATTTACAAGATAATGTCTCTTAGGAGGTCCTATTAGCTCTTGATTATCCTAACTTGCAAAATATATGGTCAACAAAACACTAAGACCTTTCCTGAAGGGTGGGAAATCTTATTGAAATAGGTTGTGAATTAGGGTAAGTTGTTCAATTGGTCATACTTGTTGGCTTGATAATTAAGTATCCATGTAGATAACACCATTAATCCTACCAAGGGTGGGAAAGTGATATTTTACATGTCTTCATATTTACTAGATGCAATATGTGTGCACAATTAATTCCCTGGCATGAACTGGACTCGGACACATCGAGATCCTTCTGTGTACATCCACTGCGGATTTCTCTCAAATTTTAGACCCAGAGGACATATGGAGAAGCTACTTGACCACTTCCTCATTCTACCATACAAGTTGATATTTGACGAAGAATCACTTTTCATGTCACATGGAGAAATGGAAGCGGTATCATAGATAGCATATTGGTTTGCGTCATCATATGACACCTTCCTTATAGTGTTCGTTGGATATAATTTGACACATATTTTACCAAGGTATGCCACTGATAAGTTTTTCATGAAAAAAGTTATATATCATCTCTCCACGGGGTTTTCAGTAGCTTTTCATAGGAAGAAGAAAGCACCTTGGCCAAATATTCGTATGAAAATTGGATTTTACGAGATTAAGAACCTAAAATTTTTGGATGCCGAAGGAAAGGACATATAGAAGATTGGATTCAGTACTCAGGAATTTAATCCATACGATCCCCGCGGTGTTTGTAGAGGCCATTGTGCGAGAATTCACTTTTAGTGGCTAAGTGGGACATTTCACTGGTCAGAGGAGTATCCATGGAAGATTTTTTATAACACCTCCAAGTCCTGCGAGCCAGTCATTTTTGTAGGAACTTCACAGGTGACTCCGTAGAAGGAAGCTACTCCTGAAGTAGTACCAATGGAATGGATCAAACCTGTGCATGAAAAAGGAAAGAGGAAGGTCACATATAGTCCAGGGGGAGAATGACTCCACAAGATGAAAGAAGATCCAACTATTATGAAAGTGACTTTAGCAACAAAGTATAGGAGGAAACAGAGGATGCAAGAAGCATCACGAAGGAAGAGGGAATATCTAGGGACATTGGAGGAAGAAAATAAAAAGCAAGAACAAGAAGAGAAGAAGAAGTACCAAGAAGACGAGAGGTGAAGAGAAATAACAATAGAGAAACAAGCTATGGAGCAAGAATAGAACTGGAAACTAGAGGAGGATAGTGGATAGATGCAGGACTAGGAGCTTGCTCAGTAGACTGATGAGTTGATACAAATCAATGGCATGGAGGAGGAATCAGAACCACAAAATTAGGGTGTCAACTTGGTGCCAAGTACACAATAGTTCATCATTCAGTCTCAATCACCTCTAGCAATAGAGTTAGCTCTAAGAAGGAAGAGGAATTTGTTCCTCTTGATGATGATCTAGTTATGGACACATACAATAGATCGTATGATGAAATTCAAGCATGTAAGAAATTTTTTCTAGACAACCTCGCATATTATGCATTTATTAGAGAAAGTGTGATTGTGGAAAACTCTAGGAATAATCCCAATGCCATTTCTGCAGCCATCTTAGCCTTTGAAAGTGTAGAAAATTCGAAAACTAAGAATTTGATAGTTGAGAATAAGAAATTGGAAAAAAAACAGCTTCTGTACAGTTCCATCTGGAGGAAATGAAGGCAGTGATACTTGGTGAAGTATAAAAACTTGGAGAGAACATGCAAAATATTTATGAAGAGCTTGTTACCATGCATAATGAATTTTTACACTTGCATGGATTCAAGCAGAATTGTAGAGGCATTGTCAACAATCTTAAAGCTATACAAGCATCCATTGTGGCCATGCATGAATGGTCAATGTGATACAAAGGGGCGCTGCGTGAACTGGGAAAGAAGACAAAGCATAAGGTGGAGTTTGAAAATTCAAAGGTTTGAATACTCATCTAGAATAAAAAATAACTCGCCTTGATCATTGCTAGAATTTAACCCTCATATGCATGATTCTATAACAATGTGGATGTATTCGTGAATTCCCACATGATCCCATCAATTGGCTCGCTCATCGAAGACAAACACAGGAACCAGGTCAGGAAAGAGATAGATGAATACTTGGAGTAGTGCATACAGATCAATGATAGATAAGATATTGAAGTGAACTGAAAAAATATGTAGAAGTACATCGGCGACCCTATCCAAATCAACACGATGTTTCTTATGATAAAGACAAAAGTACAAGCCAGTTCCTAGTGAGTGTACCCAAATGCCATGGATGATAGAGTTTTCTTCTATCCTAACATCATTGAACAATTTCAGGGTCTTATTACACAATACAAAGTTTGGCACCATTACGTGACCAGGAAAAATCAAGTAGAAGTTGTTGAGCTATAGTTTCTCCAAACACAAGCATGATAGTGTTTTATGTTATTAGGATGTCCAGTTGGCTCTACCTAATTTTTTCCTATATGGTTATGAGTAAATTGTAATATTATTTGTTGTATAACCAGCTCCAAAAATAGAAGAAAAGAGATATCAACGCCTTAGAAATAAGCCACTTCGAGGGGGCAACCTCCAAAACATTACATAAATGAACAATTCTTGGATGATCCAATTTACAAAACCTCCATTCTATATATAGGAGTCCATGGGGCCATAATGTAATCCTAGTGGGCCACAATGTAATCCTAGCCGACCTAACAATAATAATGTTGGGAAAAATACTGAGAGGGGGGGGGGGGTGAATCAGTATTTACTGCATATTCAAACTTTTTACTTTTTCATTCCTTAAAACCCATACGCTACTTTACTTCAGTAAACCAGCGTATATACGCGCTTCCGTCCACACAAACCGGCGTATACCTCAGTGTATATTTTATTGCGCATACGCGCTTTCTCTTCGCTGAAGCTGCGTATATACGCGCTTCCTCCGCGTCAAAGTAGCGTATAGATCTTCAATTATTCCAGAGCAGCATACTTCTTCAGATCAGATATTCAGTTCAGATTTACCCTTTCACTTCAGACAGATGTTCGCCTAGATGTTCGCCTCATCACAGATCTAGGCCTTCCATAAGCAGACCTAGTAAATACAAGTGCATTTCAGATCTAGATCCCCTTCTTCATCATTGGTGCATCATACACTCATATTTATCTTCAAGTGTAACCCTTTCCAATCAGATCTACTTCAGAGATAAGTATTCATTCAAGCTCAGACATCTTGCACCCACCCTCTTGTTGTGCACAATGAATTTCTTCTCCTTTTATATGATTATCCTTTTTCAATACCATGAGCCCCTTTTTCAATACCATGGACCAATACCATAAGCCCAAAACTACCTGGACGGGGTCAATTAGGCGGATCATTACCCAATACTATGGGTCAATACCATGGTGGTTACCCTTGGATTTGCACTTTTTGAGCGCTTTAGCCATACGCGACTTGGCACGTTATTTTTCGCGTGCATACGCGACTTCCCTTAGGCCAATCCGCGTATACCAAGAGACATGCTCTTTTTCATCATTCTCTGAGTAATTTCTGAAATCCTTTCTTCATTGCCTTCTGTAAATACTGTAGATACATCAGATTTCCTTCATCAAGGACATATTCTATCAAACACAACTTCATCAAGTAAGTTGTCATCATCTTCATCAAGTGGGTTTCCTTTCAAGTACAACACTCAACATCATATCATTTCAGATTTACATCATTTAACAAGTCCATCAAGTCAAGCATAACTTCATCAGGTGGAGTGCCATCAAGGACAATACATGTCAACAGTCGCACGTCTTCATCTTCATTCAGTGGGTTGCCATCAAGGACAACACTCTGCATCATATTTCCAACAATCTCCCCCTTTGGACTTGATGGCAACCACGATGGTGTTTGGTTACCACAGCAGATAGATACCATGTCACTCTCCTAAATATGTCACATCATTACCTTCTCTTTATTCAAACACCATGTCACTCTCCCCCTTTGACATCAAGGGCAAAGGGCGGATCAAAAACCAACATTCTCCCCCTTTTCTCCTCATGTGGAAGAAACATTCTGCAGATCTGATATGTGCTGAAGTGGCCAAGCTCCCCCTGAGTCCATGCTGAATCTCCAAACATATTTGTCAATGAAGTACATGACTCTATGAACTTCCTATCACCAAAGACTCATACTTAGATCAAATATCCAACCAAGTGGATTTACATATAAGACTCAAGTACCCAACCAAGTGGGTTTACAAAATTTGACTCAGCTACCCAACCAAGTGGGTTTACAAAAATGACAAGTCCTTACATGACTGAATATTACAATTTTTTACATCATGGGTCTCAACAAGACCTTTTCACCAAAAAAATAAATATGACCATTTATGACCAACACCAGAAAGTCCTCAAGAAAGAGGACATATTTCAGAACCATAATAATGCCAACACTGCATTATAGTCAGCAAATCTAATGCTCCCCCTGAATCTGTGCAACCATGCATCCTTTTCATATGACTAAGGCTCCCCCTTAGTTTGTGCAACCTGAACATTTTCACCAACAAATCATCAAGGCATCTTCATCAAAACATTAGAAACAGATTTATGAGAACTGGAACACCACCAGAGATACCAAACAGTATCAGAGATACCAAACAGCACTGCAGCTGTGCTGAAGAGAGCTCAACCAAGAATTGTCAGAAACCAACCATACGCGGTTTTATGTGCAGGAACGCGCGTACATACGCGACTGTGTTTCAGGAACCCCGCGTATCCTAAGACACCTTCTAAATTTCAACCAGATCTGATTCTTTGTAAGGCAAAGACAGTGTTCAGCTTCTTTCTGAGATATTTGACTGCTTCCCTGAACTACAGATATAACATAATAGTGTAGTTGTGTCTTCAAGCGTCATCCATTGGTTGTAGCATAAGCCCATTAGTAACTAAGCCTTCGGATCCTTTGCAGCATCAATACATTCTTTCCAAAAGAGATTATCATATCAGAACAGCATCTTCAGATATGTGTCAAGGAATCATCCATGTGGTCCAAAATCACCATGATCTTCAAGAGGTAACATGAAGTAACATATGTAGGCAAAAGATCTCAACCATAGCAACCAAACTCTATATGATCTGAAACAAATGATATCCAACTCATCCACACAAAGATACTTATCAGCAACTAGGGCTCAAAAACTTATCATAATAATCCATGTACCAAATTATCATCATTTGAGCATGAGTATCACCAAGACCAAAGAATAAGCAGTCATATTTCCAACAATGCAACCATTAGAATTCAACCTGCTACTCCCCCTAAACCAGTGCTTCTTCCTTAACTTCTGCAATCTGAGATACCTTCAACAGCAAGTCATCAATAACAATCTCTCCATGATCTGTCCTCATCTCTGAACTATAAGACTTTCATCTCAACAATGAATGCTCTTCATCATAAAGCAACCAGGCTTCATCCATAATATTCAACACAAGAACTCATGCATCATTTCATTATCATGAGTATAACTAGAATGATGCTAACAGTGCAATCATCAGCAGTCAGACTGATGCTCCCCCTGGACCTCTGCTTCAGATCTTCAGCTATCAGATAAATTTTCTTATCATCAATGCATACGCGACTGCGTCTTCTGGAACTCGCGTGTATACGCGACTTCAGTTAATGGAACCTGCGTATGGAAAGTGAAGCATAGAAAATTTCCATCTTCCTTCATTTCTTCCTGAGCTTGTACCTCCTGTACCTGTCCTTTCCACATCAGATGCGCTGTCAGAAGTAAACATAACCAGTATAATCAAATCAACCATGAGAGTCATCATGCATTGCTCCTCTTGTGACGATACATTACTAGATCTCATAATGTATCTCACATCATTCCCGCAGTCAACAAGAAAAGTCAGCTTCAGAAGCGAATGACTGCAGTAGGGTCATAATTCCCTACGTTTCTGATCGGTCCTTCATCTTGAATTGAGTGTTTTCTTCAAGAAAATCATTGTTTTCTAGAGCATCAACAAAAACATCCTTTTCTTCTCTAGATTGTTTCTTATTCCATCCCTCCATCTTCTTCCCGATTTGTTTTCTATTTGTGTGCTGAAATTTCTCATATCTGTTCGACCTGCATTCCTTTCTTATATGTCCATACTTGTTACAAGAATAACATCTCATGTGTCCAGAAAAATTAGCATAAGAATCATAATGAGTATTTCTATTCTTCCTCCTTTTACAATCAGCTGCTTTGTGTCCATACTTGTTACATGAAAAACAATATCCCTTGAAGAAACCAGAGTACCTTTCTGTGTAGGAACTGTTTGTTTGAGGCTGAAATGATCTGCTCCTGCAATTTGCCGCAACATGTCCATAATTATGACATTTAAAACATTCAACATTCTTGAATGAATTCCTTTGAGAATTCATGATTGTTGGTTGAGCTTTTGTCTCTTTCAACACTTCAGGTTTTGTATTGACATCCTCTGAATTTTTGGCACTTCCTTGTGAGCTAGATTCTCCTTTAACAGTTTCATGGAAACCAAGACCATGTTTGATAGCATGAGACCTTTGATTACTCAGAATATTGTCCAAAATGTTAGTACTATCATGAAACCTCAAAAGTTTAACCTTTTCTTCTAATTTACCTTTGAGAATATTTACCTCAACCTCCAAGGCTTGACATTGCTTTGTCATGCTTTCTTATTTTCTTCTTCCATCTTCAACTTGATCCTTCAGATTTAGAATCTCTTCTTTCAACCAATCTTCATTTCCTTCACAAGTTTGTTGCAGCTCTTCATTCTTCTTGTTTGATTTTTCCAGATCTTCTTTGAGAGAGATAATTTCTGCTTCAAAGCCTTCCTTTTCAAAGGATTGTAGAGGTTCCTTATTCTCCTTACTTGATGCTTCTAGCTCTGCTTGCAGAAAGATGATAGCAGCTTCAAGTCCTTCATTCTTCTTGCTTGATTTTTCCAGATCTGCTTCTAGATCTTTAATTCAATTGGATGCATAAGTATGAAACCTTTGATACTTGTCCACCTGTTCATTTAGCATTTCTATTTGATCTTTCATTTGTGAGATCATCTCTTTATAGATAGTTTCTTGCTTATTGTATGAACTTTGTAGTTCTTCTTCTTTAATCTTGAGAGCTTCTTCTAGATCCACAACTTTACTTTCATTATCTTTACTATTGTTTGCACAAAGAAGAGTATTACAAGTGGCCTTCTCCTTTTTCTTCTTTGCCATGAGTGCTTGTAGATCTTCGTCAGAATCTGTTTCATCTTCTTCAATTTTTTCTATACATGATTTCTGAGATATCTCCTTTCCTCGAGTAACCTTCTTCTTTTGCTTCTTAGCCATGAGCACTTTCAGATCTTGGTCAGAATCTTCTTCATCTTCACTGGACACTTCATCATCATCTTCTTTTGCATAATAAATTTTTCTCTTTTCAAATTGTTTCCCTTTACCATGCTTTTCTTTATAAGGACATTTAGCAGCATAATGACCAACTTTTCCACACTCAAAACATTTGAAGGGAAGCTTACCTTTGAATCTTCCAGTACCTAGTTGGAGCTTTCTTACGAAATTTGCTTCTTCTTCATCAGATATGTAGCTGGAATCTTTGACAACTTCCTTTTCCTTCCCTTTAGTAGATGCCTTAAAAGCAGCTTCTCTTACTTGAGAAGGGCCTCCTTGTCTCATTTCAAAAGCAGTCAGAGTACCATGTAATTGAACAATAGTAAGAGTTTGCAAATCTTGCCTTTCTTCAATAGCTGAAACTTTAGAGTCAAATTTTGAAGTCAATGATCTTAAGACCTTTTCCACCTGAGTAGTATCAGCTATGGTTTCACCCAAATTTCTCATTCGATTTACAATATCATCCAGACGAAGAAAGAAACTGGCAACACTCTCATCACTATGCATCTTCAAATTTTCATATTCAATTCTAAGAGTTTCGAGTTTTGCACTTTTTACCTTTGTGTCTCCTTCATAGCTTAGAATGATTTTGTCCCATATGTCCTTTGCCGAATGTAGCTGCATCACTTTAGCAAATTCTGATTCAGACATGCTTCCCAATAAGACATTCACTGCTTTGGCATTGATTTCATACTTCTTTCTTTCAGCTGCATCAGTAGGAATACTTGCCGAGTATTGATAACCTTCTTCCACGATTGCCCATACATCTGCACCAAGACTTTGCAGATAAGCTTTTGTACGTACCTTCCAGAAGATCAGATTGCTTCCATTGAATAGAGGTGGCTTTATAGACATTACCCCTTCTTGACTTCCCATTGCGACGGATCTCCTTTAAGCGATCAAGCTTCTGCACAAGGACCTGCTCTGATACCAATTGTTGGGAAAAATACTGAGAGGGGGGGGTGAATCAGTATTTACTGCATATTCAAACTTTTACTTTTTCATTCCTTAAAACTCATACGCTACCGCTTCCGTCCACACAAACCAGCGTATACCTCGATGTATATTTTGTGCATACGCGCTTTCTCTTCGCCTGGCTTGCGTATATACGCGCTTCCTCCGCGTCGAAGTAGCGTATAGATCTTCAATTATTCCAGAGCAGCATACGTCTTCAGATCAGATATTCAGTTCAGATTTACCCTTTCACTTCAGACAGATGTTGGCCTAGATGTTCGCCTCATCACAGATCTAGGCCTTCCATAAGCAGATCTAGTAAATACAAGTGCATTTCAGATCTAGATCCCCTTCTTCATCATTGGTGCATCATACATTCAGATTTATCTTCAAGTGTAACCCTTTCCAATCAGATCTCCTTCAGAGAGAAGTATTCATTCAAGCTCAGACATCTTGCACCCACACTCATGATTTTCACAATGAATTTCTTCTCCTTATATAGGTTTATCCTTTTCAATACCATGAGCCCCCTTTTTTAATACCATGGGCCAAAACAATACCATGAGCCCAAAACAGCTTTGGACGGCGGGGTCAATTAGGCGGATCATTACCCAATACTATGGGTCAATACCATGGTGGTTACCCTTGGTTACTTTTTGAGCGCTTTAGCCCATACGCGACATAACGTTCCTTTCCGCGTGCATGCGGCTTCCCCTAGGCAATCCGCGTATACCAAGAGACATGCTCTTTTTCATCATTCTCTGAGTACATTCTGAAATCCTTTCTTCATTGCCTACTGTAAATACTCTAGATACATCAGATTTCCTTCATCAAGGACATATTCTATCAAACACAACTTCATCAAGTAAGTTGTCATCATCTTCATCAAGTGGGTTTCCTTTCAAGTACAACACTCAACATCATATCATCAACAATCATCATATCACTTCAGATTTACATCATTTAACAAGTCCATCAAGTCAAGCATAACTTCATAAGGTGGAGTGCCATCAAGGACAATACATGTCAACAGTCGCACGTCTTCATCTTCATTCAGTGGGTTGCCATCAAGGACAACACTCTGCATCATATTTCCAACAATAATTTAAGGGCACAATAATAATAAAATGGGGGTTACAAGGGTACAATAATAACAATAAGGGGGTTACACTAACAAAAATAAGGGACTACACTATTAATATAGGGACTTAACATGCCCCTCTCCTTCAACCAAGTGTTGTCCTCAATGCTTGATTATTTCTTGATGCTTCTGTATAAAATTCTCATCCTCCCATGTGGAATATTCTACAGGAAAGTTCTTCCACTTGATGATATACTCTGAAATTGATTGTACTTGTCAATTTCTTGTTTCTGTGACTACTTCAGAAATTATTTCAATGTGATGTTGATATTCCTATTGTTTCATTAGATTCTGCACCAAAGTTAGGTTATCCTTTGAGAGTTGGAGAAGTTGTTGTTGATGCTCAATGTGATCTTCCACTAATTTATCATCCATATTAGCTATTATTTGATCCTTCAAACCATCCAACTTATTCTCCATTTCTGCTTTTAAACCATCTATTTCATCTTCAATTGCTCTTCGTAAGATCGAAACTTGTTGCACTTGGTACCGTAATTTTGATATCGCATACTGCAACTCTTCCTCTTCATGCGTCATAGTATATATTTTTGAGGGATTAATGGGTATGGAATTATTTTTAGGAGGCATTTCAGAATGAAATACTTAAATATATGCTCAATAGGCCCTTGGAATCGCTTCAAACTGATTTTTCAAACAAGATTTATGCAATTCGGGAAAAACAATACACACCTTTTACTTGCTTTTGAGGAGCTCGATATTGGAATTGGATTATCTCTGTGATTGAGACTCTTAAATATCTAAAATTCAGTAATGAAATAGCCCTCTGAATTCTCTTTTGAATGCCACAGGTCTGACCTAATTTGGATTCTCCAAGACAAAGTTGTGTCCAATCTCCCACAATGACTTAATTCTGGACTAGTTCAGTAGAGCGAACTTGTAAGACTTGTCACGTGTCACTGTTTCGTCCTTTGTCTCTGAAATTGATAAAAAAAAAACTACAGTCCGTGTACTTGCGACCACTTTTTACAGCACTCCAATCCAATGCCCAGAGAGAGAGTTATTGAACTTTTCCCACGCTCACCTCTTTGAGATGAAATTTAGGAGCTTGAAAAATCACTACCTTCCACAGATCATATCTCCAAAAATATTGCGAACCGAAGCTGCGAAATTTTTGGTAATTTCCCCCGAGTTTCGCTTAGCACCTAAAAATTTCAGCTTCTGAAACTTCGTAGAAAAAAATTTATAGCTAAAATTCCACGATGACCTGTTTGGAGCAGCGAAACCTTAGAATCCAAAGCTCTAATACCAAATGTTGTGTAACCAGCTCCAAAAATAGAAGAAAAGAGATATCAAAGCCTTATAAATAAGCCACTTTGAGGGGGAAACCTCCAATACATTACATAAATGAAAAATTCTTGGATGATACAATTTACAAAACCTCCTTTCTATATATAGGAGTCCATGGGGCCATAATGTAATCCTAGTGGGCCACAATGTAATCCTAGCCGGCCTAACAATAATAATTTAAGGGCACAATAATAATAAAATGGGGGTTACAAGGGTACAATAATAACAATAAGGGGGTTACACTAACAACAATAAGGGACTATACTAGTAATATAGGGACCTAACATTATTTTGTAGATAATTTGTAAGTGAAATTCCAAGTGTCAATTTTGGAATGTGAAGGGTCATGATGTAATGTAATTGAATAGTAATTTGTAAATAAGTTGAAGATTCATGAGGGAAGTCCACGAGTCACAAAGGGAAATGTGAAGAGTCACTCCCTTTTGCTATAAATATACCATAACTCATGTAAAGGGGTTTTGGTATCCAAGCTTTTGGTTGGGCTTAGGCTTAGAATCAGGATATATGGCGTTTTGTGAGATCCTTGGCTACTCTGTAGCATAGAGGGAGTATATTTATTTGGAGGAGAAAGTGTTGAATTCACTTTCCACTATTGGGGCTAGAGTTCCGTCAATGGTGTATGGATGATTGTAATTTTCACTTAATAAAGGCTCAGAGGCAACATGTTTCATGCATATATTGTAAATATAGTAGGATTATTCTTGTTTTATTTGTGATGTATGTTATTTCACTTACGCTTATGCTTATGAACTATTTCATTTTCATTGGTAAAAATCTTGTTGAATGCTTTTTGTTGTATAATTCCATCACTATTAACTTGTGAACTATTTTTCATATTAGCTTGTGATGTATTTCATGCTTGTGTGTTCCTTTCAAGTTGTGTACTATTATAGGCTTATAAGGGCCTCGCCCATTTCCCTTTCTTGTGTTGGAACCTTCATTCATCACACTTGACTTTCCACAAGGTCACACCCTTGCTCTCACTAAAGTCACCATACATCACTCTATGTGGTATTATAGCCAAGGCATATCATTAACACCCACTGCATCGAAAAATGGGTCGTATTATATATGGGAATCCTACACCAAACGATGTGAGGTCTAATTGGGACTTCATGTCAGGGACATCCCTTGAAAGTTAGCAGGTCAAACACCATCAACAGGTCCAATCCACAACGATTGAAATTTGGTGTGTTTTCCTTTCTCTCCGTTGACCTTGTATCGCTTCAATACTAGATCACCCACACCAAAATATTTGTTCCTTGTGGACTTATTATAAAAGCAATGCTTGATTCTATTCTATTGTATGGAAAACCTTTCTTTTTCTTTGAGCCTTTCTTCCTCTAGCTTAAGGAGGGTGTCTATCCTACTATGAATAAGAAGATAAGGTTTACCTTGATATTGGTAAGAAAGATGTAAGGCTGGAAGGTAGATGTTTAGATGGAGGAAAAATTCTTTTCAGTATACAAGGAAGTAGGGAGAAGTCTTCAGAGAGGGTTTGGGAGTGCCCTGGTCAACCGATAATGCATTCACCAAATGGGTATGCCAGTGCTTTTGTTCATAGAAAACCATTTTCTTGATAATAAAAATTAGGTTCTTGTTTGTAGACTCATCCAAACTATTCCCCTATGGGTAATAGTTTGATACATTCTTTAAAAAAATACCATTTTATAATGAAAACTAATAAATATTTAATGAGGGAAATTAAGTTTCATTATCAAAGACAAGTGATGTAGGAAATTTGAACCTCGTTATGATGTTTTGTTTCAGAAATTAGATGAATTCCCGATCCTTAACTTGTCTTAGCAGAACTCTTTCAGTCTACTGAGTGAAATAATAAGTTGTGGTTAATATATATCAATGTTTCTTCAATGAATGAGGAAATATTTCCCCAATAATATCCATCCCCACTATTGAAAATTTTCCTCCACTATTACTGGTAGCAATGGGGTGGTTGATTTCTGATCACGACCAGCACACCTTTGGTAGACTAGGAAATTTCAGTCCTAGGCCTGAGAATCCTTATATAATGCGGGCCAATGATAATTATCCCTCATCACCTTATTAGTAGTAGTATCGCTTGTGAGGTGCCCACCTGCTAGTCCATCATGAACATATCTTAACACCCTTTCTGAATCTAGAGGCTCTAGACATCTGAGCAAGACACCATTATGGTGATTTCAAAAAATCACCCCATGCATAAGTTGGTAATATATAGCTTTAAGTCGTATTTCCCTCTTCTATTTAGCTGTTATAGGTGAAGGAAAGGTGGCGTGCTCTAATTATTTTCTTATATCTATATACCAAGATGTGGTTGTACTTTTATAAGGAACTTTCAACATTATACAACTCTATCTCCTATCCCCACCTAGAAGAATTTTCTTCTACTAAGTTCACCAGTTTTTCTATGAGATGAGAGATCTCATGGAATTATATAGTATGAACAAACTTAAATTCAGGATCATATTCTTGTAAGCATGTCATCCAATCTTCCCTCCTCTCACCTAACTCCTATAGTACCAAGGGTGATTTAACTTTAGGATAAGGCACATAGATAATATTGTGATATTTCAAGAGGTAAAGCTTGAAATGTTTAAAAAACTTGTATATCATGTATGATTTCCTATCAATGGAAGGGTAATTCATTTTTTATCCCTGTAAACTAGAACTCATAAAAGATATAGGCCACTCATTTCCTTTGTCATATTTATGTGTTAAAAGAACAAAAATGGACATGTCAGAGGAAAAAGTATGAAACAGGAAATATTTTCCACAATATAGGTTGTATAAGGTTGGGTCATCAACAATAGCTTGCTCGATTTGGAAAAATGCATCATTCTCCCTCTTTTCTCATTTATATGTATCACGCTTCTTTATCATCTCTTGTAATGGTTTCACAATTTGGGCATAATCGGAGATGAATTTTTTGTAGAAAATCGATCTTTCCCAAGAAGGATTGCATCACCTTATTATTCATGGGAAAATGGATTTGATCAATATTCTTGACCCTATTATGTTCAACCTTGATTCCAATCTTAGCGATAATGTCCTAAAAATTTACCTTCATACACACCAAAGATGCTCTTTTTCTGATTTAGTGATATCCCATACTTGCAAAATCGCTCAAAAAATATGTTTTAGATGATGGAGATGATCAGATCTATTTTTTGAAAACACTATTATGTCATACATGTAGAAGACCACATTTTGGCTGATAAATTCATGAAACGTGACGTCCATGTCGTGTTGGAATGTAGCACCAAAATTAATGACTCCAAATGGCATGCGCTTGAAGGAAAGATTTCCCCACTTCATTATAAAGGTGGTATTTAGTATATCTTGTTCCGCTACCAACACATAATTATATCCATAGTATCCATCCAGTAGCAACAACATTTCTGACCCAGATATTATATGGAGTATCTACTCCATAAATGGCACAGGGTAATTATCCTTATCTGAATCTCGATTGAGGTTGTGAAAATCAACACATAGCTGCATCTCATTGGACTTTTTCCTAACAGGAACCAAGTTGGAAATCCATGTAGAATGATGTACTTTGAATATGATTCGAGCATCCAACAATTTCCGCAATACTTTTTGAATAAGGATTTTGAGCATTGGATGAAATTTCCTTACATTTTGTTAAAATGACTTCAACCCTTCTTTGATAGGAATCACACGTTGAATTATACACATGTCATATGTCATTGAATAATCATATTTCCACATGAATACATCTCGGTACTATTTGAAAAGACAAATGAAATTTTTTTGTTCTTGAGCAGAACAACTTGTACCAATATTCACATATTTTGGATCTTCCTTGGTTCCCAAATTAACTTTTTTGTGTGACAATGTTGAGCTATAAGTCTTTGTATGCACTTATCCTCTAAATGATTTTGCAGGTCATATAATTTCTCAAGAGGTACCACACCCTTTAGAATTGTATTCCCTTTATATGTTTGAGATGCTTCCTGCAAAGCCTTCTATGCTCATCTTCTTCAATAGTCGCATCTTTAAAAACATCCACATTGTTCATGAAGTGAATTATTTTTTAGTCATAATTAAATATGAAAACATTAGTTATATTATCAAGCACAGATGGTATAAATAATTTCTATAGAGAAACCATATTGTAATGGCGACCATCCTAGTAGCTGCATTGGCTAAAATATTTACAACACCATTATGAATTCTAGGAACATAAGTAATTATATTAAATTATTTAAATAATGAAATAAGGAACCATACCTCTAGTTGGTATTTTTTCAAATTAGGTGAAACACAGTCAATGGTATTCCATACGTGACGGGTAACAATATTTGAATCACCAATAACCTTAAGCATTCCACCTTGAGGTCTATGACCTTCTTTAATCCTAGAACGAGTGCTTCATATTTAGTAGTATTGTTCATGCACTCGAACTCCAAGCGACATTGTAAGATATACCTTTTATTCTAAGGGTAAATTATAATACAACAAACTCCAAAACCCTCCTCAATTTTGGAACCATCAAAATATAAATTATGGATATTAGTGGCTATTGGGTTAGTTCCTACATTAGTAGTATGTAAATCTATGTTACATTCATTAGCGCCAGTTGGAATGCAAGGAAGGAGCTCCAAATGTGTATCAGATGGTACAAGTGATGGTTGTGCTTGGTAACACCCATGGTCAACCTCTTGAAAAAAATTTCAAAAATTGACACATTAGAGGAATTTTGAGGTCTAAAATGAGCCTCCTAAGGAAATTATAAAATAATAGCGGAAACAATAAAATAATATTTGATTACATCATCAAATTTTAGAGGGAAAAAAGATAAAACTGCTTTTTCAACTCATATTTTCAACTTATATCCCAAAGTGTTTACTCAAATTTAGAGCGGGAGTACTTATTGGATGCAAAATTTAATTCCTCAACGAATGATTACCCATGTTGCATGCTTTCGATGGTTCCTGATACACAAAAAATGAGTAATCCATTAAAAACGTGATTACAATCACATTTTTTTATGTATTTCTCATTTTTCATGTAGCAAGATCCATCAAAATTATGCACAATAGGTACTCCTTGGATGAAAAAATAAATTTTGCATCCAATGAGTGCTCCCACTTGAAATTTGAGTAAAAACTTTGGGAGATAAGTTGAAAATACGAGTTGAAAAAGTAGTTTTATTATTTTATTATTTTATAATCGTTTTACCATTTTACTTAAAAAATGGTGAATCATCCCCCATGGTTGACATCATCATCTTGAATCCTATTGGTTCTTAAAATGTTTATTTTTTTGTAGATTTTTCTTAGGAGGCCCATTTTAGACCTCAAAATTCCCCTAATGTCTTCAAAGCCAATTGGTTGATTGTGTCCCTCAAGTGCTATCACAATATATTTCATTTAAGGCTCATTCTCTACTCAAAGCTTATTATTTCTTGCCTTATAAGGAAGCCATAAATGTGACCATGTTTTACAAAAGTATCCTTGTAGTTTGTTGGACCAGTCTCTACTTAGAAGCAATCCATTGGCTTAAGGAATGTCCACAATAAAAATATTTGTGCATTGGTGTACTCCACGGTCTGATGATAAATGGATGATAACATTATTAATTTGACCAATTTCCTAGACCGATGATATGTCCAATTGTATTATTTGAGCATCAATATTTTCCCATTTGGCATTAATAATTTTTGTTACAGATAATGAAATTACATTTGCATATGCACCAAAATCAATAAGATAATTATGGAAATTATAGTTAAATATTTCAAACCTTAAAAGAAAAGTGGTGCAAAACGTATTAATATTCATATTAACAACATTAACTACAGACTTGAGAATATCACAAGACTTACCAGATGCAACTTGAGAAGAAAAAACTTCATTACCTGGTCGAGGTTGTGATGTAAATTCTTGGATGATTGGTTCGATTTTTCCTATTAGTTTTGTGAGCTCAAAGATCAAGATGTTGGCACAAGCCCTTTTCATATCCTCTAAAATGTTGAATCAATACTTTCATCTTTAATAGGTCATGTTGAAGTGTTTGGTGGTGTATATTTTGTTGAAGCCTCAGGAGTGATAGAATTACTCTTGTTGTTTGCAGAAGTTTTCTTGGGAGGCTAGGCACTTCTGGACTTACTTTCTCAATTTTGAGCAAGATTGGTATGTGGTAATATCTTTCTAAACAAATGTTTTTTAATATCTTTCACAAAAACTAGTCCTTTGCTCCTCAAATTATATCACTCAGTTTCCTGTTATGGAGGAGATTCACTCATTGGTGGTTCATTAGCACTTTGTTTATCAACATTATATACAATGTTGAAAGCATTAAATGAATAACCAACACTTGGAATTTCCTATATCACGGTTGATTCACTTGCTTCTTAAGTCTACTCAGACTGTTCCTCTACTAATAAAGTGTCTACAAAATTGGTCATCATAGCATTTATGTTGTGGTTCCATTGTGGACATGTTTTATTTGAATGATTCTCATGATGGAAAGTAAAAAAGTTATCCATGCCAAAACTTTTAACACTGGAAATTTGTGCAAAATTGTCCAATTGATTATTATTCTTCTTAAATAAAGGAAGCTTGAAAGTATTACTGTTTTAATATGCCTCACTTGACTTTCCCTTTATTTTTTATACTTCATTAGTGAGAAAATTCAAAGACTTAACCAAGCTTTCCATATCAAAAGAATATTTCTCTTTTTTTTTGGAGGAAGAGGATTGATATTTCTTACCATTGTCTTTGGATTTTTTAGAATATTCATGATCCTCAATAGCACCAATAGAACACAAGTCCTTTTCAATAGCAACTGTTTCTGAAAATTTCAAAGCCAATGTGTCATTTTTAACTCTTTTAAAAAATACATAAACATTAGTAGGAAAGGTATAAATGTAATAATATTTGACAATGGAATCATTCACTTGAACATCAGTAAGGAACTTATTCAGTAGACATGTAAATATCTAATTAAAATCCTTTACCTTTTCTTCGTACCCTATTTTAATATTTCCAATTTCTTTAACCAACACGGATGGAGTCTTACCATCGGGAAATTTATCTAAAAACAAAATTTTGAACTCTCGCAAATTATGAACTGAATTAGGTAGAAGATTGTGGTACCAAACTAATGCTATACTTTCTAAAGTGTACGAAAAAATTCTACAATCAACATCATCAAAATGTGCCTCTAGAATTCGCAAGTGCATGTAGAAGTCATCAATATGGTCTTTAAATTTCATCTTATAAGGATCAAACTTTCTGAGAAACTTTTCTCAATGCTTAAGCATACGATGAAGATTTCCCAAAAGAGAAAGATGCCCTTGGGCCATCCAATCCAATTATTCAAGAGCCATTTTTTTTGTTTTCCTCCTCCTTCTCATCCTCTCTGAAGAGTCTTCTTCTTCACCATTCAAATATTCATGATAATCAGGATGTTCTTCTTCTCTCAGTTTTTCTTTTTCATAAAATGGAAAATCATCCTCATCAACATCCAAATTTTCCTCAATAGGTGGAAGATCCCCTTGTTGATATATTTTTTTAGTAGAATCAACTAACTCTTCAAGCATTGGAATAACCAAATCTTCCACTGAAGAAACCAACACACCATGGTGAGTGGTAAATTTATTTATTGGCTTATGAGGATGAACAGAACTGGCTAGAAGTAATCTAAGTGCTCCTACAAAATGACAAGTAATAAGCTGGATTGTCTAGATTTGATCGTAAATGACTTCAAAAGCCTGTTATGGACTTAGGTGAGAGGAATCTCCTTTCTCAGGAACATGAGTTGGAGTTGAACCCAAGCTATTACTTCCTTGCATGGAAGGTTATTTGTTAGAATGTTGTGAATTGTTAGCCATAAAAGGGATTCCCTTCTTACAGTGCCAGAATGTTGCCAGTGCTGGAAACTGCCAACACATATGGGGTATCTCCAATATGAAGTCCCAAATAGACCTCACACCATTTGGTATAGGACCCATGGCTCTATTTCTATTATCTTAATGATTTTCCTTTGTTTCAATAGTTAGCATAAGAGAAACATGCATGTAATTTCGAATGAGCAAGTAAGGTTTATGAAATGTTCAATTACAAGTTGTATCTAGGTTCTTTCATTGGGAGGGAAAATAAAGTGATTCTTTAGAATAAAAGTAGTAATACTATTATAATAAAGACACATACACATACATATGAAATAACCATTAATCATCTAGAAAATTAGTTCACATAGACATAACGATCATTAAAGAAAATACAATAGGCATTCAACATGATGAGCACAAAAGCCAATGAAATATTTCAATTTCATTAGTACATGAGAACAATAAACACATTCTACAAAAATTAAAAAAAAAAATATTACAACATTCATGATATATGTGTGAAAGTGTGTTGGCTCAATGAGATTTGATATTAAGCAAAAATTCCAAGATACGTGGTTACAATGAGACACCACTAGCTCCAATAGTGGAGCATTAAGCCACTACTTGCTCTCCAAAAGAAAAATATTTCTCTCTAATTCCTATTTGGACAATCTAAGGTGAAAAGTGTGTTTCTTGAGTAATGAGGCTTATTTTATAACAAGAGGCATGACCTTTCACATCCCCATGACTATTGAACTACCCTCATGAATATTGGATTTCTAGTATGAGCTTTGGACTTATTTGGACTTTTCCTAATGAATATTCTGTCCATATATGACCCTTGGAATTCCACATTTATAAATTTACAATATATTCCAAAATTACATCATCATGTGATGATAACAAGACAAGTCACTTGAAATTCATGACTTGGACCCCTGTGACTTGTAACATGAAGTTCTTTAAGAAGTGACAATACCACCACTCTGTTTGTAACAAGTCTTGCAATGAGATTCTTTTCTCCCTCCAAAGGGTCTAGAGATATCATGTATTCTTAATGGGTCATTTTGATCATCGAGATCCACAATTCCTTCAATTGTTGCAACAAGGTGCCTTTGTTCCTTTGTCTTCAGGAATTCCTTCTTGGACTACTTCTCTTGATAAATATCTGCAAATGTATTTTCATGCTTACTAATAACACCTGCAGGTATGAATCACTTATGGCAAGAAAAAATTAACCCAAAAATATCTTAATCTACGATTATTGATGCAATGTATTTTTTTTGGCTTAGTAGTTCACTAGGGGGAGATAGATAGAGAGAGAGAGAGAGAGGCATTTATGGGAATAGAGAGCATTTGTATGAGAGAATAGGGATAGGTACTTCTCACTAATATTGCACCATGCAAAGTTATGGAAGAGGAGGAGGCAATGTGAGCGCATGGCATTGTTCCAAGAGGAAAGGCTAAATGGAATATTCCTTAAGATTGTGCCATGTTATAGGGAGGAAGGCCAGGACCAAAAGTTGGGCATATGACACATTTCCATTGCATAAGGAGTGGCATCACTTCCCACTCAAAGTGCACATTTTTCTACACCGGGAGGCAGAGACAAGACTAATGTAGGGAGCAAGAGTAAGAGACATGGAGAAGAGTCTTAGTGAATAGAATTCGTAGTGCACACGAGAGAGAGAGAGGAGGCTCAAGATGCAATAGGGTGAAATTATAGCTGACAAGGAGGGTCACTACTAGGCTCTATAAGTATGAAATGAACTCTTCCTTGCCCGAAGTAGGAGTTCCAAGGTCAGAAAAATGACTAATTATGGAAGGTTAAACATGGGAAAACACAGTGATTTGAGAGTAAGATCAAGTGTTATACATATCAACTCATAAATACAAATCAAAGTGGACCCAAGAATAAGAAATGTACAACAAAAATTCAATTCAAAAACATTCTCCAAGTGTATCAAGGAAAGCATGGCCAGTTGCAACACATTACTGTCATTTTTGTGACTAGAAAGTGCACTGTGACTCAAAAGTGTTCCATATCTATTCTTGATGACCCGACGAAACTTAGGAAGGATATGGACAATCCCTACTTTCGAATACCGTGTCTACATGGACTGGTTCCTTAGATCTCTCTTGCCTCCTATCGGGAAAGATGTCGCATCGCATTTTCCCCAAACCGAAGAATCCGCCCTCCAACTGGCGTTAAAATATGACTTGATCTACGCTCAGAATCGGTGGTGTCAATGCACAGGGGGCACCTCATGCCGCCGACGGTATCGTTGGAGCTCTCTCTCATCCATATGCCCAACCTCCCATGGGTTATGGTTTTCCTGGGGGAGGGGGCAGCACCTCCCGCACTTGTCCCCCTCCTGGTAGCACGTATCCAGGATACAACATACTTCCTCTTTTGGCCCAACCTCCTGCTCACCATACTGTTACCCAACCCCCTTATTATTCGTATCCACAGTTTGGTGCTCCAGCTCCTCCAGCATCAACACCTCCACCTCCCTTGCCTTCTCAACCCCTGCAACAGCAGTCACCGCCCCCTCAAGCACAGGTGGATGCACAGCAGGGATTCGTGGCTACCCAACCACCTGACGGACAGGTAGCCACTCAACCTTCCCCTTCTAGTTCCTCCAATTACCATATCCTCATGATGAACTCTGATCCACCTCTAACCGTCAACCTTAACCTTCAAACTCGGTCTCGCCAGTACCCCACACCTTCCACTCAGTCTTCCCCCGAGTCCCCTTCTTCAGGTTCTATAGAGCCTATTTCGACATCCAATGGTCCCTTGCATATCCCTCAGCCCAGAGTTGAGGTTCATACCAAGATTCCTAAGGGACCATTACGCCGAAATGCTGCTTCTGGTCGAGCTGCTCATTCATATAGCATAGTAGATGATTTGGCGCAGTCTCCTGCTGCCATTTCCACATTGGAACTCCTCCAGTCGTGCCCTTCCCAAAAGAAGGCTCTGCTCTCTGCCATGGGCGCTGTAGATTCTGCTAATGACCAAATGATTTTTTTAGACGCCCATCAATCAGAACATCCCCCTCTTCCTTCTTCCGTCGCCTTCCAAATCCCAGTCAAAATCCGGAACGCTAACGTTTCCCGGTGTATAATTGATGAGGGGGCATCCACCTGCATGATGTCCACTTCAGTTTGGAAGAAACTCGGATCTCCTGAGTTGGCCCCTTCCACGATCACCCTTCGAGCATGGGATGGACACGCCTGCCAGCCCATTGGCCTCTTCCGTAATTGTCCTATCACTCTTGCGGGCAAGACTGTTTGCGTTGACGTCGAATTCATCGATGCCCCTCTAGATTACAACATTCTCTTGGGGTGGAGCTACACCTATGCTATGTCTGCTGTCCCATCCACGGTTTTCTGCAATATGTCTTTCCCTCATAATGGAAAGATAGTCACCATTGACCAGTTGACATATCATGAGCCAAAATCTCAGACCTCACCTGAGACGACCATCTCTTCTATAGCCAACAAGCAAACCGTCGATTCCTTGACCAGTGTCTCTCCTGGCGTCTACAAAGACTCCTCTTTTCTCGGAACCTTCCCTGGTCTTCCTCCTCCTCCTATCTCTAACCCCAGCTCATCGAATGTTTGCATGATGCAATTGTCTCGGGCTGCTCTCAAGCAACCTGCTTCGGCTAGTCAGCAACCTCGCTCTCTACAACCTGCTCCTAGCCCTTCACCTGCAACTGGTAGCCATGAGCCTCTTTATCCTCCTGGCACGGTTCCTCCAAGCCTTATCCATTTAGGAGCCGTGCCACCTAGCCATTACCCCTCTGTTCAGATACCATTCCTAGCTCCCCCACCAGGAGTGTACACGGTACCGGTCATGGCCACCCTCTCTCTTCCTAACCTGACCCTTGGGATTCCCGTCAGGTACCATGATCCTCCAGCCGCAACCCTACCTAGTCAACCCAAACCTTATATTTCTTTGACCCCGGTTCAACCGGTCCCCATAACTTCTCCCGTTGCAACAATGCCTCAGTCACCTCAACAGGAACCACCTCCTGTTGCGACCGCTTCGGGTAAGAAGGGAAAAGCTCGCAAGGGGGCATCAAAGGAAAAGGCTGCCCCGACAAACCCTGCCCCTCCTCGGCCTCCAAATCATACCATCTAGTGTGCTTTGTGTGATTTTGTCGGCCACGCCACCCATACTTGTCCTGAGTTTCTTCATCTCAAGCCCATGGTTAATGTCGTGTTCCCTAATTCCATGGTCCCGGAAGCCTCTATTCCTTCCACGACCACAATCCAGAACCCAAAGACTATTCACACCAAACACCCCTGTGCTTTGTGTGATCTCCATGGCCATTACACCCATCTTTGTCCCCACCTCGAGGACTTCCGCACCTCTCTAGCTGTGGTCCACCAATTCAAGGCCAAGCGCAATGAGTCCACCTCTCCCCTATTTGCGTGTTTTTCTTTGGCAAAGCTACCAGACATGACTGCTCCCATTGACATCCCCCCTCCTGATGTCGAGATGACGGAGCCTTCGTCCAGCATTTTCTACCTATCATCATCCATGAGACCCTCGGGGAACATTCCCTCTGAACCCTCCCCTATTGTTTCGCTTGACCTTACTTCAGCGATCACCTTGGGCTCAACATCGGTAGATCCTTTATCTACTTACTCTTCTATCACCCCTTGTGACGATACGCATGTGAACCTCTCTTCTCATGATGATGATTCAGGTCGCTTCGCCACGTCAGGTGGTCTTTCTTCCACCAGTCACCCCATATTCTATCACGATGACGAAATTATGGAACAAATCCCCACCCCTGACTTTATCTATTCCCCCTTACATCGAACCCATGCGTTCACACCACATACACCTTGTGGCCATTACATTGAAACCCAATGTTTGGGTAAGGGGGCACCCACATTTGAGAGAACAAGAGAAGCAATTCTCCACAACTCTCCTAGTGTATCTGGTCGTGTTGACTTTAGTACCATTATTCTTCCACATTTAGAAGAACCTCTAGAGTCCCATATCACTTCAAATCACTCTAGGGATGATACCCCTTATCGTTCCCTCATCTTCCATCAGCAACCCAATCTCTTAGACATTGTTGTTGACCAACCTATGGGTTTTCTAGGCGAGCATCAGTTCATTATCTCCAAATCCTCTCTTTGGGATAGTGACACCAGGTATGCTAACCCGAAAACTTAAAGTCCATTTGCTCCATCTATGCAATACTAAAAGAGATTGGTAATCCTCCATTTCCTTTCTCAAACTGCATAACCATAACGAAAAAAAATGGCACACCACATCATTAAAATGTGTTTAGATTCCCCTTTTTCTAAATACATTTTGGCATGACCACACCATGCTTGGGGGCACCTATGCCCCTCACCCATAACCCTCCTCAAAATCACATTTCTTCACTTACGACACTTGTACTTGGGGCACCATTTTGCCTCCTTACTTGTCTTTGTTCGTGTCGATTTTCGTCATGAGTTACCATCTTGTACTCATGTTTTCATGGTCCCCCATGGGGCCTTTACTGTGTGGCAACACCATCACATCGCCCTTGTTTAGAGCATCCAAGTGGAGTCATCATCGCATTCATGGAGTCGATCCTGAGTCCCTTTGTACCTCGCTATAGTCCTCCATCCCTCATTGCTTGGTTTCTCTCTTGTGTCGCACATTATGGCCTTCAGTCCCACTGTCCCTTATCCCTGATGATATTGTGTCAGTCGCTGCCATGTCATTCATGCCCTTTATGCTCTAGCAAGGGAAGTCGTCCATTCGCTACTCAGTCCCCTCCATTCCACTATCATCATTGGTATTAGTTTGTCCGTCGCTCTACTATTTTCTCTCGTGCCTTAGTTGAGTATCTCTCATTGCCTCACCTATGGCAGACCTCCTTCTGTCGACATCAGCTCCTTCATTCCAGAAGACAGGTCTAGAGGGCAGTGTACCTTGGTTCCAGCTTCCACTCTTGTTCGGTGCCTCGGATCAGGCAAAGGGCTCTCTCATTTCCCTTTGACTTGATTGTTTCTCCACTCCAGCTCCTTTCAGCATGATCGAGATCCGTATACTTGATGGTTCAGTGATGCAGCAGCAACTCTTGGTGATTCCCGGGTGTGTGTGAGATGTCTCAGCCCTCATGAGGGGGTGGCCCTGCAGGTAGCCCCCCACATGCTCGGATGACCTCTTCATTGCAGCCTTCGATGCAACTCCATATATTTGATGATGTCGGCCTTAGCTGCTTGCAGCGCCTCTTTGATTTGCATGTATCAGTCAGATTTTGTGAGCCCTTCCCCGCTTATAGGGGGCATTTGGGTTGTATTTGTATCTCATGTACTCAGATATTATTGTATAAGTCCTGGCTGTTATCCCAGGCACAACATGTATGTGGGATTCCTCATTGTATTTTTATCTGGCTCATGATTATGCCGGCTGTACTTTATGGTTTGGTCCCTTGTTTACTGGACACACTATTCTTTTGTACTTTGTCTCGGCGGGCATAGGTATGCCTCCCCCGCCGCCTTCAGCACAGGTACCCTCTAATAAAAAGAGACTTGTTGCACCTGCGAGTCTCGTCTCCTCAGGGTCTAGTCCTTCAGCACACTATCTACCTCACATTTCTCTCTCTGACATCCCTTTTGTTGTCTAGTGATTGTGTTCTTACAACGTACTTCGGTCATACGATTTGCTCTTGACACTCGCACGCTGGGGGGCAATCTGTTACACCATTTTTTGGTCATCTAACCTCTTATCATTAGATGGACCCAAGTACACCATGTAAGACCAATTTTACCCTAAGTAAAATTTCTTTCACTATGTAAAATAACTTAATAAACCACATTTATTAGGTTTTTTATGGTCTAAACAGGAAACCCCAAAAAGAAATATTAAACAAACCTATTTTGTTTTATTTTCCTCATGGAATAATTAATTAAACCATAATTTAATTATTATTCCTAGTCATGTTTAACCCAAAACAAAGAAATTAATTAGATAAACCTTTATTTATCTTATTATTTTCTAGGAATAATTATTTAAATATTATTTAGATAATATTCCTTTTTAAATATGACCAAATCACCCACAAATAATTAAATAAATCATTATTTATTTAATTATCCTTCAACCACTTCCTTAAAAAGATAAATAAATCATTTGTTTATTTATTATTAACAAATAAAGGGATTTGACCCAAGTCAAATACCTTTTCCCTCCAACAAATATAATAAAATATTCCATAAAAGGTGGATCTAGATTTGGTTAACATTATTTTCAAGATCTAGAATGACCCAATATTTTGTTATAGATAGGAGGGTTTTTCCTACCATTCTTCACCTTTTGTTGCCTATTAGATCACTCTAGATCTATACACTTGGTCACATTTTTCTACAGTATTTGCTGTGTGAGATCCCTTTGAGTTCTATCTTTGTCTGGGTTTTCTACACCAACAAGAGAGAGAGATTCTAGATCTGAAGTGCTGAGGACTTCCAAGAACCCATCCCATTGAGGAGAATTGGAAACATCTTCTTGTCTTCCTCCCAGGTGCCCTTAATACAAAAAAATATTTCAAAAATTGTTCTTGTCTTGTCTATTGGATATATGGAGCAAACCCCTCTTTTTACTGCTTAATGTCTTTCTATGCATAGATCTGGTTTTTTGCAGCTCTTGTCTTGATCAATTAACTGCAGATCTAAGGATATTGGCAGCCACTTTTGATGTTATGGCTATTAGTTATGCGTAGCTAAAGTGGTCTTTTTTCGTACACTTCGACAAAGGATTCATACTAACAATGTGTAAAAACATAAAATGACACAAGAATACCAAAATATACACATCACATGATAGCATGTAGGCTCCAAAAATCAAACATAGAGAAGATTTTGGAGGGTGTTGTAGCAACAACAACAGGTATTTAAGAACTAACCCATGAAACAATGTAGAATGGTAGCATATATTCCTTCCTCCCTCCATCAAGGCTGCTCCCATAACATACCCTCTCGCATATATCTCTACATAAAAGTGTCACTACAAGTTAGGTAATGCCAAAACTAGTTCTTGACTAATCTTCTTCTTTAGCTCATCAAAATCCCTCTACTAACCCTTCTCCCACTGTAAACTCTTGCCACTAATTTTTTATGGCATGGAGTGATGTTGCTACCACTAGAAATGAGGCTATGAATTTCCTTAGGTACTGTGTTACTCCAATGAAACTCCTGACCTTAAAAAAATTAGTAGTAACTGGCCATTTCATGATCACCTCCACCTTGCTAGTATTTCCCTTCAACACTCCTCTGCCTATCACGTACCCCAAATACACCAAAAGTTGTTGTAAAAACTCACACTTATTTATATTTTCAATCATCTGGTGCTTCTTTAATGTCTCCAATGCCTATGTCAAATGTAAGATGTGCTCCTCCCATGTATCATTGTACACCATTATATCACCCAAATAGAAAATAACAAATGAATCTATAAAAGGGTGTGGTACATCATTCATTAATCACATAAATGTAGTTGGTGCATTACATATGCCAAATGGAATGACTAAACAATCATAAAAACCTTGCCTTATTTTGAAGGTGGTATTACAAGTAACTTCTTAGTTAACTCAAACCTAATGATATCTAGGCTTTAAGTCCAACTTGTTGACACATTTTTCCTACTACAACTAATCCAACATATCATCTATCCTGGGCAGGGGGTACCTGTTCTTAAGCGTAATTTTGTGCAAAACCTTGTAATTTATACACATATGTGAAGTCAATTCCTTCTTTGGCCAACAATGATGTGTGACCAACATGGTGATGCACTCAGTCAAATGATGCATTGTTCCAATATTTGTTGCAAATGTTTCTTCACCTCACTTGATTCTATAAAAAGCTGCCTATAAAGCCATGTGTTTGGAAATGGTGAATATGAAAATAGTGGAATATTTTGCTCCAATTCCCTCTTAGGTGGTAACCCTTTAGGGTTTTAGAACACATCCTTGTATTCTTGTAGCAAATCTTCCAGCTGCTATTTTTTTTCTTAGTACACCCCTCTAGGAATGCCTTACCTCTTACTTACTCTCCTATAGAGTGATTTTCTCTTAAAAATAATAAAACATACTTCTTGATAGAACTGATCAATTTCTTGGCATGGTTGGCACTTAATAGTGAAACTTTCGACCTTCCTTTGTGCACATTTATGGTGAATTATTTTCCATCCTTAATGAGATGATATTGGTTGGCTCGTTGCATGAATATTACATCTTGCATGTACATGTAGGGACTCCCAAACACAACTCCACATACATCAAGGGGAACCACATCTAGTTATACTTCATTAATAAAATCAACACTAATGGTAAATATAATTTTTCATTATTTTATTACCTTCAACTCTGCATCCTTATTTACTCATCTCAGTGGATATGGGATTAGACGATCACGATATTCCAATCCCAATTTCTTGACCATCTCTGTTGTAATGAGATTCCCCTATGATACTGAGTTGAATAAAGCATCAATCTTTGTCCTGTATCTTTATATGGAAGATTTTATTCATTTATTTTTCATCTTGTTGATGAAGGCTACTCATATTCAACTCCTTCTGCACTGACGTACAAAATATCTTCTCATCCGCGTCCAAGCTACTTTAACCTTGGTTGCTCGAATTAGTGGTCAGGTGATTCTTCTTCTTATTGTATTTATTTTTATTGCTTGGGTTTCACTATGGATGAAACTTCCAACACTTATCCTTTGTATGATCATTGATGTCACAGTAATTCCAGTGGTTTTTGGGATATTTTCACTGGTGTGCTTGGTTGTCTTTTTATTTTTTACCTGTTTCTACTTCTTCTCACCCTCCTTATAAGTGTAATGTTGCTTCTTCTATTTCAATCCACTTGATTACACTTTGTCCAGGATTATGTTCTCCAGAAACCCTACCTATACACAAGCCACATCCATCGATTTGGGCTTGAACAACATCACTTATTGTATATGAACAATACCTAGAGAACATAGGCCTAAAGAAATCATAATAAAGTGGATTGAAGCAGAAGGAGTAGAATGACACTTCTAAGGAGGGGAAGAAGAAGCATAAAGGGGGAAAGAGAAAAGGACGAAAACGATAGAAAAATAGTGCAAATATCCCAACAACTACTACAACCTCTACAACATTGACGTCCATATAGAAGTGTTGGAAGTTGATTCTAGAGCTAAACCCAAAGTAAAAAAAGAAATACAATAATAAGAAGAATCACATGGCCATTTTTTTTAGAAAACAAGCTGAAAGTATCTCAGACGTGTATGAGAATATCATTTGTATGTCAGTGCAAAAGGAGGTGAATCTAAGTAGCCTTCAACAGGAAGAAGCGAAATAAATGAATAAGCTCTTCCATATGAAACATATAGGTCAAGAATATCAACTTGATTCTTTGTTTGAGTCAGGATTCTAAATGAATCTCATTGTAGTAGAGTTGGTAAATAAATGGGGATTCAAATTTTATGATCATCCAAGCCCATATCCACCAGGAAGGTTAAAAAGGGATGCACAATTGAAGGTAAAAAAATAGTCCAAAATTAGATTTTCCGTTAGTGCTGATTTTATTGATGAAGTAGAACTAGATTCGATTCCCCTTGATGTATGTGGAGTCATTGTAGTGGTGTGTTTGTTGTCTATGGGTACCAAATACAACTTCCTTGGATTTGGTTGGTACTTGAAGGGAGCTTACAAGAAATTAGATGTTGTTAGTGAACAAACATGGATAAACAAAGCATTGAAAGTAATGGAAACAACACATAAATAAACATAAACTAAAAACTACACTAGATAACACATAAACAAGCTTAATGAAGAACACAAATCAAAAAAGGTTAGGAAAAGGGTCCCCTTTATTGAATTTTCAAGGTAGAATAGTTACAATAGATGAATACAAGACAATTTAAGATAATTGTTTGAACAATGGTGCTAAAAAAATCTCAACACGGAATTCAATTTCTCAATCTCCTTGTAAGCTATCTCTCTCTCTCTCTAAAAGAAGTCTAGAAGACACTCTCAATTATGGAATCAACTTCTCAATAAAATACTTGATTGCTAGGGATAAATTTTTGGAGAATAGCAATTCTCTACTTCTTCATTTTTCTTGGCTCTCCATGACCTTATATTTATAGAATTTTTTGGACACACCTTCCCTCATAAATGTATGTTCACCTCATAAATGAGATGAGAGCTATCATATCCTTGCCTTTAACTCTTCTTGGGGCTCAAGGCTTGAATTTGGAATCCCATGAAGTCAAGATTTGGAGTGTTCCTTCAGAAATTTTGTAGCCCGAGGTGTTGACTGGACTTTTCACGATTGTGTGGTTATTAATTTCCGGTAATGATGCACCCCCGTAGTTAAATTTTTTAACTTGAACCTTCAGAAAGCCTTTAATTTTTGTTGTAACACCCTCCTCCCACATTTACCCAAGTTAAATAGTCCGTTGGGGGGAACATGTGATGAGCAATTATTATGATCTGATTCAACTCCCCATGTATAGTTAAGGAAGTGGAACTAATACATCACTATCAATTTGACCTTCTACACATTATACAAAACCCTCACGAGACATCCAAACCTTCTAGGTGATCAACCCATAAGACAACCTAAACTTTTACTCACCTAGAGCCTCAGTCACTCCCATGACATGGGCATGCATGTGACTGGGACCCTCTAGTCACTCCCATAGCAAGGGAATATTTGTGATTGGGGAATTTTTCAGGTAGGTTTGTGCCTGCGGCCCTGTATTTTGTGCCACATTTTCAAGGCCTGGACTCAGGCCACTGCCAAGAACTCCATGATACTTCTAGAAATGGAAATTAACATAGAAAAAATGATACAAATTCAGATAATTGAATAAGGACTTGACTGGACCCCTACTATCCATGACATGGATATCATCAAACATGTCACAAATATGCATTCAACAAGTCATAATAACATATATGAGCACAGGGGTATCATACTTATCTGAGAATTGATAAGAAGTATTGATTCCTTATCACATTAGTTGCATTATCATCTATTAGGTCGTATATTCATTATGCATTCATTTATAAATCAAAGCATGATGAGAGTCATACATCATCATGACCATAAAACATACTTTTGACTAGCAAATTAAAAAAAATAATAATAAGTATACAACATCCATAAATTCCATATATGACCAGTACATTTTCACATAAAATATCAAGGAAAGGAACATTTATTAATGAATGAAAAATCCAACCAATTTTGGGACTTCCACATTCCACCCGACCATAGACTGGTTGAACCAAATATCTCTTCATCCAATCACCCCTGTGTCATATTCTAAGCATAAATGTGGGACCAAAAACCAAAAATCAACTCGGTCTTCTCAAGGCTACACCACCTCATCCCCATCAAGAAAACCAGGCTTTATCGCGATCAATGTCGGATCACTAGGCCCTAAAAAATCATGGATGCCACTGGATTTCTCCACCTACATTGTGAATAATTTTACTGTCTCCTAGTCTCTAGGCTTTACCACAATCCACATTCCAATCCAGGGATCACTAGGCCATAATTGAGACTCCACTCTCCAGGCTTTACCATATATCCCTCCATTCATAGGTCAAGGATTCCTAGTCCTAATTGAGAATCCACCCTCCAATATTTACTGCAATCCATCACCATATCACTAGGCCAGATCGAGGGAACACACCTCTAATATTTACTGTATATCCCGCCATTCAATGATCAAGGATTCCTAGGCCCACTAAGGCACACAAATTTTGTATTTACCACAACCCATAGTCTCGTTTAGGGGTTACTAGGCCAGTGACTTTACCTCTATCCATTTCAATCCATGGATCCCTAGTCAATGTTTTCTTTCATTCGTACATCCACCTCACACAATTTTGAATCCATTCGGAAATCTAGCTTAACCAAAACATAAGAACCCTGTCAAGCCATGGTTATCAAGATATGGAAAGGAAAGGTTGAAGAACACTGTCACACCTGGGAAAACCCATGCCAATGATAGCAAGAGAACCAACAACACACATGCATAAGCATGAATGCCAAATCTAGCAAGGAAATCACACATATTTTATTCTTCTTTGCTTTATTTTCCTTTATTTATCAAATGCTAAAGTGCTCCAAGAAAAATATAAGTGTCTAAGAGTGTGAGAGAGAGAGAGCTCTAAAATTGAACTGAAAAAAAAAAAAAAAAGTTACAATGACAAAAGGTACCAACTGATACTCAGAAGCCTTTTGATTAATGTGGCCTCTATATTCTTCATTTTTCCATTATTTTCCTTCATTTTCCCCCTCATGAAAATTTGTGATCCTTCACCTTCCTTTTCTCCTACTTTCGATTTTTTTCATAATAAATGTCAGTTAATGCCTCATACCTTTCCAAATAATTTTCCAATTTCCTTTAGCCATAATAACCGAAATCAACACCCACTAGGATGTTTTTGCTCAACATTCATCTTGGAATAATTGTCCCATAACCACGGTTATTATTTTTCCTTTATTATCTTTTATTTACGTGAAATTTTCACTAGGGATGTTACAAAACCCTCCCATTTTGGGGAAAACCATCCTCGGTGTTCAATGACAACAACAACCAACAAGGCTATTGAAAGAAAAACATACTACCTATGGAGATTTATAACATAGCTTGTTGCAGTATTTGCAATGAATATTGTTGAAAACATGACAATCATAACATTTATTAGAGCTTTATAACACAACTTGTTATGGTATTTAGAGTAACAACCACATATCAAACCATAATATCTATGTAGCTTTATAAATCTAGCTCAATACAATATTTTCAATACTATACACATATACATATGCACATTTTCTCAACCACCAACTAAAATTATATGATGCTTGTATCAACAACAAGGGAATCCATAGGTTCACACCTCCACCCTCAAAAGTAATGCCAAGATTCATCTCCTTCCCAAGAAGTTCAGAATCCACTGCCAAAGTCAAACCTACATCCAATGTTCATTGCTACAATCCTGCACCACTTTTCCTCTCAGTGAACAATTATAGACTCATTTTTTAGGGAACACTCCTAATGTGTCTATGATTCCATCTATAAATGCTAATTACCAAAAAAAAATTATTCCCCAGGCCTCCCCTCTCTGCTAGATAGCCCCTTAGCAAATATGGTCACCCCTTCCATGTAGTCACTCACCTTCCAAGTTCCTCAACATCCCTTATCTCTGGTGATCCATCCTTTGGCAAGGCTTTCTCGCATTGGAAGACAAAATAATCAAGGCATATACCTATTTCAAATCCATCATACCATTCATAGCATGCTCATGGAAATCAATGGACACTATTGATTACCAATGTCCCATAATGGCCCTACTCCTCAAGTTTTTTACCAATATACTATTGCATGTTTCAACTCCTTTTCCATTGTTGCTAATAATTGTAGTTGGTTTCAACCACCCAACTAGGAATTCTCATCTTTTCCTATCACATAAGTTCCATTAGACTCAAAAATAATTGAAATAGATCCACAACATACCTCATCGATGGCTTGTCGATACACTTGCAACTATACTTACTTCCTATCAGAACAAGTAAAAATAACTCTTTTATCAAATAATCATGAATAAAATATCACATATGGTTAGTGTTGGGCCATAAAGTATAGGAAAACAATGCAAAAATAAGGTTAAATAAATTATTAATAAAATATGTGTTTAATAACATAAAAACTGATTTGTCATTGTCTTTATTGATAGGGAAGTGAAACATCCAAACTACTGACTAGGATGACCAAATGACAGTAGACAAGGAAGACGAACTGAATCGTATTGGCTCCTATGAATCGGCGAAGATGTAGAGGCACACCTACTCTTGAAGTGTTTAGTCGATAGCCATGAAGCAGCAGGATCTCATAATGAGAGGGATCTGTTACTCTGTTTGAATTCACCTTTAAGCTATAAAAGGCTGAAGGTGAACAAGACAAAGAATAGTTCATGTATTATAATTTTCCTATAGTAAACGTATTCAGGAAGAATCATCAAGTTCATGCTAATGTATTTCTCTGATGATTAATGAATAAATTGGCTTTTTTAGTATAAACAACTACTGATTATTCCTTAGCAAAAGGCTTCTAGAGGCTTTAGGCCCAGCCCTGGGGGCTCTCTTGATATTTCTGTGCTATACGTTTATTTACAGAACTTGCATTTCTAGTTATCCTTTTTGTTTCATAACATTGTCATTTAATTGGTTAATCACAAGCGTGATATGTTATAACTTCCTTTTCACTAGATTATATTTATCATTCATGTTCTCTTATCAGGAGTTGATGCTTTTACATTCGTTAGACTAGTTTCAGCGCAGTTGTTGTTCAATTTTGTGTATAGTTAATTCTTGAATCTTTTCATCATAATTGTGAATGTTTGGTTTGATGTTTAATTATGAATGATGCTATTAGTTGATTAACAAAGAATTCCATTGCAAAATCTAGAATAATTGACTATTGTTCAATTCATTAGGATTGTTGTTCAATTCGTCAAGGTAGCTATTCAATACATCAAAGCATGTTGTTCAATTGCAATCTCTTCTTTATTTCAGTCTTGAGTGGTTATGCTTGCATAAGCTTAGAACAAAATTTTCTCCTTTGATTGGTATGGAGTATTTCATAGTTCACTTTCAAGTTGGTCTGATTGAACTTCGAGAATTAGACAATATTTCTTACAACGATTTAGAGTAGTTAACCTCTGATTTCGCTTGCATATATTTTGATTACACTCTTGAAATAACAACACTTGCCCTGGGTTGATAATTAATGTAAAGCATTAAGGTTACCTTTAAAACAGTCACCTTTTTGAACCAACATTTTGGCGCCGTTGCCGGGGAGAGTGTTTAAGAGTGATGTATTTTACTTCTTTTTCCTTTTGCTGAGAAAAAATTGGGTATTGAAAATGAGAGGTAAGAACCTGCATACTAGCAAGAAAAATGATTTCTCTCCAACCAGCTTCTCAGCAATTGTGCAGAGGTCAATAGAATATGTCTTCTTATTTTTTATGACTAGGAAGAAAAAGATTAAATTAGATCAAAATCCCCCACTTAAATCCACAAAACCCAAAGGATCGGTGGTCCTTAGCAGAACAACATAAATAGAAGAAATCATTAAGAAGGTTGAATCCAGCCATCCGTAGGACCCAGAACCATTCCTACACAGAGTCCTACTATAGTCCCTCAGGTAGCAGCCTCATCATCTACAGCTCATGCTGAGATTCACAGCAAAACAAAAGGGTTTGAACAAATCCTTCAGATTGTTGAGCACTTAGTCCCGACCCTTCGAGAGAGGGAAATTCTTGCAATTTGCAGGAAGGAGAGGGAGAAACCAATAGTGAAATACAGGTAAAAAATCTAGAGCTTGGATCCCCTGAGAGAATGGTTGAGACAGAGACACCCAGTATTCCAGATCGGGGAAGTGTTGTAAGGCCTCCTCCAAATCCACTCCCTAATCCCACTCAAATTATTCCCCCAGATCAAGAAATCCCTGAATATTATTGGCACATCTTTGATCAGATGGTGAAAAATCAAAACCAGAGACAAAAATCAACATTGGAGTATCCCATTTTTGATACCGCCGCAAATGCCCCTATGAAAGCTATTCCATTACAAAACATCCCCACCTTCCATAGGATGACCTTGGAAGATCCAGATGCATTTTTGTTTGAATTTGATGTCTTATGTAGCAGATATGACTACACCACTAACCCTCAGAAACTGAAACTATTTCCCTCTACTTTGAAAGGGACAACATTACGTTGGTTTATGGGAATCGGTGGAGGAACCATTAATAGTTGGGATCAGATGAAAAACTCTTTTATTAACAAATATCAAGACTACTGTCGGACTCGAGAACTAAAAGATGAAATCTCCAATATGTCTGCAAAGGACATTGAGACATTAGAAGAATGTGTTGAAATATTTCAATACAATTTTCAAAGATCTCCATATACTACATTGTCTACATATATTTTAAAAGAAACAATGATTAAAGGAATGATAGAAGAATGGTTCGAAACACTTAATATAATGGGAAAATGGGACATCTATCGAGAATAATATGATGACATTATTTAATTTCACATCAGTTGTTCTCAGTGTAGTATGCGAAGTAGGCCAACCGGATGGGATTTAGCTACAAGGAATTATAAACAATCAGCTGGCAATGTGACCAGAGTAGAATTCAGTAATATTTTAGAAGATTTTAAAACCGATATCTTAAGCACCCTCACAATGCAGCTAGATCTCCTTCAAGGCAAGCAGAAGCAAGCTTTAGTTGAACAGAACTTGGTTGTTTTTTTCCCATGCTGTTGGAAGAAACACAGCCAGCGGGAGTGTCCATTAGACATGGTACAAACATGTGCTATTTTAACCAAGGACCACGTCACTGACCATTTCCCTGAACTTCCAGGGTTGAAAGCAGTTTTTAAAGAGGTAGAAGAAGAAACATAACCAGTGTATCTAATGAATCAATGTTGACAGTGGCAAGCATGACCAGGTATGCCACAAGACCTATCTTAGTTCTTTTCTCCTCCACAATTTAATCAATAGAACATGGAATAGCATGGCAGGGCCAATCACCTTTTTTTCTAGCCATCCCAATAATTTTCCATGCCTCCTTGGCCAAAACAATCCCATTTAGGTAATATTCGGTCAAGTTTTTCTTTTTCTCCACTTTATTGGAAAAAAAATCCATATCAGTCCCAGTGGTCTGCCTCCACTTCACATAATACAAATTGGTCTCAAAACTGGAAGTGACCTCTAGGAATGACCAATTTACCTATGGGAACATGGGCTCAAAATCAACCCACATTACCAGCCCCATACCCAGTCCAACGCAATCCTTAGCCTATTATGTGTCCCCAATTGCCAACTCAACCCAATTCTAATCTCAATAATAAACTAGTTCAACTAATCCAGATTGTTGAAAACCCAAACCCTGAAACTAAACAAAAGCAATGCAATGAACTTAGGTTGAGATCAGGGTGTGTTATTTCACTTGAAAGAGATACAGCCTTGCCACAACTTGAGTCTGAAATTCAAACAGTACCTAAACAATCAACTATGATAGAAATGGAGAGAGAGTAGGGTGAGGGACACACTTGACCAAAAACATCTTGAAAACCTTATTATTTCCTCCCCTCCATTCCCTCAGAGATTAACACTACCTAAACCAATAGTCTCTTCATATTTTGATCTCCTAGGGGAATTTAAAAATATTTGCATTAAAATTCCTCTCCTATAGGCTATAAAGGACATCCCTATCTATGCCAAAACAATTAAAGAATTGTGCAGAAAAAATAGGTGAGGAAAGTAAAGACCGTACCAATTGTTATTGTGGTGGGAGCACTGTCAGTCTTACTCTTGGGTAAAGAAACACCAGTAAAATACGAGGATCCAGGAAACCTCATAGTCACAGTATATATCTCTAGCCACTCCTTTTCAAACACATTAGTTGATTTGGGGGCAGCCATCAACATCTTAACTATGGAAACCTGCAAGAAGTTAGGTATAATAACTTTGGAACCCACATCTACCTTGTTGGAACTTGCTAACAGATCTGTTATCAAACTAGAAGGTATATTACAACACATCCTAGTTTCTTTGGACCAATGGGAGTACCCAGCAGACTTTTTAGTTATCAACCCAAAAAGTAGGTTAGATGGACATCCCCTGATATTGGGACGACCTTGGTTAGCAATGGTCGATGCTTACATAGGATGTCGAACAGGCAGCATGACCATTTCTAGAGGAGATGCCATAAAGAATATTTTCATATACCCCCCCGCCAAACCAAGTATTCCCATGGTAAATATTCACAAATATCCACATTCATACTAGGAACAAAACATCCATCCACCGCTAACAATAGTTTGAGCACTCAAATTCAAAGATCAAACTGAAGACGTTGTAATCAATAACTTCATGAACCAGCCATATACTTCAGAAAATTTAAAGTGCCAAATGTTAAAAGAAATTCTTGATAATGAAGCATAGGAGGACCCCTTAGTAGGCATTGATGACCAGCACATACCCACGACTGATGTTCGCAACAACATGCCAATTGAAATTGAGCCAGGAAATTTTTTAAATATCAATGGTAGTCTGGATAGTAACCAACAACAAAATCTTTTTAAAATTTTACAAAAATATAAGGGAGCATTTTCTTGGGACTACCCAGACATGAAGGGTATAGATCCTCAACTATGCACACGTCACATTTATACTAAAAAGGATGCTCGGCCTATTTGACAGCCTCAATGGAGGTTAAACCCACATCTGAAATACATTGTAAAATATGAATTACAAAAGTTGCTAGATGTAAACTTGATTTATCCTATTTCAGACAGCAAATGGGCCTTTCCTCTAGTATTCATTCCTAAGAAGAATGGTAAGTGGTGAATCTATGTGGATTACAGAGAACTGAATACAACAACACAGAAAGACCACTTCCCCCTCCCTTTTATTGATCAGGTCCTTGATACATTGGCATAAAGCGGTTCTTCTCTTTTCTTGATGGTTTCAGTGGTTACAATCAAATCTAGATAGCCCCTGAAGACCAAGATAAAACGACCTTTACCTGCCCCTGGGGCACATTTCCCTGTAGGGTATTTCTGTTCGGATTATGTAATGCCTTAGAAAAATTTCAAAGTTTTATACTCAATATTTTTTCTGATTTAATAAATTAAGGGCTCGAGGTTTACATGGACAACTTTACTCCATATGGAGATGACTTTGATCAGGCACTTCAAATACTAGAAAAAGTATTGGAACGATGTATTTCTACCAGATTGTGTTTGAGCAATGAAAAATGTCACATGATGATGACCAAAGAACTAATCCTAGGACACTACATCTCTACAGTTGGGATATAGGTATATCCGGAAAAAATAGAGGTAATTCTTTTATTAGACACACTTTGAACTCAGATAGAGGTACGTAGTTTCCTTGGATATGCAGGGTACTACTCTAGGTTTATAAATAATTTCTCACAAATTGCTACACCCTTGTATGCATTAACTAGAAATGTTAAATTCCATTGGTCTGAAAAATGTGACACTACTTTTTCAGATTTGAAAAAATTGGTCAAATTGGTCTCGACTACACCAGTCTTACGTGGTCTCAATTGGGAGTCGCCTTTTCATGTTTTCTCAGATGCATCTGACACAACGATAGGGCTAGTTCTTGGTGAAGAAGAGGACAAGAAGCCCTATGCTATTTAATATATCACCGATAATCTCACTCCTACCGAATTAAACTATATAGTGACCGAAAAGGAGTTCTTAGCTGTCAATTATGTTATTAATAAATTTAGAAATTATATAACTTCCTATCAAGTATTCCTCTATACCGATTGCTCCCCCATTAGATACTTATCTAATAAAACTATTACAAATGGAAGAGTGACTTGTTGGTTGTTACTTTTACAGGAGTTTGACATAACTATCAAGGACCACCCAGGAAAAGAGAACATAGTTGCAGATTTCTTGTCTAGAGTTCCAAAGTGAAATGACCCACTAGCGGTGGACGATCAGTTCCCTGATGAGAATTTTTTTGTTTTAGCTGTAAAAACACCATGGTACACAGATGTAGACAATTATCTAGTAGTAGGAATGTTTCCAAGACACTTGACATCAAAGGAACGGAAGCTGATTATTCAATGCAATGCTAGATTCTCCTAGATCGATGGATATCTCTTCCATACAGGAGCTGATATGCATATACGCAGATGCATCCGAGAAGATGAGATTTATGACATATTAAGGACCTGTCATGATGAACCATGTGGTGGCCATTTTTCATATCGCAGGACAGGGCACAAAGTATTACAAATGGGCTATTATTGGCCTACAATGTTTAAAGATTCCAAGAAATATGTCCAATCCTGTGATAATTTCCAAAGAATGGACCTCTCTGGAAAATCTAACAAAATGCCACTATAGCCACAGTTGGTAGTGGAACCTTTCGAATAGTGGGCATTGGACTTTGTTTGACCATTCAACCCGCCATCGTATTAGAACACCTACATACTAGTTTCCACAGATTACGTGACGAAGTGTGTAGAAATAGTGGCTTTATCGAGAGATACAAAATAATCTATGATCAATTTTATTTTTAAGCTATTTGTGCAGTATGGATTACCTCGGGAAGTGATAACTGATGGAGGGGCACATTTTATGGGATACAAGATCACGGCCACTCTGAAGAACCACCATGTCACCCATAGAGTCACCTCTCCCAACCACCTGCAGGAAAATGGGCAAGTCAAAAGCACGAATAAAGTGCTTGAGGAAATTATCACTAAAACAATCTCAACACATTGTCAGGATTGGGCTACTAGACTGCCAGAGGCCTTGTGGGCTTATCGCACAACATGGAAAAATATCACCAAATATTCTCCGTACCATCTGGTATTTGGAAGGGAACCAATTTTTCCTATTGAATTTCAAATAAAGACTCTGAGAACGGCCTAGGAATTGGGGCTAGATTTGACGGAGGCCCAAGTTAGAAGACTCCAGCAAATAAATGAATTAGATGAAGCACAACTACTTTCTCTACAATGAACTACAATTATTCAACAACAACGAGCTAAATGGCATAACAACCTCATCAAAATGAAGACATTCCAGAAAGGAGATTGGACACTCCTCTAGGACTCCATATTCCAAGACTTCCCGCATAAGTTACAAACAAGGTGGCTTGGGCCATACGAAATTCAAGAAGTACATAATAACGGTACTGTTACCTTGACCACCATAGATGGATCTAGCTCCACCTTTCTAGTCAATGGGCACCAGGTGCACCTTTATCATAAACCACTTACGAAGGAGTATTTTTGCCAGCACGTGCATGATGACCCCACCATCCAAATTTTAGCTGCAGGGGATGATGGCCCGACAGCATTAATTTGATAAAAATTCATTATTTCCTCCTGTAAATATTGTATATATGATCCCTGCAATTTATAGTTCTTCTCATTGTTGTAGATTCCATGTATTTTTCATTATTTTTATCCTCACAGCTTCATTCTTCTTTTTTTTCTTTCTTTTGTGTGTTCTGTTGTTCAAACCTTTGAACAATTGTTGTTAAATCAAGTTGAACAGTTGTTGTTCAATTCAAATGAACGATTTCTTTTGTTGCGTGATTTTTTGTTATTCAATCGAATTGAACAACTGTTGTTTAATTCAAATGAATGACTGTGTTTTTTAGTGTGTTTATTTCTGTTGTTCAAACCTTTGAATAGTTGTTGTTAAATCAAATTGAACAAATTCTGTTCAATCGAATTGAATAACTGCTATTCAATTCGAATGAACGATTGTGTTTTTTTAGTGTATTTATTTCTGTTGTTCAAACCTTTGAACATTTGTTGTTAAATCAAATTGAACAGTTGTTTTTCAATCGAATTGAATAGCCATCGTTCAATTCAAATGAACTGCTATTTTTTTGCATGATTTTACTTTTGTTGTTCAATCCATTGAACAATTGTTGTTCAATCCATTGAAAAATTGTTGTTCAATCAGATTGAACAACTGTTTTTCAATCGAATTGAATCACTAATTTCTTTTATAGTACTTTTTTTTGTCTTTGATGATTTATTTTCAAATATCCACTCTTCCTTTACACATCCTTTCCATAAAATCCATTTTAGGAAAATGAATTGGCACCTGAAGAGGAGAAAAGATGTGATATTACTAATATTATGATCTTTTGAAATTTTGATGGAAATCTTTACTCTAGAAGCTGACATGGTTTATCTGTATAATGAATGGTTGGATATCTCCTATTCAGACATATTATTACACAATTCATTTCCGTAGTCTTATGTTGGTATATCTTTCTACACTCTCAAGTAGTAATTCTCCTTGACATGAGGATATAGGAATAAGAGTATTAATTGTATTAGAATTATTTTTACTTCTCACACCATCCCTAACTCTTAAGGAGTTAATGAGCCTCTCTCCATTTATAAATTAAAAAAAAAAAAACATTATGTCTATGTGAAAATTTTTAAGAGAGAATAGCAGTCTTATCATGAGCCAACCGTACCATTATCATAAGGGTTTAACAGGTGACATTTCCACAATGGCCAACACACCAGGGTAGTGACCTTCTCGACAACTAAAACTTCTTGAAGGAAAAGACGTCTCATCATGAGCCGACCTTATCACTTTGTTACAATACCAATGAATGGCACTACGACTATCTGGCCACCACACCAGCACAGTGGTCTCTCCATAAAACAAGCAAAATGTCCACTTCTCAAAAAGAAAAATATTATGTCTATGTGCAATTTTTTTAAGAGAGAAAAGGGTGTCTCAACACGATCCAACCTACCATGGTCATAAGGGTTTAATAGGTGACATTCCCACAATGGCCAACACACCGGGGTAGTGACCTTCTCGACAGCTAAAAATTGCTTGAAGGACAAAAGGTCTCATCACGAGCCAGGCTGATCACTCTGTTACAATCCCCGTGAATGGCACTATGACCATTTGGCCACCACACCAAAATAGTGGTTTCTCCATAAAATGAGAAAAATGTCTACTTTTAAATAGAGATTTTGGCTCATTTTTGGGTTAAAATAGCAACCCTGTCGAGGCTATGAATGCCTGCTGGCAGCAGTCGCTCTGCTTGTGGTATCAAATTATTTTTCTAACAATATACAATTAGTTTTATATGCCCTATTTCCTATTGCTCCATTCCTGAAATAAATGCACTACTTGAATAAGTGTTATCACTACCTACTCGCATAATTAACTATGAGTGAATTATATTTTCATGTTGAATTAAGGAATGACAACATCAATCATAAGGGAAAAGGCCTTATCGGTGAGCGGTTAAGTAAGGGACTGGGTACACATGACAATAAGAGCTAGGGTTTTGCAAATCCCTGCAACCGCCGACATGGTTGTTCCATACGACTCTACCGCTGTTGATGCCATGCTCGTTCAGGATGCCTCCATGGCCGCTACCACTTCCAAATCAGACGTTGCTCCTGAAGTCGTCTCGGCATTCCCCTTCAGCTCCAAGATCAGGATTCAAGACCCCAACCCCGTCTGTGATGCCGACAACACTGTTAGCAAAGGCTGGGAGAAGACTTATGCTCCCACTGCAGCTTTCATGATTGCCTTAGCTAGGAAGCTAGCGGTGACCACCTCGGGCAGTAAAGCAACCCATCAAATAGGAGGCATATCTCCCCTCCTCGACAAAAACCCGCACGACATCGATTACCCTAGCATAGACGACATTGAGGCCTCCTACGCAACAGAGGCCATAACACAGCATGGCCACACAGATCTGCAAGATTGGGAAGCTGAGGTAGCAGTGCCCGCTGAAAAAACCTTTGGCTTTCAGATTCAGATCTTACTTCTCTCCGGCAAAACGTTGCTGCTCTGGGAGTGTGCTTCGTATCTGGTGCATGACCTCCTGCGAGATCTTGAACTCAGGTTGGGTATCCCCTTAGCCCTTCAGAGACTGACCTATGAAGGTAAACAGCTCGAAGACCCTATGCCCTTGTCTTATTACTGTATTGAAAGAGATGCTTTAGTGATGCTCACTCTACGTCTCCGAGGAGGAGCTTCTGGGCATAGCTCCTCAACTCCTGCTTTCTCCTACAAAGACGCGGTTCATGCACAACCTTCCAAGAAGCCTGCCCAGACAGCGGAGGCTCCCAAGCCTTTCTTGGTGGACAAAATGAAAGAAACTCCCTCCATTGAAATCACTCATCCATCTCTGGATGATCAATATCATACGTTTGTAGAAGCAGTCATCATCTGTGGATTTAATGGTCTATGGCCTCGTACTGCCGACTTATATCAGTGGATCCACTCCAACTGGACCAAAAAAAAGAAGGTCTTCTTATGCTTGAAAGCCTTCTTTATTGTGGCCTTTGCTTTCAATGAAGATTACCAAAAAGCCTTAACGGGAGGCCCTTGGTTCTTGCGATCAGCACGACTATTCCTCACCACCTGGTTCCCAGACTTCGACCACTCTTCGGCTGTCATCACCAAGCTTCCCATTTGGGTTAGGCTTCTAAACCTCCCTGTGCATTTATGGAACTTCATTTTCTTTCAAGGGATTGGGGATACCTTAGGCTGCTTCCTGGCTATAGATACCTCAAGGGGGGAGAAAGGCATATACACTTTTGGCAGAATATGTGCAGAAATAGACATTAGCAAAGGGCTACCTGATCAGATCAACCTCAAAGTTGGGGACTTTCATTGGATGCAAACCTTGGACTATGAGAACACTGCCTTTAGGTGTCTTCATTGCCACCAGATGGGGCATCTCCAAAATACATGTGCAACGTTCCTCGACAAAAATAAGAACAGCTATCGCAAATCCAAGTCTAATAGTTGGAAACCATGTGATAGACCCCCTATGGGTGACATAGATTCCTCTAGCTCTAATGAGGAGGATATTGAAGTGGAAGGGGAGAATCTGGAACACTCGAAGGACGTGCCCCCAACCCGCCCCGAGGATCTTTCAGCACCTCTGATCTCGCAAAAACGCACTCATGAGTCTTCTTCCTCCGATTCAGACAAGGAGACTTCTCCTTCAGCGCATATTAGTTTGCAAGTGGTTCCTGTTCAGCCAGATCACAATGGCTGGGTCAAAGTTAGTAAGAAGAAAGGGAAAAAATGTCGATTGGGAGATTCTACCCATTCTGGGTTGACTCCTTAGTCTTGCTCTCCATTTTTTGTTCTCCTTGTTATCTTTTTGCTTATGTCGTTAATTCTCATTGGGACCGAGGTTGATAGTCTATCATTTCCGGCTCCCTTGCTCTATAGCTTTGCTTTTATGCAAGCTCCAATTGTACCACATGTTTTTTCTTAATAGAATTAGTCTTATTCAGGAAAAAAAAAAAAACATCAATCATAATCTATCACCTGTCATGCTTCCATCATGCTATGCCATCAAAATAGGACATCCTTTCATAATAATTGTTACTCCGCTTTTCTCCCCTTCCTTGGTCATTTCCACCTAATGTATAGTTTTGATGATTACCAACTTCTAACCTTTGCTTCAGGTGCATTCATGATAGTTATAAGATTTCCTCTTTTCTTGAGCTTCAAGGCCATGGACGCCATTCTCTCATACGTTTGTGATGATTACCAACTTCTGACCTTTACTTCGTATGCATTCATGATTGCTACCATCTTTCCTCTTCTCTTTTTCTTTAAGGTCGTGGACGCCCTTCTTTCATTGGAGGGGGTACGAATATTCATAATGAATAAGCATGTGAATTAACCACATGACTTCCTTCGGATATGCTGATTGGACTAAAAGATAATTTAATTTACGTCATGAAATTACATTTTCATAATATATTTTAAAAAAAGCCGCATGCAGTGTTTATAATGTTTTAACCAACAGAGCCGAAAGACACACATACAGAATAAGAAACCAGTTCTGATAACACAATAGCCATGGGTGGAAATTATCTCCATAATGAACCCACAAATTTTCAAGCCTTAGAATCAGCTCACACCGTTCTCCAGCAAGCTGGCTTGATTCCATATCTACCCAGACTATGAGGGTTTAAAACAGAGATAGCAGTCGAATTCTTGCAAAACCTATGGGAAGGGCATACCATAGTAAAAGGAAGAATCATATCAGTGTCTAAATAAATCATTACTGAGGTCTCTGGACTTCCAATAGAAGGAGAAAAATGGACTATAAAACATGTCCTTCTACAAGAAGAAATACCACTGTACCAGGACCCAAGCGAGCCACTAGAACGAAAAGGGAAAGGTATTAATCGTGCATCCTTTCAACAGCCTTGGAAAGAATTGACAGTCTTCATTCAAATATATATCACATGTGATGGATGCCAGGATGTGGTAAAGTCTCATCAACTTAAACTATTAGCTATTCTCAAGAAAAAAAATTAGTTAATATTCCCTTTTTCCTAAATTATGTATTGCATAATACTGTTGTTCGAATTAAAAGAGCTAAAAACCCCCAAGAAATTGTCAGTCACCATGGCTTAATTAAATTGATCATCATTCATGAGTTAAACAAACATCAGATAACATGGGACAACTTTTTTAATCCTACCTTTCCTGCCCCTGAAGAAAACCGTGATAGAGCATAGACTGAACTCCCTAGAATAGCCATACCCAGGAGAGCAAGATGGAAGAGAACCCATGTTTCGACCACATAACTAGGAAAATGGAGACAGTTTGAAAGGTTGCAACTACGGAAAAATACCTCTATATTTCCAGATGAGGCGGGACCATCCCATACACCACCTTTGATCCCTCAAAATATGTCCTTACAATACTACGAAGAAGAAATGGCTCAAGTACTAGATCAAATGAGAACATCTCGTGAAATTGGAAGCCCATCTGAACAGTCCAAGGAATAGAGGGACCTTTTGAACTAGTCTTCCACTACTAGAAGCTCTGGCCATACTAAAATCCTACCTCCCCATGATGAATTCTAGGCTTTGAGGGTTTTTGTAATATCCCAAAAGGGAGAATGCAACAATACTTCACACAATATAAGAACTTAAAACAAGATGAACAATAAATATAAGTACAAATCAGAATATGTAGAAAGAGTTGAGCCATTTTATTATATTGGAGATGAATCATTTACACAAGTACAAGATATAGGTAGATCTAGGCAAAAAGATCGGCTAGGATCACCCTGAAAACATGTGTGAAGCAGGTATAGCATAACTGTTGAGGCTCTACAGTAAATACGACGCTGTATCTTCAGCAGAATATCAACATGGAGTTGTAGGCTGAAAAGAAAAATGCAGATCTACTAAAAAATGGAGCTCTGATGATGCCAAGATTCAAGATCTGGCCAATGTGATGGATTCCCAAGATAACCCAGAAAGGATTTTCCAGATCTGCAACTTTGGAAAATCACCTCCCTAGGATTTGATCCTTGATCTGCTGGGAAATACAGATCTGAAGCTAGATATAAAGAATAGATGGCTGAAATTTGTGCTCATCTTAGATCTATGCTTGAAGGGTTGATCCCTTCATCATATCTATGAGATAAGAGCTCTAGATCTAACTTCTCAATCCTCGAATGATGAATTCAGCTACTGCAACACACCTGCCAACAGAAACTGTGTTGTGGGGGAAATAGAGGCATTTTTCCTACTGAAAAATGATGCAATAAGCTCCAGGATGATGGTGAGACTGATGGAAATGTGAAGGAATGGTCCTCCACTGGATTGCTAGCTGAAGTACTAGCAACTTCCTTCGTCATTTCAGATCTGCAATATGGATAGCATTATTCTTGGAGAGAATACTGCTGCTAGGAGTTCAATAACTTTTGGCCTGATGCCAGATCTACAATGTAGCTATAGGAGTGTTGATCTATAAGCCCAAGTGATGGGAATAATCGCTCACCTTGTTCTCCAGCTGAAGTACTGAAGACAACTTCCACCTTCCAAACTGATCTTCAGAAATCTGCAGATTTCTGAATATGAATGTTCTGCAGAAAGTAGAAAAAGGAAATGGCACTTAAAGCCTGATGTATAATGAAGTAAAAACCTCTTCCTTAGAGATGACTCAAAGAAAGAGGAGGGATTCCTGCCCGGGAACACCCTGTGCTAAACAGCCCAAGAATGCAATGGAATGTCACTTGACAATTCCAGATCTAAAAGATCATACATCAAATAATCCAAGATGCCTTTCACCTTTGCCTTCATCTCCTTTGTAATGATTGAGCCATCCCAAACCTTGGCCCTAATATCAACTGCGCTGCCTCATGTGGACAAAATCCTCCAAGTGGGACTGCATTGTTTGACCAAATCAACCAAACAGTCTAGGTGCAATGTACACCTCCTCCATCATGTGTGCTTCATTTGCACATGATCCTCAACCACTTGATCATTAATGCTAAATGATCCTTTGTTTGACATCTTCAAGATCTTAGTTGACTAAATCAACCCTCCATGATCTCTCTCATTAAATGAGACATGATCTCCATTCTCATTCACATTAGTAGTTGCTCAACTACTTGTTTTGCAGATCTAGTCTAAATTAATCCACCTTCACACACACAAAGTGGATATTTATTCTTATTGAGGATTGTGGGTCCCTCCACCCTTTTATTTACTTAATTCATTAAGAAAAATCAAGGACTCTAATATTCCAAATATGATGTGAAAATTTGGGAGTATTACAGTCCCCCCTCGGCAAAATGTTGCTTGTCCTCAAGCAACTCCAGAAAGTTGTCTTTTAAAAGCATAAAGAATGACCTCCAACTGCTTCGTTAGATGTCCTCATTCCATCATGAAGTACCAAGTGACAACCATATGATTTCCAACATTATCATCAATACATGAGGTGCATACAAGAAGGTGTTTCTCTTCACAAAGGAAAAGCTCCATCACACAATACACATCTTCATCCCATGTTTCATGAATTACATTGAGCATTGAGATGCTCTCATACTTAGCCCTGTTGGCCTTGTTGGATCCAAACTTCATCATTCCAAGGTTATGCAAAAGAAGAAGGGAAGAAGTAATATGGGTAGACAAAGATGTCAAACCATATTCTCCTAACAATAACCACTAGAGTAAGGCCCTTTGCTGCCATCCTCCATCTCCTCCATGTAAGATCGACAAGCCAAACTCCCCCAAAAGCAATCCAAGCAACATGAGATCTTGCTACTTTCTCTCCTCCTCATGTGCATCATGAAACAAAAGCATACTAATGGAAATATGAGATGTCACATCAGCCCCATACAAAGAAAAATCATCAATGCACATCATGAGATCATTATGCCAAGTTTTACACAATACAAAACACATAGACATATGAGATTTCATGTGGTGGCCAAACTCTCTCAAGTGAAACCAAAATGAACATGCCTTCCTTTGCTGCAATTATCCATTGAAAAACAAGGCATGATTCATAAAATGATGAGCTATTGGGTGGTATCCATACTCACCCAAGAGTAGCCAATGCAGCCATGCCTCCTTCTTCATTTCATACATGTTTTTCAAGCATGGATCTGAAAAATAGGTGCCTTTGGAGAGTGACAGAAATCTCCCAATGGAAACCAACGTAACCAAGCATGTTGGCCCATACAAATCTGCAAGTGGCTTTGTAACCCCTTTCTTATCATCCAGACCCATTCACTCCCATGGGGGTGATGAATGAGGTACTGCATAATCATGGCATCCTCCCTTTGTAGAATGCCATCCTTCCCAAACTGTTGAAGACTTTTTCATTTCATGAAATTTTGAAATGCATCTCTAATGACATCTCTTAATGAGATTCTCTCTCCATCAAAGGCCCTCCAAAACCAAATAAGTTTTGGATTTAATGCAATTAGAAGTTTCTCTTTGAGAAGTGAGAGGTTCATTGAGAAAGGGTCATCCAGAAGGGAGAAAAGGTTTCTCATTTCAAGATGTCTACCATTTGTCATATTTTCTTCCATTGCTTCATGAGTGAAGCTACCTCCAGAATGCTCAAAGAATGATGAAGCCCTTTCTTTGTCACAGCTACTAAGTGACAGCACTGTAGATCTGCAAGGTAATACATATGATGTCTCAAAGTAAGGCACAATATTGATCTCATAATCAGCCATTTTACATAGGATAATGCTAATCCCATTTTCTGAAACTCTACATCTCAACTCAAGGGGTTAAATGTAGCTCAATAATGATGAACAGGGATAGTTTTTAGTCTCCTCCTTGATTATATCAAGGGTCCTCTGCACTGTGATATGTCTTTGCTTCAAATCAACATTTGGTTCTAACCCTTGGTTATGCATTGGTCTTGAAACACTATGTGCTGAAATTTTATTCATACCTTGGATCAACTGATATGTGGGAACCTCTTGACAGACCACAAGAGTTCATCCAACTAGGACAATAGTGTTGCCAACTGCTGGTGAGAGTGATGGCCTCTTTTATTCAAGTGTACCAACATTGGTATCCTCCTCCTCTTCCTCATGCATCTCCTAATCCAGGCATGGGACTCCATAAGTCAATAACTCAAGATTAGTTTGCAAAGATGAAAGTGACTCTTCTCCAGATACAAGTACTTCTGCAGTAGGTGGTGAAAGTAGTGACCTCTTGTCCAGAGTGACAAGATTGACATTCTCCTTGGTTTCCTTGGGAGATGTCTCTTTGTAGCACAACTCCGTCTTCTCCACATCAAACTTCTTCCTCAACTTGTAAAATAAATCTGAATACTTGGTCACCTTTGCATGCTCTATGTGCCCAAACCACCAATCTTCTGCTTCATCTAATAGATGAAGTGCTACAATTTAAATAGCCTCCTCTTCAACCACAATATGTAGCTTGAAAAATGAATCTAACTCCCTCCTCCAAGCCTTGACATTACTTGAGGAAGATCCATCAAATGTAGGTAAATAGAATCTATTATGCCTCTTTCTTCTATTGCTGCTATAGGATCCTCTTTCTTATCTAATCTGGAAGAATTGTTGGAGAGTTAGCTTCTCCTTGAAAGCTATACACTGTGCTTTGTACTCTTCAAGATATAAACTGAGAGTCTCATGAGTCTCAAGTTCATTATTTTCTTCACTTCTATACCTCTCACCTTCTTCAAAGAAAGTGGGCATAGTGGATCTATGAGGAGATCTAGGATTCTCTGGTCTTCTTTGCTGTTGATAGGAAGTACTTTCCTCATCACATATTTTTCTTGGATCTTCTCTCTATTATTCCTCCTTCATTTGATAGACCTCCTTGGAGAGATCTTTCATGGATCTAGAGAAAGGAGTGACAGATTTTTCATCCTCCATGATAGATCTCATCTATCTGTTCTTCTTTCAATGCAAAAAGATGAAGTGTCCACAATTTGAGCCAAAGATCATGCTCTGATACCACTGTAATATCCCAAAAGGGAGAATGCAGAAATACTTCACACAATATAAGAACTTACAACAAGATAAAAAATAAATCAAAGTACAAATCAGAATATGTAGAAAGAGCAGGTACAACGTAACTGAAAACATGTATGAAGCAGATACAACATAACTGTTGAGGCTCTGTAGCAAATAATGCACTATCTCTTCAGCAAAATATAAACATGGAGTTGCAGACTAAAAAGATAAATGCAGATATACTCAAAATTGGAGCTCTGATGATTCCAAGATTCAAGATCTGGCCAATGTGATGGATTCCCAGGATATCCCAGAAAGGATTTTCTAGATCTGAAACTTTGGAAAATCACCTCTCTAGGATTTGATTCTTGATCTGCTAGGAAATATAGATTTGAAGCTAGATCTGAAGAATAGATGGCCTAAATGTGTGCTCAAATTAGATCTATGCTTGAAGGGTTGGTCCCTTCATCAGATCTATGAGCTGAGAGCTCTAGATCTACATTCTCAATCCTCCAATGATGAATTCAGCTATTGCAACACAACTGCCAACAGAAACTGCACTATGAGGGAAAGAAAGGCCTTCTGCCTACTGAAAAATGATGCAATAAGCTCCAAGATGATGGTGAGATTGATGGCAATGTGAAGGAATGGTCCTCCACTAGATTGCTAGCTGAAGTACTAGCAACTTCCTTCCTCCTTTTAGATCTGCAATATGGACAGCGTTATTCTTGGAGAGAATACTGTTGCTAGGAGGTCAATAACATTTGTCCTGATGCCAGATCTGCAATGTGGCTCTGGGAATGCTGATATATAAGCTGAAGTGATGGGAATAATCCCTCACCTTGTTCTCCATCTCAAATGCTGAAGACAACTTCCACCTTCCAAACTGATCTTCAGAAATCTACAGATTTTTGAATATGAATGTTCTGCAGAAAGTAGAAAAAGGAAATGGCACTTAAAGCCTAATATATAATGAAGTACAAACCTCTTCCTTAGATATCACTTAAAGAAAGAGGAGGGATTCCCGCCCGGGAACACCCTGTGCTAAACAACACCTGAAATCTTTGCTAAACAGCCCAAAAATGCAGTGGAATGTCACTTGAAAATTCCAGATCTAAGAGATCATACATCAAATAATCCAAGATGCCTTTCACCTTTGCCTTCATCTCCTTTATAATGATTGAGCCATCCAAAGCATTGGCCCTAATCTCAACTGTGCTGCCTCACGTGGACAAAATCCTCCAAGTGGGACTCTGTTGTTTGACCAAATCAACCAAATAGTCTAGGTGCAATGTACACCTCCTCCATCATGTGTGCTTCATTTGCACATGATCCTCCACCACTTGATCATTAATGCTCAATGACCCTTTGTTTGACATATTCAAGATCTTAGTTGACTAAATCAACCCTCCATGATCTCTCTCATTAAATGAGACATGATCTCCAATCTCATTCACATTAGTAGTTGCTCAACTACCTGTTTTGTAGATCTAGTCTAAATTAATCCACCTTCACACACACAAAGTGGATATTTATTCTTATTGAGGATTGTGGGTCCCTCCACCCTTTTATTAACTTAATTCATTAAGAAAAATAAAGGAATTTAATATTCCAAATATGATGTGAAAATTTGGGAATATTACAGTTTTATCTTCCTCTGATAATGAATGGGTGAGTAGGGAAGACCAGCAGAGAGAATATATGAATCTAGAAACCTGTCAGTGGACACTATTCTATTAGAATGAGACACAAGTATTGAGACAGTTCCCTTGATGCCTGAAGAAAATATTATTCCACCCAGTCATGAAATTAATGTTGGAATGATCTCTTAGATTCCTAAAGAAAACACCATTTTTGATAACCTTAGAACTGGCACAAGTATTCATGAAACTGAAGCCACTGCTACTCCTCATCCTGCCAAAACCCTGTTAAAAGAAAATTCAGCTGAGATTAAGTTAAGGAAAATGAACAAGAAATGTAGGAAACTGAGAAAAACGATAAAACAACTAAGAAAACGGTTGGAATAAGCAGACAAGGCTTGGAATCCTGAGATGGAATCGGCTACCATGGGAACCCAAACAAATTTTGTTACCCAAATGGTAGATATCTTTGAAATTTCTGTATGGACTGATTTGATATACAATGATGAAGCCTCTATACAAATGGATTTGATACACACTATTAAAGTCTCTATGTAGACTGATTTGATACTTACAGGAGATAAGGGGACTCAAACAGAGGTAACACCTACCTACACTCCCTTGGTAGAAAAAGCTACCAATTAGAAGATTCACAACGAATTAATTCAAGTTCAGCATGAAACTGCCCAGTGTAAGAAGGAAGTAGTACCCTTACAGGAACAACAGATACTACTAAAGTGATTCAAAGACCTTTCTGCAACTGAATACGAAACCTTTTCCCAACTTAGGGAAGAAAGGGAAAAAGTGAAGAAGGTATAGGATCAATTAGAATAGGCTGAGAAGAAAACCAGTATGGTTTGTTCTCTTTACTCAGATGTATTGACTTGCAGGGCACCGACCACCAATTATGCTTTATTCTTAGTGGAAAGATATTTATTGTTGAAAATCAAAGCTATCAGGGAAGGGAAGCCCAATACTCTTAAAACCATTGAAGAATTTGTCCAATGTTGCAATGAGCAGGATGAGTAAGTCCAACATCCTTTGTGTGAATTGTATTTATGCAATTTCTTTCTAGAGGAGGATAAGGACAATAATCCCAGTCCCTTCATAGGGGACATTTAGTTCCAAGATTTTCTGTCCTTTGCCAAAAATCAGACTAGATGGACTAAGGCCTACAATACCTTTCAGAAAAGAGAACATGGGCTAGATCTATGGGTCATATGGGAACCTAATAAACCCCTATACTTGTTTACTCAACATAAGAAATTCATGCAGCGGAAAGGAGTGATATCCAAATTGGGACCTATTCACAAGGATATTGTGCAAAATGGGAGGACATACTTCTAGGACATTCAGGAAGAAGAATTATTGGCAGCCAAAATAGATATGGCTAGCCTCGAGAAATAATGTTAAGAACAAAGAACCATTTGGGTATAGGAACTTTAAATTTATTGCTTCTTGGTTCCACCTGTACAACAACCTAATTTTAAACATGGGTCCTATGTGGATAGGGTGAAGATACAGATGCCCCATCATATGGTACCCCCTAAATACTATCATCATGATTATGAGTTACGAGAGGGGCACACAGACTCATCATTTTCAAAGATAAGACAGAGACATGGCTTTAGACTTTACAAGGAAGAAGTATATCCTGCATATTCTTTAACCCAGCTACACCTCAACCATTTTTTTGCTTGAGGACCTACAAAAAGGTAAGCAGGGAGTATGCTGGGCCAAGGAGAAGGTACATTTTACCCCTATCTTTACCATGATTTGTCATTTACTTCTATATATTTTTCCCTTATCTTAGCAAGAAAGTAAAGGAAAATAATGCAAAAATAAGGTAGAATGAATTCTTAATAAAAGGTGTGTTTAATAACATAAAAAATAATTTTTTGTTATCTTTATTGATAGGGAACTGAAATAACCAAACTACTGACGAGGATGACCAAATGATAGCAGATAAGGAAGGTGGATGGAATCGTATCGACTCCTATGAATCCATGGAAAATGTAGAGGCAAACCTACTCTTGTAGTGTTCAGTCGATAGCCATGAAGCGACAGTATCTCATAATGAGAATGATCTGTTACTCTGTTTGAATTCACCTTTAAGCTATAAAAGGCTGAAGGTGAACAAGACAAAGAACAGTTCACCTTTAAGCTATAAAAGGCTGAAGGTGAACAAGACAAAGAACAGTTCATGTATTATATTTTCCTGTAATAAACATATTCAGACATAATCATCAAGTTCCTGCTAATGTAGTGCTCTATTTATTAATGAAGAAATTTGCGTTTTTAGTATAAATAACTTCTGAGTATTCCTTAGTAGAAGGCTTCTCAAGGCTCCGGGCCCAGCCCTGGGGGTTCTCCTCCTATTTCTGTGCTATATTTTTATTTACATAACTTTTATTTCCAGTTATCCTTTTTTTTTCATAACACTATCATTTAATTGGTTAATCACAAGTGTGAGATGTTATAACTTCCTTTTCAGTAGATTAGATTTATCATTCATGTTCTCTTATCAGGGGTTGATGCTTTTACATTCGTTAGACTAGTTTCAGTGGGGTTTTTGTTCAATTCTGAGTATAGTTAATTCTTGAATCTTTTCATCATAATTGTGAATGTTTGGTTTGATATTTAATTTTGAATGATGTTATTAGTTGATTAATAGAGAATTGCACTACAAAATCTAGAATAATTGATTGTTGTTCATTTCATTAGGATTGTTGTTCAATTTGTTAAGGTAGTTGTTCAATTTTTCAAAGCATGTTGTTCAATTGCAATCTCTTCTTTATTTCAGTCTTGAGTGGTTATGTCAGCATAAGCTTAGAACAAAATTTTCTCCTTTTATTGGTCTGGAGTATTTGATAGTTCACTTTCAAGTTGTTTTGATTGAACTTCAAGAATTAGACATTCTTTCTTACAACGATCTAGAGTAGTTAACATCTGATGTCACTTGAATATATTTTTCTTACACCCTTCAAATAACAAGACTTGGCCTGGGTTGATAATTAATGTAAAGAATTAAGGTTACCTTTAAAAGAGTCACCTTTTTGAACCAAAAATTAGCTCAAAATGAAATCATCATAATAAAAATCGTAGATCACATGGAATCATCACAAACTAGAATCATAGATCACATGTAATAATCGTAAACCATAATCATAAATCACCTGGAATCATCACAAACCCGAATCATAGATCACATGTATTAATTGTAAACCAAAATCATATATCACATGCAAAATAAAACTGAAATAAAATACTAATACTTATCCTTTAATCGATCATTTTTGTATGCACATTGAATCGACTTCCACACTCGACAAGCACCCAATACCTTCTCTTCAACCATGTACACATACACATAGTGTGCATCACACACATACAACCACACACGACATACAACACCATACCATACATGCACCCGAACCTAACATACAATACATACACCTACACCCAACGTACAAAAAAACACATACACCTACACCTGGCGTACAACAAAACACATAAACCTACATCTGGAATACAAGAAAACACATACACTTGCATCTGGCGTACAAAATAACACATACACCTACATTCTGTGTATGACACAACACATACAACTACTTAGTGTACAACACAACACAATACATACACCTACACCCGGTGTACAACACAATGAATACACATCTCATGATACCATGACTACACAATGCACATACACAGTACCACACATATACAAAACAACATGTACAAGATGAACAATATACCAAATGTGCACAACGCAACATATATGGCATGCACATAATACCACATTTACAACACGTACACATTACCACTTGTACACATTAGGGGAGTTTTGAGGTCTAAGGAAATTATAAAATAATAGTGGAAATAATAAAATAAAACTTGATTACATCATCAAAATTTTGGAGGGAAAAAAGAAAAACTATTTGTTCAACTCGTATTTTCAATTTATCTCCCTATTGGTTTACTCCAATTTCGAGCGGAAAAAATCGTTGTATGCAGAATTTGATTCCTCATCCAAGGAGTACACATGTTGCATACTTTTGATGGACCTTGTTACACGAAAATGAGAAATACATGAAAAAACGTGATTGCAATCACATTTTTTCATGTATTTCTCTTTTTTCATGTGGGAGGGTCCATTGAAAGAATGCAACATGGGTGCTCCTTGGATGAGGAATTAAATTTTGCATCCAACGAGTACTCCCCCTCGAAATTTGAGTAAAAACTTAGGGAGATAAATTGAAAATACGATTTGAAAAAGTAGGTTTAATATTTTTTAATTTTTTAATATTTTACTTTTTTACTCCAAAAATGGTGAATCATCCACCATGGTTGACATCATCATATTCAATCTTATTGGTTCTTATAAAGTTTATTTTGGTTGTAAATTTTTTCTATGAGGCCTATTTTAGACCTCAAAATTCCCCTAATGACAACACCATCTTCACAATGTGTATACAACACCACATGTCCACATAACCACATGCACACAACACCATATGTAAAATCATACACACAACACCACATGTACATATAATTTTATGTACAACATGCACACCATGCCATATGTACACAACACTGCATATGCAACATGCAAAAAGCACCATATGTACACAACGCTGCATATCCAACATGCGCACAACACCATCTATACACAACACTGCATAAATAACATGTACACACATCGTATGTACATAGCACTGCATATAAAATATGTACACAACACTATATATACACAATACCACATGCACAAAACATGATAGGTGAAACATGTACAACACATATACAACATAAGAACTGCACATCTAGAGACCCCACAATGGCTCTACCAAGAAACCTTACTTCTAGTGTCTTTCCATCATCCATGCTTGTCCCAACATGTCACAGATTACACTACTTTCATTCTGCTAATGTACACATCAATATTACATGTGCATAACATAAACATAGACATAGCATAATCACATAATATCAATTCATATCCACATAGTACTAACCTCATATATCTATCAGGGCTACTCTTCCCACTTTATTCCTCATAAGACCAGGAACCTCTTCATGACCCTGACCTGCATAATTAATCACTCTTCCATAAAAATGATCCCCCACAACCCTATCAAACAATGACATACATACATACATATATACATATAAAAATAAACATCTAACGACCATGAGCCCTGGTGACCCTATTAGACAACTGCATACATACATATATATATATATATATATATATATATACATATATATAATTATTAGCATAAATAAATATATATATATGTATATACACATTATATATATGTGTATATATATATATATATATATACACATATATATAATTATTAGCATAAATAAATAATGATCCTATCAAACAATGAAATATACATATATGCATATATAAACATCAACATAATCATAATCAAAACATAATTACCAGATATCGTAAGGTCGAGGTTAATATATCTCCCTTTATCTGTGCACAACATGCACAACATTGAGAGAAATAACTCCCAACATACCAAGGCATATGACGCCACAAGTATATTCACTTTACCTTAATTGATTTCCTTTCTCAAGATTCTTCTGCCATCGTCCATTTATCCTAATGGACCCAACCAACTCCAGGTTTTCATACTCTTTCCTTCAGCTTCCCTTACTTATGCATCGATATGCATATGAGTTTTTCATTACATAATGGATTTCATTCATCTCTTCCTGAACTCCATCAACTTTCTTCTTTCCCCAACAATTACAAAGAATCTTGAAAAATGTAAGAACAAAAGAAAACTAAAAGAAAATCATGAAAACTAATAACAATATGACACCACAAACAAAGTGGCATGGGCATGCACTAGGTGCAATCCAAACCGTAAATCAAGCACAAAAAATCACAAAATACTTGTTATCACTCTGTAATTTCTTAATGTTGTGAAATAAATCCAGAGATAACCCCATGAATGCTTTTAAGTTTAGAAGCTATCCCTTATAAACTTAGAGAGGGATCTCTCTATCAGATTTAGCTTTGTTTGTTTAAGTTTTAGGCTAGATGTGAAAGTTCAGAGTTTGGTTTTTAAAATGGTTTGGTTGGAACAACAAGAAAAATCTATTGGGAAATGGAGTCAATTATGTTTCAAGTTGATTAATTGCAGAAGTGATTGATAAGTTTAACAGGGCAAGGTAGGCAAACTTATTAGATATTATGAGCTTTATGAGATGGAAAAGATGGAATTTTAAGGATCCATTAAGCATAGAGCAATTAAGAATTCTAGTGTTTAATTTTAGTTGAAAACATCAACTTTGTTCAGAAGCCATAATTGAGTGTACTTCAACAAATTCATATTCTTATTTTTATTTTAGCAAAATAGACAAGAGAAACATATGAATTGACAAAGAAAACACATTAACAAGAGAAGATAACTTCACCAATAAGTCTGGAACAGGAATCCTGAAAAAGATTTTTGTATTACTGAAAATTTGTCCACTTGATCTTAAGGAAAAACATTACATCAGAAATATATTTCTTCATACAAGTCCCAACAAACATACTTGGAATTATGAAGTATTTATGCAAAATTATCAAAAAATATCTTGAGTGAAAACCTCATGGTCTTTTAGAAAGATAGAAAAAAAATATAGGACATCTAAACTGTTGAAGTTGCCTGGCACTATCTTTGATGATTGTGGGTGATAAGGAAGAGCATGTTGAATTTGATATCAAGTCTAATTTGATGAGTGACATCCAAGTCACTAACTATCCGTGAACGTTTTCCTCACAAAATTCTAAAAATAGGGTCCAGTGATCCATTTGAATATATTAATCCATAATAGTTGTGAAAAAACTCAGATACCTTTTTTTATATGAGTATGTTTCCAACAAAAATCTCTTTCCATTTTTTAAAATTCATTTCCACCTGTTCGGAAACCGAATTTTAAAAGAGTGGTTAAAACAAAAAAATTATGGAAAATATTCCTTCAAAGATTCATTCGAATCTCCCAAAACATAATATTTGTTAGAAAAATGAGAAATTTTTTTTTAAAGAGGTCCATTACAGATAAAAAAATATTTCAGTTTTGAGAAATTCGTTCTTATTTTTTTAAAACAATGTTATAAATTACTATGTTGTATACTGAAAAAAACATAGTTTTAACTTTCCATTTTCCAACTCGATGATGACTTTAATTTTCAACATTCACTGTTCATTTGGTGGGACTGGAATGAAACAAATATATTACATTGCGGGAGGTGACATGAAGGTGGAGAATGATGTGTAGGGACATGGTTGGTGGAAATAATTGATGTGTGAGCACAGGAGGAAGGCACGAGAATGGAGTGGTAAGGGGGAGCAGGAAATTCGATTTCGAAGGGGGGTGGGGTTGTAACCGGCTTTAGGCGAGGGGGTGGGGTTATGATGTGATGAGAAGTGGCTATGTATTTTATTGATTCCACCTTTTCAGACACCCCCCCCCCCCCCCCCTGATGATTAAAGAATGGAGGGGCTTGGGGGATTCAATGATGATCCTCCATCATTGATCCAAGTGGGTTGGTTCACGATCGTTCCTTAATGCACATTGTTTATTACATAGCAACAAAATTTCATTTCCAAAACACTTTATTACAACTTTAAATAATCACGACAGAGATGCAATTTATTAATATAACACTATTAATTAATCTAAAATGGTGTATTTTGATTTGCAAGCCTATTTTTTTTCTTGGAAATAATTTTCAGAATAAAACATTATTTACAATATCATCATATGAAAATCAACAAACAATCATTAATTGATCCTATGAATCATAGGACCCTAACATAGGCTCTAATGGGGATGGAATACTCCTTGTAAGGTGCTAAGAACACTATAGACTAGTAGCCTGATCTATTGGGCTGATCCCAAGCCTGCAACAAGCTCTACAATGACACCATTGTAACTAAAAACTAGTTCATAATCTATTGGAAAATCCTCAAACTAAATCAAATCCATTCTTTAAACTGCAACCTTAAGTGTATACTGAAAACTGAAAGTTATGCTGCAAACTAAAATTGAAAAGAATGCTCAAAACATATAGCTTATTCATCATAACTACTCACTCTAATATGCTAGAATGATTACAATATCAAGTAATAACAAATTCCCAATGAAACCAGTCAATAAAATGGATATTTAACTGAATTCTACCCATACTTCTCATGAGAAGGTAGAAAAGATATGATATTGGCAACCCAAACTGCCGCTAAAATTGTTGACGATAATCCACAAACAAAAGAATAACCATTTTCCTTGATGACTGCAAGATATTGTCAAGAGGATCTTGAAAAATATGGAAAGGTGACAATTTGATGATCTGCAAAAGGACTTCTTTCTAAGGGAAAGGGAGTATTTTTTCATCAACCTTACCATCTTCATTTGAAACAACCAATTCATCGACAAAAATAACATTCATAGGTTTTAGGAAAAACTGTTCTTCTTTAGTAAAATATTCATTATCTGAAAGTGGAAGAAAATTTTCAATTAAGGTAGCCACATCTTGAATAACAAAATGGTCTACACCCATGTGGTCTAAAACAATATGCTCTTCAAAAATTTCTTCATTAAGTTTAAAGGAACAATCTTGCTTCATATTATTTCTGAAAATAATGGATAGATCATTGCTTTCTTGAGTTTCTATGCTAGCAAAATCAGAATTCTCATTTTCAGAATTTTTTTACTGAAAAAACTCAAGAGAAGAAGGTAGTGCAAGGAAACTAGAATGATCATCTGTATTTCTGAAAATATGAGAATATTGTTTCAAATTACCATCTGTAAGCTTTGTTTCTTCATTACAAATGGGCTTCTTGTTCTCTCATTCTTCTGAAATGTATAGAGACTGTGAAATGACATCAACAAGTTCATGTGAAATTAAGTCATTAAAATGAATATTTACTTCATTTTCAATCATGGGAGAAAGAACTACTTGCTAAAAAATTTCTTGAGTGTCATAGCAGCCAGTGTCTTCAACTTCTTCATGGTTGAAAGGTATCTCATGAATAGCCTCTATAATCTCATCATCCATAAATTGATCATCTTCATAGTAACCTACCAGGTATTGAATAAAACTTCCAAAATGATCACAACAGTTTTGAACGAAAACAAATATGGATGATGGGTGGAACATTAGCAGATGCTGGATTCTGGCTCTTCACTCTTAGTTTTTGTCCCCTTGTCCTCCTTCTCGTTTTCTTTCTCCCTTTTTTCTCTTTTTGTTTTATTATTATTATTTTAATTTTTATTATTGTTTTTATTATTTTATGATTCAAATTAGTAAATTTACTTATTATTATTATTATTATATTATGATTTAAAATTAATAATATTGCCTATTAAGTTATATATATATATATATATAGGCAATATTATTAATTTTAAATCATAATATAATAATAATAATAATAAGTAAATTTACTAATTTGAATCATAAAATAATAAAAATAATAATAAAAATTAAAATAATAATAATAAAACAAAAAGAGAAAAAAGGGAGAAAGAAAATCTTAATCTTAATTGTTTGTTGATCTAGTAGTATTAGTATTATTATTTTCATTATTTATTTAATCTAGATTAATAAAATTGCCTATTAAGTAAAGTTAATAAGAATTGTTTTTAGATCCTATTACATTATATTAAAAAATATAAATATAAGATTTAGATTCTAATTGACATCATTTAATTAATAGTTTTTTCATTATTAAATAAATAAATAAATGAATAGGAATATAATTAAACAAAAATCATTTAAATTTCTTATTTTAGTCAAACTAGTCGTTATTTTACAATGGCAAGTTGGAATTTTCCTTTTATATTTAAATAGGTTCCTCGATTAGATTTCTCATCTTGTCCTGATGTTGAACCACACTAGTTGGTTTGAAACACGTCGGCAACATTTTCTTACATGTGATTTTCACTGAAATATTTTATGGATCACAGAAGCCAAATTCCTAACAAAGATGGATAATCTTCTTTGTATTTCTCAAAAAATATAGAATGAAAATACTTTAAAGAACATATATTAGCAGATAGAAAATTTTCATACCAAGACCTTGCATTTCCTTCCAAGGTAAGAATGAACATATTCATACGACAATCTTCATGTCATTAAACTTGAAGCCTCCTTAAATGCATATGCAATTTGATAAGATGTAACACAACATTGTTACCTTTCTCATATTTGAACTCTGGCAAATATGATTTCCAATATATGCAAACCATGCGATGCGGAAAACCATGGATACTAGAACTGTCCATGGGAGCATACATGCATTCTATTCTTGAACTTGTCTTGAAAACAGTCATCAATAATTGATGAAATTACAAACTTTCGCATAGTGGAGTCACCATGAGTGTTCTACAATCTCGATTCTTTGACAATGGATTCGCCATGAAAACTTTGAGCTCTAGATTCTTGAACATGGAGTCGCCACGTGAAAAATTCAGCCTTACTATGTCTGACTATTGTCTACCATCTGCAATTAGGTCTGAAACTTGATACTATTTTCTGAGGAATATTAAGCCTTTCTTCCCTAGTATAGTCACCACAATGTTATCACTCCGTAGTTTCTTAAGGTTGTGAAAGAAATCCATAGGTAACCAAAGAACCACTTTTAAGTTTAGAAGTTATCCCTTCTAAACTCAGAGAGGGATCTCTTTGTCATATTTAGCTTAGTTTTTTAAGTTTTAGGCTAGATATGAAAGTTCAAAGTTCGATTTTTAAAATGGTTTGGTTGGAACAACAAGGTAAATCCATTGGGAAATGGAGTCAATTAAGTTTCAAGTGGATCAATTGGAGAAGAGACAGATAAGTTTAACAGGGCAAGGTAGGAAAACTTATTAGATCTTATGATCTTTGTGAGATGGTAAAGATGGAAAGTTTAAGGATCCTTTAAATATAGAGCAATTAATAATTCTAGTGTTTAACTTCAGTTGAAAACATTAAATTTTTTTAGAAGCCATAATTGAGTGTACTTAAACAAATTCATATTCTTATTTTTCTTTGACCAAAATAGATAAGATAAACATATGAATTGACAGAGAAGAACACATTAACAAGAGAAGGTAACTTCACCAATAAGTCTAGCACAATAATCCTGAAAAAAAATTCTCTATTACTAAAAATTTGTCCACTTGAGCTTAAGGAATAGCTTTACATTAGAATTATATTTCTTCATACAACTCCCAACAAACATTCTTCAAATTATGAATTATTTATGCAAAATTATCAAAAAATATCTTGAGTGAAAACCTCAAGATATTTTACAAAATATCCAAAATTGTTTTACAAAGATAGAATACAAATATAGGACATCTAAACTATTGAAGCTACCTAGCACTATCTATGAGGATTTTTGGTGAAAAGGAAGATCCATTCGAATTTTATAGCAAGTCTAATTTCATGAGGTGGTATCAAAGTCACTAACTCTCCATGAGCGTTTTTCTCACGAAATTATGAAAAATAGGGTCCAGTGATCCCTTTTAATATCTCAATTCATAATAGTTGTGGAAAAACAAAGAGATTTTTTTTCTATGAGTAATTTTCCAACAAAAACCTCTTTCAATTTTTTAAAATTCATTTCTACTTGTTCGACAACCACATTTTAAAAGAGTTACTAAAATAGATTTTTTTTTCCTGGAAAATATGCCTTCAAATATTCATTCGAATCTCCCAAACCATAACAGTTTTTAGAAACCTGAGAAACATTTTTTTAAATGGGTCCATTCTAGACAAAAACCTCTTTTTGTTTTGAGAAATTAGTTCTTATTTGTTTTTAAACCGTGCTAGAAATTATGGTGTTGTATGTGGAAAAAAACATAGTTTTAACTTCCATTTTCCAACTCAGTGCTGACTTTAATTGCCAACGTTCACTGTTGTTTAGCGGGAGTGGGATGAAACAAATATATGAAATGGAGGTTGGAAGTGACATGGAGGCAGGGAATGATGTGGAGGAACATGTTTGGCAGAAATAATTGGCATGTGAGCATGGGAGGAAGGTGCAGTAAGCGAGAGAAGGAAAGAGGATTTTGGAAGGGGGTGGGATTGTAAACAATTTTAGGTGGGGGGTTGTGAAGAGATGGGAAGCTTCCACGTAGTTGATTGATTCCACCTTTTCAGACCCCACCCCCAGCAATTAAAAAATGGAGGGCCTTGGGGGGGATGGGGGGTCCAGGGGGGTGGGCAAGATTATCCTCCATTGTTGATCTGGGTGGGTTGGATCATGATCGTTCCTTAATGCACATTGTTTATTACATAGTGAAAAAATGTTGTGTCCAAAAAAATTTGTTAGAACTTTAACTAATCATGAAATAGATGCTATTAATTAATCTATAATGGCACATTTTTATTTTCAAGCCTATTTTTTTCCTAGAAATAATTTATAGAATCAAACATTATTTACAATATCATCATATGAAAATAAAAATAAAAAATCATAAATTGATCCTATGATTCATAGGACCCTAACAAGACCGAAAGCACAAGTCTGGCAAGAAACACCATGACTCAATCCCCATGGTTCCCAGTGCTTCCAAAGGAAAGATCAACCTAAGTCTTCTTGAATATTTCATGGAAATATCTTGCCATGAAATTCCATGTATCATATTGTTGTAAACACATAACTCTTAGTGCATAAATAAACATAACAACATATTGGTTACCTTTCCTTGTTGCAATCCATTCTTACTATGTATTGTCACATCACCCAACTGTTAGTTATAAAAACACATCAACTATTACTTTGTCATGAAAATACCAAGTAGTTTTCCTTGCAACTTCTCACGCATACGAATCACATGCTCCAAATATCAAGACAACATACCTGTTAATTTGAAATCAACATTTACCAAGTGTAACAACTATTTTAGAATATACAATCAACTCATAGTCACAAGTCATAATACATAATGATACAACTATCACCTACTGATACTCAATTACATATTAGTTTTCTCAACACATAATACTTTAGGGAAACCATATTAAAACAAGACCATTCATTTGTGCAATCTTATAAACACATACTCATATCATGAAATTAGTTAAACACTCAAACAAACTATAAACGTACCATGTTAAATAAATCAACTAGAAAACATAACAAACAACAAACACTCAAAAACCAAATAGAAGGCGTAATCAAACAATAAAGTACCAAGTATACACCATAAGTAGACTCATACCTTAGTGCATATCATTAGAGGCTATCTTGTCTACATAATCAATCTATATTAGTTTGATACATCTTCACAATACATCCACTCAACCATAAATAAGGTCATGATATCCATAACAGTAATTGACTAACATGTTCACATCATAAGCTCATAAACAATGGGCATTCATGCATAACAAACACATTTGCATAGTTAGTTTAGACATAATACAAGACACTATCACAAATAGGTCGACTCATACATGAATGTCATAACCCTAACCAACTGCATAGGCCAATACAAATTAGCATGATACATATAACATCAATATCTTAAATGAAATTACCCTAATCACCATGTTAACTAACATATAGCCACAACAAGTTAATCATATGACATAATCATTGGCAACATATAACATGTTCATCAAGTTAATAACATGAATGACTAACCAACTCATCTACATATGATCACACTAATTAACTAACATATATCATGTATGTAACCATAATGTAAGTATAATGAAAGGCTTACACATAACTGTAATGTATATAAAAACGATTAACCTACATACCTGCATACCCACCATACAAAATTGTATGACAGTTTTCTCTCACCCCGAAGTCTAGTACCGCAACATCGCTCTGATTATTTGCATCTCCTACTCTATCTCAGCCAACACATTAGCATCATAACAACCAAAAAAATCATGATGACTTAAAATGCATAAAATGACCTCATTCATTACAACCATTCCCACAATAATGCATGCATAATAACATATACACACTAACATGAATAACAAATTCATATGCAACCGACATGCATTCATGACTAATGCATCCCATCAACAATATCATCAACTTCCACATTGAGAAAAAACTACAACAATGACCACCACCATGCATAGAAAACAAGAACATAGTCCACAAACATAAATAACACATGCAACTAACATGTATGCATGACAAACTCATTTCTCCCATCCATTCCAAGTTTTGAACCATGATCTAGTACCACTTTGTAACACCCTTCTCCCGCATTTACCTAAGAGAAACAATCTGCTAGGATAAACATGTGATTAGAGGCTTCTATGATATAATTCAACTCCCATGTATAGTTAAGGAAGTGAAAAATGACACAACATAGCCAATATCACATTCTACACATGCTAGAAAATCCTCAGGAGCCATCCAACCCTTCCTGGTGATTAACCATTGAGACAAACTATAATTTTACTTACCGAGAGCCCGAGTCACTCCCATGACATGGGAATGCATGCGACTATGACCCTCCAGTCGCTCCCACACCAAGGGCATGCCTGTGACTGGGGACCTTTCCAAGTAGTTATGTGCCAGTGACTCCAGATTTTGTGCCACTTTTTTAGGCCCATGACTCAAGCCACTTCCCAGAACTCCATGAAACTTCGAGAAATGAAAAGTAACATAGAAAAAATTATGGAAATGTAAATACTTGAACAAGTACTTGACTGGAACCATACTATCCATGACATGCATTCTGTAAAACATGTCACAAATATGCATTTTACAGGTCATAGTAACAGATTTGAGCATGGGGGTTTCATACTTATATGAGAATCACTAAGATGCATTGATTCCTTATCAAATTAGCTTAATTATCATCTATTAGGTCATATATTCATTGTGAATTCATTTATACATCAAAAAATGATGATATACATACATCATCATTGTCATAAAACATACTTTTGAACATCATATAAACAACATAAATAATAAGGATACAACAACCATAAATTCTAGATATGAACTAGTACATTTTCATATAAAATACTAAGGAAAGTAACTCTTATTAATGAATGAAAAATATAACTAGGTTTGGGACTTCCACATTCCACCCAAAGATATATTGGATGAACCAAATCTCTCTTCATCCAATCACCACCATGCCATATTCCAAGCTTGAATGTGGGACTCAAAACCAAAAATGAAACAAGGCTTCCCAAGGCTTCCCGAGGCTACACCACCTCATCCTCGTCAAGAAAACCAAGATTTACGGTGATCATCACTAGATCACTAGGCCCTAAAAAAACATGGATTCCACTGGGTTTCTCTAGCTACACCATGAGGAATTTTACTCTCTCCTAGTCTCTATGATTTACCGCAATCCACAGTCTGATCCAGGGATCACTAGGCTATAATGGAGATTCCAGTCTCAAGGCTTTACCATATATACCTCCATTCACTGATCAAGGATTCCTAGGCCTGATCGAGACTCTAGTGTCTAGGATTTACCGCAATCCCTCAATGCATCACTAGGACTAACCGAGGGCACATACGTCTAGGCATTGTCGTATATCCTTCCATTCACTGGTCGAGGATTCCTAGGCCCACTGAGGAAAAAAATGCTTGGATTTATCGCAACCCATAGTCTGTTTCATGGATTACTAGGCTAGTGGATTTACCACAATCCACAGTCCAGTCTAGGTATCACTAGGCCATGTGTTATTTCATTCAGAGGTCCACCTCAGTTAGTTTCGAATACATCCAAAAATATGGCTTAACCAAAACATGAGAACCCCATCACACCATGGCTATCCAAAAATGGAAAGGAAAAGTTGAAGAAAATTGTCACACATGGAAAAACCCATGTGAATTACAACAACAGAACCAAGAACACACATGCATAACCATGCATTCAAAATCTAGCAAGGAAATCACACATGCAAATTGATACATTCAAGTATACCCGTTGTATTTTCTTGATCATGCTCTTCCTTGCCTGATATTTGCTTCCTCTTTTCCTTCTTTACCTTTCTTGATTCAATGTTGAAGTGATCCAAGAAAAAGCTAAGTGTCCAAGAGTGTGAGAGAGAGAGAGAATAGAGAAAGAGAACTAAAACTGAACTGATAAAAATGTTACACTGACAAAAGGTACCAATTGATACTCAGAAGTATTTTTATTAGTGTGGCCACTATTTTCTTCATTTTTCCATTACTTTCCTTCATTTTCCTCCTCATGCAAATTTGTGACCTTTCACCTTCCTTTTCTCCTAATTTCCATTATTTTCATAAATAAATGTCAATTAATGCCTCCTGCCTTTCCAAATCCTTTTGCCAAATTCCTTAAGCCATAATAACTGAAATGAACACCCACTAGGATGTTTTTTCCCAACATTCAACCTGGAATACATGTCCCATAACGGTGGTTATTATTTTCCCTTTATTAACTTTTATTTACATTGAATTTTCACCAGGGTTGTTACATTGGTCTTCATGGTGCTTCCAGCTGAAAATGTAACATTAGAGAAAATTATAGCCTAAAATTTGCCTTCTAAGGAAACGTAATAAAATAAGAAGAAAGTAATAAAATAATAATTATAAATTTTGGTGGGAAAATAAGAAAAATAATTTTTTAAATTGTATTTTTGTCTTATATCCTTATAGGTTTACTCAAATTTCAAGTGTAGACACTCATTAGATGAATAATTAAATTCCACATCCAATGAATACCCATTATGCATACTTTTGAGATGACCCACATTACAAAAATTTGAAAATATAGTAAAAAAGCATGTTGAACATGTTTTTTTAATTTATCTTCAATGTTTATCAATTGGGGTCTTCTCAGATGTATGCATAATGGATACTCATTGGATGTGGAAATTAATTCCACATCCAACGAGTGCCTACACTTGAAATTTGAGTAAAGCTATAAGGAGATAAGCCAAAAATATAATTAAAAATAGTTTTTTTTATATTTTCCCTCCAAAATAGTTACATGTATCTCTTTTTAAATTTAAAGGATTTTCATTGGTTTACATATTTTGTACATGAAAATTTCATGGGCACGTTTAGGTTGAAATTTCCTCTAATGCCTCTGTATGTGTTGATCACTGACTTTGAGTGTATTCTGGTGTGTACAAATGAGTGTACGATTTACATATGATAAAAATTCTCACCTTATGTATGAGGTTAGGAGAAAGAATATAGCCAAAAAAATCATGTTTTTGTTGATATGGATGACAGTATTGCTAACTTCTTGACAAATAGAGAAAATTACTGTAGAGATGATTAGGGAAAATCCTTGACTCAGAAATAAATAGAACCATGCTTTGCATAAATACTAATACAAAAGTGTTTATACGAGGTGGGCATATCCCATGCTCATTATGATGACTATTACAAAGAATTACAATCAGTCATGTCAAGTCTATGCTTATGTGCTTAACATGTTGATGAATGATGATGATAATTTGTTACGCCCTTGGGGGCGTCTCTGACAATTAGATTGAACTCTATGCCCCCGTGAATCAATGGTGAAGCACTCTTGAATAAGGTGCTAAGGGATGAATGGGTATTCGATTTTGGGTATCTCCCATGCATCGAAATGTAGGCATTGTTGAATGAGGTGATAAGGGATGTATGGGTCTTCAACTAAATGAGAGAACTTCAATGGACACAAAGTACGGTACGACCCTAACATGAAATGATATGTTGGTTTCAAACGTCAGGGAGGTCAGTGAAATCAATGGGAAATAATGTTTTCCACTATATCACCTAATTTTATCCCTTAAGGGGTAAAATTCAAGGTACTACTTTTATCCTAGAAAATAAGCGTTGAATTCGACAGGAAAGAAGTGTTAACTTCCCGAAAAGTTGATTCGAGGAATAATTTTGAAGAAATAGATATGGTTGTATTATGATGGGTCATAAAGTCATGATAACAAGAGATGAGAGCATGGGTGGATACAGAAAACTACCCACGGTTGGATTTGTAATGCTAGTGACAACGGTCAAATAATTGTTTTGGGAAAAATGTCCCTAGAATCGGTAGGACATCTAAGGTGGGTATGAGTATGTTCTGACTGTAATGGTAGATAACGAATGAATATGGGTCATGGTGTGGTGACAAAATATAGCTCCAACCAAATTCAACTAGGGAATTCCACCAGGTAACTGACACAAAAACATGGGTGAGAATCCTTAAAAAATCTTTATACACTTTCCAAAAGAATTTAAAAGTGCTTTGGGATATACAAACATGGAGACGAGTTCCCCGAGAAAATAGTGGCATGTGAAATGATGTAGGTGGTTTTTTTGCTGAGGCCAGGGACCCCATTGGTTGGTCTCGGTGTGAGGTTGATGAGGCAGATCAAGTGATGCAAATGGGATATTTCCATATGGAGGGATGGTAGGACAAATATAGCATTCAGGTGCACATTTAATTCAATCTGAAAATGAATAAATATTATGGCACAAGAGTGGGGTCGGTAAGGAATGAGTAAAGAAGAGGAGAATGAGGTTCATCTTCAAGACATGAGTATGAGATGGCTCCCAGGCCTGGGGGAATGGTCATGGATCCCAATAGTGTAAGGTGAACTATAAAATGAAGTGATCAACGTAGGGGGGGTGTTATATAATGACATGGAGCTTTACCATGTGCAAGTATATTGTGGTGGTAATTGTGGTCGAGATAATGGACCCTATGTTTTATTTTAGAGAAATTATGTCAGTATATGCAATTTCAAGGAATTAATCATGTTGAGTGGAGAATGATACCTTAACTTTTGATTATCACCGGGGGATTGATTTTTCTGAGAAACTACAATAAACCTACCGCTTCGACAACCAATACCAAAACTGAACACATCTTAATGAAACCATGCTTAAACTAAAAAGTGTTAAACAAGATGAACCAGAATGGAAAGGCGCACTTGATGGTTACTCTGAAAAGTGAAACGAGCCCAAAAATGAGTATGAAGTTGAAATGAAATGGAGCATACTATGATGTAGGTGGGGATTTTTTGATCCCAACACACCTGATTTTTTTGTGAATGGAGGTTGTGAGCTCCTGAACTGGCCTCTAGAAGAATGGATGAGGGGTGATATATATGGGTGAATGGCCCATATTCCTCTAAAAAACCAGGAAAAGATCTTCCAAATGGTCAGATCACTTTTTGGATCACAATGTAAGCTCATCCAAATAGGCTAGTATAAGATGAGCCAAGTAATGGAAGATATAGTTCATGGCCTACTGAAAGGTGGCACCACCATTTTTAAGTTCAAAAATCATTACTCAATAGGTGAATGGGCCCCATGGGGTGGTAAATATTTTAGTGTACTAATCGATATGTCATATATGAATTTGGTTATATCCTAAGAAGTCATCCATGAACGATAAGGATTTATGTATGGCACAATCATCGACTACTTGATCGATGAAAGGTGTAGGATAATTGTCCTTGGGACATGTCTTGCTCATATATCTTAAGTAAATACAAACCCTAATGGTTCACTATTTCTTCATGATGGGTATAGGGTTAGAAACCCAATATGTGTTGATGATAGGAAACTAGCCTTATGAAGCTTGCGATTTCTTGTTTAATCAGTTATTCTTTAGAGGGGTGGAGTTGATGCTGATTTTTACTAACGAGGTAGGCATCAGGACATGTCTCAATGTGATGCTCTACGATTGTAGGACTAATGCCTGGAATTTTCAATTAAGACCATGTAAATATGTCCCTATATTCTTGAAAGAGGGCTTTGTATGAGGTAACTTCGTCTGGGGAGAATGTTGCCCCAATGAAATTTTTTCGACTATGCTAGACTTGGTGTAAATATATACATTGACGGTAGGTGATATGTTAGACATATTCCCTTCCTCAAATATTTCTAGTGTAGGAATGGGATTTTTGAACCAATCTACCTATCTTGGTGGTAGGAAGTCCTTTGTCTCTATTGTGCAAATATTATGGCTTGGTGCATCAATAGGTGAGAATTATTTGTCAGGAAAGTAGAAAGAGTGGTGATGCATGGCATCCCAAGGACACTCCAGTTATATCATGGCCTCGAGAATATCTTTATTTGAGTGAAAATATTTTCTAATGGTGATAAATTTTTTGGGAGGTCATGAGGATGGGATTGGCACCTAGTGGTGTTGATTGATAAACAAGAAAACGACTCAGTGGTTGTTGTCGTAGAACCCAATGATGTTAAAACTGCACATATTTCATCGTTCTACATAGTCAGTGGTGGTAATACCTTTGTATTGGATGAAGCAGTCTCAACACCAAGAAATGATGAGCAGATAGTGAAATTTGAGGATCTAATGATCGAGGAAATGAATCATATGTGGTGTTGCATGTCTTCAGCACCAGGTGGTGGGAGAATTTCCATGATGGCAGCTTGATGAAGAGTGGGAGAATATTCCCATTATAATGTTGGTGTCCTAGGAACCAAGGCATATTCCTCTATGGGAGAAGGGTGTTCATGGATTTCATGAGTTGGATGGTGGTGTATGCTAATCTGTCCAAATGTTTATAACATAGGGCATGTTCCTGAACTATGCAATTGGTTGGTACAAATGTTTCACTTATGTACTATGTAACACCCTCCTCCCACATCTACCCAATTAATCAGCCAACTCAGGTAACAATGTGATAAGAGTCTACTATGATTTAAGTCAACTCCCCATGTATGTTTTAGGAAGTGGAACCCACATAACACAATAAATATGACCTTCTACACATCCAACAAAACCTCGAAGAGTTAATCCACCCTTCCAGGTGACCAACCCCTAAGGGAACTCAACATTTCAAGGGATTAAACCCTCAACTGCTACCTTGATAGGGCATGCATGTGAATAAGAGCCTTAGTCACTCCCATGAGCCTGCCTAAGTGTGATTGTAGCCTCTTTCTTCTAGTTCTATGCCAGCGACTGCGAGATTTAAGGCTAATTTCTAGGGATAGGGTTAAGTCACTACCAAAACTTCATGAAACTTACAGAAATGAAAATTAACATAGAAGAAACCATATAAATTCAAATTCTTTAACAAATATTTGACTGGACCTCTATTATCCATAACAAGCATTTGTCAAACACATCACAAATATGTAGTCTACAGGTCATAATAACAGATCTGAGCATAGGGGTCTTATACTTATCTAAGAATCACTAAGAAGAATTGATGCCTTATCACGTTATCTAAATTATCATCTATTAGGTCATATATTCATTGTTCTGTCATTTATAAATTAAAACATGATGAGATCCATACATAATCATTGTCATAAATCATACTCATAACCAACATATAAACAACAAAAATAATAAGGATACAAGATCCATAAATGCCACATATGAACTAGTACATTTTCACATAAAATAGCAAGGAAAATAACTCTTATTAATGAAATGAAAAAGCCAACCTGGTATGGACTACCACATTCCACCCGACCATAGATTAGTTGAGACAAATATCTCTTCAACCAATCACCCTCGTGCCATATTACAAGCATGAATGTGGGACTCAAAACCAAAATAATCAATCAGGGCTTCCTGAGGCTAAACCACCTCACCCTCATATATAGAACCAGACTTTACCACAATCCTCACTGGATCACTAGGTCATGAAAAAGCATGGATGTCACCAGATTTCTCCACCTACATTGCAAGAAATTTTCTTGTCTCCTAGTCTCTAGGATATAGCGCAATACACACCATATCATTAGGCCCTAATAGAGATTCTAGTCTTTGGGTTTTATCACAATCCACATTAGATCATTAGGCCCTAACCAAGACTCCACCCTCTAGGATTTACCATATATCCCATCCTAGGATTCCTAGGCCTAATGGAGAGCACCCATCTCTAGTATTTATCATATGTCCCACCATTCACCAATCAATGATTACTATGCCCACTGAGGCACAAAATGTATGGCTTTACCGAAAACCACATTCTGGTTCAAGGGTTACTAGGCTAGTGGCTTTATCAAAATCCACAGTCTAGTCCAAGGGTCACTAAGCCATGTGTCCTTTTATTCAGAGATTCACCTCACTCAGTTCTGAATCCAACAGCTCAACCAAAACATGAGAACCCCATCATACTGTGGCTATTTGGAAAAGGAAAGGAAAGGTTGAAGAACATTATCACACCTAGAAAAACCCATTCTAATGATAGCAAGAGAACCAAGAACACACATCCATAACCATGCATGCCAAATCTAGCTAGGAAATCACACATGAAAATTAATACCTACAAGTAAACCCATTGTAGTTTCTTTATCCTACTCTTCCTTGCTTGATATTTTCTTCCTCTTTTCCTTATTTTCCTTTCTTGATCCAAAGATGAAGTGCTCCAAGAAAAATCTAAGATTCCAAGAGTGTGTGAGAGGGAGAATAGAGAGAGAGAGCTCGAAACTTGAACTGACAAAAGGTAGCAACATATCCTCAAAAGCATTTTTATTAATGAGGCCTCTATTTTCTTCATTTTTCATTTTTTTCCTTCATTTTCCTCCTCACATTCAACCTATGACCTTTCACCTCCATTTTCTCCTAATTTCCATTATTTTCATAAATAAATTTCCGAAAATTCCATTTTTCCTTTCCAAATCCTTTTCCATTTCCTTTTCCAATTCCCTTAGCCATAATAACTGAAATGAACACCCACACTAGGATGCTTTTTCCCAACATTCATCTTGGAAAAAGTGTTCCATAACCATGGTTATTATTTTTCCTTCATTGAGTTTTATTACATGCATTTTTTACCAGGGTTGTTATAGAGCCCTCCCCCTTGGGGGAACATCTTCCTCGGTGTTCAATGACACCTAAAACCAATAAGAATATTGAAATAAAAACATACTTCCCATGGAGCTTTATAACTTAGCTCGTTGCAGTATTTACAATGATCAACCTACTAAGAAGCAAACCATCGTGGAAACATAACAATAATAAAATCATAATAACATGACTCCCATACCGCTTGTTGGAGATTTATAACATAGCTCATGGATGTATTTACATCTATATGCATATGTACATATACTATAACATCACATCAAAACATATGCCCAAGACATATATCAAGGACATTTGCTCAACCAATGAATATAGAAGGATACATAGGCCATATCTAAACCACAATCTCCCATGTAGATTCACTGGGCCTAAAGTGATTCCACTACACTTTAACTTACTTGATTTCTCGGTTCCAAATCATGGGCACCTTTCTCTAAAATATACATTGAGGTTCCATCTGTAATTCTCCATCTGGCTCCACATGCAATACAGGCCAATTAATCACATGATCAACATATTTAAAATACTTCTTAAGCAATGACACATGAAAAACATCATGTAATTTCATTCTCAGAAGCAGTGTAAGTCAATAAGCTACTGGTCCAATCCTTTCAACAATCTTGAAAGGTCCACAAAACCAAGGTTCCATCTTTGCACACAATCCAATCCACAAGGAGATATTCTTTGGCTTGATGCACAAGTACACATATTCCCCAACCTTAAACTCCCTAACAAATATGTTTCAATCTGCATAGGTGTTCTTCCTATCCTAAGTTGCCTTTAGATTCTTATTGATTACCTTCATTTCCTTTTCCATTTCTATTAACGTGTTCAGTCCAATCAATACCATATTCACTAGGTCACCCCAACTTATGGGAGTATTACAAATCCACCCATACAATGCCTCAAACGGACTATTCCTCAGTGACTCCTAGCAACCGTTGTTTTAAGAAAACATGACCAACCAAAGGTACTCCTCCCATATCCTCTATTGATGCATCACATACATACTCAACATGTCCTCCAATATCCTGTTTACCCTCTTTGTATGTTCATCTATCTGCAACTGATAATTTGTATCGAAGGCCAACTTTGTACCTAAACCTACAAATAGCTACTTCCAAAACTTGGAAGTGAAATTTTCATCCCTATCTGACACAATATTCTTCGGAACACCGTGCAATATTACCACATATCTGATGAACACCTATGCCACATCACTAGCTCAATACATGGTCTTCACTAGAGTGAAGTGTGTTACTTTAGTCAACATGTCTACCACAACCATGATGGAATCATGTTGTCTATATGTCCATGACAAACCTATGATGAAATCCATGGAAATGAACTCCCATTTCCACTCTGGAATCACATCCATATATAGTAGTCCACCTAGGTTCCTACACTCTACCTTTACCTGCTAATAGTCCAAACATCTAGCAATAAACTCTACAACATCCTTTTTCAAATTCAGCCACTAGTAAAATTTCTTCATTGTTGTCAATGTATTTTGGTATCCTAGGTTACCTCAATATGATTTTGCATGAAATTCCCTCAATATAGTCTTCTTGAGCTCACTATTTCCTGGCAGATATATATTTTCCCTAAATCTAATCAAGCCATCTACTGAGAGATGATAGTCCACATAGTGTGCACCTTTACTTGCACCTGTACCACTACCTGTACTTGTACTTGTACTTATACATGTAACTACACCACTACCTTTACATGTACCTATACTTGTACCTATACCACTACCTGCACCTGTACCTATACTCTATTGTAACCTGTGCCTAAGCCCCGTGTACCTATTATCCTGTTGACCTACCTGTAAGATCTGAACATGTGAGTCTGTCCCATAAGAACTCATAGCTGCTATATGATTCATTTGTATCTGCCTACTAAAATCATCTTCCAATCCCTCTCTTGCAAACATATGTGCACACCACAAATCCTTTTTCTGGATCTATAATCTTTAACACTAGAGCATATTTCAACAACTGCTTCAACTATTCAAAACTTGTTGCACATTCCTCACCCCATTCAAATTTCTTACCTTTCCTCTATAGTTATGTGATAGGATATGCAATCTGGGAGAAGTTACTGATGAAACTCCTATAATAACATGTTATCCCCATGAATGACCTTACCTCATTTGCATTTCTATGATATTCCTACTCCATGATAGCTTGTATCTTCTCTGGATCCACTATTATGCCTTCCTTGGAGACCACAGGCCCCAATTAATGTACCTCTATCTGAATGAAACTAAATTTACTAATATTAGCGTAAAATTGATGTTATCTCAATAGTCTCAACATTGTTGTTGAATTCAGGGAAAATTTTAAGGATGGATATCTATTTCAAAGTTTATAAACCTCGGCGAATCTTACTAATCTATAATGGAAGAATTGTAAAATGTTTGATGATATTTTTGTAAAAATATGTAAAAGTATGATTACATTACATTAGTCTATATAAGATCTTAACAATTTTTAAGGTAAAATAATTTCATACTATAAAACCTGGGCGAATTATTTTTAGAAAAAATTGAAATTGGTGAATATATTTGTTATAACAATTATAAAAATTAGCCCACCTGCGAATATTAGCCCCTAAAATTTTCCCTAGTTGAATTCTCAACATGTTCTTCCCCATTCTTATAATATATCATGATGACGTCAATGAATACAATAAAAAACTTTCCCAAATAATGATGCAACACGATATCCATAAAACACATAAATGTATTTGGAGCATTAGTCAAACCAAAAGGAACTACAACAAACTCATAATTCCCATACCTAGTTCAGAAATGTTTCTTGTAAATATCCTCTTCCTTAATGCATCCCTGATGATATCTGGATCTCAAATCAATCTTTGAAAATAATTATGCTCCCTTCAAATGATCAAATAAGTCATAAATCCGTGGAAACATATACATGTTCTTGATGTTCACCTTATTCAAATTCCTATAATCAATACATAACCTAAGAGTACCATCCTTCTACTTCAAATAAAATATTGGTGCACCCCACGGTGATACAGTTGGCCTAATTTATCCCTTTCCAAAAATATCCTTCAACTGCAAATTCAACTCTAATAACTCTAGAGTGCTCATTCTGTATGGTTCCTTTGATGCTAGTGCTACCCCTGGTACCAACTCAATGGAAAATTCCACTTCTCTGTGAGGCAATGACTTTGATATCTCTGCTGGAAACAAATCTTGAAACTGTTGTAATATTGTGTACCTGCTAAATATATCTACATCCTCATCCTCCTTAACTTTTTCACTAGAAATGTCTATTGCAAATAACACAAACCCTTTTTTTCAATTGCGCTTTTCCTACATAGTTATTGCCATCCTAACTGATGTTGATTTCTTCTTACCCTGTGAGATTATTCGTTCTTCGTTGTCATCAAAGCACTCAATGGCTTTGTCATAAACATCCACTTTGGTCCTCTGAAGATATCACCATTCCATACCCAAAATCATATTATATGACCCCAACAGAAATACATTTAGATGTGTTGATGTAGGCATACCATTCAACTAAAATGCACACGCTCTTACCCAATGATAAACTATCTTCTTGGTACCTGCAGAAAAATGCACTAATCAAGATTTTGCATGCACTTATTTATTCAAGCCACACTTATCCACCAAGTCAGAGTTAACATAACTATAATTAGATCTAGGTTCAATCACAATATAAACAACCTGATTACAAATCTTACCGTCCATCTCAATGATAGATCCCTAATGATCAGCTTGCCTGTTATTCAGTGTTGCATAGATATGAGGAATACTCTTCCCAACATCCCTAATAGTTTGTGCCTCATGTGAATTATATATCTGAGGCCTACCACCTTTATTCTATGGAAAATCTCTTTTAATATTCTCCTTTACACATGTTCAACACTCCAACCGTCCTGTACCCTCACCTCTATTTTATTGTTGTGACCCATGTCCATGTCTACCTACATTTAACTTCTTATGTAGTGAAACATTCTCTTTCTCTTATGTATTTTAGGGTCTTGTTCTTTGCATCTTCCATTTACCTTTAGCTTTCCATTTTCATCCTTGATGAGATTCATTTTTACGCTTTTGACTTCTCATAAGAGTGCTTCATTTTCCCAATAACTTCCTCAAGTGACTGAGGCTCATCATACTCAATCCAATCTCTAAATGCTAATGGAAATCCATCAATAAATGAACTTGAGCCTTTTCATATTTAAGATATAGTACATACCTCAATATCTCCAAGAAATTGGTCATATACTCCTCGTTTGTCATCAACCCCATTATAATCTCATATAATTCCTTGGCTTTGCAATCGTGGTACCTTTCTGACAAGTAATTTCTTAAGAGTCTTCTGAATTCATCCCAACTCTACAGTTGTGTCCTAATTTGTCTAACCCATTTTACATCTTCCACCAAATATTTGCTTTCCATATGCCCCATTAGTCCCATCCTCCTATCCATATGTGATCTGGAGTGGCCCATGTCTTTGCAATTATGAAAAACTATGAAACATTAATGCATTGACTTCTACGTGTTTCTCCTATGCCTGCATGATTATGGAATTATGTTCTTTGCAAATCCTTATTTATTCCTTCAAGATTCTCAGTGTCTCTACTAAGTTATAAGAGTGCCCAACACCACATTACTCATATGATTCATAGGGAGAATCTTTTTAGTCTACCATCTTTCATCTTGATCTCTTCGTGCAAGGGACAACAAACTAATGTACCTCAGCATAATTCGGGAAGGATATATTGTCTGCAAGACCGAATAGATTAGCACAATATATATATATATATATATATATATATATATATATATATATATATATATATATATATATATATATATATATATATATATAATCGAGTCACATATAATCATCATTTCACTCATTTTATAGTTACCATGCACGATACCACAACCATAACATCAACTAGACACAATGCATGCATAACAACATATGTATGACAACATGCAGACACGATACATACAAACACTAACATGCATATCCAAAACATAACTGACATAACTTAGGATAAACACATCCAACAATAAATCCATTAAATTTCACATGGAAACACCACTGCAACCATAAACAACACCATGCATACATGACCAGTACATAGACCAAAAACATAATAACACATATGAAATCGACATGAATGCATGAAAAACACATTGCCCATATAGTCCAAGGGGTGAACCATGCTCTTATACCACTCTGTAACACCCTCCTCCCACATCTACCCAAGTAACCGGCCAATCGAGGTAAACATGTGACGAGAGGATACTATGATGTGATTCAAATCCCCATGTATAGTTAAGGAAGTGGAACTGACACAACACATCCAATTTGACCTTCTACACATCCTACAAAACCTCTAAGAGTTAACCCACCCTTCTAGGTGACCAAACCCTAATGGAACTCAACATTTCAAGGGATTAAACCCCCAATCTCTCCCTTGCCAAGGCATGCATGCAACTAAGATCCCTAGTCACTCCCATGAGGCTGCCTGAGTGTGATTGTAGCCTCTTTATTCCAGTGTTATGCTAGTGACTATGGGATTTAAGTCTAATTTCCAGGGCTAGGACCCAGTCACTGCCTAGAACTTCATGAAACTTCTAGAAATGATAAGTAACATAGAAGCAATGATACAAATGAAAATTATTGAACAAATACTTGACTGGAACCCTAATATCCATCACAGGTATTTCATCAAACATGTCACAAATATGCATTCTACGGGTCATAATAACATATTTTGGCATAGAGGTCTTATACTTATCTGAGAATCACTAAGAAGCATTGATGCTTTATCACATTAGTTGCATTATCATATATTAGGTCATATATTCACTATTCATTCATTTATAAATCAAAACATTATGAGAACCATACATAATCACTGTCATAAAACATACTCATAACCAACATATAAAAAACATAAATAATAAGGATACAATAGCCATAAATTCCACATATGAGTTAGTACATTTGCACATAAAATACCAAGGAAAATAACTCTTATTAATGAAATGAAAAATCCAACCCAGTATGGGACTACCACGTTCCACCCAACCATATATTGGTTGAGCCAAATCTCTCTTCATCCAATCACCCCAATGCAATATTACAATCATGAATGTGGGAGTCAAAACCAAAATAAACAACCAACGATTCCTAAGGATAAACCACCTCACCCTCATCAATAGAAATTGGTTTTATCGCAATCCTCACTAGATCACTAGGCCATAAATAAGAATGGATGCCACAGGATTTATCCACCTATAGTAGGAGTAATTTTCTTGTCTCCTAGTCTCTAGGATTTACCGCAATCCACACGAGATCACTAGGCCCTAACCTAGACTCCGGTCTCTGGGCTTTACTACAATCTACACTGGATCAATAGGCCCTAATCGAGACTTCACCCTGCATGATTTACCATATATCCCATACTGGGATTCCTAGGCCTCATGGAGAGCACCCACCTCTATGTTTTACCTTATATCCCACCATTCACGAGTTGAGGATTCCTAGGCCCACCGAGGCACACAATACCTAGATTTACTGCAACCCACAGTCTGGTTCAGGGGTCTGATCCGGATTTATGTAGGAACACAACATAATAAACATATAACCATAAATACAAATATTTAGCGTAAATAACACTTAATTTCATTAATATCAAAAAATTGAAATTTGTTTACAGACAGAATGGAAATAAACTAGCTAGGGCTTTGGTAGCTTATCTGTGAGAGAGATGTGGTGGCTACAAGCCTTTGAATTTTTTTAAAATGAGGCTTGAGGGTCTATTTATTATTGAGAAACAATGGAAAACCATAAAAATCCAAAAACCTCACCCTAGGATATGAAGCGCCAAAACTATGTGTCCTGTTTGGGTAAATTGGTACATCAACTTCCCGGGGATGTAAATTTGGCATACGATCTTCGTTTAACACAGATCATACCTCGTTAGAAAGATATATCCAAGGAATACAACTTCTGATGTGAGAAAAATTAAAGGAATTTTCATGTTGTTCCCAAGTTGCTCCCAGGTTTCCCAAAAAACGTTGTTTAGGGCCTCAAAATGGCTCCAAAAGTTTAGGACCTGAAAACTGCTAAAAATAGTAAATTGTGCTACAAATAAGGAAATTGAAAAAATAAAAGAAAAAATGGTGGGGCCCCAAGTGGAATAGGTGGGTGGCCACCAATATCCACCTGGATCATTCCTCCCGCCTTAGGAAGTAATGGTCCCCATTGCATTGAGTTCATTCATGAGATGACAAAACTTCTACTAATCTTGGTCCCTAGTGAACTAGTTGCCTTGGTGTAGGAGTTTGACAACCTGATGCAGTTGGATCTTCTGCTAGTGAGTGTTCTTGATTTACATGTCCATGATACAATCTGTGGTGGTATGTTCCATGCAGTCTGGGTTTAACTCTGTTGGTGTGAGTTTTTCTGCAATGACAAAGGTATCCAGTAGAGGTGGGAAGTAGGGCCAAAGGCTGTCCACAATGAATATTGGGTGAATACAAAGGAATTATGGAATACTAAGCTCAAAGGAATTGGTCCTACAGCCTTGGTGATGGTGTATGGCCCATATTAGATTGGGCGAAGCTTGCGGTGGGGTCCAGTGAGGTGCTCCTTTTGCAAATGTAGCCACACTTTGTCGCCCACCTGAAAGTTGTGTGGCACCCGATGTTGATCATGTTATTGCTTCTACTTAGCATTGGATTTGTCCAATATGTCATGAAAATATTGGTGGATGTGTTGAATGTTCTCAATGAAGTTGTTCACTTTATCAACTTCAAAATGGACATGAGCTGAATCAGCCTGAGTAGCCGCAAATGGCATGGCTACGTCAATGGGACATAGTGGCTAAAATCTGAAGCCCACCTGAAAGGGGTTGTGGTCGGTTGAGCTTTGGAGAGCCAAGTTATAACTATGATGTACATAGGGAAGGCTCTCATCCCATGTGTGTGGATGCTTTGAATTGTACATGTGCATAATGTGTACAATCATCCTGTTGACAACCTCTATCTGGCCATCAATTTGGGGATGGAAAGTTGTGACTTGGTGAGCTTGGTGTTCAACATTGACCAGAGGCTAAACCAAAATGTGTTGAGGAACTTGTTATCCTGAACTAAGATGATAGACTTTGGGATCCCAAAGTGCACCCACACTTGTTCAAAGAAGTGTTTAACATTGGCTTCTACTGTTATATTCTTCTTGTAGGCCACAAAAATGGCCATATTTAAGAATCTGTCGAAGACCAAGAAAACACAGTCATTTCCGTTCCTAGTAGAAGGAAGGCCCGACATGTAATCCATCAAGACTGATTCCCAAGGTCGACTAGGTGTAGGTAGCGGAGTATAGAGGCCTTGCTTCTTGATGGTCGGTTTGGCAATGTCGCAAGCAGTGCAAGATCTGATGTACTTCCTGACATCCTGTCGAAGGTTCGGCCCATAGAAATACTTCTGTAGTACTACCACTATTTTATCAACCCCAATATTCAAAACGACTCGAGTGTAGTGAACTTCCCAAATCATCTTGGCGCACTCGCTTGAAGGAACACAAAGGTATCCCAGGTGACATAAGAGTGCAACCTGGAGGTGAAATTTAGGAACTTTTGTACCCTCTAAGAGTGTCTTGTATGTGTGGCCAAATTCTAGATCGCTCTTGTAGAGAAGCAGCCAATCAAAAGTCTGGTGCCCACAACAGTTGAGAACAGTGGTTAGCGCCATGATCGGTGGTCGGCTGAGGTAGTCTGCAACATTATTGGTGCTTCCCTTCTTGTACTTGATTTTCAAATGAAACTATTGTAGATATGTATACCACTTCAGATGGTGAACATTCTGAAAATTCCCTTGTGTATTTATGAATTGCAAGGGTTGGTGGTATGTGTGTATGATTGTTTCCTTCCCTAAAATGTAATGCTTTCATTGTCGGCAAGCCTGCACAATGGAATACATTTCTTTGTCATAAGTGGGATACTTGCGGACTGTGTCAGACAATGTTTCACTATGATATGCCATTGGATTCCCCCGATGAGTAAGAACTACCCCAATAGCATAGTCATAGGCACCTGTCTCAATATTAAATGGTTGTTGCAAGTCTGGTAATGTGAGCACTGGGGCAGAGTAGAGGTAATGTTTCAATTCTATGAATGCCTTCTGTTGAGATTCCGACCAAAATAATTTTTCTTTCACTCCTCCCTTCGTGACTTTACTTAAGGGCCAAGTGATATGACAAAATCCCAACACAGACCTTTGGTAGAAATTAGCAAGACCCAAAAAGCTATGAAGCTCTATTAGAGTGGTTGGTGCTAGCCAATCCCGAATGACTTAGATCTTGGTTGGATCCACATGCACCCCCGTTCATCAATAATGTATCCCAGATACTGAACCTGGGTGATGCTAAAAGTGCACTTCACCAAATTGGCACACAAATTGTGTTGTCGCAGTGTTTGGAGGACCTGTCGGATGTGGTGGAGGTGCTCTTCCCAAGTTTGACTGAAGATCAAGATGTAATCCAAGTACACTACTACGAATGAGTTGGTGAATGGCTGAAAGATGTCATCCATCAACCTCATGAAGGTTGCGGGAGCATTTTTCAACTCGAAAGGCATGACCAACCATTTCAAAAGGCCCTCCTTGGCTTTGAAGGTGACCTTCTACACATCACAGGGTTTGATTGGTACCTGGTGATACCTAGAATTCAAGTCGTTCTTGTTGAAATATTTTTCCCCTTTGAGTTGATTGAGAAGGTCATCAATCTGTGGGATCATGTACCTATTCTAGACAAAGATATTTTTTAGTACCCCATAGTTAATACAGAGTCTCCAAGTCCCATCCTTCTTCTTCACCATCATGATCGGGCTCCCATAGGGCGATGAACTCGACTAGATGTGACCTTTCTATAGTAGCTCCTAAATCTACCTCTTGATTTCATTTTTCTCAAGAATAGAGCGTTGATATATTGTTCCATTGGACAACGACGCACCTGGGGTCAACCCGATGGGGTGCTTGACCTGACAGTGTAGAGGCACCCCTGTGGGTGAGGTGAAGATGTCCCTGTACTCCTCCATGACCTTGTCCATTTGTTGTTTTCGTGAGGAGGAGCCCTGTTTGGAGTTTGTGACCATAATATTATTCTTTCCCTCAGGGTGAATCATCAGGAAAACAAATTTCCCAGCTTTGGAAATGAGATTATTGCATTGTTTGCAGTAACCAAAGAGATAGCAGCATGCAGTGCTACCTTTGGTATCCTATACATTTTTTTTAACAAAGTAAGAATAACAACATGAGGCTAAGGCTCATACACATCATGTCCCTTCCACAAGTATGGTTGGCCTAATAATACATCACAAACATCAAGATCAGAAATGTCATATAATACCTCATCCGTGAAGGGCTTGATGATGTAGGGAAAACGACACTGCTGGCTAAGGAGGAGATTCCGTCCTTGGTGAAGCCACCTGATGGTGCACGATTATGGGTGTGTTGTGGTCGAAAAGCCCAACCGTTTCACGACCTCTACTAAAATTAGCTTATTTTGGCTCTCAATGTCGACAATGAACTGTAGCAGGGAACCCTTTACCCACATCTCGGAGTGGAAGAGACGCTACTCCTCCTATGAATCTTTCAGTTCCTCCTTCTGGATCTTCGCAGTGGAAACAATGGTGTTGGGCTATGCATCAATTATATACTTCCCTTTGTCATTCCCCTTGTTAGGTTGTGATTTAGAGTGAGAGAATGCATCTAATTCACAAGCCCTCATCCTGACCACCACTGATTTCTTTGCCTGACAATAACTTGTGTTGTGATTGGAGCTCTTATGGAACTCACAGAACTTTATCATGTCATTCTTCGGCTTCATAGTGTTGTTCTTCGCTTGTGTCTTTGGACGGTTATTTTGGGTTTCCATGCCTTGGCTTTGTCCTTTGTTTTCGGTTTGGGGGCACCTTTCCCTTGCTTTTTCTTCGTAGATCCAAAGTCTCACTTCTTATGTTTGAATTTTTACTCAATCGTGGCAGAATACCGATATGTCATACCAAGCGAGGAGATGTCGAGGAACTCCATTTCCTCCTAAATGTATATGTGCATACAACTCTGATACTTCAACACCAAATTTTTCTCCGAATCTTTGATACCCAACTTTGTGCGCAGGGTATGGAGCAGATTCATCAGCTGATGCACATCTTGATCCCTTTGCTGCCGCAACATAGTCCATTATATGTAGTTTTCCACATAGCTCCCCATGGGATAATATTGTTCCTTGATGGTGTCTCAGAAATAATTCCAAGTGGGTATGACCGAGAATAGAGAGGGTTCCCCCTCGTCCTTTTTCTCATATTGGGTTTCCCACTAGTCCTGGACATGGGGGTATCAGTGTCACTATTTTCATCTTATCATGTTTTTTTAAGGTCTCATATTCAATTTTTTTCATTTCACTAGGTTATCAAAGCAAAATTTGGTCACTAGGCATTAGGTTTAGGATGATTTTCCACTCTTTCCAAAATTTCAAATGCTTTTCCATATCATAAAATAAGTGTTGAACCTTAGAATTACCCTCACCTTTACAATTTTCTCATCTCATTCCACCACTTTTCCATAAGTTCATAAACCCTAATCAGTGAATAATCCTAAGGTTTTGTCTCAAGGATACATTTAAATGATTGTCATATTATATTTTCATGATTTTGCTATTTTGATAAGTTTTTGCAAATTAGTTATAGAATGCAGCCTATTTTGTAGCTAACTATGCATTCCGTAGCCACTCTTATGGTTTACCAGGTTCCAGGTGTCAATTGAGGAATCAAGCCACATGGGTGTTTCTAGAATATTGTCTACAAGGATTCCATCCTACTCACATGGTCCATATCGACATAAAAAGGAGCATAAACTTATGTTCAAAGTTACAAGTCAAAGAACGTTACCTACAACAATAGGATTCCTGATTTTCTCTTTGAAGAAAATCATGAGTCCAATAGTCCTATTTTTATTGTAATTCAAGTTAGATACCTGTAGCTAACTTAGCTATAAATTAGTTATGCAATTTCTCTTTAAATAGTGGTTCCACAGAACCGAGAGACTGTTCAGTACAGTTTAGATTTCTAAAGTGAATACTCTGTTTTCCAAACTTTGTTTTAATAAAGAAGTTCAAGTACCAAATTCTTTCTTGATTGCACTTTTGACAAGCTAGGATTAAAACAACTTAGTAGCAGAGGGCCCTTGCTCCTAAAGGAGGTTTTTATTATATTTTCTAGTTATATTTCTTTCACTCTATTTAGAAATTTCAGTTTATGCTTCATTTCCAGTTTTCAAATACTTTAATAATAAATTGAAACTGTGCAGACTTGCTCTTCCAAAACATTTCATGGAAATAGAGACTTTGTTTTCAACATTGGAATAAGGATTGAAGTGCTAAGAAATCATAGTTGTTTAGCTTTATTGTTCCTGCTCTTTTATTTTTATTAAAATAGAGTTGTCAAACGCTGTGTCAAACTGATATTTATGAAAGCCATTTTCAATATGCTAAATTCTACATTAAGTGGTTAAATATCTCACATATGCAGTAGCTGAATTTATCTTGCTTCTTGTCATTTTCTTGCCAAGGACTAAAGGCATAATTGATTTCTCTTAATGCATCTCAAGAGGTTAAACACTTCACATTTGAGTGTGGCTCACAAGTCAATTATACATTTAGTTGATTTTAGTTAGATCTTACATGCTTTTACTTTCAAGATCCTCACTTAATTGCAAACAAAAATCTTCCTAAAAACCACTCTAAAAGGAATTGATCTGAACATATTAAGAAGGGATGGTTGAATGATTAAATGTAATGCAATTTTTGAGTTATTCATTTACAGATTTTTCCTAGTTCTCTAGTTTAAACGGGTGTAATTAGCTTACTTAAACATTACTTCAAGAAGGTCACTCTTTAAAAATTGAATAATTGGAGTAGCTAAAAACATCTTAGATATTTTCATTTGCATTCTTTATTTTCTGTTCTAGTACCTTAGCAGACTAAAGTACAAACAATTACTAAACTCCATCTCAATAGGGTCATGCCTAACAATTGAATGTTGAGATAATTGAAGGTACAATAGTTGATTCATTTTCTGCTTTCATTTAAGATAGGCATTGTAATTCTCAATCTTGTTCTTTCTAGAAATAGATCCATGGATTAGGATTAACAAACAAAATATATAGATGCTTTGCTTTCCAAACTAGGTCTTAAACTAGCCCTTAGTTTTTGGTTTGATTTTATGAAAATTAGATTAGTTTTAGTACACTTCCTTTTTTTCCTTCTAAAAATAAATGTAGATTCACATAAGTCTTTCCATAGATTTAGATTAACCATCTTTAAAACTCAAAGAAAAAAACCCCCCCTAAAAACAACATAAAACACAAAACAACGATGTAAGGAATAGGTTGCTTAAGCCAATATAGTGCACCACACTTCATCAGTTTTACTAGCCTTGGTTGATAATTAATGAAAGAAATTTAGGATGCTAAATTGACTAAAAATTTTGGCACCGTTGCCGGGGAAGTGTAACTAGGTAGCCTTATTTCTTACATCCCAAAAACAATGATATGCGTAGAGAAAGAGACTCTAGGGGCAGATTTATAGCTAGAGGCAGAAGCTTAATCCCTACAACACCACTCACTTCACCTAGGCCAAGAAGTAGTTCACCACCATCTCAAACTCATATCCCTTATTTCACTGGTCATAGACTTCCAGAAGTTCTAAGATTAGATATCCAGTTACGAGGATCTCCTACTCCATCCACTGAGGCAATTTTAGAGGAAGAAGATCTTAAGACTCCAACAGAAGGAGTAACCTTTTTCACTTCTACAGGAGAATATATTCTAGATGAAGAGTTAGAAATTCCTAGTGAAGTAGAAGAAGAAGAACCTTTCTTCAACATACCATTGATAGAAGAACCAGAGGAGCAGTTAACTCTGCAGGCTAAACCTTTATATCAGCTCTGAAGAATCTATCATGGTAGGAAGAGAAGAAGAAGGAGGAGATGGATAAGGAGAAATTTTTAATGGAGAAAATGTACTATTTGGAGGAGGTAGAGGTAGAGGAGGAGATAGAGGAAGAGGTAGAGGAAATCCAAAAGGAGGTAGAGGTAGAAGGGGAACTGAGAGTTCTTTTGGATTCCCTATCATAGATGAAGAAATAAATGCTAGCATGAAAAACATCTCACCTTCTATTATCCCAAACTTTCATGGATTAAAAAGTGAAGACCCTAAGACCTTTTTATTTGAATTTGAAGTCTTGTGCAGAACTTATCATGATTTACAAGATGCTCAAAAACTCAAATTTTTTCCTTCAACATTGAAAGGAGCATCTCTAAAATGGTTTATGAGTCTAATCACTATGTCTATTAGGACATGGAATGATATGAAGAGAGAATTTATAGAAAGGTATTTGGACTATTGTATACCTGTTAATCACAAAGAGGAAGTGTTTAAGATGATGCAAAAAGAGGATGAAATTTTGGAGGATTTACTTGAAATATTCAACTATAATATTAAAAGAGAAAAAATAGAAAATCTAGATCAAGACACTTTAAAAGCTCTTTTGTTGAAAACAATTAGAGATGAATGGATAGATATCCTTAACATGATGGGGAAGAGGGACATATCTCAACTTCCATTAGTAGATATTGGGGAACTATGCATTAATCTCTCAAGAGGAAAATAAAAAAATTTGAAAGGACCAAGAGATCCTGCTCTTGCTAGGGCAAACAAATCTGCAGCTGGAATAGTGAGTAAGGCAGAAATTGGGAACATGCTTGATGAATTCAAAACAGACATATTATTGAGTCTTAGTGAACAAATAGACACCCTTAAGTTACAAAACAAGCAAAAATCCAAGACTGATGCTTTGGCTATTTTCTGTCCAAAATGCAGAAAGAAACATGCTTTGAGAGAATTTCCTCTTCGTGCAAAAATTGTAGAAACCTGTGTGATTTGTTCTGAAAGTTATGAGACTAAGAGTTGTCTTTCAATTCCTAGTCTTAAGGTTGTTTTTCAAGAAGAAACAACATCAAATACTACAGAATCTCTTTGTTTTGTCTCTGGAAGACCATCGTACGTGCCAAAAGCTCAAGGGTTTAACAACCAAATGTATACTCAGCCCCCACCAAATTGGATTTCTTGGCAGCAACCTTGACCTCAATCTCAATATCAATCTCAACCTTGGGCTCAAGGTATGAAAAATCTATGTGGAATATTTTCTCAATACTATCAATATCCTCCATCATATCCAAATTATCCTCCACAATAAATTCCTCAACAAAATCAACAACCTCCAATCCAAAACCAAAATCCACAACTCTCACTACCATTCCCTCAAAGACCAAATCAGTTACCTGCCCAACCATTACCAAACCCCAACAATAAATATCCTCAGAGTACCTATATGATAGAAGGTCAGGAATTTCCAACCTATATGATTACTCCTCTAGATCTTAATGATGTCCAACTAAGATATGGTAGAATATTAGAAAAGAGGAAGCCTTCTGTAATCATTCAAGAACAAGACAATTCTAAGGAAGATTCTCTACAAACCAATAAAATTTTTGAGGAATAAGTAGCTCTTTAAAACCAAAATTCTGAAGATAAAAAGCAAAAACAACCAATAAATTCAACTCCTGTCATAGAGAAACCATCAATATCTACTTCTAGACCTCCTTTTCCTGAAAGATTACAAATTGATAGAGGAGTAGAAAAGCATATAATTATGTTTCCTAATTATGATTTCCTAGATGAATTGAGAAATATTTTCATCAAAATCCCTTTGTTACAAGCCATCAGGGAAATTCCAATTTTAGCTAAAACAATAAAGGAGTTGATTATGAAGAAATGAGGAAGAAAAATGAAAGAAAAAAAAGAATCCAGCTTGTAAGAAAAATAGCAGACATAATGATGGGAAAAATTGAAATTCAAAAATATTTAGATCCCGGAAGTCCAGTTGTAAAAACACATATCAATGGAGTTTAAATTCCAAATACATTGATTGATTTAGGAGCAACAATAAACATCATGAGCAAATAGACCATGGAACAACTTAAGCTTCCTAATACTCTTTATACACCTACATTACTGCAATTAGCAGATAGATCTGTAATTAAACCAGATGGTGTGTTAGAAGATATTTCAGTTTCTTTAGATTCTTGGGAGTATCTTGTTTATTTTATGATTTTAACTCCTAAGAACAATCTAGGAGGACACCCACTAATTCTAGGAAGACCTTGGTTGGCTATAGCAGATGCTTTCATTAGCTGTAGATCTGGCGACATGTATATTTCTGATGGTAATTCAATTAATAAATTCACTCTATATTCTCCAGCAAGAACAATCACAGAGATAGATGACAGGGAATGGATTGATGATGAAGAAGATATACAACCTCTCTTTACTATTTCAAACATTAGTGAAGATAGCCAAATCTTGACTACAATATAAAATTATGAATCATCCCCAGAATATAAAAATGATCAATTTCAAGAAAGATCCAATATTGAATACTTGTCATCTAGGCAGATGTCTCTTTACTATATGGAAGAATTTGGTAGTTCTACAATTGAAATCTTTCCAAGGAAAATCTTGAACATAAACAAAAACTTGGAAAAGTTACAACAAGAGAAGCTAATCAAAACATTACAGCAACATTCATATGCATATGCATGGGAATACATTGAAATGAAAGGAATTAGTCCTAAGACATGTATACATCACATCTACATTGAGGAAAATTGCAAACCTATCAAACAATCTCAAAGAAGTATGAATCCAAATCTTAGGGAAATTGTGAAAGAAGAGTTGCAAAAGTTGTTAAATGTAAACTTCATCTATCCAATTTCAGACAGTAAGTGGGTTTCTCCTTTAGTGATTGTACCCAATAAGAATGGTAAATGGAGGGTATGCATTGATTATCGAGAATTGAATAAAGCTACCCTTAAAGATAATTTTCCTTTTCCTTTTATAGATCGAGTGTTAGATACATTAGCAGGTAAGAAGTATTTCTCATTCTTTGATGGTTTCAGTGGTTATAATAAAATTCAGGTTGCACCTAAAGATCAAGATATAACCACATTCACCTGTCCATGGGGAACTTATGCTTACTGAGTACTTCCTTTTGGATTGTGCAATGCACCTGCAACATTCCAAAGCGCAGTACTAGGAATTGTTTCTGATCTGATACATGATTGTGTAGAAGTGTATATGGATGAATTTATAGTTTATGGTAATACATTTGAGGAGGCTTTAGAAAACATGGGAAAGGTTCTTAAAAGATGTAAGGAAGAAAACCTCTCACTAAGTCATGAAAAATGTTTCATGATGTTTACTAAAGGGATTGTCTTGGGACATCACATTTCAGGAGATGGAATTAAAGTTGATAAATCTAAAGTTGAGGTCATCTCCACGTTAACAGTTCTAAGTTTCCAATAGGATGTTAGAAGTTTTCTAGGATTTATAGGTTATTATAGAATATTTATAGAAAATTTCACCAAAATAGCATCCCCACTCTTCAAACTACTCACCAAAGATTGTGAATTTAGTTGGAATCCTGACTTCCTGTTAGCATTTGAAACTTTAAAAGAAAAAAATTATGAAGCACCCATCTTAAGAGGTCCTAACTGGAAACTACCTTTTCACATTTCAACATATGCTTTAGACACAGCTCTAGGAGTTGTGTTAGGACAAAAATACTTGATCCCCTATGCCATTTATTACACAAGTAATAATTTGACTCCCCCAAAGTTCAATTACACTATAACTGAAAAGGAATTCTTAGTTGTTGTTCATGCTATCAATAAATTCAGACATTACATAATAGGCTATGAAACCTTTTTCCATACAGATCACTTGCAATTAGGTATTTAATGAATAAATCTATTACTAATGGCAGAGTTACACGATGGATATTGCTCCTACAAGAATTTAACGTTACTGTTCTAGACGGGCCTGGAAAAGAAAACACAGTTGCTAATTTCCTGTCTAGAATTTAAAATGCCAAAGATAACACTCCAGTTGAAGATAAATTTCCTGATGAATATCTTTTTTCAATAACTACTCAGACCCCTTGGTTTGCAGATATTTCCAATAACTTAGTTATAGGGAAATTACCTTCAAATTTTCATTCTAGAGAGAAAAGAAGAATCATTCAATTAAGTACAAGATACTCATGGATTACTAATGAATTGTATAAGACAGGTCCAGATCTCATTATCAGAAGATGTGTTCGAGAAGATGAAATGCCAAAAATTCTTAAGGCATGCGATGATGAACCTTGTGGTGGATATTTTGTTGATAAGAGGAAAACCTACAAAATCCTTCACTTAGGATATTATTGGCCATCCATCTTCAAAGATGCCAAAGAATATGTCAAAAGGTGTGAGAGTTTCCAAAGGGTAGGGAAACCTGATCCTTCAAATGAAATGCCATTGCAACCTCAGGTACTCATTAAACCTTTTGAAAAATGGGTCTTGGATCTTGTTGGACCTATTAATTCTCCATCTAAACAAAAGAAGTATATTTTGGTATGAACCGATTATGTTACTAAATGGGTAGAGGCTAAAGCATTACCTTTTGCTAATGAAGGGTCTATAGTTAATTTTCTTTTTGAAGATATCTTCACTCATTTTGGTGTTCCAAGAGAAATTGTAAAAAATCGGGGTGCTAAATTTACATCAAAGATGGTGAAAAAGATGATATAATATTACAAGATCAAGCACATAAAGTCTACTCCTTACCATACATAAGAAAATGGTCAAGTTGAATCTACCAATAAGGTAATTGAAAGAATTCTCACTAAGACTATTCATCTACACAGAAGAGATTAGGCAGATAGGCTTCCTGAAGCCTTATGGGCCTACATAACTACATGGAATAACACAACATGGCATACTCCCTATGAAATTGTTTATGGAAAGCAAGTCCGATTTCCTATAGAATCTTAGATCAAGACCTTCAAGATGGTAGTCCAATTGGGACTTGATTTATCAGAAGGATGGAAGAATAGACTATAGAAACTCAATGAACTAGATGAAATCAGACAAGATGCAGTCCAAAGGACCAGTATAGTCTAGCAGAAAAGGAATAAATAGCATGAAAAGTATATCAAAGAGAAAAAGTTTCAAGAAGGAGATTGGGCACCCTTGTTTGATTCAAAATTCAAGGAATTTCAAGGAAAGTTTCAGACTCATTGGCTTGGACCATATGAGATTGAAAAAGTCTTTGATAATGGAGCAATGAAGATCAGAACAATAGGTGAAGAATAGGTATCTCTTCTTGTGAATGGTCATCGGTTGAAACTATATCATAAACCACTTTCAAAAGAAGAGTTTGTCAAGAAATTTCAAGATAATATTGATATGGAGTTAGTGAAGAAGAATTCTTCTTCTTCACTAACTTAGCTTTTACTTTTCCTACATTTGATAAAATAAATAAATAAATATAAAATATAAAATATAAAAAATTTAAAAAAAATGTATAAGTATCAAAACCAATCAATGATTGGCATCTTATGCAGAAAATACAAGGTGAAAATCAGAGCTCTCTGACACCCTATATTTTCCATTTTCCTTTTTGTAATAAAGTAGTAGAAACTACATTCATATTTGCAGTTCATAATCTGCAAACTTAGTTTCATTCCATCGCACTCCACTGTCATTCCACTTTCATTTCATTTTCACATTAATACCATTTCATTCCACTTTCATTCCATATATTTCACTCACTCCATTCATGTTTCATACTTTAAAAGAAAAAAATGTACATTCTGCAGCTCATCACATTCTACAGTTGAGAACATTTTTGCAACTGATTCTATTCTACAACTAATTTGATTCTGTAGCCACTTCAATAATACTGACATGATGATTGCAAAAGGGACTAAAAGAATTATATTTTGAAGGTCACCATGCTACAAAAGGAGTACCTAAGGAACAACATCAAGCAACAACAAACAATAAGGTTAAGTTCTGAGGTAAAATGTAAAAAATTGTTTTAATAGCAAAATTAAAAACATGAAATATGTATAATACATACATTCATATGTTCCTTAACAACCTATCATTCAAATTGATTACAATCCTCATCATGATATATCTCGACCATATCCCTCATATAAAGTTGCATAACAGTTCATTATTAATATCCTTAATTGATGACTAACGATCATGATCATGACATGACCTACTTGTCCACATCTCTTCAAGACTGTATCACTTACTTATTTCCTACAATCTCACCATAAATACTCCATCAATTACGTATCTCATTCATCTCCATCGATTCCACAGCTCATTCATCTTCATCAACTTTGTAGCCAATTCATTTCCACGCCACAGAGGGGTAATTTTGAAGGATGAAAGAATTTTGCATAGAAGAAGGATGGGTTTGATTGTCATAACAGAGCCAGTGGGGGTAAAATACATGGAAGGATACCCACAGGTTAGAGAACGACTACAACAAGTTGGATGGTTGAGGTGCATAGAAAATTTTGATGGTTTTCATAAGGAAATTTCCAAATCATTTTCTCGGTCCTTTGATGGAACCGAAGTAGAGATTGGGGAAATTAAATTTGTAATGATAGAGTCATTCCTGGCTGAAGCAATAGAGCTTCTGAGGCATGGAGAGAGATTGTTCAAGAAAAAATAATTCCATAACGAATCATGGAAGGTGATACTTAAAAACCTAGGTATGGATGTCTCAGTCTTTAGAAAAGGAATCCCAAGTACTGCTTTGAAAAGCAACAGGAGAAATATGCTTTTGATTTTGCATAAATTCATAACTTGTGAAGGAATATTTGGAGCCATGTATGTTTATCATATCTGTTTGTTAATGAATTTTCTAGAAAACAGTGAAATCAACCTTCCTTTCTTTCTGCTCAATAGTCTAAGAAGAATGGCCTCAAAAGTACAAAAGGTAATTCAATCCATAGAGACCATTATGCATCATCATGGCTTGGTGAAAATATTGATTGAGTTTCACTTAAGGAACATAGGAGACAATTGGGACGATTTCCTTGTTAGGAATCATTTTCAAGAACATCCAGAATCACCACCCAAGGAAGAAAATGTCAAGAGAAGTAAAAGAAAGAAAACGGATGTAACTGTTGAAGACAGACCTGAAACGCCACTATAGAGGGATAATGAAAAACTAATTTCTGAGGAATTGACAGAAATTAGAAAACAAATTAAGGTTAGAGGAAAGAAAAATAAAGAGAGTGAGATTATAAATGAAGGGTATGAAAGTTCTCCAAAACTAAGAAGGAGCTCTAGACTCCAAGGCACTATGAAGAAGACATTGTCTAAAGAAACAAAGCTCATAAATATAGAAGAGGAAACCCCAGTTCCATCAGCTGTTAATAATTCTCCTGAGTAAAGTCCTCAAAAGTCTCATGTTTATCATTTTGAAGAAGGCCCCAGTAGAAGATCTCCTGGTATAGATCTAGTTCAGCAGCAGATATATGATTATGTAGAGTCATTGGAAAGAAAAAGTGCCTCAATGAACCAAGAACCACCTGTCAATCCACAAGAACCTCTAAATGAATCCCTTAAACAAGATATTTATGAATTAGAGATATTGAACAGGCACATCAAGCAGGAAAATGAGATTTTGAAGGAACAAAACAAGTTGGACAAAGTAATGAATGATAATACTACTCTACAGCTAGGGATATTGCACAAGGAAAATAGGAAATTGAAGAAAAAGAACAAGAGGTTGAATAGAGAAATCATAAATCTCAGATTCAAAATTCTCATAAAAAGGCCAAGAATGACATTGACTTCAAAGAGAAATAGAAGAATAAGGTTGGATGTCCTAGCTGAAGTACCTGAGCACATGCAGTAAGGGAGAAGAACTCATAATTTTGGCAAATTGCATGAGGTCATGCAATGATTTTGCAGTGGGGGTATGTTGAATCTCAGGATTACCCTCTCCTTTACAATTTTCTCATCTCATTCCACCACTTTTCCATAAGTTCATAAACCCTAATCAGTGAAGAATGCTAAGTTTTTGTCTCAATGATACATTTAAAATATTGTCATATTATATTTTCATGATTTTTCTATTTTGATAAGTTTTTGCAAATTAGCTAAATAATGCAACTTGTTCTGTAGCTAACTGTGCATTCTGTAGCCACTCTTACGGTTTACCAGGTTCCAGGTGTCAGTTGAGGAATCAATCCACATGGGTGTTTCTAGAATCTTGTCTACAACGATTCTATCCTACTCACATGATCCAGATCGACATAAAAAGGAGCCTAAACTTATGGTCAAAGTTACAAGTCAAAGAACGTTACCTACATCAATAGGATTCCTAATTTGCTCTTAGAAGAAAATCATGAGTCCAATAGTCCTATTTTTATTGTAATTCAAGTTAGACACCTATAGCTAACTTAGTTCGCAATTAGTTATGTAATTTCTCTTTAAATAGTGGTTCCACAAAACCGAGATATAGTTCAGTACAATTCAAATTTCTGAAGTGAATACTCTGTTTTCCAAAATTTGTTTTAATAAAGAAGTTCAGTTACCAAATGCTTGTTTGATTGCACTTTTGACAAGTTAGGAGTCAACCAACTCAGTAGCAGAGGGCCCCTGATCCTAAAGGAGGTTTTTATTATGTTTTCTAGTTAGATTTCTTTCACTCTGTTTAGCAATTTCTGTTTATGATTCATTTCCAGTTTTCAAATAGTTTAATGATAAATTTCAATTGTGTAGACTTGCTCTTCCAAAACATTTCATGGAAATAGAAACTTTGTTTTCAACATTAGAATAAGGATTGAAGTGCTAAGAAATCATAGTTGTTTAGCTTTATTGTTCCTGCTCTTTTATTTTTATTAAAATAGAGTTGTCAAATGCTTTGTCAAAATGATATTTATGAAAGACATTTTCAATATGCTAAATTCTACATTAAGTGGTTAAATATATCACATATGCAGTAGTTGAATTTATCTTGCTTCTTGTCATTTTCTTACCAAGGACTAAAGGCATACTTGATTTCTTCGAAGGCATCTCAAGAGGTTAAACACTTCACATTTGAGTGTGGCTGACAAGTCAATTATACATTTAGTTGATTTTAGTTAGATATTAGATGCTTTTACTTTCAAGATCCTCACTTAATTCCAAACAAAAATCTTCCTAAAAACCACTCTAAAAGGAATTGACCTAAACATATTAATAAGGGATGGTTGAATGATTAAATGTAATGCAATTTATGAGTTATTCATTTACAGAGTTTTCCTAGTTCTCTAGTTTAAACGGGTGTAATTAGCTTACTTAAACGTTACTTCAAGAAGGTCACTCTTTACAAATTGAATAATTGGAGTATCTAAAAACATCTTGGATATTTTCATTTTCATTCCTTGTTTTCTATTCTAGGATCTTAGCAGACTAAAGTACAAATAGTTACTAAACTCCATCTCAATAGGGTCATGCATAACAATTTAATGTTGAGATAACTGAAGGTACAATAGTTGATTCATTTTCTGCTTTCATTTATGATAGGCATTGTAATTCTCAATCTTAGTATTTCTAGAAATAGATCCATGGATTAGGTTTAACAAACAAAATAGATAGATGCTTTGATTTCCAAACTAGGTCTTAAACTAGCCCTTAGTTTTTTGTTTGATTTTATGAAAATTAGATTAGTTTTAGTACACTTCCTTTTCTTCCTTGTAAAAATAAAGGTAGATTCACATAATTCTTTCCATAGCTTTATATTAACCATCTTTAAAACTCAAAGAAAACACCCCCCCCCCAAAAAAACAACATAAAACACAAAACAATGAAGTAAGGAATAGGTTGCTTATGCACATATAGTGCACCACACTTCATCAGTTTTACTAGCCTTGATTGATAATTAATGAAAGCAATTTAGGACACTAAAATAACTAAAAATTAAGCTAAGTATATCATTATTCATATATTTTCATCACCTTTTCAGTCATATCCATCATGATCTCATTCAGATTCAGACTCTCCATTAGGTTATTAGGGTTTCAAGATCACCAAAATGCCATTTTATGCATAAAATCTGGCAAATTTGAAGAGTGGCAATAAACAATTTTCTTCAGTGAATTTTGATTTTAAAATTTAATTTTAATGTTTCTATATATAATAAGTGTCCTAAAATTCTAAATTTTTAGTTCAATGTTCCAAGGAAAAGTGAAAAAATTCAGATCATAAAAGGTTATGAAGTCAAAAAGAAGAAATAAAGTCATCCTTAAAAGAGACATGTGGGGCCCATAATCACTCAAAGGGAGTAATACTATGCTTATAAAGGCATAAAAATTCACAAGTTCATTTCATTTTCTCTCTTTTTCCTTCTTAGAATTTAGCTCTCATCATTTACTCACAATTTCAGGGCCATTCATTTTCAAAAATTGAGTTTATGCCTCTGGTCAATGTGCTTTTCCTTAAGGTGGTGCGCATTTTCTTAAGGAACCATGATTTTTCCTTAAGGCATTGCACTTTTCCTTAAGGCGTTGAAATTTTTCTTAATACGATGCACATTTCCTTAAGGTGCTACGATTTTTGTCTACACGCTGCATTTTTTGTTCAGGCAATGTGTTTTTTACAGAGAAGCTACACTTAGTCTAGAAAAGCTTCAAAAGGGTATCAAAGGGTCTCCAAACTCAAGCACAAGTTTTCTTAAATATAAATCAAGTAAGTTGAGCCACTTCACACCCCTTTTCACTCAATATTTTCATTCCTATGGTGAAAAATGTTGCGCTTTTCTAGAAGGCTATGTTTTTTAAAATTTACAAACTCTAGACCCTCTCTCCTACCATGCCCTAACCTCCTATACACCTAAATACATCCCAAAAAACATAAACCCTTCTCAAACATTCATTTCCTAAAACCTATCCCCAAACCCTATCCCTACTCACTACGTTTTTGGGTAGCCAATAGTACAAGCGTGTGTAAAAATTACCTTGCCCTATCCCTTATCCTTTTCACTTCCCTCCACTTCCCTAAGGTCATTAACATCCCTCCTCATCTCCTAAATTTTTCCCATACTTATCCCTACTTCATAACCCCATCATCCCATTCCTTTTTTCCTTCCCCTGTTTTTCCCCTAGGGTTAGCTATCATAGTCAATTATGGAGGAGGAAAAGAAACATTATAACAAGGGTGGTAAAGTGTCAAGATTTGAACCATCAGATACTTAGGAGTTGTTCTCATCACCACTTGTAGTCAAGTGTTTTCAGCATGTTGGGTGTTTTTATTTTTTTGAGATGTTCCAAAAGGTGCAACATCATCCTGAATTGACTAGACTGTTTATCACCAACCTCAAGAAAGGTCAAAAAATTATTTCAAGGGTAACCTTTACCATCTCAACTGATACCATAGCAGAAACAACAAGGATACGTAACATGGGTTAAAAATGGTTTAAGACCCAAGAGTTTTATGCTCAATCATATCAACCCTATCTCAAATTTCAATATAAAGACAACATTAAGAAATTATTTCCTTTCATCCAACTCCTTGATATTTTTGCACCCTTGATGAAGGTCATCATGAAATATTTTACTTGCGAGGGGAGATTCTATAGACTCTATAGTTATCACATCATATTACTCGTGCATTTTACCAGGGTGAAATTGCTCGACATACCCTACTACCTGTATAGAAGTCTAGACAAGATGACATAAATAGTGCATCATAGAGACAGTGAGCTACAACAAACCAACATTTTTCATTATTCCCTCATCAAAATTATTTTCCTACATCATCTAGATGAGCTAGGCATAGCTTGGGAGACATTAATTGAATCAAAGGTCTTTTCACCTTATTCTAATCAGCCTAATATACCTACTTCATCATTAGCACCACCTACACAAGAAACAATTGGTTCATCTAATAGGGCTACAATGAAAAATAAGAAAGGAGGGGATAAACAAGTCAAAACTTATCAAAGAGGCAATGAGCTTGTGTTTTCTCCATAGATTGTGGGAGGGACCAAGTCTTCTTCACCAACTCAAGGTTCACCATCATTACAACATGACACATCCATGCATGAGGAAGAAAAGGACTTTGACCTGATAGACTTGGAATCGCATGAGGAGAAGGAAAAATTGGAGAAGGTCATAAAAGATAATGATGCTCAAATCAAAGAAATTCAAGACAATTTGGAAAGGTTGGAATTCATCATTTCATTCCTTGAATAGGAGAACCGTCAACTCAAAGCAAAGCAACTGATTATGGAGATAAAGCAACTTAAAGCTAAGAGGCAAGAAATGAAAGGCAGAGTAGTGATTGAGCACGAAGAATATATAACAAGTAAAAGACCAAGAACAAGGAGCTTGAAAAGAGCATTGCAGCTACAAGTACAATAAGAGGCACTTCTTGTAGAGGAACTCACTTTTGAGGAAAGGATTTCCATGGAAATCAATGAAGATAGGAAAGTTTGGCTTGATAGAGTGAATACACATCTAGAGAAGCTCCTTGACAAGGCCAACATGTAAAATCAGATGTTGAGGCACATGGATGACCATTACCATACAGGAAACAAGATTTGTAATGTCAAGGTCAAGCAATTGCAGGATAAGCTCAAGGAAACCCTAATTAGCCAAAAGGAGAATGATAAACCTGATATGCTTTTTGATGCCTCCTTGGTTGCATAACACACCTTATCAGGCCCTCACACATCAATTTTGGGAAATTTTGGAGGAGATTGTGGCAAATTTAATGTTTTTGGTCAAATTGGGCAATTTTGAGCCGTAGTCACCTTGCAAAAAGTGTAGTGTGGGCCACACTACGATTTTTATGGAGAGCTCCAAATGACACATACTCTACATGGTTGGATATATTTTGATCCCTACATCAATTTTGGACACCTAGAAGCCCATCTCAGCAACTTTTACAGGCAGAAAATTGTCAAAAACCACCGAAAAAACACCTTTCTACCTTGTTTTTTCAAGCCATGCTATGCTTTTTGACTAGTCTTGCGAAACTGAGTTTTTGAAGGCCTTCCCGTGGGTCATTTTCAAAATTCAAGATGTTATGGAAACTAGACAGATAGTTCTAGTTTAATGTTCTCTCATATTTGAATTTTTACTTCACGAAGGTTCCTAAAAATGGCCTCCAACAAGGTGCTATGCTTTTTCCAGCTTTCTAATATTTTAATTAAATTTTCACTGTGTAATTTTTGACAATTCCTAGTTTGACTTTTGTAAAGGTCAAAAGATGAATGTGGATGAATGTGAAAGTAAAAATGTAAATTCAAATGGTAAATATGGAGGTAAAATGGGTATCTTATCCTCCATTTATTGCATTGAGGATATGTCTCTAATGGTTAGGAAAAGGAGGAATTTTTTGTGAAACCTCCCTAGGGTGTAGCTGACTTAAGATAGATGCATGTATTTGACTTTCTTGCTAGAAAATTCGACCTCCAAGGGAGGATTTCGACCTTAGTATCTATATGAGGCCTTTTTTAATCATTTTCAAGGGTTGGATGTTGGAACATTGGACATTGAACTAGTGTATTCTATTTTGACTAAGTAATACAATGAATACAGAAAAAAGTTGCAGATAAAATTTAGGGATTCATGTGGTGAGCTTGTATGGCTTTGTTTCTCTTCAGTAAGTCACTCCATTGAATGATTTCTTTTTCCATTACATATCTACTTCTTTCACTCATTGTCTTTAAAGTTATTTAAGTAGGATTCATGAGTAATTCATGTCATGTTTTGTTGAGATGATGATGTTGTGTTAATTTCTTCTTAAGGAATGAATTCATATTTATATGCCTATTCCTAATATTTTTTTTTATCCTACGTCATAGTCGTACAACCTATTTGGTAATTTGATCTTGCCTACCTTTCCCCTTCATTCCCCTGCAATTGTTTCTCTTGTAAGCATGAAATAGTTTCAAGCCTAGCTCTAAAGGTCCAATCCCATCCTGCACAAACCTTCAAAATAAAAAATAAAACCCTAATCTTCATATCTAGCCTAAAATATTTTTGATCTAGTCAATTTGGTTGTGAATCTTATTGAGAGAGCCCTCTCAGCCTAGCTGGGCTAGCTACTAGGTAAAAGTGGTATGTAGTTACCTTTGCTGGTCTCTTTCTCAGCCTTTAGAGATCTGATGGAGTGATAACATCTTGGCATCATTTCCGAGGAACGAAGTGACAGATATTCCCTGGGTGTACCATAATTTCATCATATTCTAGGCTTGTGGGTGATAAGCCCTAGCCTTCATGAAGGATGATATAAAAGTTGGAAATAAATGAGTTGTAGAAATAGAGAACATTCTTGCTTCGAGAAGATAAACGAGATCAAATCTAGATCCTCATCCAGCTTCCAGCTGAAGATCCAAAGAAACTTTTCCTAAAGCAGAGATCCCAACACTCAGAGTTTCAGTCGGAACCTTCTCCATTGGTAAGATCTTCCTTATTACCTACAAAAGTTTTATCTCTTGAAGACATTCCTTTTGATTTGAAGTTTGAGTTTTCTCTATTCAGGTCTAAGTCTGAAACTTCATTTTTTGAGATAGTATTTTTTCCATTAAGATTATCCGAAGTAAAATCATTATCTGAGGTAGTTTTTGATTCCTTTAAAATTGAAGATATTTTACTTTCCGAAGAATCTAAATCCGAATCAGATTTTGATAGAAAATTCTAGAGCCAATTTGATAGGATTGAAAAATTAGCTAATCAAATTAAATACACATCTGAAAAATCCATCACCCAATACCAGTAAGAGCCCTTGTTCATTCTGATACAAACTTAATTAGTTGTTGCCTCCTCCTCCATCCCTTTTACTCCATTACCTTCTTAGTCTACCTCTCCCATTGTTACTCCTGCACGACATTCAGCAAGATTCATGGAAATATTTGCATCCCTAGTTCTACTTTCTCAAATTGAACCCTTGCCACAAGGCTACGGTCAAAGACTCCCTCTCTTTGATCAGAATTATGAAATTAGTGCCAGAAAACACTTAGTCAAAGTCACTGATTTCATTGAGTTAGAAGAGGTAGATGTTGATGATGCCAAGATGAGAATCATTGCCCAAAGATTTTCCGGAGATATAAAAACTTGGTTCCAATCTTTGAATGCCCATTCTATAGTAAATCTGTAGCAGCTTACTGATGCATTCATAACCCGATGGGAGGTAAAGAAGAATCCACTACAGATTCTTTCTGAGTATGACAATCTAAGAGTAATCCAAATGAATCAGTTCAGTATTTCACTACTCTTTTCAACCAAGTGTACAAATCAATTCCAAATGAAATCAATCCTCCTCCTGGTTTGGGTCTTTTGCACTATCCAAATGCCTTTGATCCAGATATGGCATACCAGCTCTGAGAGAGAAGTCCTACAACCATAGAATATATGCAATTAAATGTAGTCAGTGTAGAAGAAAACTTTTCAATTAGAAATTCAAAGAAAAATATTGAGAGAAAGGTAACAATCAAAGAAGAAACATCCACATCCTCTGCGGTAAAATTAGATACTTTGATTAGGAAAGTGGAAAGAATGGTTGAAAAAAATTCCATCACAGAAAGACAGTGGGAAACACAAGTTAGGAATCCTAATTTCTGACGCCAGCAACAGTAGCCTCAGTTCAGGATCAAAAAAAGGGAACAAAGGGCTCCTAAGTAGCCAACACAATAGCAGATTGAGACACCTTCACAACAAAATTATGCTCAAGTGGTTTAAGAAAAAGATGATATCGTGGAGGAAAATCATTTCTTTACAGTAGATGGCTAGCCTATATTCTTGATGGAGGATGGAGAATATGTTGAGAAAAAAGATTTTCCTGAAGACAAAGATTACATACCTGCAAATGATCATGATTTGGAGGTTCAGTCCTATGATTTTCAATGGGGTTATCTAAATTCACTCGGCTCAAAATAGAGGAAATATTCATTGAGAATAAGAGATGTTCTTGTCACTCCCATTTAGAAGAGGGCATCCCAGCAAAAATATACTCAGCCTAAGAAAAATCCTCAAGGTAATCAGAACAAAGGAAAGGAGCCCACAGGTGAAAATCAGATCAAGATCAATCAAAAATATACAAGTACACAAAACAAAGAAAAATAAATCCAGAAGAAGGAAACTACAACATAGGAACAACCTAACAACAGAGATGTTTCCATTAAAGAGGTAGATAAGCAATCCAATATTTTTAGCTTAGAAAATGAAATATCTAAGTTAAAAGTCTCTATCCCTTTAACTGAGCTTGTAAAAAAAAATCAATATAAATCTCACATGGCCAAAATGCTGAAAGTAGATCCTTTGTATGATATGGTAAATGTTGAAGCTGACCAACCTTAACTCGTTTTTGGTCTAGCCATAGATGGTTTGTTAGAGGATAGTGGAGTTCCCCCATTTTATCTAAGTCTAAGAATTCATCCTTCACAATGCCATGCTTGAAACTTGAGCTTCCCATAACCTAATGCCAAAGGCCATTATGGAAAAATTGGGCTTGGATATAACCGATCCTTACCATGACCTATATTCCTTTGATTTTTGTAGAGTACGTTGTCTTGGTCTCATAAAGGATTTGGTAGTTTCCCTTGAGAAAATCCCAGTAAAAAATGTCTTAATGGATATGGTGGTAGCTGATATACTGCCACGGTTTGGCATGCTACTATCAAGATCTTGGGGAGAAAAGTTAAGAGGTACTTTGCAATTGGATTTCTCTTATGCCACCATCCCTATTTTTCGACAATTGAGGAAGTTGTATCGGGAAACAAATATGAAATACATGATTACCAGCAAAGAGAAACCCAACAATCATCATATTAATGTTGTACATACAGATCTTGAATCATTTATTTTTTTAATGATAGTGGTTTGAATGATGTAGATAGTGAGCTCATAGAAGTAGAAGAAATTCAGGAAATTTCTAATAGTGATAGAGTAGTTTTGGATGAAAAACAAGGAAATCAGCCTAGTTCTTCAGATTAGTCATCATATAAGTTATAAAAAGGTTCAGAATATATTCAAGAAATGGCCAGAAAAGATGAGACAAAACATAATGTAGAATTCCAACATCTGGATGATGAGAATGGTATTTGGACCATGTATTTCGACGGTGCCTTAGGGAAATATGGGGTGCCATCGGAATTTGGATCCGTAGTCCTCTTCATCAACCAGGTAAAGTTCCAAAAAGTGTAAGATTATGTTCATATAAGCTGGCTTTTGATTTTTCTAATAATGAGGATGAGTATGAGGTATTGATCACCGGCCTCAAAATTCTAAAAATGTTGGGCGTAGAAAAGAATTTCTTTTTATGGCAACTCTGAGCTTGTGATTAAACAGGTAAAAGGGGAATACTGGACTAAGCATCCATGAATGAGAGGATATGGAAATGATGCACTTGATATCCTAAAGATGTTTCCTGAATATACATTGTTAGTAGTACCAAGAAGTCATAATCTTATGGTATATTTTCTTGCTACAACAGAAAGTAATTTTAAGATTCCCATATATTATAATAGGAAGTTTTAAATTCATGTCAAACATTGACCAACTGTCCCTAACAACTTGAGGTATTGGCAAGTGTTTTTGGATGACAAACAGGTGAACAATTTTCTGCAAAATGAAGGTGAATTTGAGAATTCCTTTATTGATGAAGTTTATGATAAATATGATCAAGTCATTGAATCCACTCAGGTTGATGTATTACAATTGAAGGATAACAACATTCGAAGGGGTATTCTACCTTTTAAATAATTTTTTGATCAGGATGATGTTGCTAGAAATCCGACCATGGTTCCTACTAAGAAAGGCATCGAGGATGTGAATATCAAAACAATAGACAAGCCCAAGATGGTAAATCTCTCTGAGTCCTTATTTCCAGAGGTAAAAGACAAATACATTGCTTTTTTGTCTGAATTTTCTGATGTATTTTCTTGGGACTATGAAGATTTGAAATTTTATTATAAGAATATCATTTAGCATACAATTCTGGTTAAGCCTGACCAAAATCGTTTCAGATAAAAGTTGAGAAGAATCAACCGAAGTTTTTTGTTGTCGATAGAGAAATAGGTGAACAGAATTTTCAAAGCTGGTATCATTATTCCCATTATATTTTCTGATTGGATGTCAAATTTGGTTCTGGTGAGAAAGAAAACGGGAAAAATCCAGCTTTGCATTGATTTTAGAAACTTAAATAAGGTGTCTCTAAAGGATAATGATCCCCTTCCCAAGATGGATCATATCCTATACAGAGTGGTCGGGGCTTCCCGAATTTCACTTCTTGAAGGATATTCGGGATACAATCAGATTTTAGTGCACAAGGATGATTGAGACAAGACTGCTTTCACAACACCTTGGGGCACATTCAAGTATGCTAAAATGCCATTCCGACTCAAGAATGCAGGAGCCACCTTTCAATGAGTGATGGAAATAACCTTTGAAAATGAAAATGATGTTTTCTTAGTAGTATATCTTGATGATTTGACAGTTTTATCTCATTCCGATGGTGAACATTTGTATCATTTAAGAATTGTATTTCAGAAATGCAAGAAATTTTGGATTTCACTTAATCCCAAAAAGAGTCTTTCTTCCATGGAGGAAGGCAATATTCTCGGTCATATCATCTCCAAAGATGGCATCTAGATTGATCCTTCTCGAATTGAGGCTATTCAACAAATTGATTTTCCACGCAGCAAAAAATATATTCAATCTTTCAATGGTAAGATGAACTTCTTAAGAATATTTATACCAGATCTTGTTGAGAATATTCGAGAAATGACCAACATGATAAAGAAGGAAAATGACGTAAAATGGTCTGAGGATGCCAAAAGCTATTTTAATTCAGTGAATTTTTCCTTAACTACAACTCCTATTCTTATCCGCCCCGATTACTCCATTGATTTCATCATGTTTTCATTTGCCTATGAACATACCTTGGTTGCATTTTTGATGCAAAAGAAGGATAAGACCAAGAAAACCATCACATTCTTTAGCTGTACCATCAGGGATGCGACCCTTAGATATAAAATCATTGAGAAGTAAGCCTTGGCCTTGGTAAAGGCCTTGAAGGAATTCTGAGTATATATCCTTCATTCATGTATTCTAGCATATGTCCCCAATGCAGTAGTGAAGGATGTCCTAATGCAGACTGATCCAGAAGGCAGAAGAGGGAAGTGGATAGAATCTATGTTAGAGTATGACCTTGAGATCAATCCCATAAAGTTTATCAAAGGTCATGGATTAGCCATGCTCATGGCTAAGTCAAATTTACATGCACTTGATATCAACCTCATTTCAATTTTGTCCGATGAAGGAGGTGATAGCATTCTCATGCAGGTATCTAATATTTTCCTCTCATCTCCTGGGTATTCCAACATTATATATGTCCTTCATCATTTTAATCCTCCTCTATGCATGACTAAAAGTAAGGGTAGTTCATTAAAGTTCAAGGCTTCCAAATACTGCATTTCGGACAACTATTTATATTGGAAAGACTTGGTAGGTATCTTGCTGAAATTCTTAGTAGAAGATGAAGTAATGAATGATTTCCATAAGGGAGATTATGGAGGTCACTTGCCTTGGAAAACCATGAAAAATAAGGTGTTGAGGGCTGGATATTATTGCCCTACTGTTTTTGAAGATTTATATAAAACAGTGATAAGCTTCCACGAGTGTCAGATATTTCGAGGTAAAAGGAAGCTTCTCCCGCTGCCTTTGCAACCTATTTTCATGCAAGCACCATTTCAGTAGTGGGGCCTTGACTTTATTGGATAAATTCACCCTACATAATCTGCCCAACATAAATGGATCTTAATAGCTACTGACTATTTCACCAAATGGATCGAGGCGATCCAAACAAGGAAAGCAAAAGATTTAGTTATTATTCAGATTTTGGAGACTAACATTTTGTGTCATTTTGGTTGTCCCCACAAGATCATTAGATATATTGTGACTACATTCAATTCGAAGAAAATGGTTGAGTTTTGTGGCAAGTACAACATCAAATTGGGGCACTCAACCACATATTATACGCAAGGTAATGGATTAGCATAATCTTCTAATAAATATTTGATCAATATCGTAAAGAAGATGTTGGAGGAAAACAAGAAGAACTAGCATAAGAAGCTTGTTAATTCTTTATGGGCAGACAGGGTGAGTAGTAAGAAATCAATAGGAATGTCTCCTTTTCAATTGGTATATGGGGTATATATTGTTTTTCCTACATCACTTGTAGTCTAGGTCATGAAATTGTTACAAGAAGCAGGTAGTGAAGAGAATTATGTGCAGCACTGGATCAATCAGATGATCCATCTTCAGCAAACCAAAGATGAGGTATTTTAGAACACCTCAAATCTTCATGAAAGGATAAAGAAGGTATATGACTGCAAGACAAAAGAAAATTATTTCAAGATTGGAGATGTGGTCCTCCGTTGGGATGCTAGAAACAAGGAAAAAGGGAAGCACGGTAAATTTGAGAACCTGTGGAAAGGACCATACAAGATTTTAGCCTCTTGCGGACAACATGCTTTCTTACTAGAAGAAATGAATGGAGAAGATTGCTTAGGAGGACCAGTCAATGGTAGGCTCCTTAAGAATTACCTTTTCTGATACAAATTTCTATAAATTTCCTATTTCCATTGTACATATGAGTTTAAGTTTTCTGCAAAGTGTGAAGCAGAAAATCACCGGAGCTTGGAGCTCGAGGTGAAGGCCATAAATTTCCATTGGTTCGGTTCTATTTTCAAAATTCATTTGGAGTCAAGTTAGTCCAGTTTTGAGGCAGTTTATCATGTCAATTTTTAAGTATTCAGTCTTGTTTTTAGCTTTTGACTCCATGTCCAATGGTTATGCTACTTGGTCTATGATGTTCTTGACACCTCCAAGGAGATGCCATCTCCAGCTGGAGCCAATGTTAGTGTCAGTCTTTGCATCCTATCACCAGTGATCAAATGGACTCTTACCATGTTTTTTTAGGGTCTCATAGTCAAATTTTGTCATTTCACTAGGTCATCAAAGAAAAATTTGGTCACTAGGCATTAGGTTCAAGATGATTTTCCACTCTTTCCAAAATTTCAAATGCTGGTCCATATCATCAAATAAGTTGATTATATCATTATTCAGAGACTTTAATCATATTTTTAGTCATCTCCATCATGCTCTCATTGAGTTTCAGAGTCTCCATTAGGTTATTAGGGTTTCAAGGTCACCAAAATTCCATTTTATGCATAAATTCGGAAAATTGGAAGAGTGGTAATAAACAAATTTCTTTAGTGAATTTTGATTTTCAAATGTAATTTTAATTTTTCTATATGTAATAAGTGTCCTAAAATTCTTAATTTGTAGTTCAATGTTCCAAATAAAAGTAAACAAATTCAGATTACAAAAGGTTATGAAGTCAAAAAAGAAGGAAGCAAGTCATCCTTCAAAGAGACATGTGGGGCCCATCATCACTCAAAGGGAGTCATCCGATGCTTATATTGAAGGCATAAAAAGTCACAAGTTCATTTCCTTTTCATTCTTTTTCCTTCTTAGAATTGATCTCTCATCATTTCCTCACAAGTTCAGGGCCATTCATTTTCAAAAATTGAGTTTCTGCCTCCAGTCGCTATGCTTTTCCTTAAGGCGCTGCATATTTCCTTAAGGCGTTGTGCTTTTCCTTAAGGCGTTGCACTTTTCCTTAAGGCACTGCACTTTTCCTTAAGGCATTGCACTTTTTTTTCTACATGTTGCACTTTTTGTTCATGTGCTGCGTTTTTTGCAAGGAAGCTACACTTGGTCTAGAAAAGCTTCAAAAGGGTAGCAAAGGGTCTCCAAACTAAAGAACAAGTTTTCTTAAAGATAAAACAAGTAATATGAGCCACTTCACACACTTTTCACTCAATATTTTCATTCCTATGGTGGTAAAGTTGTCAATTTCCTCCTACGCTGTGCTTTTCTAGAAGACTATGTTTTTTCAAATTTGCAAACCATAGACCCTCTCTCCTACCATGACCTAACCCCCTATACACCTAAATACAACCCAAAAACCATAAACCCTTCTCAAACTTCCATTTCCTAAAACCTATCCCCAAACCCTATCCCTACTCACTATGTTTTTGGGCAGCCAATAGTACAGTCCTATGTAAAATTTCCCTTCCCCTATTCCCTTATCCTTTTCACCTCCCTCCACTTCCCTAAGGTCCCTAACATCCCTCCTCACCTCCTAAATTTTTCCCACACTCATCCCTACTTCCTAACCCCATCATCCCATTCCTTTTTTCCCTCCACTGTTTTCCCCCTATCATAGTCCACTATGGAGGAGGAAAAGAAAAATTATAACAAGGTATCAAGATTTGAACCATCAGATACTCGGGAGTTGTTGTCATCACCACCTGCAATCAAGTGTTTTCAACATGTTGGATGTTTTGATTTTTGTGAGATGGTCTAAAAGGTGAAACGTTATCCTGAATTAACCAAACTGTTTATCACCAACCTTAAGAAAGGTCAAACAAATATTGTAAGGGTAACCTTTACCATCTTAGCTGATACCATCACAGCAGCAATAGGGATACCTAACATGGGTGAAAAATGTTTTACGACCCATGAGTTGGATGCTCAATCATATCGACCCTATCTAAAAGTTCAATATAAATATAACATCAAGAAATTATTTCCCTTTGGCCAGCTCCTTGACAGGTTTGCACCCTTGATGAAGGTTATCATGAAATATTTTACTTGTGAGGGGAGATTCTATAGACTCTACAGTTATCACATCAGATTACTCGTGGATTTTACGAGGGTGAAATTTCTCAACATCCCCTACTACCTGTATAGAAATCTACACAATATGGCATACATAGTGTAGCACAATGAGCTACAAGAAAACAATTTTTTTCATAATTCCCTCATCAAAATTATTGTCCTACATCATCTAGACTAGCTAGGCATATCTTGGGAGACATTTATTGAATCATAGCTCTTTTTAAATTTTTCTAATCATCCTACTAGACCTACTTCATCATCAGCACCACCTACATAAGCATAAATTGGTTCATCTAGTAGGGCTACAGTGAATAAGAAGAAAGGAGGGGATAAACTGGTCCAAACTTATAAAATAGGGAACAGGGTTGTGTTTTCTCCACAGATCATGGGAGGGGCTAATCCTTCTTCACCAACTCAGGGTTCACTATCATTGCAGCGTGACACATCCATGGATGAGGAAGAAAAGGATTTTTAACTGATAGACTTGGAAGCCCATCAGAAGTAGGAAAACTTGGAAAGGGTCATAAAATATAAGGATTCTCAAATCAAATAACTTCAGGACAATTTGGCAAGGTCCAAATTCATCATTTCATTCAACAGTCAACTCAAAACAAAGCAATTGGTTATGGAGATAGAGCAACTTAAATTTGAGGCAAGAAATGAAATGAAAAGCAGTGATTAAGCACGAAAAGCCTAATGAGCATGAAGAACATATAGAAATTAAAAGACCAAGAACAAGGGGCCCGAAAAGAGCATTGGAGCTATAAAGACAACATGAGGTACTTCTTGTAGAGGAACTCACTTTTGAGGAAAGGATTTCCATGGAAATCAATGAAGATAGTGAAGTTTGGATTGGTAGAGTAAATAAACATCTAGGGAAGCTCCTTGACAAGGGAAACATGGACAATGAGATATTTAGGCACATGGCTGACCATTTGCATACAAGAAGCAAGATTTGTAATTTCAAGGTCAAGCAATTGCAAGATAATCTCAAGGAAACCCTAATGATCCAAAAGGAGAAGGGTAAATTTTATTTTCTTGTTGATGCCTCCTTGGTTGCATAACACACCTTATCAGGGACCTTACACATCAATTTTGGGATATTTTGGAGGAGACTTTGGAAAATTTCATGTTTTTGGTCAAATTGGGCAATTTTCAGCACATTCACACTGCAAAAAGTGTCGCGTGGGCCACGGTATACTTTTTATGGAGAGCTCCAAATGACACATACTCTAGATGGTTGGATAGATTTTGATCCCTAAATCAAATTTGGACACCTGGTAGCCCAATTTGACAGCTTTTATAGGGAGAAAATGGTCAAAATCCACCTAAAAGACACCTTTGTGCCTTGTTTTTCACGCCACACTACATTTTTTTTACCAATATTGGAAAAATGATTGTTTAAAGGCCTTTCCAAGGGTAATTTTCAAAAATTCAAGATGTTCTGGAAACTAGACAGATAGAGCTAGTTTATCGTTCTCTAAGATTTCAATTTTGACGTCAGGAAGGGGCCTAAAAATGGCCTCCAATAGGGAGTTTCACTTTTTCCAGTTTTCTGATATTTTAATTGAATTGTCATTGTGTAATATTTGAAAATTCCTAGTTTTCATTTTGTAAAGGTCAAAAGGTGAATATGGATGAATATAAAAGTAAAAATTTAAATGTAAATGGTAAATATGGAGGTAAATAGGTGCCTTATCCTCCATTTATTGCACTGAGTATATGTCTCTAGTGGTTAGGAAAATGAGGAATTTGTTGTGCAACCTCCCTAGGGTGTAGCTAACTTCAGATAGATGCATGTATTTGAATTTCTTACTAGAAAATTCTACCTCCAAGGGATGATTTTGACCTCAATAGTTATATGTGTCCTTTTTTAATCATTTTTAAGAGTTGGATGTTGGAACATTGGACATTGAACTAGTGTATTCTATTTGGACTAAGTAATACAATGAATACAGAGAAAAGTTGCAGCTAAAAGTTAGGGATTCATGTGGTGAGCTTGTATGGCTATGTTTCTATTCAGTAAGTCACTCTATTGAATACTTTATTTTTCCATTACATATCTAATACTTTCACTCATTGTATTTACAGTTCTTTAAGTAGGATTCATGGGTAATGCATTCCCTGTTTTGATGATATGATGATGTTGCGTTAATTTCTTCTTAAGGAATGAATTCATATTTATATGCTTGTTCCTGATATTTATTTTCATAATACACCATAATAATACATCCTATTTGGCCATTTGAGCTTGATTATGTTGCCCCTTCATTCCCCTACAATTTTTTCTCTTGTAACCCTGAAAGAGTTTCAAGCCTAGCTCTAAATGTCCAATCCCATCCAGCACAAACCTTCAAAATCAAAAATCAAACCCTAATCTGCATATCTAGCCTAAAATCTCTTTGATCCAGTTAATTTGGCTATGAATATCATTAAGAGATCCCTTTAGCCTAGTAGGGCTAGCTACTTGGTCAAAGTGGTCTATGGTTACCTTTGCTGGTACCTTTCTCAGCCTTCAGAGATCTGGTGGAGTGATAACAGGGGTTATCTTTGAGGATTGTAAAAATAATCTTCTCCCGGTCAGAAAATTCATGAATAGATAAATATCCTTCTAATAGATTCAACCATATATCTACGACATCTTCATCTATTTGGACCTCAAATATGGGATTGTCAAAATTTACTTGTACCTTAAAAGGAGTTTCACCTCTAGAGTGGATGTTGGATGCAGATGCGCCACCGGTGGGCAGTCGTTGAAGGATCTAGGAAAAGTTATCCATCATCGCGTTCCTTTTTTTTTCGAGGGCTTCCTCAAGAAACATTTGGATAGGATCTCATGCTCCCTCATATTTCTTTTCATCCCCCATCGACAGTCATTGGGGTTGGTGAGGTTGATCTTGCAAAGGTTCAACCATATTGAGCCCTAACTCCTTATACCCCAACCTCGTTGGGGATATGTAAGGAAGGATCGAGAAAGAGAAGACCTCTCTAATACCACTGATATAGATTTATGCAAGAACACAATAGAATAAACATATAACCATACATACCAATATGCAGTGGAAATAAAACTTTAATTTATTAATATCAAAGAACTGAAATTTGTTTATAGACAGAATGGAAATAAAATAGCTAAGGTGTTGGTAGCTTATCTCTGAGAAGAGATGTGGTGGCTAAAGCCCTCTGAAATATGTTAAAATGAGGCTCGAGGGCCTATTTATTATTGAGAAACAATGGAAAACCATAAACATCCAAAAACCTAACTCTATGAGATGAAGCGCCAAAACTATGGGCCCCATATGGGTTGTTGGAACAGGGTCTCCTAACAAGCTACAAAGTTGTTCTATTTTTGGTTATTTTTGTTATATTTAGTATAGCGTAGGGGTTTTGTGGTGGGTCAAAGCCCCGAAAAGAATTGTAATGGGGTTAAAGGGTAAACTAGGGGTCCAAAAACCATGGGTTGCGGACCATAGGAATGTTAAAGCTAGATTGTTATAAATAGGGAGGCATTTCGGATTATAGAAGGTAAGGTTTTGATGGGATATTGATGTGATCTATTGTGTAAGCGATATGTTGCATTTTTTGGGGAATGGACTCCTGCTGGCTATGTGTGCGGAGATCCTAGTCCAGCTGTGTGCGGACCCTGCTGGTGTGTGTGCAGGCTGGGAAGGGAATTGTAAGGATAATGAATGAATGAATATGCAATTTTATTGGATCTAAATCTATGAGTACTATTGAATGAATTGCTGATAATTACTATGATATGAATTTCTCTGTCCTTGCGCTGTGAAGGTCTGTATATTGAATGATCGGATTTATTCTACTTTGGTTATATTATGCTGTGAAATTCTGTGTATTAAATTAGATCTATATCTATTTTGTCCTGGCATGTAATGTTGTGTTAAGGTTATGAAAAGCTTCTAATTGTAAATCTAGTGCATGTGGATGCAATTGGACCTATACTTGACCCTGCGCAGAGATAATCTGAACAGATCGCAGCCCTGCTTACCTTACCCTTCCTTTCTCAGGGTGCAGAAACTTGGTTCCAGCACCCACCCATACTACTTCGGGTGAGATTGTGACCTGTGCAAGTAGGTCACTGTCGAAAGGGCCAGTAGTATAGGGTTTTGTTGGCAAACCTTGAACACCGAACCTGGGTCAGGACCCCTCAAGCCAACAATTGGTTCCGTTTTCGAGATCGGAAGAGATCTGAGAACGGGATCGGGTAGTGTAATCAGAGATCTAACATAGGGATGAATAAGCCAAGGTACACCGCAGAATGGAAAAGAACTATAACAACAGGTGAAAGGAAGATTTCCCTACCCATAGTCCGTCAAGACCTACATAGAATTCATCAACTGCAGGTAAGCCGGAGGAACCCATGGCAGCACACTTAAAATTACCTACCTTTAAACGGGCAGTCGATGAGGACCTAGAACGATTCTAGTTCGTGGCCGACTCGGTATGGACGGCACAAGGGGTGGTAAGTGATACGGTAAAAAGAATGCAGCTATCCTTGGATTTTGAGGAGAGGGCGCTGGATTGGCATATGCGGTACATATCTCAAAACGGGAGCACGACACTTCAAAATATTAAGGATGCCCTAAAATGACAATTCCGGAAACCAAAGTCCTATTCCCAACTAGTATCGAAAGTAAAGGACTTCAAGCAGGGAACATCTGAGTTAGTGTGGGAGGATGATCAACGATTAAATAAAGCAATCCCAGAAGGTGAGTTCAAATACGATGACAAACAGAACAGAGAATGGTTATCACTATGCTCCTACCTCACTTATGTACGCCCATGGGCCATCAGACTTTTGAATCACAAGAAAAAGCCTTGGAAGCTGCCACGAAACTTGAAGTAGTGCCTAAGGATGATACGAGGGAAGGTGTACAAAAAATTCAGGAGCAGCTCAGGGCCATGCACATGGAAATACAGAGCTTACAAATGGAATGAGGGAAGGGGGTAACCACAGACCTTTGGTGCGAGGATTTTCGGGTGGCGGGACTACATGATACAACCCAGTGTCCACAGGTCAATAGAGGTGAATTGAAGCAACAATGGTGCACGTTCTGCCGATCTATAGAACATGATGAGCAGAACTGCTGCACATATGACTTACTGGTATATCGGGGAACCCTCTATAGGGTACAATCCGATCCTACATCTCCGAGATCCCCTGCTAGCTTTGGTGGCTCCCCTGCACGGGGCAGGGGGGGCGGGGAGGAAGTGCTCGATGAGGAAGGGGCCAACTATTCTGCTACAACTACGGAGAAGTAGGGCACTTTGCCTGGGACTACTCAAATCCCACTAGGCAGACCTGTAAATACTGCCGACAGTTGGACCATGAACTCGAAGACTGCCCGATTTTGCTAACAAAGATGAAGGACAAACAGTCTACTCCCACATAAAAGATACAAAGAGTCAAAACAGAGCTAAGGAGCATAACGCGTAGCATGGTCACCCAAAAAGCAGGAGAGGAGCTTGCTGTTTGAAAGGAACCAGCTCCCAGGAAGCAAGAACCACTGGAAGCCCCTGCGCAGTTGCCAGAAGAAGAAGTTGAAACCTTTTTGAGGGCATGCTTGAAGCTCCTATGCAGCCCGCAGACGGGAGAAATTCTTCAAGTATTACTACAGGACTGTGCAGCTCAGCCCAGCATCACAACTGAGGTTAAGGATGTACACAAATTACACAACTATAAGAGGCGCACTGGGGGAGAGATGCGCTTGACTGCATAGATTGGTGACTATGAGATAGATCATGTTATTCTTGATCTTGGATCTGATGTGAATGTCTTACCAAAACAGACCTGGCAACGAATGGGAGAACCTAAACTAGACCGGTCCACCATCCAACAACGAATGGCGAACCAACAAAAGATCATCCCGCTGGGGCGATTTCCAAGGGTTATGGTTGATATCACAGGAGTAAAGGTCCTAGCTGACTTTGAGGTCATGGAAATTGCGGAAGATACGGACCCCTACCCTACGCTCCTGGGGATAGACTGGGCTACCGACGTAGGAGGTATCATTAATCTAAAAAAATGCAGCATGGTGTTTGAGAAGAATGGAACATGTGTAATAATACCACTAGATCCCGCTGAGGGCGCACGGTATACCAAACCAGTATATGAAGACAAGGAACTCGATCACATCTACAAGATAAAAGCACAGGACGAGGACCGGGATAATCCTGCAACAGGTGGAGTATTCAACTGGGAAAAGGGCAGGGAATACTTTTCTGATCCAGATGAAGAACTTGAGAAGTGGCAGACCTGGCTACACAATGTTTCAACTCTACGATGCCCTCGAACTACAAGAACTCTCTACTGCATCACTTCGGAGGTAAGGGACCTTCCCCACTTTGATGGGTCTAGTACCGTCCAGGACTTCATAAGAACATTAGAAGCTAGGGTACCCAAGGATCAATGAATTTGGGTGCTAAATCTAGTACTACACGGCACACTGGCCCGATGGTGGGATACCCACAAGAAAGCTTTCGAAAACTGGGAGATGTGTCGGGATAGGATGGTGCTGTGATTCGCACCCCTTGTTGATGTACGCACGAAGATATTCCTGGGGCCCAGAGATCCCCATGCGCATCTATGTATATGGACAACCAAGTGGGCTAACCAAACCCTAGATGAGTGGATCCATATTTTTATACATGCCCTGGGCCCCATCCCCACTACTTGGTACTTAGATGCCGAATTACATCAACGGACCCGCCATTGGGAGATATTAAAAGAGGAATTCCTCAGAACATTCGAACTCATTGGGGGAATAGAAGAACTTGACGAAGCCTTGCAAGACATTGATGCATTTGTCTTTAAGAAGCCTCATCCTCACACCCCACCAACCGTTCGGACATGGGAGGCCCAGATGCAAGACATAGTCAACTGCCGGAGCTTGGCGATTGATGAAGAAGAAGAGGACCCACGGAATCTCTCTGTTCCAGAATCTAAAGGGGAACGTGTCATTCTCATACCATCGCTTGTCAATTATTATGTGACGCAACCTCTCTGGCTACACGAGGTTAATATTGGGACAGAGGAACATCATAAACTCATGAAAATTGGGGACTATTGGGATGAAGGCACTGTGGGCAAAGTTTTCGAGCTACTAACAGAGTACCAGGAATTATTCCCGACAAACTTATCTAAGCTCAAGGGAATCACAAGGGACCTTGGCATTATGCACATGACTCTAAAGCCAAGGGCATGACCCATCAAGCAGCGGCCCTACCGGTTGAATCCTAAATATAAACGAAAGGTCAAAGAAGAGTTGGAAAAAATGTTGATTGCTGGTATCATTGACCCTGTTGAACAATCAGATTGGATCAGCCCGATGGTCGTTCAGGAGAAAAAAAACAAAAGGAGAAATACGTATCTATGTGGACCTTCGAAAACTAAACGACGCCTGTGTTCACGACCCCTTCCCTACTCCCTTCTCCGATGAAATCTTGGATAGCGTGGGTGGCCAGGAGGCCTATTCCTTCACAGATGGATTCTCGGGATACCATCAGATCAGAATTGCACCAAAGGATCGTAGTAAGACCACCATTGCCACCGAATGGGGCTCCTTCCAGTACACAATCATGCCCTTCGGTCTTGAGAATGCACCTGCTATCTTTTCAAGGGTCGTAGTGGTTGTGTTCAAAGAATTTATCCATAAGTTTCTGGAAGTTTACTTTGATGACTGGACGATGTTTGGCTTAGTGAAAGATCATGTCTAGAACTTGCGATTAATGTTGGATGTGTGTCGAAAGCACCAGATCTCCCTGAATGTCAGGAAGTGCATCTTCTGCGTACCGTTCGGAATCTTTCTAGGGCATATAGTCTGTCAGCAAGGTCTGATGGTTTATCCTATGAAGATAGCTATAATTATCAACCTGGAAACCCCTACAATGGAGAAACAACTACGTTCCATTCTTGGTCACACAGGCTATTATAGGAAATTCATTCAAGGATACGCCTTGATCATAGCACTCATGGAACAGCTGCTAAAGAAAGATGTCTCTTCTTTTTGGAAAGATGAATGTCAAAAGAGCTTTGAACTGCTCAAAGAGAAGATGGTTTCTTCACCCATATTGATATTCCATGATTGGTCCAAATAATTCCATGTGCATGTTGATGCGTCAGGTATTTCATTGGGTGTGGTCCTTACGCAACCTGGCGAAGGGGACATTGATCATCCGGTTGCATTTGCCAGTCAAAAAATCTCGGGTGCCGAACGGAATTATTCTACCACTGAATGTGAAGGACTAGCTATGGTGTATGTGCTACAAAAATATCGCCACTATCTACTGGGGGGACACTTTAAGATGTTTACAGACCATTCAACTTTGAAATACTTGGTCAAAAAGCCTATGTTGGGGGGGAAGATTTTCTGTTGGTTGTTGCTATTTCAAGAATACGATTTTGAGATCATCGTAAAGCCTATAAGGTTGAATGTAGGACCCAATCATCTGTTGCGTATTGAGACAGGGGAAGAACCCACTAAATTGGACGAAGGCTTACCTGATGCGCAACTGTTTACCATTAAAATGGTGGATGACCACTTTGCTGATATCCTTGAGTTCCTTACTATGGGTAGGGCCACTGCTGCGTATTCGGTGCAACAAAAAAAGGAGTTGGTCACTCGAGCGACAGAATTTACTATTATCGCAGGATAGCTATACAAGCTAGGCACAAATGAAAAATTCTGTAGATATGTATTAGAACATGAACGACCCACCGTTCTCACAGAAGCCCATGAGGGAGTCGCTGGCGGCCACTATGCAGGAAGGGCTACAGCGCAAAATATTCTGAGGGCTAGCTTGTGGTGGCCTACCCTACATCAAGATTCTTACACCTATTTTAGAACGTGTGATACCTGCCAACGAACCGGCCACCCCTCACGACACGATGATATGCCATTATAGCCCAAAATGGCCCTACAGGCTTTCGATAAATGGGCCATTGACTTTATAGGACCCATTAATCCACCAGGCAAGAAAACTGGCATGTGCTACATTATCACTGCCACTGACTATGTCACACGATGGGCTGAGGCATAGGTCGTGAATGATTGTACCACTGATATTGCTGCGCATTTCATCTTTGAGCAGATTCTGACCAGGTTTGGCTGCCCAAAAATCCTAATGAGCGACCAAGGTACGCATTTCATTAACCAAACAATTCAAGCTTTAAGCGATGAATTCCAGATCCACCATGCCAAGAGTACACCATACCATCCCCAAGCTAATGGGATGGTGGAAGCTTTCAACTAAATTTTGGAACAGGCACTAACGAAGGTTTGTAATGCCGATTGTAGTGACTGGGATATTCACATCCCCTCGGTGCTATAGGCTTATCGGACGACCTGCGAAAAGCTGACTGGTAGGACACCTTTCCGAATGGTCTATGGCAAGGAGGCCATCATGCCCATAGAATACGTTGTTTCTAGCCTACGCATTGCAGCATTTACAGATATGGCAGATTTTGATATCATAGAAGAACACCTGGCGCAACTGGTAGCATTGGAAGAAGATTGGTTTATTGCTCAGTTTCAACAGCAGGTACAAAAAGCTAGAGATAAATACTGGCATGATTGATATATTTTCCAAAAGACATTTGTCACAGGTGATCTCGTCTTGTTATACGACAGCCAATTTGCGAAACATACTGGAAAATTTCGACAACATTATCTTGGTCCCTACATAGTTCAGAAGGTTACGAATGGTGGAGCAGTCTAGTTAGCTACCCTGCGTGGTGACCTCCTCCCTGGTTTTGTCAATGGAGGATGACTCAAACCATACCAGGCTACGAATCTGGAGGACGCAACAGTACCATGACTCGGGACGATTCACAAGATTGTGTTGGGGGACTATTGGAACAGGGTCCCCTAACAAGCTACGAAACCGGTCTATTTTTGGTTATTTTTGTTATATTTAGTATAGCGCAGGGGTTTTGGGGTGGGTCAAAGCTCCGAAAAGCATTGTAATGGGGTTAAAGGATAAACTAGGGGTCTGAAAGCCATGGGTTGTGGACCATAGGAATGTTAAAGCTAGATTGTTATAAATAGGGAGGCATTTCGAATTGTAGAAGGTAAGGTTTTGATGGGATATTGATGCGATCTATTTTGTAAGTGATCTGTTGGGGTTTTTGGGGAACGGACTCCTACTGGCTGTGTGCGGACCCTGCTGCTGTGTGCGCAGTCTGGGAAGGGAATTGTAAGGGTAATGAATGAATGAATATGAAAGATTATTGGATCTGAATCTGTGAGTAATATTGAATGAATTGCTGATAATTACTGTGTTATGCATTTCTCTGTCCTTGCACTGCGAAGGTCTGTATATTGAATGATCGGATCTATTCTGCTTTGGTTATATTATGCTACGAAAGTATATGTATTAAAGTAGATCTAGATATATTCTGTCCGGGCATGTAATGCTGTGTTAAGGTTATGAAAAGCTTATAATTGTAGATCTGGTGCATGTGGATGCAATTGGACCTATACTTGACCTTGTGCAGAGATAATCTGAACAGATTGCAGCCCTGCTTGCCTTACCCTTCCTTTCTCAGGGTGCGAAAACCTGGTTCCAGCACCCACCCATACTACTTTGGGTGAGACTGTGACCTGCGCAAGCAGGTCACTACCGAAAGGGCCAGTAGTATAGGGATTTGTTGGCAAACCTTGCACACCGAACCTGGGTCAAGACCCCTCAAGCCAACATGGGTAAATTGTCACATCAACTTCGTGAGGACGTAAATTTGGCATATGATATTCATTTGACGTGCATCATACCTCTTTAGAATGATATATCCGAGGAATACAACTTTTTATGTGAGAAACATCCATGGAATTTCTATGTTTCTCCCGGGTTTCTCAAAAAACGTCGTTTAGGGCCTCAAAATGGCTTCGAAAGTTCAGGACTCGAAGAATTTCTAAAAATAGTAAACTACGCTACAATTAAGGAAATAGAAAAATGAAAGAAATTGTTATCATTCCTCAAATTTTTAAAATCTCATGCTTGAAAATCAGTCATAGTAATCCTTCAAATTGCTTATATTGCATGATACCATAAAATGATATGTTTTATGGTGTATTTAAGTTTAGAAAACTTTGGATAAGGTCTTAGAAATGATTCCAAGTCACATCAGAGAAGTGTGTTTTGAGTAGACACTTTGAAATGATCATAAGTCCAAAAGTTTGCCATTTGTCACCAAATTGTCTGAGTCCGCAGCAAATATAGCACTAAATTAACATAATTTGCTATGGAAACACCTAGTAGTTTCGTAGCAAAACTGACACTTGTCAAATGAAACGTGCTACGAAATCTCTGCCAGTCTTTAATGGTTTAAAGAGTAATGATGAATGGTTAAGTGTTTGAGAATTTCAAGGACCTACTGCCAGACTTAAGCCATCATTTAAAAGTCATACACTTTCTCATATCACTCATCTTTTGTCTTACGCTCTCTCATTCCACTTTTGAATTTATCTCTCATACTTTTTGTTTTGTTTTTCCGCACTTGTCATTTGCTACCAAAGCAACTCTCTGTCAAGAAGATCCTCAGTAGAAACCCTTGATGTATATTAACTTGTCTCCATTTAGCTGCTCTCTGTCATCAAGTATTTTCTCCCAAATAGTTGTAAAGTTATATGGAAGGCCACCACTGCACCATACAGAAAATGGTTATAGCTACTCCCAAGAAGGTTTATAAAGGATGTTTTCCATTCCTCTATGAACCTACAGCTCCAAACTTGGTTTTAGGAGATGAACATTTCACCGAGTTATTTACAAAGGTAGGGTGTATTCAATTCTTTCAGAAACTGTAAGGGCATCATCAACAGGTATCACGAGACTTTATCGCAAGTTTTAGAGGCACATTTATGAAGGTAGGCTGTCTTCATATCCCAATTTCACCTGATAGCATCTCTAAAGCAACAGGGATCCCGAGAACCAGAGAAGAATGGTTTAAAGCCACCAAATTTGACTTATAAATTTGTGATGATTATTTAAAACCGGAGCATGCAGGGATCAAAATGACTGAAGGAATTCCTAGAAGCTTCCTTAAAGATGAATTTTCCAAATTGCTAACGGTCATACAAAAATATCTTACAATGTGAAGGTCATTTTCAGACAATTTACATGTATCATTTCAAATTATTGATTCATTTCCCAAGGAAGAAATTGATAGATATCCCATTCTATCTCTTTAGAAGTCTCAGGAAAATGGCAGACAAGATGCAAGGAAACCCTGAAAGGTATGAAACTTCCATTTCCACCATGGGTTGATGAAATTGCTAGTTTTAAAGGAATTAAACAAAATAAATAGAGATTGGGCATCATTCCCGTTCATGAATGGATATGAACTTGATGTCTTATCTCCAAGGAAAGCTTCCAAGCTTAAAAATTCTTCTTCCAAGCAAGAAGTGGATGTCAATACTAATGCAGAATTTGAAGGAACTCAACATGAAGATTTAAAGGATTCAAATAAAGACTTGGTGGAGCAAACTGATTTAGTCCAAGATATATCATTACCTCCAACAACTAGAACTAGAAAGAGGACTATCAAACATGTTACAGATAGCAATACTAATTCTGAAGCTAAGAGATCTAAAATAAATGCTGAAGAAAATGTTAAAGGGAAAGGAAACTTGAAGATATCTTATAGGCCATTGACATTACAGAAGCCCCTGTGGTAAAAGAAACAGAAATTAGAAGAGCTAAAGTCAAAGGTAAGGGACTCATAGTTAAGAAATTAGAATTTTCTTCAGATGATTCAGCCTTTATTTTCAAACCTCGAAAACCTCTTACTAGGTCACAAATGTTAGATACTTTTACTATTGGTGATAGTAAAAAGAGGGAAGATAAAATTAAAGGAGAAATGGAAAAGGAAGTTATTTTTATCTCACCTAGTGATACAGAGGCTATCAAGGATAAGAAGACAGACAAATTTAAAGGTAAGTCTCAAAGGAAACTTGAGACAGATTCTTCTAAAAGATAGAGTAAGGATAAAGAAGAAACAATCAAACAAAGAAAAGGAAAAGAAAAGGCCATAGAGAATACTGAAAAGGAATTGGCTAAGACAAATAAAGAGCTGGAAGGATATAAGAAATATAGAGAGATGATAGATGAGGTAGAGAAGAAAGTAACTGAACAGGTTATTCATTTTGAGACTTCCATTGCAAAAGCCAAGAATTTGTTGAAAAGGATACATCATTTACACATCATAGTGTCACACACAAGGAAGAGGAATTTATGTTTACAAGCAGAGAAGGGAAACCTACAGAGACAAGAGAAAGAATTAAAAGAAGAAATGGAATTGATGAAAACAGAATCAAAGAAAGGAGACTTGGAAAGACGAATCATAAACAAAACTGTTTGAAACCAATGATAGATAAGAAGGTAATAATTAGATCATCATATTTTTTTTTATATTATCAATGAACTACATGAAGCCATGTTTATATACTTTTTTGAAGCTCAGATACAAGTTTTTTCAAATTTCCAAAGTGTTAGGCAATTCCGCAGCAAGTGTCAGACTTGAAGCCCAGTTTTTGCTGTAGAATTTCTGAAGGTTTCTTTGTGCTTTTGAAAGACATAAACTGATGGGAGTGAGTAGTTTTGATGGTCATGTTTAATTGTTTTTTATCATTGAACATCTTCCCATGGTTAAAAATAGCAGAGGAATTTCACATATCAATTTTTTGTGTGCGCTACGAAAACAAGCTGTTTTCGTAGCTCAAAACAGAGTTTGACAGTAAGGACAATTTTCATGACAAATGATGAATAGGGGAAGGAAGATCAAGCATGTTTAAATTTGTTCATTATCAGGGTGACAAAGAGTATCAGTTTTTCCAAGTGAATATTTTCAATTAGAAGAGTTTGAAAGATACTAGCCAACATGTGCCATGTCATCAAACCAACTTCTTTTAAATGAAGGGAAAAGTTACCTCATGAAGACAATCATGATATAAATGTTTTGTTAATGGCTAGCATGCTAAAAATATTGGATTCCTTTCGAGGAATACTTGGATTAGTTTAGTTTAAATGTAATAAATAAGTGTTTAAGTCCTAGTAGGACTCTTAGTCTTATTTCGAATAGGTGTCAGTCCTAGTCTCTAGAATCTAGTTTATGGTTAGATTTAAGTGTCAGTTCAAAGTTTAATAATCTAGCCACTTGGTAGATTGAATGTAAAGGCTGAATGCCTATAAGTAGTGAAGACTTTGATGTACCAATGGTTGGAAAATGTTATCAGAAAAGTGTACTTTGTAAATGCTTTGGATGCACTGATATATACAGAAGCAGTTTAAATTTTCCAAAATTGAGATTCTTAGTGTACTTTAGTGAGCTTTATCTTCTATCATGTGTTTTACTTCCATAGTTTTGATGCTAATTACTCATAATTCATGGGAACATGCTCTGACTTCCTTTAAGTGTTAATTTATGGTGAATTGAGTTCTTAGGTCCTATATGTAGATGGTTTTATTCAATGTTTGATACTTATTACTCAGAATTCATTGTCATTCATGCTTTGAATTCCTTTAAGTGTTAATCTTGGATAAATCTATGTTAAATACTTTCCTTTCAATATCTTGGTGTATCATGACTCAGAATTCATGCACACATGCTCTGATTTCATTCAAACCTTAAGATATTGAGACTTTCTTGAATGTGTCACTCTTTCATTGAAGTATATACAAGCCTCAGTTTTATAAGAAGAGCTATTTTGTTATCTTTATCCCTGTCACTGACTCCATAGCCCAATGGTAGCTAGTCTCCATATTTCAACCAACAAACCTACAAAATCATAAACCATAGCATTAGCCATCTATTTACATCTTTATTTAAAATCATTAACCTTTGAGAGAGCCCTCTCAGGCTTAGGAGGCTAAGCCTCAGCTAAATATTGGTTTGAAATAGTTACACTGAAGTGGTCTGATCAGCAGCCCATCAAGGTCCTATTTTGGTGATAACATTTTGGTGCGTCTGCTAGGAGTCTGAAGATATACATATCTTGGAAATTATGATGCTGAACTCTTGAAGGTAGTAGGAGCTCAGAACCTGTTCAAGGCTGCAAAAAACTACCTTGGTGACTCTACACATCAAATAAAAAATTGGAAGGTGACTCCACTGCTAGAAGATCAGTTGCTAGATGAAGATTCAAGATGAGTTCCATTCCAAGAAAAAATGCCAGCTAGGCTCCTATGAATTGGTCTCATATCCCTGGTTTTCCAAATCCTATGCTAGAGGTTGATTGGTTAGATGATCTTCCAATATTCAAAGATGTAAAGAAAGACAATGTTGCTCTTCATTTCATTAGGTTTCATCTACATGTACATAGTTTTAAGGTTCAGATCCCTGAAGACTGTCTTATGAAGATGTTTAGGACCACTCTAGAAGGAAAAGCATGGTCTTGGTATAAAGGTTTAGCAAATGGTTCATTATATTCTCTTGCTAATTTTCATGATGAATTCTTTGAGATGTAGAAAGAGTGTCATCTGTCTTTATTGATGGTTAAAGACTGTTGTAAACACTCTAAGAGTTTTATTGAATATTTGGAGAATTGTTATGAAGTTGATGAGTTTATGGATGAGGAATTTCTAGAAGCCCTTCATGTCAATAACTTTCATCAACAAGAAAAACACCAAGAAGAAAGGATAATATCTCCCTTAGATGAAAATGAAACCCAGCAGGAGTTTACTTATGAAAATTATGACACATCCTCTGAGTTTGAAGAAAATTTGCATTAGGTTTGTCAATCCTTTGATCATCATGAGTATGAGAATCATTTCAAATAGCATGAGGAAATATTGGAAATTGCTTGCTACACACCTCAGGTAGAAGAAAAGATTGATTATTTCTGTAATTCCTTACAGCAGATTAGTTCAAAGAATGATCATAATAGTGGGGAAAATTACATTGTCTATGGGAATCATTCAAAAAGGAAATTGGATAACTTATCAAATAAATATTGTGTGGCTAAAGATAAATTGTTAGAAATCACAAGAGGTTATGAGGGTCATCAAGCTGATTATGTATTCTGTTAATCTACACTGTGTCAGTTCTATTTTTACCATAAATATTAGTTACAATTTCAGTGGCAGTGGTCATCACAATTTCATGGTTGCTTTGAAGTCCGATGCAGTCAAAAAACTCAAATGATAGATAAAATAGATGATTGGCTACATTGGAAATTTCACATTGTTTGAGCTGAAAGAAGTTGCAGTTGATAGGGTAGGTAGGTAGGAATATGCAAATAAGTTCAAGGTTCATTGAGTGTTTTTAGCTAGAACAGTTTGAAGCAGATTGGGTAGAATTTCAGAGTTCTTATTTTTAAGGAATGGATTACAGCACTAGAGCTAGTAGTCCTTAGCATACCATAGGGGGCATACTATCCCTAGTGGAGCCACTGTTATCACTCCTCAAATTTTCAAAATCTCATGCTTGAAAATCAGTCATAGTGCTCCTTCAAATTGCCTAGATTGCAAGATACCATAAAATGATATGTGCTACGGTGTATTTAAGTTTAGAAAACTTTGGATAAGGTCTTAGAAATGATTCCAAGTCACATCGAAGAAGTGTGTTTTGAGTAGACACTTTGAAATGATCATAAGTCCGAAATTTTGCCATTTGTCACCAAACTGTCTGAGTTCGCAGCAAATATAGCACGAAATTAACAGAATTTGCTACGGAAACACCTAGTAGTTCCGTAGCAAAACTGACACTTGTCAAATGAAACGTGCTACGAAATCTCTGCCAGTATTTAACGATTTAAAGAGTAATGATTAATGGTTAAGTGTTTGAGAATTTCAAGGACCTGCTGCTAGACTTAAGCCATCATTTAAAAGTCATACACTTTCTCATATCACTCATCTTTTGTCTTACGCTCTCTCATTCCACTTTTGAATTTATCTCTCATACTTTTTGTTTTGTTTTTCCACACTTAAAATTTGCTACCAAAGCAGCTCTCTGTCAAGAAGATCCCCAGAAGAAACCCTTGTTGTATATTAAATTATCTCCATTTAGCTGCTCTCTGTCATCAAGTATTTTCTCCCAAACAGGTGTAAAGTTAAATGGAAGGCCACCAATGCACCATACAGGAAATGGTTACAGCTACTCCAAAGAAGTTTTATAAAGGAGGTTTTCCATTCCGCTATGAACCTACAGCTCCAAACTTGGTTTTAGGAGATTAACATTTCACCGAGATATTTACAAAGGCAGGGTGTATTCGATTCTTTCAAAAACTGCAAGGGCATAATCAACAGGTATCAAGAGACTTTGTGGAAAGTTTTAGAGGCACATTTACGAAGGTAGGCTATTTTCATATCCCAATTTCACATGATAGCATCTCTAAAGCAACAGGGATCCCAAGAACCGGAGAGGAATGGTTTAAAGCCACCAAATTTGACTTGAAAATTTGTGATGATTATTTAAAACAGGAGCATGTAGGGATCAAAATGACTGAAGGAATTCCTAGAAGCTGTCTTAAAGATGAATTTTCCAAATTACTAACGGTCATACAAAAATATTTTACATGTGAAGGTTGTTTTCAGACAATTTACATGTATCATTTAAAATTATTGATTCATTTCACAGGGAATAAATTGATAGATATCCCATTCTATCTCTTTAGAAGTCTCAGGAAAATGGCAGAAAAGGTACAAGGAAAGCCTAAAAGGTATGAAACATCCATTTTCCACCATGGGTTGATGAAATTGCTAGTTTTGGAGGAATTAAACAAAATAAACAGAGATTAGGCATCATTCCTATTCATGAATGGATATGAACTTGATGTCTTATCTCCAAGGAAAGCTTCCACGCTTAAAAATTCTTCTTCCAAGCAAGAAGTGGATGTCAATAGTACTACAGAATTTGAAGGCACTCAACATGAAGATTTAAAGGATTCAGATAAAGACTTGGTGGAGAAAACTGATTTAGTCCAAGATATATCATTACATCCAGCAACTAGAACTAGAAAGAGGACTATCAAACATGTTATAGACAGCAAGACTAATTCTGAAGCTAAGAGATCTAAATGAAATGTTGAAGAAAATGTTAAAGGGAAAGGCAAACTTGAAGATATCTTACAGGCCATTGACATTACAGAAGCCCCTATGGTAAAAGCATCAGAAATTAGAAGAGCTGAAGTCAAAGGTAAGGGACTCATAGTTAAGAAATTAAACTTCTCTTCAGATGATTCAGCCTTTATTTTAAAACCTCGAAAACCTCTTACTAGGTCACAAATGTCAGATAATTTTACTATTGGTGATAGTAAAAAGAGGGAAGATAAAAGTAAAGGAGAAATGGCAAAGGAAGTTATTGTTATATCACCTAGTGAGATAGAGGCTATCAAGGATCAGAAGACAGAAAATTTAAAGGTAAGTCTCAAAGGAAACTTGAGAGAGATTCTTCTAAAATACAAAGTAAGGATAAAGAAGAAATAGTCAAACAAAGAAAAGGAAAAGACAAGGCCATACAGAAGACTAAAAAGGAATTGGCTGAGACAAAGAAAGAGCTGGAAGGATAGAAGAAAGATAGAGAGATGATAGATGAGGTAGAGAAGAAAGTAACTGAACAGGTTATTCATTTTGAGACTTCCATTGCAAAAGCCAAGAATCTGTTGAAAAGGATACAGCCTTTACGCATCATAATGTCACACACAAGGAAGAGGAATTTATGTTTACAAGCAGAGAAGAGAAACCTGCAGAGACAAGTGAAAGAATTAAAAGAAGAAATGGAATTGATGAAAACAGAATCAAAGAAAGGAGACTTGGAAAGAGGAATCATAAACAAAATTATTTGAAACCACTAAAAGATAAGAAGGTAATAATTAGATCATCATATTTTTGTCTTATATTATCAATTAACTACATGCAACCATGTTTGTATACTTTTTTGAAGCTCAGATACAAGTTTTGTCAAATTTCCAAAGTGTTGGCCAATTCCGTAGCAAGTGTCAGGCTTGAAGCCCAGTTTTTGCCGCGGAATTTCTGAAGGTTTCTTTTTTCTTTTGAAAGACATAAACTGATGGGAGTGAGCAGTTTTGAAGGTCAGGTTTTATTTTTTTTTATCATTGAACATCTTCCCATGGTTAAAAACAACAGAGGAATTTCACATATCAATTTTTTGTGTGCGCTACGAAAACAAGTTGTTTTCGTAGCTCAAAACAGAGTTTGACAATAAGGATAGTTTTCATGATAAATGATGAATAGGGAAAGAAAGATCAAGCATGTTTAAAGCTGTTCATTATCAGGGTGACAAATATTATCAGTTTTTCCAAGTGGAGATTTTTAGTTAGAAGAGTTTGAAAGATACTAGCCAACATGTGCCATGTCATCAAATTAACGGAAGAGTTACCTCACGAAGACAATCATGATATAAATGTTTTGTTAATGGAAAACATGCTAAAAATATTGGATTCCTTTCTAGGAAGACTTGGATTAGTTTAGTTTAAATGTAATAAATAAGTGTTTAAGTCCTAGTAGGACTCTTAGTCTTATTTCGAATAGGTGTCAGTCCTAGTCTCTAGAATCCAATTTATGGTTAGATTTAAGTGTCAGTTTAAAGTTTAATAATACAGCCACTTGGTAGATTGAATGTAAAGGCTAAATTACTATAAGTAGTGAAGACTTCGATGTACCAATGGTTGGAAAATTTTATCAGAACGGTGTACTTTGTAAATGCTTTGGATGCACTGATATATACAAAAGCAGTTTAACTTTTCCAAGATTGAGATTCTTAGTGTACTTTAGTGAGCTTTATCTTCTATCATGTGTTTTACTTCCATAGTTTTGATTCTTATTACTTAGAATTCATGGGAACATGCTCTGACTTCCTTTAAGTGTTAATTTATGGTGATTTGAGTTCTTAGGTCCTATCTGTAGATGGTTTTATTCAATGTTTGATACTTATTACTCAGAATTCATGGTCATTCATGCTCTGACTTCCTTTAAGTGTTAAGCTTGGACAAATCTCTGTTAAATACTTTCCTTTCAATATCTTGGTGTATCATGACTCAGAATTCATGCACACATGCTCTGATTTCCTTCGAACCTTAAGATATTGAGACTTTCCTAAATGTGTCACTCTTTCATTGAAGTATATACAAACCTCAACTTTATAAGAAGAGCTATTTTGTCATCTTTATCCCTGTCACTGACTCCATAGCCCAATGGTAGCTAGTCTCCATATTTCAACCAACAAAACTCAAAAATCATAAACCATAGAGTTAGCCATCTATTTACATCTTTATTCAAAATCATTAACCTTTGAGAGAACCTTCTCAGGTTGAGGAGGCTAAGCCTCGCTAAAGATTGGTTTGAAATAGTTACACTGAAGTGGTCTGATAAGTAGCCTATCAAGGTCCTATTTTGGTGATAACAGAAACAGTGGTGGGGCCCCAAGTGGAATAGGCGGGTGACCACCAATATCCACCTGGATCATGGTCAACAGGCTAGTGGCTTTACCACAATCCATAGTTTGTTTCAGGGATCACTTCTAAATCCTTATAATACTGATGTATCCCCTTACTGTTATTGTTAGTATAGCCCCCTTATTATTTTTTTTGTTCCCATGTAGTCCCCATATTTCTATTATTGTGCCCCATAGAAGCCCACTATTTTTATTGTTGTGCCCTTACATTGTTATTGTTATGTCATCTAGGATTATATTGTGACCCCCTAGACCCCTATATATAGAAAGGAGGTTTTGTCATTTGTATCATCCAAGAATTCTTAATTTATGTAATTTAAGGTAGGTTTCCCCCTTGAAGAGGTTGATTTATAAGTTGTTGATCTATATTTTCTTCTATTTTGTGAGTTGGTTTCATAACATTTGGTGTCAGAGCTTGGGATTCTATGGGTTTTCTTCTTAAAACAAATAATCGTGGAATTTTCGCTATAAATTTGTTTCTAAGAAGCTTCAGAAGATGAAAAAAAACCAATTTGAGCCAAAATCCTGATAAACATTGTGACTAATTTTTAGATATTTGTTCATTATATTTTCAAATATATGATCTTAGGAATTTAGGGTTTTTGCAGGCTCCCGATTTCCATGTCAAACAAGTGACCGAAGGAAAATCGTCATAACTTTTGGTTCAGGCATTAGATTAAAATTATGTAAAAATTGGTCGAACGTATACAAAATGTAGTCCCCTTTGCATAATTTTTAGAGCATAAGGTAAAAACAGTGCCACGTGGCATGCCATAGAAGTGAGGTTTCTCTACTGAACTAGTCCATAATTAGGTCATTGTGGGAGATCAAGAATAACTTTAGCTTGAAGAATCCAAATTAGGTTAGACCTGTGGTATTGGAAAGAAGACTCAGAGGGATATTGCAAGACCAAATTTCAAATCTTTGGGATCCAAATCAAATATATACAAAAGTTTCAATATCGAGATCCTCAAACGTAAGAAAAGGTGTGCAAAGTTTTTTAAAATTGATATCTTTTGTTTGAAAAATCAGTTGGAATTGATTCCAAGGGAATATTGAAGCATTGATATTAATATTGGGTTCTAAAATTCATCCCAAAAATAATTCCACATCCATTAAACCCTCATAAAACTATGTTATGACACATGAAGAGGAAGAAATGCAACATGATATATCAAAATTGTGGGACCAAGTGCAACAAATTTCGCTCTCACACAGAGAAACCAAAGAAGAACTAAAAGGTGACATGGTTGGTTTAAAAGGTGAAATGAATGGTTTAAAATGAGAACTGAAAGGCAACATGGAATATTTGAAGAAACACATGGAAGGTTTCAAGGAATGTTTGACAAAGTTGCTACAAGAAAAGCTTCCTAATGGAAAAAAGGTAGTAGAGGAAACTAATGATGATAACAAAATAAATGTTAATCATGATTTCATAAACTATAACATTGGATTCAAGAAAGACCGATGTGAGGATTCTTGATGGAAAGTATCATGTAACATAGATACTATATATGGAGAAATATTTTGATCTCCATAATGTGCAAAACACACAAAAGGTATGCATTGCAACTTTATATTTAGAGAAAAATACATTTGTATGGTATCGATGGCTTTTCTCTCGTAAAAAAATTGTCACTTGGTCAAATTTTATAGAGGAAATGATAGCACATTATGAGGAGACAAAGAGAAACACCTTATTTATCCAATTGATAAATCTCAAACAAAAGGGTTCAATGGTGGAGAACATTGAGGAATTCAAAAAATTAATTATAAGGATAACCGACATTCCAAAGAAATACAGGATTGATCTCTTCATAGGCACTTTAAAGGATAACATCCAACATGATTTTCACCTTTGGGAACCAGATTCATTCGAGAAGACATTCAGGTTGGAAAGTAAAATTATTGTGACAAGGAAGCCTACCACTCAGAACTATAAATATGGAAGTGTTGCTACTCCTAGACTTCCACAACCTACAAGGTTGACATCACAGCGTTTGGGAGAAAAAGGATCAAACTAGCTTTGCTATAGTTGTGATAGAAAATACACTAAATGTCATAAGTGTGATGAGAAAAAATTATTTTACATAGATTGTGAAGAGGATGAAGAAAATGAATAAGAAAATTCAGAAGAAGAGGATATGCACTAAGAACAAACCCTAAAGAAAGAAGAAATTAATCTTACCATATCTTGTAATGCATTGGCAGGAATTACCACCCCTCAAACTCTCAAGATAGAAGTATGTATCAAGAAGAAAAATGTAATAGTGTTAATTGATTTAGGTAGTACCCATAATTTTATTCATTGTAAGGTAGTCAAGGAATTGAATTGCTTCCTATACCAAACACTTGAGTGTCAAGTAATGGTTGAAAATGGAGGAACTATAAATTTCTCTAGAAAGTGTCATAATATCAAGCTAACCATGGGGAAATATGTATTGAATAGTCCAATTCTCTCCATTCCAATGGTTGGTGTTAAATGGTGTACTGGGAGTCTAATGGTTACAATCTTTGCGGATGATAGATTTTAATTTTCAAGACCTTTTATTGAAATTTTTTTGGGAAGGAAAGGAATTTAATTTATGGGGTATCACAGGGAAGACGAGAAATATAATCAGATATAATTTCACAGCAAATCTTCTTAGGAAAGAAAAATGAGGTGCAATTGCACAATTATGCTCACTAGAGGTTCAAACATCAAAATCATCTATTTCTCCAGATCTCAAAAAAGTCTTGGACAATCATTCCAAGGTGTTTGAAATTCCCAAATTACTCCCACCTATTTGTGATCATGACCATGCTATTCATTTAATTCCAGGAAGTGTTCCTACAAACATCAGGCCTTACATATATCTTTATGCCCAAAAGCGTGAGATTGAACGTATCGTTATATAAATGCTAGAGGCTGGTATAATTCAACCTCGTCAAAGTTCTTTCTCACCTCCTGTAGTATTGGTGCAAAATATGGATGGATAATGGTGTATATGTCTAGATTATAGGGAGGTCAATAAGCTCACTATTAAAGAAAATTTCCAATCCCCGTCATTGATTAATTATTGGATGAATTACATGGAAAAATTTACTTCATGAAGCTAGATCTTCATTGTGGGTATCATCAAATTAGAATGAAGACTGAAGACATTCTGAAAACAACATTCAGAACTCATGAGGGTCATTATGAGTTTTTTTTCATGGCTTTTGGCCTTACTAATGCACCTTCCACATTTCAAGTTTTGATGAATTACATTTTCAAACCCTTAGTAAATTTCTGTTAGTATTTTTTTATGATATACTAATCTACAACAAGTCTTGGAAGGATCATGTTAAACATGTTGACATGGTGCTCAAACTATCGAACGAGAAACAATTATATGCAAAAACCTCCCAATGTTTCTTTGTAGTATAGGAGGTGAATATTTGGGTCATATTGTATCTCATGTAGGTGTTAAGGTAGACCCTAACAAAATTAGATCCATTAAGGAATGGAAAGTCCCTACAATGATAAATAATCTTCAAATATTTCTAGGGTTAATAGGGTATTATCACAAGTTTGTTAAGAATTATGGGAGAATATCGGCACCTCTAACATCATTACTGAAGAAAGATGAATTTTCCTAGACTCCAGAAGCAACTAAGGCCTTTGAACATCTGAAAGCAGCAATGTGCCAAGCACCGGTCTTAGCTATGCCAAACTTCACAAAAAACTTTATTGTGGAATTTGATGCCTCAGGAAATGGAATTGGCGCGGTTTTAATGCAAGAAGGAAGACCCATTGCTTTTGAAAGTCGCTCAATCAAAGGAAAGTATTTATTGAAACCTATTTATGAGAAAAAAAGGTTAGCATACTACAAGAACTGAAGTAATGGCAACCTTACCTAATGGGAAGACACTTCAAGGTAAAAAAAAAAAAATCATGATAGTATTAAATACTTTTTGGAACAAATATTATCTTTGGAAGAGAAAAAAAAATGGGTCACAAAGATGTCGGGTTATGAATTTCAAATCATCTACAAAAAGGGAAGAAAAATATTGTTGTGGATGCACTATTTAGAAAGGATGAGGATGTGGAATCGTTGCTTTGTGCCATATCTATTATCCAACCTGAGTGGATAAACAAATCAAGGGATGAATGGAAGAATGATGAAGGGGTATGGAAACTCATTCAAAAGTTGTAGCACGATCCTGGTACATATGAAACATTTAGCTGGAAAAATGATTGATTATGGTACAAATATCACTCATATAACTGTAAGAATTCCCAACTCAAACAAAAGATTATTTTGGAATTGCACACATCTCCCTTAGGAGAGAACTTAGGATTTTGAAAAAATTACCACAGGGTCAAGAAGGAACTTCTTTGGGATGGTCTTAAATATGATATTCAAAAATTTGTGGAAGAATGTCTAGTTTGCAAACAAAATAAAGTTGAGACAATTAAGACCCCATGCCTATTACAACCTTTATCCATTCCAATTCAAGGTTGGGAGGAGGTTTCAATGAATTTTATTACAAGTTTACCCAATTCCGAAGGAAATAATGCCATCATGGTGGTAGTTGAATTACTTACCAAGTATGCACACTTATGTGCATTATCTCATCCATTTAAAGCTAGTACAGTTGCTACTGCATTTATGGAAACAATTCAGAAGCTACATGGAAACCCAAAGATTATTGTAAGCGACGGAGATCCCATTTTTACAAGAAATTTTTGGATGAATTTTTTTTCTTGTTTGGGTACTCAATTAGCTCATATCTCATAATAGCATCCTCAATCTGATGGAAAACCTAAGATAATGAACAAATGTTTGGAAGTATATCTTCGTTTCTTTGTATCTGATAAAAATACACAATGGCTCAAGTGGTTACCTCTCGCTGAATGGTGGTATAACACTTCCTTCCATACTGCAGCAAAAATGAACCCATATATGGCACTTTGTGGATATCATCCACCCTCCATCACATCATATTTAAGTGAAAATTCTAAGGTTCAAGCATTGGAAGATCACATCGAGCATCAACAACAAGTTCTCCAACTCTTAAAGGATAACCTCACTTTAGCGGAGAATGGAATGAACCAACAGGAAGATCAAAATCACAGTGAAAGAAGTTTTGATGTAGGTGACTAGGTATTTTTACAACTACAACCATACAAAAAAATGTCCCTCAAGCGAGCTAATAAGGATAATAAATTACCACCAAAGTATTATGGTCCTTACAAGGTGTTGCGAAAGATTGGTACCATGGCATACAAATTGGAGCTTCTTGCATCTTCCCGAGTGCACCCAATTTTCCATGTTTCATGCTTAAACAAGGTTATAGGTGACAAGTTCCAAGTTCAAACAATATTTCGAGAACTTGATGAGGAAAAAAAATTCGTATTGGAACATGAAGCAGTCACGGAAACAAGAACTCTACAGCTACAAAATCGATCAATTTCAGAGTATCTCATCAAGTGGAAGAACGCACTTGCTGAAAATTTTGACATGGGAGGATGAGAATTTTAAACAGAAGCATCCAAAACTACTCAGGCGTTGAGGAAACATTTTTTTGAAGGAGAGGGGCATGCTAGGTCCCTATAATACTAGTGTATACCCCTATTATTATTGTTAGTGTAGCCCCCTTATTTTTATTTTTGTGCCCATGTAGTCCCCATATTGTTATTATTGTGCCCCATAGAAGCCCACTATTGTTATTTTTGTGCTCTTACATTGTTATTTTTATGTTGGCGAGGATTATATTGTGACCCCTCAGACCCCTATATATAGAAAGGAGGTTTTGTCATTTGTATTGTTGGGGAAATATATTTCTATTATTTCCAACATTAAATTATCAACCTAGGACTCGTAAGCTTCGAGGCGCAAATGCAGGTAACGCAGGGTCGGAGCCTTTACCCTAAACTAGAGTACGAAAATCAACTTGTTGTTTAAGTACAAAATCATTTTCTAGTTTAATTTGTTTAATGATGAATATAAATAAATCTAATTAAATTTTCCTATGAATTAAAACAAATAACCAACTACCATTCAAATAAAGCTTCTAGAAATTAAATGGAAATCAAAATTCATGTAACTAATTTTAATCAAAACAATTTTAATTTTAAACAAAATTAACTCTACGACATCAATCCCAATCCAAACAAATCTAATTTCAATTCCCTGGAAAAAATAAGACAAGCTAAAAATAATTTAAAATAAATTTTTAATCATATCTGATTCACACACCTAAGTCTGAATGAAAATTTAAATCAATTATGAAGCAATACAAATTATAATTTTAATCTAAGTAAATGGGAAAACTAAATCTAAAATATATTTAATCTAAGTACAAAACAAAATTCTATCTCGAAAAGTACTCAAACTACTTTAATGATAAACTCAAATTGGCTAGAATAGAGGAAAATCCTTACTGTTACTGTACTTAAGATTATCTTCACAGTTCAAACCCATAATTAATTCAAAACACCTTAAAAAGTATTCTAAATATAATTATGAGAATGAGATTTTACTGTATCAAAATACTCTAACTTAAATCTCTAGGATGAAACCTTATTGTATGCAAGAATTCTCACTATCTAATTTAAGTACTAGAAAATAAGGGCTAAGGCTACACCGAAATATTCTCTGATGAATTTCAATCGCATGTTCTCTAGGGTTCACACTACACACATTAAATCAAATCCACTGTTGGCTAATGAAAACACATGAAAAATTCTCACTACAGTTCACAAGTTAATGATATGTATGCACGAGATCATTTGAATGGCGTATGGGTGCTATGTGCATAGATGTTTAAGTAACACCAGAAAATCATGATGTTGATAGAGGAGACAAAGCACTACTCTGTAGGAGGATTTAGGGATATAATGCAATGATATGGTACATAGTCTTCAAAACCAAATCCATACAAGATCATAATAAATTATAACCACATTGTAGTCAATTCAAATTCTAGGTTAATTACTCTTAAAAGTATTAATAAAATCATGCATTGATGAAATGAAAAGAGAACACCGAAATATAACTAATCTAATGATAAATTATAGAGAGCTCAATATGAGATTGTGGTGGGCCCTTTCCATACCTGGGTGAGCCTAGGAACTTACAGTAAAAAGGAAACTTTAATGCATTCAATTTAGAAACTGAACGTGATAGCACTTGAAATGATTTGAATTAATAACATGCCATCTTAAATCACTGAAAAAATGTCCTTCGATTACACCAGCTCAAAGCTCACATTTCAAAAACTAATAACTTGTTACTGATCACCCCCCTCTAACTCATTACAACACTAGCCATTATAGGCAACAATATCATACATAAAATATTAATGGATCTTTTTACTTAGAAAACTGTGGCTAATCCATGATTCCCAATCTGATTGTAAGAATGATCTTTCTCTACATAACATAACCATTCCTAACTAAATAATAACATTGGAATATTTTTGCTTCACGCCAATCTGGAGGTTGTTTCTCTTGAAAATCATCGAGTTTGGGCTCGATCTAGATCTTTGTTGTTACATTTGACCCTCTCGAAGTCATGAAGGGTGTAATATATCTCCACAGTCTTGAGTACAATTCTAAAACTTAGTTATTGAGTACGGAAATTCAAAACAAGGTTGTTTGGGATACTTTTACAAATCTGAATGTTCCTGATTTTTATGTAACTCGGCCTCAAATACATCTGCGTATATCCCAAACCATAATGAATTTTAGAAACCTATTTGAGGTTTAATTTAATTTTCTATATTGGGACCAAAACCCATGTGCCATAATTTCTTCATTTTCCTTCAACTGCATGGAAATCAAGGAGTAATTTTGGAAGTTTGAAATTTGTTGTAGATTTGGAAAAATTTGTTGATTTCCTACTAGAGTCCCATATGTGTGACCTGGGAGAAATCCAAGTCATGGGAAGGTATTAGAACATTATTTTTTAAAATAACCTCTCTCGGTTTCTCCAGAAGCATGTCGAAAGTTTTAAAGACCCAAATTAGACATTTCTCTGCTCTATTGGCTTGTGAAGAATTTTGGTGATGGAACCCTATGACAAATGAACTTAAAAAAACCATCATTATTAAATCATGGCGTAATCCTATTTAATCATAGAAATCTAAGAAAACTAATGATAGCCAACCATGGAGTGTATTTGACGGCAAGTTATGGAATTAGGGTACAAAAAGTTAAAAACCTAGGGTTTTAGGGTATGAACGGTGATATTGCATGATGAAAACATGGGCATATTCGAGGCCCAAAATCCCTCCATGTGTGAGGTTTTTCATGTCCTTGTGCAAACAAATATTTTTCTCATATATAGTTTTTTATTTCATTATGTCTTTGGGCAGGGTTGGTTCTTGTGGAGCAAAACCATTCTCATTTGACTGCCATAGATTTAATTTTGAGAGTTACACAAATTTAGAATAAGCAATAGATATGGTATGAGGCGATGATGAATGAGATGCTAGGTGATAATGGAAATGGTGGATGAGATGAGGTGGCGATGGAGATAGTGGATGAGATGAGGTGATTGCATACACTACTCTTGTGAGGCCAATGCTTATGGATGGTTCCTTTATGAAGGGCAGCCACATGACTTCTTCCTTTATTGAATTCATTAAATTTACAATATTTGTTGTTGTAGGAGGGGAAGGAACTATAGTTTATGTTTTTCTTATATGAACCAATATCTTTTCTTTTCATGACTGTGACCCTGTTAGAGTAGCATGCATTCTATTATGAATGAAGATTTACAAATGGAGGGTATATGGAAAACAGAATATGTAGTGGTTAATCATCAAATATTTCTTCAATTTCTAATGAATTAAATAATATTAATCCAATTTTACCTCAGGTTACCTTTATCATTGATGTGCCCAGTGCTGCAAGATGAAGTGGGGGATGGAATGGCTAGAGTTGATATGACTGTTGATTTAATCTTCTGAAGAAGGCTGAACGATGAGCTGAAGCGATGAAGGATGAACTAAAGATATGAATAGTGAACTGAAGGTCCCCTTATCCCCCATGCCTGAGGAGTTTTATGTCCCCAAACAACAGAGGAAAGTTGACTACTGTTGCAAATGATAATGGAAATGCTAATACAAAAATCCAAACTGCTACAAATATGTGTTGAGATCTCAAAGCCATATAGTCTTCAACTGCTACACACCCATGTGAAATCTTGCATATGTGAATAAATGGTGTCTATGTTGAACATAAGCAAGAATAATTGGATTACTGACCATTGAGGAGATCGTTAACCAATGCGAGATATTCCACATTTGATGTCAATGGGAATCAAGGCAGTGGGCTAGCCATGAATGGATTTTTCAAAGTCGAATGGACTATAGAATTCATCCACCAAGAAACATTGATTTATTTCCTCAGTATATGAAAAATATACCTACCATTAAGGCATGCAGGCTCCTAGGCGCCTTATTCAACCCTAGCCTTGGTCCCAGAGAATTTGTTGATGTCAATGGGACAAGGCTTGTTGGCAGGTGGGTCTTAATGAATTCCACATCAACCAACTCGAGTACAAAAATAATGACTTTAGAAATACATGATTTGAAGAATTAATACAAATTTACAAAATTTATTGGGAACATTTCCCGCCAGTTACCTCGTTTTCAAGCAAAGTCCATGTCTAGTTGCACTAGACAAGATAGTTCTCACAAAAGGAGTTTTTTTTCTCTTTCCTATTTCATTTATTTATTACAATACTAAATTTCCTAATATACCAAAGAGAATACATCATCCTTCAAGTGAAAGAGAACTTCCAATGAAGCCTTGTGAAAATCAAGTACAAAGATATAACCATGCCCAGATTTAAAACATAAACTTTAGATGGTTTATGAGCATGAAAAATCAATAGCTTTGAAAGATGTGATATAAAGATTATTTGAAGATGAGAGTGGTACTTTGACTAGATTGAGATCTGGAACCAATGCTCAATCTAATCATGGTGGTATAGGCTCATTTCTTCTTTTGGACCACTCTGAAAGTTTGCCTCAGTCATGCCAAGAAAACTTGGATAATTGGTCTCCAGAATGCATAAAATGCTTGGTGCTGGGCATGGTGAAATTTATTCAATCTCAGGTTCATCTGGATGATCCCCATCATATTTGGTACATAATTCATCGATCTCCTTAGTAGATAGGAAAGAGGAATCAATGGAGACTTCCAAATCCTTTTCTGGATGTGGAGAGATAGATAATTTTCTGAATTTGGTTAGGATGAACTCTTCTTGAGAGGCATATATCCCATCTACTGCTAGGATTTGAGAAAGGACTTGAGTGACATTCTTAAGCTCTTAATGATTCTTTAATTTCTCCTGATAGTTGATGATACTTGTCTTGCAACATGGATTAGTACCTGGAGGTTCTTACAACACCCCAAAATGTTTTGTCTTTAAAGATCTTGAAATTTTAACCTAAATGAATTAAAACTAATTGCAATTAAACTCACCAAAATTGTTTGCTCCTACAACCAAACTTTGGGGCAACCCCAACATAGTGGATGCGTGGCTTTTCACTTACGTCTTACAGTACACTCTCCGCCTTTTGATTGTCCTACAACTAATATCACACAAAAAACTTTTAAAAGAAACTAGGCTCTAATCCCTTTAACACCTCCCCAGCAACGATGCCAATTTTTTTGGGAAATATATTTCTATTGTTTCCAACATTAAATTATCAATCTGGGACTTGTAAGTTTCAAGGCACAAACACAGGATTATAGCATTTACCCAAAGCTAGAGTATGAAAATCAACTTGATGTTTAAGTACAAAATCGTTTTCTAGTTTAATTTTTCTAATGATGAATATAAATAAATCTAATTAAAGTTTCCTATGAATTAAAACAAATAACCAACTACCATTCAAATAAAGCTTCAAGAAACTAAATGGAAAACACAATTCATGTAACTAATTTTAATCAAAACATTTTTAATTTTAAACAAAATTAACTCTATGACGTCAATCCCAATCCAAACAAATCTAATTTCAATTCCTGAGAGAAAATAAGACAAGCTAAAAAGAATTTTAAACCAAATTTTTAATCTTATCTGATTCACACATCTAATTCTGAATGACAATTTAAATCAATGCTCAAGCAATACAAATTACAATTTTAATCTAAGTAAATGGGAAAACTAAATCTAAAACCTATTTAATCTAAGTATAAAACAAAACTATATCTAGAGAAGTACTCACACTACTTTAATTATAAAATCAAATTAACTAGAATAGAGGAAAATCCTTACTGTTACTGTACTTAATATTATCTTCACACTTCAAACCCCTAATTAATTCAAAAAAATCTAATTACGAGAATGAGACTTTACTGTATCAAAATACTCTAACTCAAATCTCTATAATGAAACCCTATTGTATGCAAGAATTCTCACTATCTAATTTAAGTACTGGAAAACAAGGGCTAAGGCTACACCGAAAGCTTCTCTGATGAACCTCAATCGCTCATTCTCAAGGGTTCAGACTGCACACATTAAATCAAATTCACTGTTGGCTAATGAAAACACATGAAAAAATCTTGCTACAGTTCACAATTTAATGATATGTATGCACGAGATTGTTTGAATGGCGTATGGGTGCTCTATGCATAGATTTTTTTCTGACACCAAATAGTCACAATGCTAATAGAGGAGACATAACAATGACCTGTAGGAGCATTCGTGTATACAATGCAACGATATAGACCATAGTCTTCAAAACCAAATCCATACAAGATCAGAAAGAATTATAACCTCACTTTAGTCAATTCAAAGTCTAGGTTAATTACTCTTAAAAATTGTAATCAAATCATGCACTGATGAAATGAAAACAGAACACCAAAATATAACTAATCTAATGATAAATTACATAGAGCTCAATCCCAGATTGTTGTGGGCCCTTTTCACACATGGGTTAGCCTAGGAACTTACAATAAAAAGGAAACTTTAACGCATTCAAATTAGAAACTCAACATGACTGCACTTGCAATGATCCGAATTAATCACATGCCATGTTAAATCACTAAACATAGGCCCTTCAATTAATAAAAATAAATGTGTTACAACAGCTCAAAGCTCACATTTCAAAAATTGATAACTTGTTACTGATCACACCCGTCTAACTCGTTAAAATACTAACCTTTATAGGAAAAAATCTCATACATAAAATAGTAATGGATCTTTTTACTCAGAAAATCATGGATAATCCAGGATTACCAATCTGATTGTAAGAATGATATTTTTCTACATAGCATAACCATTCCTAAATAAATACTAACATTGGAATATCCTTGCTTCACGCTAATATGGAGGTTGTTTCTCTTGGAAATTATCGAGCTCGGGCTTGATCTAGATATTTGTTGTTGTGTTTGACCCTCTCGAAGGTGGGCAGTTGTTCGGTCATAAAGGTGACTGTTTAAACGTAACCTCAATGCTTTTCATTAATTATCAACCCAAGGAAAGTCTTGTTATTTCAAGAGTATTAGCACAGTATATGCAAGTGACATTGGAGGACAACTGCTCTAAATTGACATAAGGAAGATTTTCTAATTCTCCAAGTTTGATGAAATCAATTTGGAAGTGAATTATGGAATGGTTATGACTATTCAAGGGAGATAACTCTGTTCTAAGCCTATGAAAAAATAACTACTCAGGACTGAAAAGAATAAACTACAATTGAACAGAATGCTTTGATGAATTTAACATCAATCATAAATGTTGGGGTCCTGTGTTTTGATAGATTGGCTAACCAAAAGACAAGGCAACATCAGAACCAATATTTAGAGTTCCAAGATCTAGTCCTCCTATTCTCAAAGAGGGATCTCTCAAATTGTTTGCAAAGATATGTCTTGATTTCTTGTAAGTATTGATTTTAGACTAGTTATTAAGTGCGAGTGTTTGTTTGGTTTGTTTGTTTGTTTGTTTGGTTGGTTGGTTGAATTGGCACAGCAGAACATGAAAGGTCTAAGTAGTATAGATAGAAAGAAGAAGTGTTAGATTAATTGCGCAATGGAGTCAAAATGAAGTTGGTAATAGGTTCATCAGTGGATATGGGATATCAAAGGGAAAATCTAACTAGGCCGGAGGATCCTTTAGTTTTGTGAATGATATGGACATTAATGATTTTGAAAAGAGAAGTTTAATTCTCAACAAAGGGAACTTAAAAACATAAATTGAACAATAAAGAGGTATTTGATAGACAAGGCTAACCATGAATTATAAAATTCACACTTTAAGAAAATTATCACTTCAAGACAACTTTTAAAATGAAATATAAGATTCGGGAGCACATCCTATTTCCTCAAAGATTTTATTTCAAAGGACTTAGAAAACATAAAAGATTCACAGATAATTGCAGTCATAGAAGAGGGAACACCTAAAAACATCCATTATTACAATTATAAAGACCTTTAAAACAATTTTTCAAGCAGGGAAAAAAGGTATGATCAAAACAGACCTCCTTGGATAACTGTAAACAATGGTACTTTAAAGGGAGATTTCAAAAACAGCTTTCAAGTGGCAGCAGACAAGTAGGGAAAACCATAAATCATGTTGGAACCAACTATTTGAACTATTATAGAAATAAACAAGCATGAGGACTAAAGATAAAGATTAAAGACTCTAAAATACCTCAACAGTGAAGGATAAACAGGTCTAAGGTGCTTCCAAGAGTCATTTCTTAGCCTAAAATTTTCATCCTACTGTAGCAAGAATTTATGAAACATAATGAAAACAAGAAAAACAACAGACAGTTCAGAATACATCACCAACAACTGAGCTCAGGGATCCAATGATAGAGCCTTCTCAAGAACAAGCATGTCACAACCTCATCAAGCTTCCAAAACTTCAATTTCTTCCTCAACTTCAGACAGACTATGTATTATTTCAAGGAGTTCCAATATTACAACTAGTGAACAACCAACCCTTTACAATTTGCTCCTCAAGGAGATTTTATAAGAAAATGAGGAGGTGGAAGAGTTCCTAGGCTTGAATTATAAGTAATTCTATTCTAAATGCAACTCCTAGCCTTGAAAACCATGCAAGGCATAAGGTAGGAATGCGTTGAATTACAACTCTGTTTCATTTATTATATTTCTGCTTTTTAGGCTTAGTGGATAAAAAGATTGAATTTAAGGCACTTTCTTATCTTTACAATAACTTCTGCTGACAGTCGAGATATTTTCTTTTCTTGTAATAACTGTTTGGCCACCTTTGGCCTTAATGTTTCAGGCTGAGATTTGATCTGTGTATTCTTTTGAGGCAGAGAGGCTGCAGGTGGAAATTTTGGTAGCTGGGGATTCAATTAGCCCCTTTGATGTGGCTATGAGGTGTCCTTCGATTGATATTTCTTTGTTTTATAAACATAGTGATTTATCTTTGGATCCATGTTTAGGCTTGATTAAGCCATAATATTCATCTTTGACACTGATACTCTTTTATTCATTAACTCTGACTGTGTTTTTTGTTGCACGTGCGCAGAGGGTTTGTCGGAGAAATTGTTCAGAAAAACCGATAATCATGACTTATATATCTTCTATAAATATGTAATTGTCACTTTAGAGCCTTTAATTTGTATCAACGGCGTGATTATGGTCATCCTCTGCCCATAATAACATTGTAATGGATGTGAGAGGGTTTACCTTAATCTTCATTAAACCTGAATAAAACAAACAAAGTTAATTTAAATCCTGTGAAGATTTAGTTTACCACTACTTTGGAAGGTTTGTGGAAGTGTTTCGGAGCAGTGAGGATGAGTGGTTGCACCAGTGGGAGGAGCAAAACCATGGAAAAAAAACAAAAAAGAGGTTTAAATTTGATTTCGGGCGCGAATTGAGAAGAAGTGGTTTTGGGAAAACCGGCAGCGGTTTTCACGTAGCATTTGGGGGGGTAAGTGGTATTAGCTTTTGGAACGCGATATATGATAGCGTTCGACACGTGGATTTATAAAACCACTTTTATCACGCGGAAGTAGCGCACAGTGAAAAGGGGCCAAAAATTACGCGATATGGATTCTGGTCCGTTGGATTGGAGGCTCCAGATCTAACGGTGTGGGTTGAGCGCGATAGGTCCAAAGGTGTGCGGGGGATGTATGGTGGGACCGACATTTGTTTTGTCATGTAGCAGAAAGGCTTTGGGTAAATGATGAGCGTCGTGGGTTTATAGTGTTAAAGGGCTATAATCAAGGCAAGGGTGATTATACAAAGAAAAAGAGGTGGAAATGGGAGGGAGCGCTGATTGTCGTTGGATCAACTTCAATAAATGGTGGAGATTGATTCAGAAGGGGGAAGTAATGGCGGGGTAAAAACACAAGAGAAGGGAGGGCCCACCTTTTTATAAAGTGGGGAAGGGTTTTTTCTTAGGAAAAAAGGTTTTATAAGAGTGGCGGGAAGGATCAATGAGAGCCGTCGGATCATGAGGCTCGACGGACGAGATCTATTGATGGGGGAGAAAAATAAGGGCGGGGTTTGAAAAGCAGAATTATTGTGGGCCGTCAGATTTGAGAAGATAAACGACGTAGATTTCATCGCAGAATCACGCAGGACGTGAATGGTGTGAGGGGTGGGGAGAAAGGCGATGATGCGATTGAGCGTGGACCGTCCGATCTAAGGGAGATCAACGGTGGAGATTTCATTGCGGGATCGCATTGGCGGGAGGAAAGGGCAAAGTGGGGATGCGATGTGCTGATGCGATTGAGCGCGGACTGTCCGATCTAAGGGAGATAGATGGTGGAGATTCAATCGGAGGTCGAGATGGTGGAGGATCATGTGATGGATGAGCGCGATGCGATGAAGCGTGAACCGTCGAATCTGGCGGAATGGACGGCTAGGATTACATCACATCGGAGAAAAGGAAAAAGGCCAAAGCGCCGAGGTGTTTGAGTTTGCGATGTGCAATTAAGCGCTGGTCGTCGGATCAGTATGAGAGATCAACGGTCAAGATTAAATCAGCGGGTGCGATGGTAAAGGGGTTATGAGTGGAGCGCGATTGAATCTGGGCCGTTGGTTCTTGTGGATTCAACGGCTGAGATTAAATCAGGGAATCGACATCGGAAGAGGAAAAGTAAAAGGATAAAGGGAATTTGCGATCGCCGATTGTGATGGGATAAATATTTGCGATGCGATGAGTGCTTCACGCTCGATCATAGCGCGGGTTATATGCGGAAAGGAGCTAGGGCTTAAGGCCTTAAAGAAAAATGAAGGTTTTTTGGAATTTTTGAAGGATTTTTTGAGGAATTTGTAGGTTCTGATAGGGGTAAAGACGGGGTTTTAAACCTCATAAAGGGATTTCACAAGGTTTTGAAGGGGAATTTGAGGGAATGAGAGGTAAATGAAAGGTTTTGTGGATGAAATGGAGAAGTGTAAATAATGAAAAATGGATTTTTTAAGCAGTCTTTCTCTTAGTAAACAGCAGGTCTTTGAGGGTTAATAGTGAAATAGCAGTGACGGTTTGCACCAAGGAAAAAGGTCATCATAAGACTTCAAGAACTCGCAATTTGGAAATGAATTGTTTCTTGAAGGCTAAAAAAGATTTAGCCACCATTTGGTATGACAAATTTTTATAGGTGGCTAACATTGGCTCCACATGGGGATGGCATTTTCTTGAAGGTGTCAAGAACTTCAGACAAGTTATCTCTGGATGTTGATTGGTGCCTTGCACTTGATAATATTCTTCTTTTAATTAGCTACTAACAAAGATTATTAGAACTTGACATATCAGCAGAAAATATTTCCCAAACATCTACCTACACAACCTACTTCCTACCATTTTTTCTTCAAAAGGTGCACTTGGACTTGCAAACCTTTTCATCAATCATTTTATTCTTTTCTTGAAAACATAAAACTAATCTAAGTCTACTCTTATTCCTCCATGAGTTCCAATTAAGAATTTGAACTCATAAGTTTCTCTACCTAACTACTATCTATTAGAATTAGACTGTCTAACAGATTTTTATTCTCTAAATTCTAAAACAGAAGTTTAAACTCAGCCAAATCAGGATTAGACTGTCTGATTTGCTGAAATGTCTATGGCTGTATGTACCAACTGCACATAAACTTTATTTTCATAAAAGTAAAACAAAATTGTGAAGGCTTAAGATCTGAAAGCTAAAACGTCCTTCATTATTCCTTCAACTCTGTTTTGAATTTGTTTGAGCTGTCTTTTCTATCCTAATCTATCCTACCGATAAGCCAAGATTGTGCCGTTTGGCTGATCTAATTCACTAACCTATCAGCAGTAAATTGAAAATCTAATTAGTCATGATTAGGCTATATGACTAACTAGAAGTGTGTTTTTAGGAGTAGCTTTTGAGCTTGCACACTTTCAGACTTTGTCTCTCTTTTTTGGTATGGGGTTGTACCTTTCTTGTTTTTATCTGCTCTCTTTTCTTTTCTATTGTTTTTGTATTTTTAATTTTCTAATTTTGAATGCAATGCTCAAACAATGATAATTTACAATGGAAATTAAAAAGCTTTGAAACTCATGACTCTTGACAGAAGTAATGCTTGAGAATCCTGCCATTGACAGGACCTCCATATAAGTCTTCTCCATTCAATTTTTTCAGGAAGAAAGCATTGTGACCCCTCTCAGCAATATAAGGTCCTTTCCACAAATTTTCAAACTTGCCATGTTTCCCCTTCTCTTCCCTTCTTGAATCCCATTTGAGAACCACATTTCCAACTTGGAAATTTTTTTCCTTAGTCCTTTTATCAAATAGTTTCTTGATATTTTCTTGGACTAGTTGTGTTCTTTCATAGACTTCTTCTCTGGATTGTTGTAAATGAATTGTTTGGTTGATTCTTATCTGCATATCATTCTCTTCAGTTTGCACTTCTTGGAGGAGTTTCATGACTGGAACTCCTAATGATGTTGGAAAGACTGCATCCATGCCATAAACCAGGTGATAGGGGGACATATTTATTGACTTCTTAATAGTTAATCTATCAGTCCATAAAGCATGAACCAACTTACTGTGCCATGATTTCTGATTCTGCTCCAACAAAATTTTGATGATATTGATGAGGCTCTTGTTGGAGGATTCAGCTAATCCATTTCCTTGGGGATAGTAGGCAGTAGAATGGCCCAAGATGATGTGGTATTTGTAACAGAAATCAACCATTCTTTTAGACTTGAAGGCAACAACATTATCTGTTATGATTTTTCTAGGACAACCAAATCTGGATAGGATGTTTGTTTCAAGGAACTTGATAATGACAAAGTCAGTAGCATTCCTAGATGGTATGGCTTCTATCCACTTGGTAAAATAGTCAGTGGCAGTGAGGATCCACTTATGTTGGGCTGATGAAGATGGGTGAATTTCCCCAATGAAGTCCAAGCCCCATTGTTGGAAGGGTGCCTCAACACTGATAGGATGTAAAGGTAAGGGAGGGATTCCTTTTGCCATCAAAAATTTGACACTTATGGTAAGACATGACTAACTTCTGAGTATTTGGGAAAAGGGTGAGCCAATAGTGACCGGATCTGAGGATTTTTTTTGCTATGGTCTTCTAGTAGAGGTGTCCTCCACATTCTCCTTCATGCAGCTCATGCATGATTTTTCCTGCATCATCCTCAAGTAGAAATTTAAGTAAAATTCCAACAGAAATTTTCCAATATAATACCCCATCTAATATGTAATAATTCAAAGCCTTCTGTTTCAAAAATCTAGCTTTAGTTTTAGACAAAGAAGGAGGGGAATTTAGATATAAAAGCACATAAATGATGTCAGCATACCAAAGAGAATTCAAAAATGTTTCTTCAATGAAAGGAGCAGTGAATTCTTCTATTTCTTCCAACACATCTACCATATTCATATCTAGTGCTTGAAAGTTTGACTCAACCATGAGTTTTGCTAATCCCTACCATTTAATGAATTTGGTGGGCCTGATTTCTAAGTCATATTCAAGAATAGTAGCAATCCATTTTCCCCATTTACCATCAGGGTCTTGACTTAGAATATCCTTGACAACAGTATGTGGAAGAAAAGTAATTACGTGAGAGTGCAAAATGTAGAATCTAAAGTCTTTTAATGCTTTCACTAATGCTAAGGCTTGCTTCTCCATGATGTTATATTTGAGAGGAGCATCTCTTAAGGCCCTATTTAAAAAGGATATTGGTTGTTCTTGCCCCAAGTCATTCTTTTGAAGTAATACTACAGCTATTGTATGTTCATATGCAAAAGAAAAGATATAAAAATCTTTGGTGAAATCTGGACTAATTAGGACTGGAGTTTGAGTAAGAGCTTGTTTAACCAGTTCAAATGATTGTTTATATTGTGTTGTCCATTTAACACCTACCTCTTTCTTAAGCATGTTTGTAATGTTTTTTAATAGCTCAGCTAGGTTGGGGATAAATCTCCTCAAAAAATTAATCTTTCCAATGAAAGATTGTAATTCTTTGAGGCTCCTAGGATGGCTGATTTTCAATATGCCATCAATCCTTTTAGGGTCTACTTTGATTCCCTCTTCTAAAATAATGTGACCAAGAAGTTTATCTTCTTGGAGACCAAAGAGTGTCTTCTTGGGGTTCAAATATAAGCCAAATTTCCTACACTTCCTAAAAAAATTTCTTAAGTGAATCAAATTTTCTTCATTAGTCTTTGAGAAAATAGTTATGTCATCAAGGTAAATGATTATAAAATAGCCAATATCTTCTGAGAATGCTATGTCCATGGCCCTTTGGAAGGTGGCCCCTACATTCATCAAACCAAATGGCATTTTGACATATATAAAGGTGCCCCAAGGTCTAGTAAAAGCAGTTTTGTGTTGATCACTTGGGAGCACTAACACCTGATTGTACCCTGAGAACCCATCCAATAGTGATATCCTCTTTGACCCAACTACCCTTTGAAGTATATGGTCCATCTTAGGTAAGGGGTATTTGTCTTTCAGGGAGGCTCTATTTAGATTTCTAAAGTCAATGCAAAGCCTGATTTCCCCTGTCTTCTTCCTAACAGAAACTAGGTTTGACACCCATTCTGAATATCTAAGGGATACTATAATCCCAACATCATACATCTTTTCAATTTCTTTCTTGACTAAAGGTAATAAAACAGGGTTTATCCTTCTTAGTTTTTGTCTGAAAGGTTTCTGATTTTCCTTAAGAGGAATTTTTTGTTGAACGATGCTAGTGTCATAAGATTTCAGATCTTTGTATCCCCAAGCAAACACATCTCTAAATTCTTTGAATAGCTCTATGTATTGCAGTTTTATATGAGCCGGGAGAGTGCTAGACAATTTGATCATCTTGGGTTCTGCTAGGATGCCTATGTTATGTTCTTCTATATATGTTTCCATAGGCTCCATTCTTGGTTCTTTGGCTACATCATTAAAATCAAAAAGGTGTTCTAAACGTGTGAGACCTCTTGGAATTGTATCATTCTTGCATTATAAAAATTCCAAGTCTTTCTGATCTACGTTGTCAATTAATTATGCTTCAAAAATATTCTCACAGTGATTTATATCAGCAGAATATGTCATTTCTATTTCTGGGATTTGTTCATTTTTCAGATAGTTTTCTTCATGGCTGGTTTCTAATGTTGGTATTGAAAAATCATTTTCTGATTTTAAGAAATCATCTATGTGTTTGTAAGTGTAAAACACTTGCCATTGATCTTCATTGTCAGGAACTGTAGGCCTGTGTTTTACCTTTATACTAAGTTGTTCATTTATCTGAGGTATTTGGCAATTGCTGGCATTGAAGGCAAGTTCATTTGCTAGATAATTTTGTGCTCTTGGAATGAAAATGAGTTCATATTTTTCAAAGGTCTTTAATAAATCAAGGGCAACATTTCGATATTCTCTAAGTGTTGGGTTTTTAGCTGAATATTATCCTTTGATTTGTCTTATGATAAGTTCAGAATCTCCTAGGATTAATATTTTATGGGCTTCTAATTGTTTAAGCAACTATAAGCCAAGGAGAAGGGCTTCATATTCAACAATATTGTTGGTGCATGGAAAATCTAGTTTATATGAATATCCCTGATTTGTATTTTGAATCCATACACCTACCCATGCACTTGTTTTATTACAAGATCCATCAAATTTTATTGTTCAAATTATATCTGCCTCACTTTCATTTTCTTGTTGTTGTTGATTGCTAATGTTTTGTATTTGATTTGAGGGAAGATTTAATTGTTCTGGTAAACTGATTTACTCTTTTTTTTCCTTTTCTTGTTGAGTGATTTGGTCTTCCGATTGAACAAGATAAAGGAATCTAAACTTGATTGAATGGAGTATATTGGAGAGTTGTTTTGTTTATCTATGTTTCTCACCATGTATTTCATGTGGGATTCCCTGTATAATCTTTTGTTTTGGTTAAAAACTGGGATGGTGGCATAAGACATGTCCATTTGAAGGCTTTCCTGAAGTTTGGCTCCCCATGATCTTGATAAAAGCATGTCGTACTTTGGGGGAATGTCAAGTACTACTATGGCCATAACTAGACTCTTGGTAGGGATCTGAGATAAGTTTACACATAAATCTTTGATTAAACCCAAGAATTTGACTCTGCTTGAATCAAAGGAATACAGATCCTTGTATGGTTTAGTAATTTCTAAGCCTAAGCTTTCCATTACTACTTTGGGCATAAGATTATGTGAAGCTCCAGAGTCTAACATGGCATTGTGTAATATCCTATCATGTATATTCAAACTGACATAAGGGAGGGACAGCTCCTTCTTGGTATTTTCCTTTCAAAACTTGGTTTTTGTACACTTCTTGGGTCACCAGTTCATCTAGGGGTATGGTGATCTTTATCTTGGCAGTCTCTCCCTCAAGGCTGAAAGGAACTATTGATTTTGTCATATTTACATCTGTTTTCTCAATTGAATTCCTTTCAGAAATTCTGATTTGCTGAACTTTGTTTGGACTGCCATTTGGGACAATTTTGTTAGGGCCACTAGCTAAAGTGCTAGGGCTACTTTGTTCAACATTTGGCTGGCTGCTTTTTTCAACATTTGGCTGGCTGATTTTCTCTTTGTTTAAATCTGGTTTCTTAGCCAAAATGTTGGTTTTCTCTGTTGTTTTCTTAGGCTGATTTTCTGCATTTTTCCTAACAGCAGTGCTAGTGTTTTTATCTTTTGAGTTGTCTATGTTCCCTTTGCTTCTAAGATCATATTGTTTGTGCACCTCCATGATTGCATTTTCAAACCCCAATATATAATCATTAGAATCCTCATATGTATCTTCATTTTGTTCTAAGGAGAAGAAACCTTGTTCTTCTTCAGTGAGGTAAACATCATCCCCACTATCTGATCCAATCAAGTTTACGTGATTTTCTCCCAACCCTTCAATCTCCCTTTCTTCCTCTTGATCTACATAGTTTTTTTGGAAGGGAGGTATAATTTGTTGGTCATTGTCTCTTTGTCTATCTTGATTGTTTTCTCTTCTAAAGTTTTGATTTCGATTTCTATTTTGGAGGTTGTTTTGGTGTTCTCTTGGTGGCACTCTATCATTCAAGTTTATCTTTTCAAGAATTCTCTCCATTACCTTCACTAGGTTGTCAATTTTGGTATCAGAGGATGAGGTTGAGGGTGCAGTATCATCTTTATAAGTTACCCTCTTCTCCGATCTTAACCTAGCTCTTTTCTCAATTAAGTTTTCTTCTACACTCATAGCTCCCTTCTGCATGTCTTCTAGAGTTAAATAATCTCTCTCCCTTAGTTGATAGGCCATATCAGCATCGAAACCCTCAAGATATTTTACTAAGGACATGCCTTGGGGAGGTTTCATGTGAGGTGGAAGAGAATTGTAGATACTGTTAAACCTGGTGTAGTAATCATGAACACTTTCTCCCTGATTTCTTTTAAGACTGCTATACTCTGCTAATATTTGGAGAGGGTTGCTTAGATTTCCCATTTGTTTATAAATTTTTGATGTAAAGAGGGAAGGTCATTGATGCTATTAGGAGTTAAGCCTTTAAACCACTTCTTTACTTCTCCTCCTAAAATTTGAGAAAATATTTTCATCTTTATGGTCTCATCTTCTATTTCTTCCATCCTATCTACATGTTGTTTAGCTGTGGTGGATTCTTTTCCAAAGAAATGGGGAATTTTAGACTGATAATCATTTGGTAAGGGAACCATGGGTTGTGGTAACACTAGTGGAGCATACCATGCTGCCATGATCAGAAATAATGGGGGATTTGCAAGAGGTGGATTTACAAGAGGGAAAATGGGTTGAAATGGAGTGGTTTGAATAGTGGTGGTATGGATTGGAGTGGAAGAAACACTTGGGCTAGAAAACTGGTTTTGAGTAGATTTTTTATGAAAGAGGCTAGAGTGGTGAAGAAGCTGGGAATCAGGAGGAGTGGAAGGTGAGGATTCTCTACTAAAGCTCTACTACAAATCTTTAGTTTCAAGATCAGCTTGGTTTAAATCACTCTGAGACTTAGTTCTGAAGATGTTCTTTGTATGATGTAAGTCAAATTGTGAATCCTCCAAGACAACAAGGTTTTTAGGGACAGATTTTGTTCTTGGGATGTTCCTATCAGTAGTTGGTTTTCTAGGTCTAGAAGTTTGCTACAAAATCCTCTCTAGATTGTCAACTATGGTAGGGGGATTTGGATCTGGATGGGATCTAGTGTTAATCCTATGTGAAGCCAAATTTCAATTTTTCAAAATTTAGAGAGGAAGAAGTTTTTTGGACTGTTTTTCAAAAGTTTCCCTCTCACAATATCTTATCTAGTATGGGACTAGGCTTTTAAACTTCCTCAAGGCTGGTTAACACAATCTTAAGGAAATATGGAGATCTAGATGGTTAATAGGCCTACTGGGGCCAGTGGAGTCGCCGGGTGGAAACTTTTTAGCTTTTTGTGAAGGTAAAATGTTTATGGTTCCACCACCATGTTTATTATGAAGCCAATCTGAAATATTTTTAGATTTTTTATATTTCTATGGTTATGAGAGTGTCCTATGTCTGATCTTAACACTTAGCTAATGTGCTCAAACACACAGAGTCTACTCTATGGCTTACTAACTGATTTTCTTAGATATTTGTAGGACTATAGAGTTTATAATAGTTTGCTAGGCTATCATAGATTCAATAGGTCCCACCGTGATCGCCATTATGTTGGTGTGAACGGTGGGATAATAGATTCCAAGTGTTCAGATAGTATCAGTTTAAGGGCATGTGGGTCTTCTAAGGGATGTCTATGTGTGTTTAAGTTTAGAAGGTCCCACCATGATCACCATTATGTTGGGGTATTGTGTTTTGATAGATTGGCTAACCAAAAGACAAGGCAACATCAGAACCAATCTTTAGAGTTCCAGGATCTAGTCCTCCTGTTCTCAGAGAGAGATCTCTCAAATTTTTTGCAAAGATATGTCTTGATTACTTTTAAATATTGATTTTAGACTAGTTATTTAAGTGCAAGTGTTTGTTTGGTCTGTTTGTTTGTTTGTTTGTTTGGTTTAATTGGCACAGCAGAACATGAAAGGTCTAAGTAGTATAGATAGAAAGAAGAAGTTTCAGATTCATTGGGCAATGGAGTAAAAATGAAGTTGGTAATAGGTTCATCAGTGGATATGGGATATCAAAGGGCAAATCTAACTAGGCCGCAGGATCCTTTAGTTTTGTGAATGAGATGGACATTAATGATTTTGAAAAGAGAAGTTTAATTCTCAACAAAGGGAACTTAAAAACATAACTTGAACAATAAAGAGGTATTTGATAGACAAGGCTAACCATGAATTCTACAAACCACACTTTAAGAAAATGATCACTTCAAGACAACTTTTAAAATGAAATCTAAGATTCGGGAGCACATCCTATTTCCTCAAAGATTTTATTTCAATGGACTTAGAAAACATAAAAGATTCACAGATAATTGCAGTCATAGAAGAGGGAACACCTAAAAACATCCATGATTAAAATTATAAAGACCTTTAAAATAATTGTTCAAGCAGGGACAAAGGGTATGATCGAAACAAACCTCCTTGGCTAACTATAAACAATGGTACTTCAAAGGGAGATTTCAAAAAAAACTTTCAAGTGGCAGCAGACAACCAGAGAAAACCATAAATCATGCTGGAACCAACTATTTGAACTATTAGAGAAATAAACAAGCATGAGGACTAAAGAGAAAGATTAAAGACTCTAAAATACCTCAGCAGAATAAAACATAAAATAGTGAAGGATAAACAGGTCTAAGGTGCTTCTAGGAGTCATTTCTTAGCCTAAAATTTTCATCCTACTGTAGTAAGAATTTATGAAACATAATGAAAATAGGAAAAACAACAGACAGTTCAGAATACATCACCAACAGCCGAGATCAGGGATCCAATGATAGAGCCTTCTCAAGAACAAGCATGTCACAACATCATCAAGCTTCCAAGACTTCAATTTCTTCCTCAACTTCAGAAAGATTATGTATTACTTCAAAGAGTTCCAATATTACAACTAGTGAACAACCAACCCTTTACAATATGCTCCTCAAGGAGATTTTATAAGAAAATGAGGAGGTGGAAGAGTTCCTAGGGTTGAAGTGTAATTAATTCTATACTAAATGCAACTCCTAGCCTTGAAAACCATGCAAGGCATAAGGTAGGAATGCGTTGAATTACAAATCTGTTTCATTTATTCTATTTCTGCTTTTTAGGCTTAGTGGATAAAAAGATTGCCTTTAAGGAACTTTATTATCTTTACAATAACTTCTGTTGACAGTCGAGATATTTGTTTTTCTTGTAATAACTTTTCAGCTACCTTTGGCCTTAATGTTTCGGGCTGAGATTTGATCTATGTATTATTTTGAGGCAGAGAGGCTGCAGGTGGAAATTTTGGTAGCTAGGGATTCAATTAGCCCCTTTGATGTGGCTCTGAGGTGTCCTTCGAATGATATTTCTCTGTTTTATAAACACTATGATTTATCTTTGGATCTGTGTTTAGGCTTGATTAAGCCATAATCTTCATCTTTGACACTAATACTCTTTTATTAATTAACTCTGACTGTGTTTGTTGTTGCAGGTGCACAGAGGGTTTGTTGGAGAAATTGTTCAGAAAAACCGATAATCATGACTTATCGATCTTCTAAAAATATGTAATTATCACTTTAAACCCTTTAATTTGTATCAAAGGCCGTGAGGATCGTCATCCTTGGCCCATAATAACACTGTAATAGCTGCGGGAGGGTTTACCTTAATCTTCATTAAACCTGCATAAAACAAACAAAGTTAATTTAAATATTGCGAAGATTTGGTTTACAACTGCTTTGGAAGGTTTGTGGAAGTGTTTTGGAGCAATGAGGATGAGTGGTTGTAGCAGTGGGAGGAGCAAAACCATGGAAAAAAAACCAAAAAGAGGTTTAAATTTGATTTTGTGAACGAATTGAGAAGAAGTGGTTTTGGGAAAACCAGTAGCGGTTTTCACGTAGCATTTGGGGGGGGGGGGGATAAGTGGTATTATCTTTTGGAACGCAATATACGTTAGCGTTCGAAACGTGGATTTATAAAACCAATTTTATCATGCGGAAGTAGCGCACTGTGAAAAGGGGCCAAAAACTACGTGATATGGATTCTGGTCCATTGGATTGGAGGCTCCAGATCCAACGATGCGCGTTGAGTGCGATAGGTCCAAAGGTGTGCGGGGGATGTATGGTGGGACCGACATTTATTTTTTCATGTAGCAGAAAGGCTTTGGGTAAATGATGAGCGCCGTGGGTTTATAGTGTTAAAGGGCTATAACCAAGGCGAGGGTGATTATACAAAGAAAAATAGGTGGAAATGCGAGGGAGTGCTGATTGTCGTTGGATCAACTTCAATCAACGATGGAGATTGATTCAGAAGGGGGAAGTAATGGCGGGATAAAAACACGAGAGAAGGGAGGGCCCACCTTTTTATAAAGGGGGGAAGGGCTTTTTCTTAGGAAAAAAGGTTTTATAAGAGCAGCGGGAAGGATCAATGAGAGTCATCGGATCATGAGGATCGACGACCGAGATCTATCGATGGGGGAGAAAAAGATGGGTGGGGTTTGAAAAGAAGAAGTATTGTGGGTCGTCGGATTTGAGAAGATCAACGGCGGAGATTGCATCGCAAAATCGCACAGGACGTGAATGGTGTGAGGGGAGGGGAGAAAGGTGATGATGCGATTGAGCGCAGACCGTCTGATCTAAGGGAGATCGATGGTGGAGATTTCATCATGGGATCGCATCAGCGGGAGGAAAGGGAAAACTGGCGATGCAATGTGCTGATGCGATTGAGCGCGGACCGTCCGATCTAAGGGAGATCGATGGTGGAAATTCAATCAGAGTTCGGGATGGTGGAGGATCATGTCATGGAGAAGCGTGATGCGATGAAGCACGAACCGTCGGATCTGGCGGAATGGACGGCTAGGATTACATCGCATCGGAGAAAAGGAAAAAGGCCAAAGCATTGGGGTGTTTGAGTTTGCGATGTGAGATTAAGCGCTAGCCGTCAAATCGGTATGAGAGATCAACGGTCAGGATTAAATCGGCAGGTGCGATGGTGAAGGGCTTATGAGCGGAGTGCGATTGAATCTAGGCTGTTAGTTCTTGTGGATTCAACGACTGAGATTAAATCAAGGAATCGACATTGGAAGAGGAAAAGTGAAAGGATAAAGGGAATTTGTGATCGCTGATTGCGATGCGATGAGCGCTTCACGCTCGGTCATAGCACGAGTTATATGCAGAAAGGGGCTGGGGCTTAAGGTCGAAAGGGGCTTAAGGCCTTAAAGAAAAATGAAGGTTTTTTAGGATTTTTGAAGGGTTTTTTGAGGAATTTGGAGGTTCTGATAGGGGTAAAGATGGGGTTTTAAACCTTATAAAGGGATTTCACAAGGCTTTGAAGGGGAGTTTGAGGGAATGAGAGGTAAATGAAATGGTTTATGGATGAAATGGAGAAGGAAATGGAGAAGTGTAAATAATGAAAAATGGAGTTTTTAAGCAGTCTTTCTCTTTGTAAATAGCAGGTCTTTGAGGGTTAATAGTGAAACAGCAGTGAAGGTTTACACCAAGGAAAAAGGTCATCATAAGACTTCAAGAACTCACAATTTGGAAATGAATTGTTTCTTGAAGGCTAAAAAATATTTAGCCACCATTTGGTATTATATTTTTTATAGGTGGCTAACAGTAAATAATTGCACAGCAACAGTTAAGCACACTTGAGCCAGAGGATTTTTGGGATGGGTGACCTCCCAGGAAGTCCTTCTTACCGAGTGCAAGCCCTGGAAGTGATGATTGACACTATGTGATTCATTTCACTAGTTTCAATCCCACTTCTTCACCCCTGTGAGCATCACCGGATGTAATGAGTGCTAAGTGGACAATTCAAAAATCATGAGAAATTAGTCAGTTACGACTACCTCTCATGAAAATGGTCATAGATTAATGACTTACCTAACGCAGTTGAATCCCAAAAATGATAACTAATATAATGCACTGCGGAAACCCCTCATACTTAGAAACTCTTAATAAATTTAACAACAATCAATTATTCAAAATTTTACAATGGAATTCTCTTTTTATCAACTAATGGCATCCTTCTGAAGTAAACATCAACCAAATTCTCATAATGATGATAAAAATATCCAAACATTAACTATATCAAGAATTGAATAGCAATCGTGTTGAAACTAATCGAACAATTATAAAATCATTAATTTCAGATAAGAGGAATAAATGGTAAATTAGTGTAATGAAAAAGGAAGTTGTAGCATCTCACGTTCACAATTAACCAATTAAACAATATATTGTGAAACGCAATAGATAAATGTAAACACAAATTCTGTAAATAAACGTATAGCACAGAAGTAGCAGAAGAACCCCCAGGGCTAGGCCCAAAGCGACCATAATCCTACTTCTAAGGAATACTCAGAGGTTGTCTATTCCAAAAACACCAAATTCTTTATTAATCCGCAGAGCAATACATTAGTACAACTTGACGATTCTTTCCCAATACGTATATCACAGGAAAATATATTACAGTCTACCTATCTTGTTCATCTTCGGCCTTTTATAGTTTAAAGGTGTCTTCAAAAGTAGTAACAGATCCTTCTCATTATGGGACCCTGCTGCTTCGTGGCTAGCATTTGAGTACTCTAAGCGTTGATGTGCCTCTCCATCTTTTGCCGATCCGTAGGAGCCGATATGATTTCGTTTGCCTTCCTTTTCGACTGTCTTTTGGTCATCAACAATTCGGCTATTTTGCTTCCCTATCAATAAAGATAGTGACAAGTCAGTTCTTACGTTCTTAAACACTCATTTTACGATTAGTTCACTATGCCTTGTCTTTCCATTATTTTTCTTTACTTTATTTCTAATATTAAGGGAAAATACGTGAAATTACATGACAAATCTAGGTAAAGATGGTGTGAAACGTACCTTCTTCTTGGCCCAACATACTCCCATGCTTACCTTTTTGCAGGTCCTTGTGCAAATAAATGTTTGAGGTGTAGCTGGGTAAGAGAATATGTAGGGTATACCTCCTCTTTATAGAGCCTGAAGTGATGTCTCTGTTTAATATTTGCAAAAACTGAGTTCGTGTGCCCCTCTGGTAATTCATAATCGTGATGATAGTCCTTAGGGGGGGTACTAGATGATGGGGCACATGTATCTACACCCTATACATGTACAACCCATGTTCAAAATTAGGTTTTTGTACGGAAGGAACCTGGAAGCAGCAACTTTCAACTTCCTATAACCAAATGGTTCTTTGTTCTTCACATTGTTTGTAGAGCCTAGCCACCTCTGTTTGGCTATTGCCAATGCTTCCTTCTAAATTTCCCAGAATTATGTCCGCCCCTTCTCCATAATGTCCCTATGGATAGGTCCCAGTTTGGATATCACTCCTTTCCTCTGCATGAATTTCTTATGTTGTGTAAACAGGTACAGGGGTTTAGTTGGTTCCCCCCTGACCCATAGGTCTAGGCCATGCTCTCTTTTCTGAAAGGTGTTGTAGGCCTTAGCCCACCGATTTTGGTTCTTGGAAAAATATAGGAAAGCCTAGAACTGAACGTCCCTTATGAAGGGGCTGGGGTTATTATCCCTATCCTCCTCTAGAAAGAAATTGTGTAAATATAATTCACACAAAAGATGTTGGACCTGCTCATCCTGTTCATTGCAACACTGGAAAAATTCCTCATTGGTTTTAAAAGTAGTGGGCTTCCCTGCCCTAACAGCCTTTATTTTCAATAGTAAATACTGTTCCACTAAGAATAGATCATAATTAGTGGTTGGTGCCCTACAATTCAATACATCATAGTAAAGAGAGCAAACCATACTGGTTTTCTTCTTAGCTTGTTCCACTTGATCCTCTTCTTTCTTTACTTTTGTCCTTTCTTCTTTGAGTTGGGAAAATGTTTCTTCCTCAGTTGCAGAAAGGTCTTTAAACCACTTTCGTAGTGCCTGATGTTCTTGTAAGGGTACTACTTCCTTTATGCACTGGGCCAATTCATGCTGGACTTGAATTAATTCATTGTGCAACTTATGATTGGCAACCTTTTCTACTGGGGGAGTGTAGGCAGGTGTCACCTCCGTTTGAGTCCCCTTATCTTCTGTAAGTTCCAGAATAGTATGCACAGAGGCTTCGGCAGTGTGTATCAACTCCATTTGTACAAAGGCTTCAACCTTATTCATTAACTCAATATATACAGAAACTTCAGTGGTATCTATTAAATTGGTCTGTACAGAGGCTTTGGAATTTTCCATTAGGTCAGTTTGTACAGGAATCTCAGCAGTATTTACCATTTGGGTAACAAAATCTATTTGGGTTCCCATGCTAGCCAATTCCTTCTTAGGCTTTCGAGCCTTGTTTGCTTCTTTCAACTGTTTCTTCAGATGTTTTATCATTTTTCTCAATCTCTTGCACTTCCTGCTCATTTTCCTTAACTTATTTTAAGTTGATTTCTATTTTAGCAAGGTTCTGGTAGGGGAAGGAGGAGAAATGGATTTGGTTTTAGAAATGGTTGTGCCAATTCTAAGGTTATTAGCAATGGTGTATTCTTCATGTGCCCAAGAGCTTATTTCAGTTTTAACGTTCCGGCCGGGTGAGACAATATTTCCTTCAAGTGTCAGGGGAACTATCTCCATGCTTGCATTTTTTTCTAATGGGACAATGTCTCCTGACAAATTTCCATATTCAGATATCCCTTCTGTCTGGTCTTCCCTACTCGCCCATTCGTTATCGAAGGGAGACAAAACCCTAAAGCTTGTAATTCATCATGGTGGGGTAGTATTTTAGTGTGGTCAGAGCTGCTGGTAGTGGTAGACTGGTTTAAGAGGTCCCTATGCCCCTCAGATTATCTAGATGGGCTTCCAATTTCATGAGATGCTCTCATTTGCTCAAGAACTTGAGCCATTTCCTCTTTGTAGTCTTGTAAGGACATATTTAGGGGGCTTAAAGGCAGTTTATGAGATGGTCCCACCTCATATGGCAATCCATAGGTGTCTTGCAGTAGTTGCATCCTTTCAGACCATCTCCGATTCCCTCATTATGTGGTCGAAACATGGGCCCTTTTCCCTCTTGCTCTCCTGGGTATGGTTATTTTGGGAATTTCAATCTTGGTTCTAACAGGGTTTTCCTCAGGGGTAGGCAGGGCAGGATTAACAAAGTTGTCCCAAGTTATCTGATGTCTTCCTAGCTCGTGAATGATTATTAATTTAATCAATCCATGGTGGCCGACGACTGCTTGAGGGTTTTTGGCTTTTATAATTCGAACAACAGTATTGTACAGTAAAAAATTCAGGAAAAAAGGAAAATTAACTGAAATTTTTCACTTGAGAACAGCTAATAGTTTAAGTTGGTGGGACTTTACCACATCTTGGTGTCTGTCACATGTGATTTATCTTTGAATGAACACTGCCAATTATTTCCAAGGTTGCTATAAGGATACAGGGTTAATCCCCTTCTGATAAGGAGATCAAGTCATATGCTTAAAAATGAAAATGCTCGAAACAAGTCCGAACCTGAGCAACCAGAAAGGTCTCATCATTGCAATTTCGGTGCCATGAACGATTCAAAAAACCAATGTTGTATGAGGAAGATATTGCGTTCTATTCGTTGTCCCAAACAACAAAAATTTGGTGATTGGATGCCCAGTCAGCAGGATATTATGGGAATATTCCATTTTCTTCAGAACTAGTGCGGTGGCACCACGTGGCACTCTGTGGACTATTGGATGATGAGGTTACAGAAGGATCTTGGCTGTTGGATGTGTTTTTAGGTGGCGAATGATTGAGTGACACGTGGTACGCCCGCAAACTGCCACGTGTCCTCATAACAGTAGTCCAAAAATTTTTGGAGTCTAGAGGGGTTGAACCCGTGACCTCCTCTTAGCATGAAACACCATTTACCAACTCACCTACAAGATATGAATTAACCATATATGCATGCCCCTTACCTTTATGGATTGCAAGTTTAATGTTTGGGGGAAGGGACTGCCAGAAGTCCCAAACCGCTGGCGGTCCAAGGCTTGTTCACATGAACTAGACGTAGAAACAAATGACGCAGCGACATAAAATTTAACCCCAACGGTAACACAGATAAGTCACATGACCAGCGGTAAAATATTATAGTTAACCGTTGTAATAACCGTAACCTCCGGTGGGTGGTGAGGACTTGCCACATGGCAGGGTTTCAAAAAAATTAAATGTCAAGGGTTGTAGAATAATGATACTCCGGGTTCCAAGCCCTTACATAGAGTTTTTTAACGGTCAAGTGGGGGGGTTCCAGCGGGGGTGGCATGTGACCACTCCTCCACTTACACTAAATTTTAAACCTTATCTGCCTACCTACTTTGGAGCGTGTCCCCAAATTTGGGGTAAACTTTCAATTTATCTGCAGCTAAACTGACAGTCTCCATATTTGGGGGAGCTTTTTGTAGCTGTCCTTAGGAAAAATTCATTGGGAGCTCAATTTTCGACCAATTTTGGTGAAACAAGAGTCTACCTAGAATAATTTGAGCATTATGGAGCCATTGGTGCAGAGAAAACATCCATTAGAGGCATGTAAACATATGTAATTTACAATTTTGAGCATAATGACAAAGAGGGACATGTCATTGGGAGTTGAACCAATAGATGTAGCCTAGGAGGGGTGAACTGATTCATCATGTCTACCATGTAAAACTTATGTGTGAATGTTTTTCTCTATTTTGAATTGTTGTTCAGTGTTTTTAAGGCTTATTTGCATACTTAAATTTCACTAATTCATCAATATTTCATGGTTAAATCTCTCATTCCTTAAGCAAACACATGAAGACAAATTGTACATTTTTAATTAACTGAAAGGAAATTTAGCATAGAAGAACTAATACACTCCTTTCAGATCAATTTGGTCTCAGAGCTAGATTTTTATCTCTGGTGTTTTTATGTGCAAGGATTTGTTAACTGTTTGCAAGGGTTTTCATGCTTACTAGGCTCAAGCTTGAGGAGAAGGAAAATTGGTGGAAGCAAGAGGTTCTCAAAGTGAGGCACAACAAAGGAGGGAAATATTGCCTCATTATCCACCACCTATTTCACCTCCAAGAGAAGCAGAAGCAGCATCAAGCATGCTTCCAGGAGAAGAAGAAACCCATGAAGAGGTGGATCCCAAAGAGGAAGAAGGAGTGTTCAGGAAGGAATTCCTTGACATGACTGAAATGGTGAGAGTCCTTTATCAAGAAAGGAATGAAATAATAGAAGGAAAAGGATCCAAACTTCACAAGGAAGGTCAGGGATCATCAGGAGGTCACAATGATGAAGACAAATCAAATAAGGGAAATGGAGGAAATGGAGACAGTGGAAAGTCACCATCCTCACCCTCATCATCATCATTCTCTAATTCATCTTTAGTACACCAGTCACACAAGTCAAAGAACACTATTAAAATTCCTTTTCTAAAACTTGATGTTAAGCTTGAATTGCCAATTTTTAATGGTGAAGTCAATGTAGAAAAGCTTGATAATTGGATTAGGCAATTGGAGTTTTATTTGAGAATTCAGGACCTTCATGTTGATGACACCAAAATCCAACTAGCTTCATTGAGGATGGAAGGTGCAGCTATTGTTTGGTGGGAATCCAAGACAAAGGAGGAGATCAAAAAAAATTGTAAGATTTTTCTATCATGGACTAATTGCATTACTGCAATAAAACAACAGTTTTATCCATTAGCTCACATGCAAAAATCCATAATGAACTGGAAAAATTTTAGAAAATTGAAAGGAAAAAATGTACAAGACTACACCCAAGAATTTAGGAGAAGAGGTCTCTTATTAGGGATAGATTTGCAGAGTCAAGATACTTTTCTTAAGTACATAGGGGGTTTACATAGCTACCTTAGACATACTATCCTCATGTTTAATCCTACAAGCTTAGATGAGGTATGTGTTCAAGCTACACATTTAGAAGCTAGAGGGAAAAATACTTTTGAAGAGGGTAGAACAAGCCTTTTAAGGGGAAAAAAAGAGAATACCTAAAAATAAAAAGGTAAAAATAATTCATCTGTCAAGAAAGAGGGAGAGAAATTATTTTTTAAACATCTTTCAAGAGAAGGCCATGAAGAGAAAAATTGTTGGAAACTGCATCCTGAAAAGAGACCCAAATTTAATAATAACAAAGGGAAGCAGAAAACTTCAGCTACAACTCAACATGACTTAGGAGAAGATTCAGGTGATGAAACTAAAATTACAGCCATGGGATTGAACAACATGAAGGGGAAATAAACTGAAACAAAACCCAGTACTAGTACTTCAAATTGTCACATAGAAGCTCCAAATGAAGAAGAGAAAATTGAACTGTTTCATGTGAGGGTCATATCCAAACATACCAAGTTTGATACAATGCTTAAAAGTGGTTCAAAAGTGAATTTAATCTCTAAATACTTGGTCAAAAAACTTAATCTTGAGACCATTCCATAGCCAAAACCATATCCACTTGGGTGGATTTGCAAGGATGCAAATTTATAGGTTTCAAAGAAGTGCATATTGTGCTTTGCAATAACTACACATTTTGTTGACACAGTTGAATTAGATGTGGTTCTGCTTGATATTATAGGTGTTGTGTTGGGAAATCCTTAACTTTATAATAGGAAAGCTATCTTTCATTGCCATGAGATCAAATACCATTTATTCAAATATGGCAAGGAGTACAATGTTATAGCACATCGCAAGAAGACAAATATTGCAATGGTAAATGTTGGACAGGTAAAAAGGATGGTGAATTAAAGTAAGAATTTTGTTCTTCTAATGATTAAGGCTAAATATAATGTTAATCATGAGTCATTTGAAGATTTTGATCCTAAGTTGAAATCAGATTTATATGATGTAGTTGATGCACATCATGAGATGTTTCAGGAGCCAACAGGTTTGCCTCCTAAAAGGGAGATTCAACATGAGATACGGTTTCAACAAGACTATCTTCTTCCAAACATCGACATGTATCGCATGTTGATAATGGATAATACTGAAATAAAGAGGAAAATCAAGGAGTTGTTGGATAAGGGACTCATAACGCTAAGCACTTCGCCATGTGGTTCACCTATAGTTCTGATTTCGAAGAAATATGGGACTTGGCGCATGTGAGTCGATTTCAGAGCTTTGAACAAGATAACAGTAAAAAATAGATACCCACTCCCAAGGATAGATGATTTTTTAGATCAGATGAAAGAATAAAATTATTTCACTAAGTTATATTTACGAAGTGGATATCATCAAGTAAGAATTGCAGAAAGTGACATATGGAAGACTGCATTCAAAAACAAACAAGGACTCTTTGAGTGGTTGGTTATGCCATTTGGTTTGTGTAATGCACCGGCGACTTTCATGCGTATGATGGATAATGTTTTGCATCCATTTCTTGATGACTTTGTGATTGTGTATTTAGGTGACATACTCATTTTCAGCAAAACAAGAGAAGAGCATGTCTTTGATGTAAAGAGGGTACTTGATGTTTTGAAGAAAGAGCCATTATTTCTTAACATGTCTAAGTGAGAATTTTGAAAAACTTATTTGCTTTATTTGGGATACATTGTAGGAGGAGGCGCATTGAGAATTTATCCTTCTAAATTGGAAGCCATTTTGAGTTGGCCCACTACCAAATCAGTAACAGAGGTAAGAAGTTTTTTAGGCACAACTCAATATTGGAGAAAGTTTATTGCTAACTTTTCTGCCATAGTAGCTCCTATGCATGCAGTGGAAAGTGTGAAGAAAGGCTTCCAATGGGGAGGCAAATAGCAACAAGCTTTTGAAGCTTTAAAGGAAAATATCAGTTCAGCTCCGGTTCTTGCATTACCGGATTTGAGACAACCATTCGAGATACAGACCGATGCTAGTGATTATGCCATGGGCGTAGTACTTTTGCAGCATGGTAATCCTAGCGCTTTTCACTCTAAAACATTCAATGGTGTTGTAATCAATTATCCAACATATTACAAAGAGCTGTATGCATTGGTACAAAGTGTCAAGAAGTGGAAACACTACTTTATGGGTAAAGAGACAATTACACTAATCACCAACCGCTACAGTAATTACAGTCGCAACCAAAATTGCAGCAATCATGACATTTCAGGTGGATGGGATTTCTTCAAAAATTTCACTTGGTTATAACGTACAAGAAAGGTATTTTCAATAAATTTTTTGATATGCTTTCAAGGCCTATTATAAGTGCTTCTACTTTGCGTAAAAATTATTCTATTTTACATGAGAGTTACATAGAACAATATGCATCTGATGCTGATTTTAAAGATGTGTATGCTAGTTTGAGTGAAGGGAATCAAGTTGAGGAAAATGATTATCACTTGCATAACAATTTGTTGTTTCATTTGGGAAAGTTGTGTATACCACAAGGAGAGAGACTTAGTGTCATGAGAGAGGCTCATTTGTCTCTTATTGCTGGTCATTTTGGGGTAAGAAAAACAGTGGCGCATCTACAAAGGTATTGTTATTGGCCTCACATGATAGATAGTGTGTCACGTTTTATAAGAGGATGTTATATGTGTGCAAAAATCAAGCCTAGCGATAGGAAGCTTAGGTTGTACACACTACTACTAGTACCATCAAGGCCATGGGAGAGTGTCTCCATGGAATTTGTTGGAGGGCTACCTATGTCAAAAAAAACATGATTATCTTTATGTAGTTGTGGATAGATTCAGTAAAAGTGTATACTTATGCCATGTAAGAAAACCATTACTGTTGAAAAAATTGTTGAACTTTATTTTCAACATGTATGGGTTCATTTTATTTTTCCAAATTCTATTGTTAGTGATAGGGATTCCAAGTTCATCGGGAATTTTTGGTCCAATATTTGGAAGATGATGGACACAAAGTTGAAAAAGAGTACTTATTTTCATCCACAAACTGATGGCTAAACCGAGGTGGTGAATAGGACCGTTGTGCATTTATTGAAAGGATATTGCAACAAGCATCCCAAGTTGTGGGATGAAAAACTGCATTACATTCATCACGCTTACAATCGGGCCAAGCACTCATCTACAAATACTTCACCTTTTGAAGCCTTCTTTGGGTATTTGCCGAAATCGCCATTAGACTTCATCTATGAGAAGGATGTTGCAATTGATGAGCATAGTGATATTGATAAGGCTCATTGAGTAAATTCATATTATTCATCATCAAGTTCAAGAACAGCTTGAGAAGAGTCAAATAAAGTACAAGGAGAGGCATGACAAACATAGAGTTGATCACAAGTTTCAAGAAGAAGATGAAGTATGGTTGCACATAAGCAAAGAAAGGATGCAAGGATAAGGTAAAAAAATCAAGCCTATTCATTATGGTCCATTCAAGATTATTAAACAAGTCGGTAATAATGAATTTCAACTTGACTTGCCTTCATATATGCAAATGTATTCGGTTGTCAATGTGGAGAATTTATGTTTGTATGAGCCTCCATTGATTGATGATCAAGGGAGTGACATTCATCTGCCATTAATAGAAGATTTCTTGCTAGAATTTCTGGACCATCTCAAGGAGGATGCCATCCTTGACATGAGGACAAGCACTTCTAAAAGAGGAAGTGTTGATTATCTTCGGATTGGGCTCAAGGGCAGTAAACCAAGTAAGTCAAGATGGATGGAAGTGGAAAAGGTGAGGGGGTTGTTCCCTCATCTTCTGAACGGGTGATTAAAGTATTTTAGGGTCCAAAATCTTCCCAATGGGGAGGTGTGATCAAGAGATCAGGTCATATGCTCAAAAATGAAAGTGCTCGAAACAAGTCGAAACATGAGCGACCGGAAAGGCTTCGTCGTTCTGATTCTGGTGCTGTGAACGGTTGGAAAAACCAATGTTGTATGAGGAAGATATCACATTCTATTCATTTTCCCAAACAACAAAAATTTGGTAACTGGATGCCTAGTCAACTTGCAGGTACAGTCAGTGGAATATTCTAGGAATATTCCATTTTCTTCAAAGCCATTGTGGTGGCACCATGTGGCACTCTGTGGACCATTGGATGATGAGGGTACAGAAGGACCTTGGCCATTGGATGTGTTTGTAGGTGGTGAATGATTGAGTGACACATGGCAAGCTCGGAGGGTGCCACATGTACTCATAACAATAGTCCAATTTTTTTTGGAGTCGACGAGGGTCAAACCCACGACCTCCTCTCCGCATGCAACATCGTTTACCAACTCGCTTACAAGATATGACTTAACCATATATGCATGGTGCTTAGCTTTATGGATTGCAAGTTTAATGTTTGGGGGAAGGGACTGCCAGTGGTCCGAACCCACTGGCGATCCAAGGCTTGTTCACATGAAGTAGACATCGCAACAAATGACACGGAAACATAGAATTTAACCCTGGCGGTAACACAGATAGGTCACATGAAGGACGGTAAAATATTACAATTAACGTTTGTAATAACCGAAACCTCCAGCGGGTGGTATGGACCTGCCACATGGCGTGGTTTCAAAAAAATTAAATTTCAAAGGCTGCGGAATAATGATACTCTGAGTTCCAAGCCCTTACATGGAGTTTTTTAACGGTCAAGTGCAGGGGTTCTGGCGGGGGTTGCATGTGACCACCCCGCTATTTACACTCAATGTTAAACCTTAGCCGCCCGCCTAATCTGGAGCGCACCCCCAAATTTGGGGTAAACTTTCAATTTATCTACAGTTAAACTAACAGTCTCCACATTTAGTAGATATTTTCTAGTTTTCGTTGGGAAAAATGCATTGGGAGGTCACTTTTCGACCAATTTTGGTAAAACAAGAGTCTACCTAGACTAATTTGAGCATTCTGGAGCCATTGGTGTAGAGAAAAAAACCATTAGAGGCCTAAAAGCATATGTAATTTACAATTTTGAGCATAATGAAAAATAGCGACATGTCATTGGGAGTTGGACCAGCAGATGTAGCCCAAGAGGGGTGAACTGCTTCATCATGTCTACTATGTAAAAATTATGTGTGAATGTTTTTCTTTGTTTTGCACTATTGTTCAGTGTTTTTAAGGCTTATTTACATGCTTAAAGTTTACTAATTCATCAATATTTCATGGTTAAATATCTCATTCCTTAAAGCAAACACATGAAGACAAATTGTACATGTTTAATTAACTAAAAGGACACTTAGCACAACAGAACTAATACACTCCTTTCAGATCACCTTCCCTTTTCGTTCTAATAGTTCGCCTAGGTCCTGGTATACTGAGATTGCTTCTTGTAGAAGAACATGTTTTTCAGTCCATCTCTCTCCCTCTGTTGGTAGTCCAGAGACCTCAGCAATGATATCCTTGGTGACCGGTATAATCCTTCCTCTGGGTATGGTATGTCCCTCCCACGGGTTTTACAGGAATTCAATTGCTATGTTTGTGTTAAACCCTTGTATTTTGTGTAGATATGGAATCTAGTGAACTTGCTGGAGAATGGTGCGAGCTGATTCTGAGACTTGGAAAGTTGTGGGTTCATTGCGGAGAAAATTTCCCCCCATGGATAATGTTTTATTTCAGCTGGTTTCTTCTTTTGTCCGTGTTTATTCCGGCCCTGTTCATTAAAAAAAACACTGCATGTGAGAAAAAATGCAACCTCATATCGTAAATGCAATGATCTCTTAGTCCCATCACCATATCCGAAGGGAGTTGTGTGGGGAATTCACTTGCTTATTCACTATGGATATTTTCACCCCCTCCATCGGGAGAAGGACGTCCACATCCTTAAGCCCAAGAGAAGAGGAGAGATTGCAGCAATCATGAATGCATACGGGACAAAGGTTAGAAATCAGTAATCACAACTGTACGAGAGAAGAGTGTCTGTGCCTTGGAGCTCAAGAAAAGAGGAGAGATTGCAAAAATCATGAATGCATACAAGGAAAAGGTCGGAAATGAGTAATCATCACAATTGTACATCAGGTGGGAGTGACTGAAGAAGGGGAGAAAAGCAGGATAGCAATTATTATGACAAGATGTCCTATTTTGACGGTGTAGCATGACGAAAGAATTAAAGTGACGGATTATGATTGGCGTTTCCATCCCTTAATTCAAACATGAAAAGATAATTCATTCATAGTTAATTATGCAAGTAGATAGTGATAACACTTATTCAAGTAGTGCATCTATCTCGGAAGGGGATTAAATAGGAAATAAGGCGTATAAAATTAATTGACTATTATTAGAAAAATACTTCCATACCACAAGCAAAGCCACTGCTACTAGCAGGCGTTCATAACCTTAACAGGGTTGCTAATTTAACCCATAAATGAACCAAAATCCTTTATGTAAAAGTATACATTTTTCTTATTTTATGGAGATGTGCTGGGGTGGTGGGCTGATAGTCAAAGTGCCACTCACTGGAGTTGTAACAGAGTGATCAGGTCGGATCGTGATGAAACCTCCTATCCTTCAAGCAGTTTGAGTTGTCGAGAAGGTCACTACCCTGGTGTGTTGGCCATTGTGGGCATGTGACCTGTTAAACCCTTATTATCATGGTAGGTTGGCTCGTGATGAGATGCCCTATTCTCTCTTAAAAATTTGCATATAGAAATAGTATTTTATTTTTGAAAATTAGGCATTTTTCTTGTTTTATGGAGAGACCATTGTGCTGGTGTGGTGGCCAGATGGTAAAAGTGCCACTCACTGAGATTGTAACAGAGTGATCAGACTGTCTCGTGATGAGACCTCTTGTCCTTCAAGAAGTTTGCGCTGTCGATAAGGTCACTACCTTGGTGTGTTGGCCATTGTGGGCATGTCACTTGTTAAATCCTTATGATCATGGTAGGCTTTCTCTTGATGATACCCCCTATTCTCTCTTAAAAATTGCACATATACATAATATTTTCTTGTTCTTTATACATGAAGGGAGGCTCATTAACTCCTTAATAGTTAGGGATGGTGTGAGAAGTAAAAAGAATGCCAATACAATTAATACTCTTTATTCCAATATCCTCATGTCAAGGAGAGTAACTACTCGAGAGTGTAGAAAGATATACCATCATAAGATTATGAAAATGAATTGTGTGGTAATATGTTTGAACAAGAAATGTATAGCCCTTCATTGCATAGATAAACCATGTCAGCTTCCGTAGTAGACATTTCCATAGAAGTTTCCAAGGATCACCATTTTAGTAGTATCACCACTTTTCTCCTCTTCAAGTGCCAAGGGTGTGTAAAGGGGAGTCGATATTCGAAAAGAGATCATCACAAAAAAAAAAAAAAAATGCTTAGAAAAAAAAATCAGTTGTTCCATTTGATCGAACAGCTGCCAGTCAAAGGTTTGAACAACAAACATAAACACACAAAACACGGCCGTTCAATTGAATTGAACAACATTTGTTCAATTCGATTGAACAACAACTATTCATTTGGAATGAACAACAGTCATTTAAAGGTTTGAATAGAAAAATAAACACACATAACACAACCATTCAATTGAATTGAACAACAGTTGTTCAATTCGATTGAACAACAATTGTTCAATTAGATTGAACAATAGTCGTTCAAAGGTTTGAAAAGAAAAATAAACACACAAAACACGGTCGTTCAATTGAATTGAACAGCAGTTGTTCAATTGGATTGAACAACAGCCGTTCAAAGGTTTGAACATAAAAATAAGCACACAAAACATGACCGTTCAATTGAATTGAAGAGTAGTTGTTCAATTTGATCGAACACAACTTTTCAATTGGATTGAACAATAGTTGTTCAAAGGTTTCAACAAAAAACTAAACACACAAAAACACAATCGTTCAATTGAATTGAACAACAGTCGTTCAAAGGTTTGAACAGCAACACAAAAGAAAGGATAAGAGAAAAAGAATGCAGTTGTGAGCATGAAGAAGAGATGGAATGTACAACATTGAGAAAGAATATAAATTTCAGGGGACATACATACAATATTTACAAGAGGAAATAAAAAACTTTCATGAACATAAACCTGCGGGACCTATTAGCCACCTATAAAAATTTGTCATATCAAATGGTGGCTAAATCGTTTTTAGCCTTTAAGAAACAATTCATGTTCAAATTGTTAGTTCTTAAAGTCTTATGAAGATCTTTACCCTTTGACTTAATCTTCACTGTTGTTTCCCTCATAATCCTAAAGAACCCTGCTGTTTACTAAAGAAAATTGCTTAAGAAGCCCACTTTCCATCATTTCAATCCCCCTTTCACTCAAAACATTCCACCATTTTCATCCCTATTTTATCCATAAAATCCCTCAAAAACCCTTCATATAACCTCTAAATCATTCCAAAGACCTTTTTAAACCATATGTTCTCCTTTAATTTGGTTTAAAAACTCTTATTTCACCTATCAGAACCCCTATTTTAATTAAAAAACCCTGTTTTTAGCATTAAAACAGCCTTTTTACATTATATAGGTCTTAATCCCCCGAGGGCTTGTTTCCTTTAGACCTTTCGCCTCATATGGCCGAAGCCCCACAGTCGGGCACTTAAAAGTTCTAAAAACACTCTCCGAACCACTTTTCCCTTTGTTTTTTCATTTCCCCGATGTTTTGATTTAAATGAACGTGGACCATTGATCTCTGCAGATCAATGGCCATCGGGCCCTATTCTTCCACCCGTCCATCAGGCCCTACCTTTTCCCCCGTTCAAAACATTTTCCTCCTTATTAAATCTTGATCTTCCATTCATCAGATCGGACGATCAGTATTAAACCCAATAAACCAAACATCCTTTCAAAAATAAAAACCTTTCGTTCTTTCTATTTGTGTTTTCCGACCTTATGGTGTTAAAATGAATATAGACTGTCCATTCTGATAAATCTGACGATCTGGATTAAACCCGATATGCCAAATACCCGCCCGCTCCATGAAAAAAGACCACACATCACCGTGGGCCCCACTTACCTCTTAACCCCGCAACTTCTCCATCGCGTGCGATTCACACCGTTGGATCTGATGCCCCTCATCCGACGGCTAGAACTGTGTTTCGCAAATTGTTTGCACCTGCGAGTTAACACCGAAAAAAAATGCGAAATGGGCGGTATTGAAAGGACAGGTGTCAAGCGACGTACTGTATCGCGTTATTTTTGTGAATACCACTGACCCCCCTCAATGCCGCGTGAAAACCATCAATGGTTTTCTGCCAAACCACTGCCCTCGCCACATTGCTTTTTCATCTTTCAACCTTGGCCATCGATCTCTAAGATCGGACAGTCCTAGCTTAATTTCACCCCCATTCCCTTTTCACCTAATTCACTCCTGAAAGACTTCATCGATCGATCTCGACCGTTCATTATTCTAATCTGATGGCCCACATCAGATCACGACCCCAAGTCTTTTTCCCTCTATCTATTCTCACAAATGCTCCATCGTGAGTTCTCCGTTGTCGATCTCTGAGATCGAATGGTCCCGATTTAATTTCGCTTCCATTGAGTTTTCCCACCATCTAACCTCCCAAATTGAACCCACCAATTAATCTCGATCGTTGGTTGTTCTAATCCAACTGCTCAAATTCGCCCTCGTGCCCAAAAATCTCCAAAGCATTTTAAACCTATTTTTCACAGGATTTTCATAGTTTTGTTTTTTTTGTGCAGGCTATATATGGGTTTTCCCAGAGTTTTAAAAATAGCACGAAGGCCAGGAATCATGATTCCTAACCTTCAGTACAGGAAGGGATCCAAGGGGTCTTTCATTAAAACAAACCCCTCCACCTGTGTAAACCTTCTGTGCACTTGCAAAACAACAAAACATAGTAAAACATCAAATAAAAAAAGAGTATCAGTGTCAAAGGATAAGATCAGAGCATAAGTGAAGAATTAATGATTTTAAACAGAGTTTAAAGGGATTGAGGTAGAAAACTCAGGAATCAAAGGCCTAATCCACAGATAAAGACAGTGTTAAAGATTAAAGACCCGAAGATGAAGATAGGGGCTAATTAAAGCCTAAACATAAACTAGAAACAGATCAAAAGAGTTTTTAAGGTAAAAAAGAGAGAAATATCATCAAAAGAGGCCTCCACTGCCACATCGGAGGCTATTTATCCTCTTTAGCTACCAAAGTGCCACCTGCAGCTTTCAATAAATCAGAAGAAGGCATATTTATTGCTTAGTCAGTGATATTTTTTCCAGAGTTATTGCCAGCCTACCTAAAAGAGTTTTAAAGTCAACAAACTCTGCCAAGTAGCCTAAAAACTTAATGAAAACAAATTAATACAGAGAAATATCAGAAATATTCTCTGTTGAGTTTCTAAAAGACAGAGAAGCATTAACTTGTATTAATTGAACCTGGAGATCTTTTCTTTCATCCCACCTCTTCATTTCTTCTATAAATACTTCTGTAGAAGATAGTTTAGGGGTTGGTCTCTGGATATCTGTTACATGTAAATAGTTTTCTGAATCTGTTGTAGCCCTATTTGTAATTGAGGATACATAAGCTGAGATCAGAAGTTTGAAGCTGTAGAAACCTATTGGACTTGATGATTGTAACTGGTTTGAACGTCAAATACAAATAGCTGATTTATGGGATCCTGGTCTATGTCAATGATGATGTGTTTTTCACTGTAATTGTTATTTTTCTTTATGTTTCCATTCTGTCCACTTTTCTCTGATAAAGAATAGCAAATATAGAGCTAGGATTTACTCTTACAAGTACCCTACTCTCACTGATAAGATTTATCTTTATGTTTTCCTCTCTTGTGTATTTAAGAATGATTTAATACAGTCCAAGCAGTCAAGAAATGTTGGTGAGCCCATGTCTTACTGTCTAAACTTTAAACATTGTTCTTGAATGATATTTTCATTACATGCTAAGTAGAGTTGGACTAGGAAAGTTTATGGTTTGCCATGTCTTCTAGTTCTTTCTCCAAAGGTTGTTTGAAAGTTTCCCTAAGCATATGTCAAAAGCAGGCTAGTTTCAAAGTACTTACCTGATCTTAGACTACTTGTTATGTTTATCATGAATGTTTTCCTTTTGAATACGTTGAAAGCAGGCTAAGTTAAAAAAATTTACTTGATCTTAAGATATTCTAAGTGTTTTAAATGTTTTCTATTGAAAGTACATCAAAAGTAGGATAGTTTCAAAGTACTTACCTGATCTTAGATTACTTTTTTGTCTTTTCTTAAGTGCATGCCAAAAGCAAGATAGTTTCAAAGTACTTAATTGATCTTAGGCTGCTCTTTCTTTCTTCATCTTTTTTATTTCTCTCACTCCATTTCTTATTTTCCCATTCCATAAAATCAACTTAAAGAGATCCTTTGACATAGATGACTTGCCCCATGGACCACTCTTGAACCTTGTTGTTTCAATTAAATCCTCTTATGACTCCACAGCCCAATTGATTGAAGCTTCTCCTTTCCTATCTTATTAGCTGAACCATTCTTTCACCTACTTACACCTTCACCCTTCATTTATACTTCCTTCACCTTCATCATATCCTTTCCCAACCAAAACAAACAAAAACCCTTGTTATTAATAACTAGCCTAACATCATACTAAAATCCTTAAATATCACATCTTTAAACACACATATAGAGAGATCCCTCTCTGGATTCAGGAGGGCTAGATCCTAGAATCCCAAAGTGGTTCATATGTAGGCTTTGCAGCTTTGTATTTTCCAATCTTAAAAACTACAGAGACCCTAACATTCTAGCGACTCCACTGGGGACTTCTGAGTAAAATTACATCTTATACATCCTTAAAAACCTCAGAAGACCCAAAACATTTTAGATTGGTATATCAATATATGGTGGTGGACCATAAAATGTTTTACCTCCAAAAGAGCTAAAAATTTCCACCTGCTAACTCCACTAGCCCCAGTAGGCCTATTACCCCTCTAGTCTTTGTAGACTCCTTTGGGAATGCATTAAGCAAACCCAATCATACTGTTGGTGGACAGAAAAATTTAAATCATCCACCTGGAAACTCCACAACTCTTAAAAGACCAAATGACTCCACTGGTAGAAGACTCTAAACTGGTTGAATAGACACAGTGACCTCTTTCCTGATTTACAAACATGATTCCAAGGATACAACAAAGATATGCCCCAATGAGTAGAGATCATATCCCTGGGTTTCCACATAAGATGCCCCAGGTGAATTGGGATGACAATCTACCTGTTTTTCAAGGTGAAAATTTTGATGACCCTCTATTAAATCTCATCAAATTTCATATACATGTATGGAGGTTGAAATTTGAATGGCATGAAGATTGCCTAATGAAAATGTTCATGTTAACATTAGAAGGAAAAGCTAGGGATTGGTATGAATGGTTGAAATCTGCTAGTGTGTTTTCTTTAAAAGACATTTAATATGTGTTTTATGAGAACTATAAAGAAAACACTACATCATTATCATGGAGTGGAATACATTATGATCCAACACAAAACATCACCCGATACATTTTAGACAATGATGAGGATTTGGAATAAATACATCCTGAAGATTTTTTAACAGCCATTCATGAGTTTAATATCTTATTAAAAAATTATAAGAATATAGATGAATTAGTTGAGAAAGAAATCATCCAAGAAATAAAGGACGTCCTCAAGATATCCCTGAAAACCCAAATAATGATTCATCATCCCTTATAGCTGAGGCTCAAGAAGACATCCAGTCTCAAAATCAGTCTTCACAAGAGACAGAGAACTGTTGTACGCTTGTTCAAAGGAACATAGAAACATTTCCCCTTTGATAGAAAAAGAGATAGATTAGACTATTAATAAACAGCCAATCTCTGAAACTTTTTGCAAAACAAATACTCTTGCCCATTCACATAAAGAACTTTGTTGTACAGATTTAGAAATTTCTTTTGTAGATCAGAATAAAGAAGGACCTGCTAATAACCCAGTATGTTTGATTGGTAGTATTACTTATATTTATGATTTTCCTAACTTTGATCTATCTAGTGATGATGCTCCCCAAACAAAAGTTAATCTTGCAAGACCATGATTAGCAGATTTATGGGATGAAGATCAATTCCTTCAAAGAAGTAAATAGCCAGTGCAGACTATTTATGATACTGATGAAGAAAGTTATGAAAGCTTGGAAGTAAGTAAAGATTTATTGGATCTTTGCTCTACTTCATCTCAGACCATCAGTAATAGTTTCCATGTTATTGGGAATCAGCAGCCTTTCAGCTCAAAGGTTGAGGAGGAAACCAATGAAGAAATTTTTGAGCAGGTTCAAACCAAGGACCCTTCTCTTGAAAAGGAGGAAGCAAGTGAACATACCCCTGCTCAAGAATATAATAAGCTCTTCACAGAGTTCAGCCCACCAAATCAGAATATCTTGGGACTTCAAGAGGACAGCACTCCCAAATATGATGATTCCTCTAGGTCAAATGACAATGAAGATGAGGAATATTGTCTTCCTCAAAAGAATCTTTGCCTTGATCCAGTGGAGAAAGAAGAGATGATCCTGGTTGAAACACATCTTCCAAATACTCTTAACCAGGCATTATTTCAAGATCCCTATGTTGATTTCCTAAAGACATCTAAAGAAGGGATAAAGGTTGCAAACAATAGTATATCACCAAGTCCAACAAAATTTTTCAGAGCTGCTACCAAGAAACAGAAAGCATGGGAATGCCCTTCTTTGTCTTGCATGCTCAAAGAGATGAGCAAAGACCCGTCATGGAACCATCTGATTGACTGGATGTATTGGAAAAGAGAATTTGTCAGCTAGTTAAGTAAATATTTCAAGTTAGAGTAGGTTAGATAGGAATGTCAATAAAGCTCAGCCTTTGAGCATTTAGTTAGTTGTTGATTTTTTCTTTGAAGGAGAAAAATAAAACTACAAAAAACAATAAAAATAGAAAAGAGGGTAGAATGAAAACAAGAAAGGTACAACCCCATACCAAAAAAGAGAGACAAAATCTGAAAGTGTGCAAGCTCAAATTCCACTCCTAAAAACACACTTCTAGTTAGTCATACAACCTAATCATGACTAATTAGCTCTTAAATTTACTGTTGATAGGTTAGTGAATTAGATCAGCCAAACAACACAATCTTGGCTTATCAGTAAGGTAGATTAGGATAGAAAAACAAAGGTTCAAACAAACTCAAATCTGAACCTACGAATCTCAAAAGAAGAATGGCTCTAATTATATTAAAACTTGAGCCAAAGAGAGAAAATAAACTGGTTCCAATATACTCAAAAATTGAACTAGATGAGAAAGAAAAATAGCTCAAAAAAGCCTAAAAACAGAGCTGAAGAAATAATGAAGGATGTTTTAGTTTTCAAATCATAAGCCTTCAACATTTTGCTTTAATTTTCAGCAAATAAGAATCTATGTGCAGCTTGTTTTTATGCCATAGATCTGCAGCAAGTCAAACTGCTTAATCTTGGCTTGACTGTTTCTAAATTTCCTGCCTTAGAATTTAGAGAATAAAGGTCTATCAGACAGTCTAATCCTGACAGCTAGTAGTTAGGTAGAGAAACTTATGAATTCAAATGCTTACTCTGAATTCATGGAGGAATAATATTAGACTTATATTAGTTTCCTATTTTTCAAAAAGAATAAAATGTTGATGAAAAGGTTTGCAAGTCCAAATGCACCTGCTGAAGAAAAAATGCTAGGAAGTAGGTTGTGTAGGTAGTGGTTTGGGAAATACTTTTCTGCTGATATATCAAGTTCTAATCATCCTTGTTAGCAGTTGATAAAAATATTATCAAAGTGTAAGGCACTAATCAGCATCCATAGATGAATTTCTGTGGTTCTTGACACCTCCAAGGAGCTACCATCCCAAGTTGGAGCCGCTGTTAGCCACCTATAAAAATTTGTCATATCAAATGGTGGCTAAATCTTTTTTAGCCTTTAAGAAACAATTCATGTTCAAATTGTTAGTTCTTAAAGTCTTATGAAGATTTTTACCCTTTGAGTTAATCTTCACTACTGTTTCCCTCATAATCCTAAAGAACCCTGTTGTTTACCAAAGAAAATTGCTTAAGAAGCCCATTTTCCATCATTTCAATCCCCCTTTCACTCAAAAAATTCCACCATTTTCATCCTTATTTTCTCCATAAAACCCCTCAAAAACCCTTCATCTAACCTCTAAATCATTCCAAAGACCTTTTTAAACCTTATGTTCTCCTTTCGTTTGGTTTAAAAACGCTTATTTCACCTATCGAAACCCATATTTTAACTAAAAAACCCTGTTTTTTAGCCTTAAAATAGTCTTTTTACATTATATAGGTCTTAAGCCCCCGAGGGCTTATTTCCTTTAGACCTTCCACCTCATATGGCTGAAGTCCTGCAGTCGGGCTTTTAAAAGATCTAAAAACCCTCTCCGAACCCCTTTTCCCTTTGTTTTTTCATTTCCCCGACGTTTTGATTTAAATGAACGTGGACCGTTGATCTCTGCAGATCAACGGCCATCAGGCCCTATTCTTCCACCTATCCATCAGGCCCTACCTTTTCCCATATTCAAAACATCCACCTCCTTATTAAATCTTGATCGTCCATTCATCAGATCGGACGATCGGTATTAAACCCGATAAACCAACATCCTTTCGAAAATAAAAACCTTTCGCTCTTTCTATTTGTGTTTTCCGACCTTATGGTGTTAAAACGAATCTAGACCGTCCATTCTGATAAATATGACGATCTGGATTAAACCCGGTAGGCCAAACACCTGCCCACTCCATGAAAAAAGACCACATGTCACCATGGGCCTCGCTTACCTCTTAACCCCGCAACTTCTCCATCGCGTGCGATCCGCACCGTTGGGTCTGTTGCCCCTCATTTGATGGCCAGAACTGCGTTTCGCAAATTTTTTGTGCCCACGAGTTAACATCGAAAAAAAATGCGAAATGGGTGGTATTGAAAGGACAGGTGTCAAGCGACGTACCATATCACGTTATTTTTGTGAATACCGCTCACCCCCCTCAATGCTGCACAAAAACCATTAATGGTTTTCCGCCAAACCACTTCCCTTGCCACATTGCTTTTTCATCTTTCAATCTTGGCCATCGATCTCTGAGATCGGACGGTCCTAGTTTAATTTCGCCCCCATTCCATTTTCACCTAATTCGCTCCCAAAATACTTCATTGATCGATCTCGACCGTTCATTATTCTAATCTGACGGCCCGCATCAGATCGCGACCCCAAGTCTTTTGCCCTCTATCTATTATCACAAATGTTCCATTGTGAGTTCTCCAACGTCGATCTCTAAGATCGAACGGTCCCAATTTAATTTAACCTCCATTGCATTTTCCTACCATCTAACCTCCCGAATTGAACCCATCGATTAATCTCGATCATTTTTTGTTCTAATCCAACGGATCAGATTCACCCTCGCGCCCAAAAACCTCCAAAGTAGTTTAAACCTATTTTTCGCGGGATTTTCATAATTTTGTTTGTTTTGTGCAGTTTATATATGGGTTTTCCCAAATTTTAAAAACAGCATGAAGGCCAGGAATGACAATTCCTAACCTTCAGTACAGGAAGGGATCCAAGGGGTCTTTCATTAAAACAAACCGCTCCACCTATGTAAACCTTCTGCACGCCTGCAAAACAACAAAAACACAGTAAAACATCAAATAAAAAAAGATTATTAGTGTCAAAGGATAAGATCAGAGCATAAGTGAAGAATTAATGATTTTAAACAGATTTTAAAGGGATTGAGGCACAAAACTCAAGAATCAAAGGCCTAATCCACAGATAAAGACAGTGTTAAATATTGAAGACCCGAAGATGAAGATAGGGGCTAATTAAAGCCTAAATATAAACTAGAAACAGATCAAAAGAGTTTTTAAGGTAAAAAAGAGAGAAATATCATCAAAAGAGGCCTCCACTGCCACATCGGAGGCTATTTATCCTCTTTAGCTACCAAAGTGCCACCTGCAGCTTTCAATAAATCAGAAGAAGGCATAGTTATTGCTTAGTCAGTGATATTTTTGCCAGAGTTATTGCCAGCCTGCCTAAAAGAGTTTTAAAGTCAACAAACTCTGCCAAGTAGCCTAAAAACTTAATGAAAACAAATTAATATAGAGAAATATCATAAACCTTCTCTGTTGAGTTTTTCAAAGATAGAGAAGCATTAACTTGTATTAATTGAACCCGGAGATATTTTCTTTCATCCCACCTCTTCATTTATTCTATAAATACTTTTGTAGAAGATAGTTTAGGGGTTGGTCTCTGGATATCTATTGCATTTAAATAGTTTTCTAAAGCTGTTGTAGCGCTGTTTGTAATTGAAGATACATAAGGTGAGATGAGAAGTTTGAAGCTGTAGAAACTTACTGGACTTGATGATTGTAACTGGTTTGAACATCAAATACAAATAGCTGATTTATGGGATCCTGGTCTATGTCAATGGTGATGTGTTTCTCACTGTAATTGTTATTTTTCTTGATGTTTTCATTCTGTCCACTTTTCTCTAATAAATAACAGCAAATATAGAGCTAGGATTTACTCTTACAAGTACCCTACTCTCACTGATAAGCTTTATCTTTATGTTTTCCTCCCTTGTGTATTTAAGAATGATTTAATACATTCCAAGCAATCAAGAAATGTTGGTGAGCCCATGTCTTACTGTCTAAACTTTAAACATTGTTCTTGAATGATATTTTCATTACATGCTAAGTATATTTGGACTAGGAAAGTTTATGGTTTGCCCTATCTTCTAGTTCTTTCTCCAAAGTTTGTTTGAAAGTTTCCCTAAGAGTATGTCAAAAGCAAGCTAGTTTCAAAGTACTTACCTGATCTTAGACTACTTTTTATGTTTATCATGAATGTTTTCCTTTTGAATACGCTGAAAGAAAGCTAAGTTAAAAGTCTTTACTTGATCTTAAGATATTCTAAGTGTTTTAAATGTTTTCTATTGAAAGTACATCAAAAGTAGGATAGTTTCAATGTACTTACCTGATCTTAGATTACTTTTGTGTCTTTTCTTAAGTGCATGCCAAAAGCAGGATAGTTTCAAAGTACTTACTTGATCTTAGGTTGCTCTTTGTTTCTTCATCTGTCTGATTTCTCTCACTCCATTTCTTATTGTCCCATTCCATAAAATCAACTTAAAGAGATCCTTTGACATAGATTACTTGCCCCATGGACCACTCTTGAACCTTGCTATTTCAATTGAATCCTCTTATGACTCCATAGCCCAATGGATTGAAGCTTCTCCTTTCCTATCTTATTAGCTGAACCATTCTTTCACCTACTTACACCTTCACCCTTCATTTATAATTCCTTCACCTTCATCATATCCTTGCCCAACCAAAACAAAAAAAAACCCTTGTTCTTAATAACTAGCCTAACATCATACTAAAAGCCTTAAATATCACAACTTTAAACACACATATAGAGAGATCCATCTCTGGATTCAGGAGGGCTAGATCCTAGAATCCCAAAGTGGTTCATATGTAGGCTTTGTAGCTTTGTATTTTCCAGTCTTGCAAACTACAGAGACCCTAACAAGACCATCACCCCCTGCAGCTAAAATTTGGATGGTGGGATCGTCACGAACCTGCTGGAATAAAGACTCTCTTGTAAGTGGTTTGTGAAAGAGGCGCACCCGGTGTCCATTGACTCGGAAAGTGGAATGAGATCCATCTATGGTAGTCAAGGTAATGGTACCATTGCGGTGTACTTCCTAAATTTCGTATGGACCGAGCCACCTTGTTTGTAATTTACCCGGGAAGTCTTGGAATCTGGAGACGTAGAGAAGTGCCCAATCTCCTTTCTAAAATGTCTTTTTTTTTATGAGGTTGTCATGCCACTTAGCTCGTTGTTGTTGAATAATTGCAGTGCGTTGTAGAGCAAGTATCTGTGTTTCATCCAATTCATTTATTTGTTGGAGTCTTCTAATCTAGGCCTCCATCAAATCCGGCCCCACTTCCTGGGTTGTTCTTAGAGTTTTTATTTCGAATTCGATAGGAAAAATGGGTTCCCTTCCAAATACCATATGGTACAGAGAATATCTAGTGGTGTTTCTCCATGTTGTGTGGTAAGCCCACAATACCTCTGGTAGTCTTGTAGCCCAATCTCGACGATGTGTTGAGACTGTTTTAGTGAGAATTGCCTCAAGGACTTTGTTGGTTCTTTTGACCTGCCCGTTTTCCTGTGGGTGGTAGGGAGAGGTGACTCTATGGATGACATGGTGGTTCATTAGAGTGGGAGTAATTTTCTTTTCCAAAAACAGTGCCCATCCATCAGTTATCACTTCCCGAGGTAAGCCATATCGCACAAATAGCTCAAAACGAAAATTGATCATATATTCTTCCGTAGCTCTTGATAAAGCCATTGTTTCTACCCACTTAGTCACATAATATGTGGCAACCACTATGTAGGTCTTCTGATTTTATGGTGGGTTGAATGGTACAAGGAAGTCCAGTGCCCACCGTTTGAAAGGTTCCACTATTAGTTGTGGATGTAATGGCATTTCGTTAGCTTGGCTCGGATGACCAATTTTTTGGAAACTATCGTAGGATTGGACATATTTCTTTGCATATTTAAAAATTGTAGGCCAATAATGGCCCATTTTGAATACTTTCTGCTCCATCCTGTGATCTGCAAAATGGCCACCACACATTTCATCATGACAGGCCCGTAGGATGTCATAAATCTCGTCTTCTCGAATGCATCTACGTATATGCATATCAGCTCCTGTATGAAAAAGATATCCACCGATCCAGGAGATTCTAGCACTGCGCTGAACAATCATCTTCTGTTCCTTTGATGTCAAGTGTCTCGGCAGATTTCCTATTGCCAGGTAATTCGCTAAAACTATGTACCATGTTGTTTTTACTGCTACAGCGAAAAAATACTCATCATGGAACTGATTGTCCACTGCTAGTGGGTCATCTGACTTTGGAAATCTAGACAGGAAATTGGGAACTACGTTCTCCTTCCCCAGGCAGTCTTTGATAGTTATGACAAACTCTTGTAAAAGAAACAACCAATGAGTCACTCTTCCATTTGTAATAGGTTTATTCGCTAAATATCTAATGGCGAAGTGATCGGTATACAGAAATACTTGATAGCCAATTATATAATGTCTAAATTTATTAATAGCATAAATGACAACCAATAACTCCTTTTCGGTCACTGTATAGTTTAATTCGGCAGGAGTGAGATTCTTACTGATATAGTAAATAGCATAAGACTTTTTATCTTCTTCTTGACCAAGAACTGTCCCTATCGCTGTGTCAAATGCATCTGAGGAAATGTGAAAGGGTAGCTCCCAATTGGGGCTGCGCAAGATTAGTGCAGTCGAGACCAGATTCTTTAAATATGAAAAAGCAGTGTCACATTTATCAAACCAATGGAATTCAACATTTCCATTTAGTGCATACAAGGGCACAAAAATTTCTGAGAAATTATTTATAAACCTACGATAGTACCCTGCATACCAAAGAAAGCTACATACCTCTGTCTGCGTACAAGGTGTGGCTACTAAAAGGATTACCTCTATCTTTTCCGGATCTACCTGTATTCCAGCTACAGAGATGTAGTGCCCTAGTATTACTCCTTTGGTCATCATCATGTGACATTTTTCATTGCTCAGAAACAATCTCGTAGCAATACATCGTTCCAATACTTTTTCTAGTGTTTACAGTGCTTGATCAAAATCATCTCCAAATGGAGTAAAGTTGTCCATGTAAATTTCAAGTACTTCATTTATTAAATCAGAAAAAATGTTGAGTATGGCTCTTTGAAATGTTGCTGGGGAATTTCATAACCCAAATGGTAATACCCTATAGGCAAATGTACCCCATGGGTAGGTAAAGGTCATTTTATCCTAGTCTTCAGGGGCTATCTGGATTTGATTGTAACCACTGAACCCATCAAGGAAGGAGAAGAACTGCTTTCATGCCAATGTATCAAGGACCTGATCAATAAAAGGGAGGGGGAAGTGGTCCTTCTATGTTGCTTTATTCAGTTCTCTGTAATCCACACAAATTTTCCATTTCCCATTCTTCTTAGGAACGACTACTAAAGGAGAGACCCATTTTCTGTCCGAAATAGGATAGATTAAGTTTACATAAAGCAGCTTTTGCAATTCACCTTGTACAATGTATTTTAGATGCGGGTTTAATCTCTGTTGAGGTTGTCGAATAGGTCGAGCATCCTTGTCAGTATAAATATGTAGTGTGCATAGCTGACAATCTATACCCTTCATGTCTGGGTAGTCCCAAGCAAATTCTCCCTTATATTTCTGTAAAACCTTAATGAGCTTTTGTTGTTGGTTACTATTTAGACTATCATTGATAATTGAAACCTTTCCTAGATCAATTTAAATTGGTATGTTGTTGCGAACAACAGGCGTGGGTATGTGCTAATTATCAATGTCTTCCATGGGGTCTTCTTGTGCTTCATTGTCGACAAATGCCTTTAACATTTGGCATTTTAAATTTTTAGAACCAAATGGCTGATTCATGAAGTTATTGATCATATGTTATTCAGTTTTATCTTTGAATTCAAGTTCTTCAACTATTGTCAGTGGTGAATGGATGTTTTGTTCTCAGTATGTATGTGGCTTCTTGTGAATATTTACAGTGGGAAGACTTGGTTTGGCAGGCGGGTAAATGACAATATTTTTTATGGCATCACCTCTAGAAATGGTCATGCTGCCTATCTGGAAACCTATGTAAGTGTCGAATACTGCTAACCAAGGTCAACCCAGTATCAAGGGGTGTCCATATAACCTACTTTTGGGTTAATAACTAAAAATTATGTTGGATACTCCCATGAGTCCACAAAACCCAAGATGTCTTGTAATATTCCTTTTGGTTTGATAACAGATCTATCAGCAGGTTCTAGCAAGGTAGATGCGGGTTCTAACATTGTTATGCCTAAATTTTCACAGTTTTCTATAGTTAAGATGGTTATTGATGCCCCTAAGTTAACTAATGTGTTCGAATAATAGTGGCCAGAGATTTTTACAGTCACTATGGGGTTCCCAGGATCCTCTTATTTTACTGGTGTTTCCTTACCCAAGAGTAAGTCTAATAGTGCTCCCACCACATGAACAGTTGGTACAATTATTGCTTTCCTCACTTGTTTCTTTCTGCACAACTCTTTAATTGTCTTGGCATAGATCTTGTATAGCTTGCAGAAGAGGAATTTTAATGCAAAGGCTTTTTAATTCCCCTAGGAGATCAAAATCTGAAGAGACTATTGGTTTAGGAAATGTTAATCTCTCAGGAAATGGAGGGGAGGAAATAATAAGGTTTTCAGTGTCTTTTTGGTCAACAATGTTCCTCCCCTTCTTTACCTTTGTTTTAGTCATACTTGATTGTTTAGGTGTTGTCGGAATTTCACAGTTTCAAGCTGTGGTAGGGTTGTATCTTCTTTAGGTGAAACAACACATCCTGATCTCAGCCTAAGTTCATTGCATTGCTTCTATTCAGTCTCAGGGTTTAGGTTTTCGAAAATATGGATTAGTTGAACTGACCTGATATTGGGATTAGGATTGGGTTGAGCTGGCAGTTGAGGACACATGATAGGCTGAGGATTATGTTGGACTGGGTATGGAGCTAGTAATGTAGGTTGATTCTAAACCCATGTCCCCATTGGTAGATTGGTCATTCCCAGGGGTCGTTGCCAGTTTTGAGACCAATTTGTGTTATGCAAAGTGGAGGCAGGCCATTGGGACTAATAGGGATTGTTCTTCCAGTAAGGGGGAGAACAAGGAAAACTTGGCCAATTATTACCTGAAGAGGGTTGTGTTGTCCAAGGAGGCATAGAAAATGATTGATATGGCCAGGTAGAGAAAGGTGATTGGTACTGACATGTTGTTGTAGGGTTACGTAGATTAAATTTTGGAGAAGAAAATAACTGAGGCAGGTCTTGTGGCATACCTGGTTGTGCTTGCCACTGTCGATGCTAGTTCATTAGATAGACTAGTTCTGTCTCTTCTTCTGCCTCTTTAAAAACCACTTTCAACCCCAGAAGTGAAGGGAAATGGTTAGTGGTGTGGTCCTTGGTACAAATAGCACATGTCTGGACCATGTCTAATGGACATTCCCATTGGTTGTGCTTCTTCCAACAATGTCGATAAAAAACAACCAAGTTTTGTTTTGCTATGGCTTGCTTCTGCTTGGCTTGTAGGACATCTAGCTACATTGTCAGGGTTCTAGAGATATCAGTTTTAAAATCTTATAAAATATTACCAAATTCTGCTCTGGTCATGTTGCCACCGGACTGTTTAGGATTCCTTGTAGCTAAGTCTCACCCGATTGGCCTACTACGTGTACTACCTCGAGAACACCTGATGCACAATGAAATAATGTCATCATATTCTTCTTGATAGATGTCCCCTTTTCCCATTATATTAAGTGTTTCGACCCATTCTTCTTTCATTCCTTTAATCATCATTGCTTTTAAGATATATTTAGACAATGTAGTATATGGAGATCTTTGCAAGTTATATTGAAATATTTCAATGAATTCTTCTAATGTCTCGTTGTCCCTTGCAGACATATTGAATATTTCATCTTTTAATTATCAAGTCCAACAGTAGTCTTGATATTTATTAAGAAAAGAGTTTTTCATCTGATCCAAACTACTAATGGTTCCCCCACCGAGCCCCATAAACCAACTTAATGTTGTCCCCTTCAAAGTAGAGGGGAAAAATGTCAGTTTCTAAGGGTCAGTGGTGTAGTTATATCCCCTACATAAGACATAAAATTCAAATAAGAATGCATATGGATCTTCCGAGGTCAACCCATGGAAGGTCGGGATGTTTTGTAATGGAATGGCTTTCATAAGGGCATTTGCAGCCAGATCAACAATGGGATACTCCAATTTTGATGCCTGCCTCTGGTTTTGGTTGTTTTCCATTTGATCAAATATATGCCAATAATATTCAGGGGTTTCTTGTTCTGGGGGAATAATTTGAGTGGAATTAGGGAGTGGATGTGGAGGAATCCTTACAGCACTTCCCCGATCTGGGATGTTGGGTGTCTCTGTCTCAACCACTCTCTCACGGGATATAGGCTCTGGAGTTTTTACTTGTACTGCACTACTGGTTTCTCCCTCTCCTTCCTGCAAATTGCAAGAACCTCCCTCTCTCGAAGGGTTGGGACTTACGTGCTCAGTAGTCTAAAGGCTTTGTTCAAAGCCTTCTGTTTCACTGTGAATCTCGGCGTGGGCTGTAGATGGTGAGGTTGTTGCCTGAGGGAGTGTAGTAGGACTCTAAGTAGGAATGGTTCTAGGTCCTACAAATGCCTGGGATTCAACCTTCTTAATGATTTCATTTATATATTTTGTTCTTCCAAGGACCACCGATCCTTTGGGTTTTGTGGATTTAAGTGGGGATTTTGATCTAATTCTATCTTTTTCTTCCTATTCAAAAAACAAGTACACCTATCCTACTAACCTCTGCATAATTTCTGAGAAGCGGGCTGGAGGGCAAGCGTTTTTCTTGCTGGTACGAAGGTTATTACCTCTCATTTTCAATACCCAATTCTTTCATAGCAAAAGGAAAAAGAAATAAAGGACATCACTCTTAAACACTCTCTTTGGCAACAACGCCAAAATTTTGCGTCATAAATGTGACTGTTTAAAGGTAACCTCAATGCTTTTCATTAATTATCAACCGAGGGCAAGTATTGTTATTTCAAGAGTGTAACCACAATATATGCAAGTGACATCGAGGGAAAACTGCTCTAAATTGACATAAGGAATATTGTCTAAATCTTGAAGTTCAATCAAATCAACTTGGAAGTGAATTATGGAATGCTTCTAACTATTCAAGGGAACTAACTTTGTTCTAATCCTATGTAGAAATAACTACTTAGGACTGAAAAGAATAAACTGCAATTGAACAGCATGCTTTGATGAATTGAACAATAATCGTAATGAATTGCACAACAACTCTTAATAAATTGAACAACAATCAATTATTCTAAATTTTGCAATGGAATTATCTTTTAATCAACTAATGACATCCTTCTAAATTAAACATCAAACAAATGCTCATAATGATGATAAAAATATCCAAACATTAACTATATGCATAATTGAACAACAATCGTGTTGAAACTAATCGAACAATTATAAAACCATTGATTTCAAATAAGAGGACATGAATGGTAAACTAGTCTGATGAAAAGGAAGTTGTAGCATCTCACGTTCACAATTAACCAATTAAACGATATATTATGAAACACAATATATAACTGGAAACACAAATTCTGTAAATAAACGTTTAGCACAGAAGTAGCAGAAGAACCCCAAGGGCTGGACCCAAATCCACCAGAAGCCTACTGCTAAGGAATACTCATAGGTTTTATATTCCAAAAATGCCAAATTATTTATTAATCCACAGAGCAATACATTAGTACAACTTGATGATTCTATCCCAATACGTCTATTACAGGAAAATATATTACAGTCTACCCATCTTGCTCATCTTTGGCCTTTTATAGTTTAAAGGTGAATTCAAAAGTAGTAAAGGATCCTTCTCATTATGGGACCTTACTGCTTCGTGGTTATCGTTTTGGTACTCCAGTTGTGGACGTTCCTCTCCATCTTCTGCCGATCCGTAGGAGATGATATGATTCCATTTGCCTTCCTTGTCGGCTGTCTTTTGGTCATCAACAGTTTGGTTGTTTTGTTTCCCTATCAATAAAGATAGTGACAAGTCAGTTCTTACGTTATTAAACACTACTTTTACCATTAGTTCACTCTGCCTTGTCTTTACATTATTTTTCTTTACTTTATTGCTAAGATGAGGGAAAAATACAGGAAATTACATGACAAATCGAGGTAAATATGGGGTGAAACGTACCTTCTTCTTGGCCCAACAGCGGCAAGGGATCAGTTTCGCCCTATTATTGTAAACGGGTGGGAGTGAGTTCATGAGGTAATGGCACCTGATGAAAGGGCTTTATCAAGGATATTTTTATTGGAAGGAGAGATAACATGTGTAGTGGTAGTGTTACTCAGAACCATAGTATATTCATGAATTAGCAGCTTCTATTGGAGCGGTAAGTAACTAACTCTTAACACTTCTATAGAACCATCGGTAACTAGAGGAGGGAATTATAGACAAAAATTTGGGTCTTCCCACACAACCTATTCCCTAGATAATTGCTTTATAACTATCCCACCCACATTGCATGAATAAGGGTCTCACCTCTAACTAATGGCACCCCCACATTCAACCTCCTAAGGTTTCGAAACTAGAATCAATTTGCTTTTTGTATTTAATATCTGAGATTGGCTAGTAAAATGATCGATCCTCTTTCTTTCTTTCTTCTGTCTGCAACTGGATCAATCTAATTAGAACCCATCAAGCTCATGCTGTAGAACCCGCGATGAGAAAATGAAAACAAGTTGCTGGCGAGCACATACATTTTGATCGAGCCATGTTCTCACCAGAAAAACGAGCAGGTATGAAGAGATATGGGCTTTCCACTCTATTTATTTCAAACAATGGAGACTATGGCTAGTCATGAAGGGTGTAATATATCTCCACAAGCTTGAGTACAATTCTAAAACTTAGTTGTTGAGTACGGAAATTCAAAACAAGGTTGTTTGGGATACTTTTACAAATATGAATTTTCTTGATTTTTATATAAATCGGCCTCAAAGACATTTGCGTATCTCCGAAACTATAATGAATTTTACAAAAATGTTTTAGTTTTAATAAATGGAAAAGGCTTATTATTTTTCCTTTATTAACTTTTATTGCGTTGGAATTTTCACCAAACATATTACATACTGCACATAAATCAGGTTTTGTGCTAATGTAATAAATGGTGTGTGTATCAACATTTCACGTGGTTTGTGAGGATGAAAAATGGTTGATGTCATGAGGTGGGGAATTTAAGGGTGTGGGCCACCTCTATATCTTAGTATTATCAATGGGAGGAGGATTTGTAATCCCGATGTCAGTTTTACGAAACTATTCTCTTCTTGCTCGAAATCAAGGGAGGTATTGACAGTTCCGCATATGATCAACTTGGGAACAAAGGTGACAATGATTACACATGTCTCTAAACTAGTTTGAGCGGGTAGGCTAAGGAATGTGGACCAACAAGAGAAAACAATCTCCGATTTTTCTCAATTCTTGGCATTGATTAATCAAATGGCCTAGTCTATTGCATAGGGTGTAGGAATGGGAAGATTTTGGAAATACTGACCACGGGCAAGAGGTAGAATGACAATGAGAACAAGGATGAATAGGGAGTGAAGCTTATTCGTCAAAGACACAATAAATGGTTTTAGACCCATCATCCACTACTAGTGTGATAGGAGGTGATGGTGTCACATTATTGGCTTGAGCAAGGGCTCCCACACTAGTACAAAATGGCTAATTAGTTACTAAAAAGACGACTAAAATTTTCATATAAACGACTATTTTTCGGTCGGTGACCAATAGTAGCTAATTTACAGTATCTTATAACGTGACAAAATTTTGGTCATTTTTAGCTTATTCATTCATTGGTTATCTCAATTTTGTTGTCTAGTTGTATATTTGATCATTAATTTTGTCATTAATTTAGTCACTGATTTAGTCATTAATTTGGTCATTGATTTGATCATTAATTTAGTCATTAATTTGGTCATTAATTTGGTCATTTATTTAATCATTGATTTAATCTTTGATTTGGTCATTAATTATCACAATTAATTACCAAATATACAAAAAAATATATTACTATATGATCACTTGAGAAAACCAATTAATGACAAAAGAAATATGACCAAAATGTTGGTCATGTTATAAGATACTGTAAATTAGCTACTAATAGTCATATATATGAAAATTTTAGTCATCGTTTGAAACCAATTAATGACCGAAGAAATATGGGTAAATTTTACTTGTGTTATAAGATACTGTAAATTATCTACTAATAGTCGTATATGTGCAAAATTTAGTCGTCACTTGTAGTCACAAATTTATCATTTGCAGTAATCATTTATTCATTATATAAATGACTAATTTAGTATTTTATATTCATTTCATTTATTTTCATTAATAATCATTATAAATGACTAATTTAGTCTTATATTCATTTTATTTGTGTTCATCATTAATCAATATAAACTACTAATTTAGTAGTTTTAAATTAATTGTGTTCATTATTAATCAACATAAATTAATTTGTATGATTTAAAAATGTCATACAATGTGCATGTTCATCTAATATGAAAACAAAAAGTCGCATATTTTAATTACAATACTAAACAATATCAAGTGCGACTATAAATAATTTCAACCACATAAATTATATTATATGAAATGTTAAAGTATTACAATATGATTGTAATATTTGTTGAACCCCAAAGATGTTCTTCTCTTTCACCACATCCCACTTCATTTTCTTTGTCCCTCATCAATTACAGACTTAAATGTGTTGGGACAAATACTGAGAGGGGGGGGTGAATCAGTATTTAGGGCATACTCAAAAATTTATACTTTTTCTTCCTTTAAAACCCATACGCTACTTTCCTGAAACCAACTCGCGTATACACGCGGATATCCTTTATAAAACTCGCGTATATACAGAGATCTTATTATGTATTTAATTCTTTACTTAGATCTATGCATCATTTATTCATCAAATGTTTAGTTAGCAGTAAGCATGTGCAGTAATAACAGAATAAACCATCACACATAAACAACACACATGAACACCAGGATTTAAGGTGGAAACCCAAATCGGGAGAAAACCACCGCTGCCGTCGTCTCAGTCTTCAATATTTTATAATAAAGAAAACATCGTACAACCATGTACTAGCACAGAATCATACCAGCACGCAGGCACCCACCTACAGAAGGCTACAACCTTCTCTCATTTACCAGCCTCTCTTGGAAGTGAGTTACAACCCCTTGCTCTCGTTTACCAGCCTCTCACCCCGGAAGGGACAACAACCATCGCTTCCTCACTGCCTCCTCTAAAGGGAGCTACTACCCCTCGCTCTCGTTTACCACCTTCCAAGGGAGCCACAACCCTCCACCGGGTTGTTCTGAACTTCGCACCCATGCACTACGTTTCATCAATTTTCATAATCGGATCCAACAATCCTTCCATACAACACATCTTGTAGGCCACTCTTCATCATATTTTCAGACTGGACCCACTCCATACATTTAAGCTCATCATACATCAAACAGAAACTTACAGCCCCATCAATTCATTCATTGAATCATCAATCAATCAACCAACAACTTGATCTTCAATTAACATAATCAGCAACATATTAAACAACCTAGTTCTGTATGAATACATCATTGACAGATAGCAGTGAAACAACAAAACAGATCAGACATTTCATTCCACTTACTTCAGCAAAACCTAGATTCCATACGCGCTTTTACTTCACTGAACCTGCATATGTACGTTCTTTCATGCATACCAACCCGCATATACTTCTGTGCATTATTCAGAAAACCCTATCTGCCCATACGTGCTTTTCCTTAAGCAGACCCGCGTATGCACGCACTTTTGCTGAAGCGAACCTACGTATACATCTGTAACTTTTCAGGAATGTGCAGCTCTTCAGATCAGATAAGCAACCCAGATTTCATCCTTTACTTCAGAAATTATTTCGCCTCATCTCATATCTAAACATTCCATAAACAGATCTAGAAAATACATATACATTTCAGATCTAGAGATCCTTCTTCATCATTTTCTTCATAGGTGCATCATAGATTCAGATCTATCAATCAAGAACAGAGTTCATCCATGCAGATATTCTTTAAAGAGATTTATTCATTCACAACCCTTACTCATGCACACTTTGCACAATGATCTTCTTCTCCTTATATAGATTTACCCTTTATCAATACCATGAGCCAAAACCACACCACTTCCGATGGTATTCCTAGACGGGATCAAATAGATAATCCAACACTCAATACAATGGGTCAATACCATGGTAACACCCCTAGATTTATAAATTTAGAGCGCAAATAGCCATACACGACTTGACACGTACTTTTCCGCGTGCATACGCTACTTCTCCTTAACAAGCCCGTGTATGCCTTGTGACATGACTTATTTATCATTTCTTTGACACTTTACTGGAATTCCTTTCTTCTGTTACTTCTGAGCTAGTCTGTAAATATATCATCCTTCCTTTTAACACATAGATACATCATATTTACATCATTTCCATCAAGGACAACTTCATCAAGCAGATTCCATCAAAGTCAATACATTGTATCACATTGCCAACAATCTCCTCTTTAACTCATCAAGTAGGTTTCCATCAAGGATAACTTTATCAAGTAGGTTGTCATCAACTTTATCAAGTAGGTTGCCATCATTCATCAAGTAGGTTTCCATCCAAAGACAACTCATCAAGTCAGTTTTCATCAAGGATAACTTCATCTAGTAGGTTTCCATCAAGGACAACACATTGCATCATATAGCCAACAATCTCATTTCATCAAGTAGGTTGGTCATCAACTTTATCAAGTAGGTTGCCATCATTCATCAAGTAGGTTGCCATCAAGGACAACACATTGCATCATATCGCCAACAGTCTTATTTCATCAAGTGGGTTGCCATCAAGGACAACACATGCCAACAATCTCCCCCTTTGGACTTGATGGCAACCATGATGGTGTTTGATCACCACCACAGATAGATACATTGAATATAATCATCATCATCCCCTTATTCAAACACCATGCTACTCTCCCCCTTTGACATCAAGGGAAAAGGGTGGATCAACATCAACAAAAGGTTTTTTCTTTTCTTGTAGAAAGAATAGCTCTGATGTGCACTGTAGTTACCATGCTCCCCCTGAGTTCATGCTGAATCTTCAAACATATTTTTCAATGAAGTACATGACTCTATGACCTTTCCTATCACCAAGGACTTATACTTACAGCAAAGATCCAACCAAGTGGATTTACATATATGACTCAAGTACCCAATCAAGTGGGTTTACACATTTTACTCAACTACCCAACCAAGTGGGTTTACAAATTTGACTCAAGTACCCAACTAAGTGAGTTTACACATTTGAACAAGTCCTTACATGACTGAATATTACAATTTTACAACATAGGTCTCATCATGACCTTTTCATCAAATTACAAGTATGACTTTTTATAATCAAGACCAAGGAATATCAAACATGAGATCAGATCACATCAAATCAAGAGAATGCCAACAATGCATCCTTTCCACAAGACCAATGCTCCCCCTGAAACTGCGCATCAATGCATCCTTTCCATATGATCAAAACTCCTCCTTAGCTTGTGCAGCCTGAACACTTTCAACAGCAAGAACATCAAGGCATCTTCACCCAATAACAGAGAATGAAACAGAAATATAAGAGTTGAAACACCACCAGAGACACCAAATAGCATCAGAGAAACCAAACAGCACCTCAGCTTATGCTGAAGAAATGCTTGACCCAGAAAAATTGTCAGCAACCACCCATACGTGGTTTTCGTTGTATGAACTCGCATATATACGCGACTATCTTTCAGGAAACCCGCGTATCCAAATTAATCTTCTGAGTTTAAACAGATCTGCTCTTCTGCATGGCATAGACTACTTCGAGCTTCTGTCTGAGTTGCACTGGATAGAGACTTTTTCAGATAGATCTTCTTTTATTGCTTCATTGGGTTCACCTTCTATATTGTTGCTATTTGATGTAGAAGGACATACGTCACCATAATCTTCATTTGTTTTCGGTGTTTCCTCATAACTGCAGAAGTATCCATCAGCACTAATCCTTGTCTATCAACAAAGTTCAGTATCATCAACCTGTGACTGGATCTATGGTTCGAGCATCATAGTATCTTTCTGTAGAAACCAGCTATCATCTCAATCTCTTGTCTTTATAAAGGTGAAATTTCCATTTCCCCCTTTTTGTAGAAACATATGTGGGATATAGAGTAGAGTGGCACAATGTATCCATGATTTCAAGTTTCATTCAATAGTTGTAGCATAAGTACATCAGTAACCAAGCCTTCAGAATTTTTGCAGCATCAACAAATTCTTCCCAAGTGGAATCATTATACCAGAACAACTTCTTCAATAGACATTATGTATTAAGCAATCATCCATGTGATCCGATATCACCAAGATCTTCAAGATTTATCATGATTTAGCATGTGTAGGAAAAAGGTTTCAACCGTGACAAAAATCATCATCAACAGCATGATCTATCATTTTCTGAATCATTAGACTTCCATCTTATCCATGTGTGAAAACAGTAGATACTCTTCATCAAAAGTAAACAGGGCTCATCCATAAACTCATCATAAGAAGCCAAGTATCATATCACCATCATAAGAAAACTAAGGAATAAGCAGATACAATGCCAACAATGCAATCATTAGTTGTTAGACTGATGCTCCCCCTGAACCTGTACTCCTGTTCTTGAGCTGAATCATTGTTTTCTTTAACAGAAAAGCATATGCTTCTTTCTCCAAAGGAAATCGCGTGTATACGCAGCTTTTTTTCACTAAACCCGCGTATGGAAAGTGAAACACAAAAAATTTCCACAACTTCATCTCCCCCTGAATTTGTACCACCTGTACCTATCTTCTTCACATCAGATGCACTGTCAGAAATAAACATAACCAGAATTACCAAACCAACCATGGGAATCATCATACATTGCTCCCCCTATGATGATACATTACTAGTCCATATAATGTATCTCACATCATCCCTGCAGTCATTATGAGAAGTAAGCTTTAGAAGCGGATGACTGCAGTAGGGTCAATATTCCCTACGTTTCTGACCGGTCCTCCTTCTTTTTCCAGCTTTGCTTGAAACTTCTTATTGTGTGCTGGAAATTATCCAATTTCTCAAATCTATTCATCCTACACTCCTTTTCTACATGACCATACTTGTTACAAGCATAACATCTTACATGACCAGAAAAATAAGCATAGGGATCATAATGTGTTTTTCTATTCTTTCTTCTACTGCAATCAACTGCTTTATGACCATACTTGCTACATGAAAAACAATATCCCTTGAAGAAACCAGAGTACCTTTCTATGTAGAATCTGTTTGTATGTGACTAAAATGATCTGCTTCTACAATTGGCCGCAACATGCCCATAATTATGACATTTAAATCATTAAACATTATTGATGCTTCTATAGCTAGGAGGGAATGATTTCTTTTGAGAATTCATGATTGTCTGTTGACCTTTTGTTTCTTTCAACACTTCAGGTTTTGCATTGATATCCTTTGAATCTTTAGCACTTCCTTGTGAACTAGATTCTCCTTTAACAGTTTCATGAAAACCAAGACCAAATTTAACAGAAGGAGACCTTTGACTACTAAGAATAGTATCCAGAATCTTAGTACTATCTTGAAACCTCAAGAGTTTATCCTTTTCTTCTAATTTACCTTTTAGAATGTTTACCTCAAACTCCAATTTTTGGCATTGCTGCTTCATACTTTCTTCTTTCCTTCTTCCTTCTTCTACTTGATCATTCAGTTTTAAAATTTCTTCTTTCAACTCATTTTCTTATTCTTCAAAAATTTGTAGAAGTTATTCATTCTTCTTATTTGATTTTTCCAGATCTGTTTTGAGCGAGATGATTTCTGCTTCATGTCCTTCTTTTTCAAATGATTGTAGAAGTTCTTCATTCTTCTTATTTTATTTTTCTGGATCTTCTTTGAGAGAGATGATTTCTGCTTCAAGTTCTTCATTTTTCTTATTTGATTTTTCCAGATCTTCATTTAGATCGATGATTTCTATTTCAAGTCTTTTATTTCGATTGGTTGTATAATTGTACAACCTTTGATACTTGTCTATTTTTCCATTCAGTATTTCTATCTATCCATTCATTTGAGATATCATCTCATTGTAGATAACTTCTCTCTCTTTAACTAATCTTTGTTGATATTCAACTTTAATCTTGAGAGCTTCTTCTAGATCCATAACACTACTTTTACTATCTTCACCATTGCATGCACAAGAAGGTGAATCACAAGAACAATAATCAGTACCTGTTTTATCTTCTTCATTTTCTGCTGCACATGTTTTCTGAGATATCTCCTTTTGAGTGGCCTTCTTCTTTTGCTTCCTTCCCATTGCGACGGATCTCCTTCAAGCGATCAAGCTTCTATAGAAGAACCTACTCTGATACGAATTGTTGGGAAAAATACTGAGAGGGGGGGGGTGAATCAGTATTTAGGGCATACTCAAAAATTTATACTTTTTCTTCCTTTAAAACCCATACGCTACTTTCCTGAAACCAACTCGCGTATACACTCGGATATCCTTTATAAAACTCGTGTATATACAGAGATATTATTATGTGTTTAATTCTTTACTTAGATATATGCATCATTTATTCATCAGATGTTTAGTTAGCAGTAAGCATGTGAAGTAATAACAGAATAAACCATCACACATAAACAACACACATGAAGACCAGGATTTAAGGTGGAAACCCAAGTCGGGAGAAAACCACCGCTGTCGTCGTCTCAGTCTTCAATATTTTATTTTAAAGAAAACATCGTACAACCATGTACTGGCGCAGACTCATACCAGCATGTAGGCACCCACCTGCAGAAGGCTACAACCTTCTCTCGTTTACTAGCGTCTCCTAGAAGGGAGCCACAACTCCCTGCTCTCGTTTACCAGCCTCTCCTAGAAGGGAGCCACTACCCCCTGCTCTTGTTTACCAGCCTCTCCTGGAAGGGAGCTACAACCCCCTCACTGAAGGCTTCGACCTTCAGCACCTCTGCGGACCACATTTCATCAATTTTCATACTGGATCCAATAGCTTCCATACAACACATCTTGTAGGCCACTTTTCATCATATTTTCAGACTGGACCCCCTCCATACATTTAAGCTCATCATACATCAAACAGAAACTTACAGCCCCATCAATTCATTCATTGAATCATCAATCAATCAACCAAAAACTTGATCTTTAATTAACATAATCAGCAGCATATTAAACAACCTAGTTCTGTATGAATACATCATTGACAAATAGCAGTGAAACAGCAAAACAGATCAGACATTTCATTTCACTTACTTCAGCAAACCCTAGATTCCATATGCGCTTTTACTTCACTGAACTTGCGTATGTACGCGCTTTCATGCAGACCAACCTGCGTATACTTCTGTGCATTATTCAGAAAACCCTATCTGCCCATACGCGCTTTTCCTTAAGCAGACCCGCGTATGCACATGCTTTTGCTGAAGCGAACCTGCGTATACATCTGTAACTTTTCAGGACTGTGAAACTCTTCAGATCAGATAAGCAACCCAGATTTCATCCTTTACTTCAGAAAGTATTTCGCCTCATCTCATATCTAAACATTCCATAAACAGATCTAGAAAATACATATACATTTCAGATCTAGAGATCCTTCTTCATCATTTTCTTCATAGGTGCATCATAGATTCAGATCTATCAATCAAGAACAGAGTTCATCCATGCAGATATTCTTTAAAGAGATTTATTCATTCACAACCCTTACTCATGCACACTTTGCACAATGATCTTCTTCTCCTTATATAGATTTACCCTTTATCAATACCATGAGCCAAAACCACACCACTTCCGATGGTATTCCTGGATGGGATCAAATAGATAATCCAGTGCTCAATACAATGGGTCAATACCATGGTAACACCCCTAGATTTATAAATTTAGAGTGCAAATAGCCATACGTGACTTGGCACGTACTTTTCCGCATGCATACGCTACTTCTCCTTAACAAGCCCATGTATGCCTTGTGACATGACTTATTTATCATTTCTCTGACACTTTACTGGAATTCCTTTCTTCTGTTACTTCTGAGCTAGTCTGTAAATATATCATCCTTCCTTTTAACACATAGATACATCAGATCTACATCATTTCCATCAAGGACAACTTCATCAAGCAGATTCCATCAAAGTCAATACATTATATCACATTGCCAACAATTTCCTCCTTAACTCATCAAGTAGGTTTCCATCAAGGAAAACTTTATCAAGTAGGTTGTCATCAACTTTATCAAGTAGGTTTCCATAATTCATCAAGTAGGTTGCCATCCAAAGACAACTCATCAAGTCAGTTTTCATCAAGGAAAACTTCATCTAGTAGGTTGCCATCAAGGACAACACATTGCATCATATAGCCAACAATCTCATTTCATCAAGTAGGTTGGTCATCAACTTTATCAAGTAGGTTGCCATCATTCATCAAGTAGGTTGCCATCAAGGACAACACATTGCATCATATCGCCAACAGTCTTATTTCATCAAGTGGGTTGCCATCAAGGACAACACATGCCAACAAAATGATCAATAGGATTAATTAAAATTGCTTTAAGAATTTATATAATGACTAACTTGTTATATTTTCATGGTTTTGTTGGTGTAGTAATTTTTTACTAAGACACGGCTACATAATACAGGCATTCCGTAGCCAGTCGTCTATTCTGCAGCCATCCTCATGTTTACGTAGGTTCCAGGTGTCATTGCAAAGAAAAAGGCATATGGGTGAAATCCACAACGCTTCCCCACCATCTTTTGCTCTCCATGAAGTCTGAGTTAAAGTCTCCAAGCAGTTATGCATGTAGAAGAGAAGCAGTTTCCTATCAAGACACGGACTCTACAAATGTCCGCAGTAAAGTACCCGACTGTCAAATAAGAGTTTTAATTTGATTAGAAGTGGGAAAGAAATTTATCCCTGTTTTTCTCAAAGGGTAGTTATGTAATTTCATTATAATTATGACTCGGGAGACTGAGGAACAGGGGGGTTAGATTTTGTTTTTTTTGCTAGATCTCAGAAGAAGTAATACTCTGTTTTGAAGAATTTCTCTTTTAATGAAAGAAGCATCATTTTATTGCACGAGCTGAGTCAATCTTGAGTAAATTTGCATGCTACTCCGGTGGTAGAGGGCCCCTACTGCCCGAGGAGCTTTTTTTCATATGATTTAGATAATTAACTTAGCCTTGTTTCATTCCTAGCTTAATCAATTTTTATGAACTCTGCGTTTTATATTCACTTGCATTGGATGCTACAGTTTAGTCTCGTTCTTATGTATTATTCCAAAATATCACTAATATCGAATGAGTTGTAACTGTAGTATTTTAGGAGTTAGTTGCATTTCTTTCTGAACTTTATGTTTTTCATGATCAACTACATCAATTGTTACAGCTAGTCCTGTTCTTATAAACTCTTCCAAGATATCACTAACTCTGGATAAGACGTAGCTATGATGTTTCAGAGCTCATTGTGTTTTGTTGAACTTTATGTTTTATGTTTATTTGCATTGAATGATACAACCAGACTTGTTTTACAAACTATTCCAAAACATCACTCATCTTGAACGAGACAGGGCTGTGGTATTTCATAGAATTAGTTGCATTTTAGTTTAATTGAAATACTCCGGAGGTAGATGTCATTCTAGTTTAATTCTGTCACTATATTTCAAGTTTGATAATGGCACTCTAGTTTAACTCTGTTCACTGTACTTCAAGTTAGATTAGTGGCATTTTAGTTCAGTCCTAGTTCACCATGTTTCAAGTTAGGTTAATGGCATTTTAGTTTAATTGTGGTCACCGTGTTTCAAGTTTGATCAATTGCATTTTAGTCTAGTGTTATCCATTGTTCTTTAAGTTGTATCAACTGTCAAAATTCAACTTCACGGCCTTCATTATTTACAAATTATTCTTGTTCTGACTTTCTATCAATGCATCATCATGGGACAGGAATGAGTGATATCAGTTTAAGGCCTTGATTGTTCTACAATCTTTTGCAAATTCACAAATAAGCCTTTTCCCAAAACTATTCTAGAAAATATCTAACTTTCGAATAAGGCTTAGTATTGACAAGTTGAGATGTAGAATAGATTAATCTTAGCATTACAAGTTAATTCACAATAGAAATCTTATTGTAATACAAATAATCTTTTCCAATTGTGTTCCAATAAACTTCTAGCCATGGTTGAGATTCTTTGTAATATTGTAGGATGATTGTTTACTTAGGAGAACTTCATTTGCACTAAAATTGTCCTTTTCTCAAGCTATTCCAACATATTTATAATGAATGAATTGGATGAGTTCATGTTGTGATTTATTTCCTTGCTATGAGTCATTATGAAGCTTTGCATTTTCTGTTCTTTAGGGCCATACACAGTCTAGAATAATTTTTGCTCTGTTTTAGTTTAACCATCCACTTCTCTTTACCAACATTTGGTTCTTTTCCTTTTTAACATAAAACCATAAAACCAAAAACATCAGAAAGACACTAAACACAACGTAGTGAGAAACAGATACCTAGGCACATATAGTGCACCACACTTTAGCAGTTTACTAGCCCTGGTTGACAATTTATGACATCAATTTAGGAACACTAAGTTGAGCACAACATTTTGGTGTCGTTGTCGGGGAAGTGTAACTAGGTAGCCTTGTTTCTTACCTCCCAAAAACAATGATATGCGTAGAGAAAGAGACTCAAGGGGTAGATTCATAAGAGGCAGAAGCTCAATTGTTTCACCAAGACCAAGAGCCAGCACACCTCCTACTCAAACCCACATTCCATCCCTTACTGATCCTAGACTTCCAGAGAACTTAAGGTCAAATATTCCATTAGAAATACCTTCCACTTCATCCACTGAACCTGTCTTAGAAGAAGATTCAAAGATTCCTGGTAGAGATACAAAATTTTCCACTTCCACAGAAGAATCAACTATGGCAGAAGAAGGAGGAGGAGCAGTCTTTAATGGAGAGCACACACTATTTTGAGGGGGTAGAGGTAGAGGTAGAGGAGAAGGAGGTATAGGTGCAAAAGGTTAAGGAGGCAAAGGAAGAGGTAGAAGAGAAATGGGAAGCTCTTTTCGGTTTCCTATAGTAGATGAAGAAACCAATGCAACTATGAAAAACATTTCACCCTCTGTCCTTCCAAACTTTAATGGACTTAAAACTGAAGATCCTGAAACCTTCCTATTTGAATTTGAAGTCCTGTGTAGAACCTATGACTACTTACAAGATGCTAAAAAACTTAAACTATTTCCTTCAACATTGAAAGGAGCAACATTGAAGTGGTTTATGAGTTTGATCAACAGTTCTATTAGGACATGGGAAGACATGAAACAAGCATTTCTAGAGAGGTATTTGGATTACTGTATGCCAGTCAACCATAAGGAGGAAGTGTTTAAAATGCTACAAAAAGAAGATGAAAATCTAGAAGATTTGTTGGAGAGATTTAACTACAACATCAAAAGAGCAAAAATGGAAAACCTAGACCAAGACACTTTGAAAGCTCTCTTGTTGAAGACAATTAGGGATGAATGGTTAGATATCCTTAACATGATGGGAAAAGGGGATATATCTCAGCTCACATTACCTGAAATAGCTAAATTATGTATCAACCTTTCAAGAGGGAAATATAAAACTATAAAAGGACCAAGAGACCCTGCTCTTGCAAGGGCAAGTAAGTCTGCTTCTGGGACAGTAAGTAGGGCAGAAATAGGACATATGCTTGATGATTTCAAATCTGATATCTTAGGGAGTCTTAGTGAACAAATAGACACCCTTAAGTTACAAAACAAGAAAAAAGCTGAATCTGATGCCTTAGCAATCTTTTGTCCCAAATGTAGAAAGAAGCATGCCTTAAGAGAGTGCCCTTTGGATGCAAAAGTTGTGGAGACTTGTGTAATTTGTTCAGAAAAACATGATACCAAGATTTTTCCTTCACTTCTTGGTCTTAAAGCTGTCTTTCAAGAAGAAACTCCTACAAATTCCACAGAATCTCTCAATTTTGTCTCTAGAAGGCCTTGGCAAGGATCTCAAACATAAGGATTCCATGATCAAATGTATAATCAGCCCCCACCAAATTGGAATTCTTGGCAGAAACCTTGGCCCCAATTTCAAAATCAATCACAAACTTGGGCACAAGGAGCACAAAATCCCTATGGAAGATACTCTCAGTATTACCAATATCCACCATCCTATCCACCATATCCACATTTCCCTCCTCAACAAAATTTTCAACAAAATCCTCAAAATCCACCACATCAAAATCAACCACTTCCATTACCATTTCCTCAGAAAACAAATCAATTGTCTGCCCAACCCATACCGAACCCCAACAATAAAAATCCTCAGAACACATACATGATAGAAGGCCAACAGTTTCCAACTTATTTGATCACTCCTTTAGACCTTAGTGATGTTCAACTTAGGTCTAGAAGGATACTTGAAAAGAGGAAAACTTCTATAATCATACAAGAGCAAGACAATTCTGAGGAAGATTCTCTATGGGTGAATAAAAGTCTTGAAGAGAACATACCTTTCCAAGACCCAAACATTGAGAAATAAAAACAAAAAGAGCCAATAATTTCAAGTCCTATATTAGAGCAGCCATCAACATCCACTTCTACACATCCCTTTCCAGAAAGATTACAAACTGATAGGGGTGTAGAAAAACAAATTATGGTGCCTAATTATGATTTCCTAGATGAGCTGAGAAATGTTTGTATTAAGATTCCATTATTACAAGCTATCAGGGAAATTCCAATCTTGGCAAAGATAATAAAGGAGTTGAGCATGAAGAAAACAAGAAAAAGAATAAGAGAGACAAAGAAAATTCAACTGGCAGGAAAAATAGCAGATATTATGATGGGTAAGATTGCTATTCCAAAGTATCTAGACCCAAGAAACCCAGTTGTTAAAATTCACATCAATGGAATTGAGATCCAAAACACACTTATTGATTTAGGAGCAGCAATCAATTTCATGAGTAGACAAATCATGGATAAACTGAAACTTCCTAATCTTCTTTTTACACCCACATTATTACAATTAGCAGACAGATCTGTGATCAAACTTGATGGGGTAATAGAAGACATTCCAGTGTCCCTAGATTCTTGGGAGTATCCTGTGGATTTTATGATCCTAATTCCTAAGAATAATCTAGGAGGACATCCTATTATATTAGGAAGACCTTGGTTAGCTACAGCTGATGCTTTCATTAGTTGTAGATCCAGTGATATGTACATCTCTGATGGTAGTTCAAACAATAAATTTACCTTGTATCCTCCAGCAAGAACAATTACAAAATTAGATGATACTCAATGGATTGAGGATGAAGAAGACTTACAACCTCTCTTCACAATTTCAGAAATCAGTGAAGACAATCAAATTTTGAATACCTTAGAAAATTTTGAATCCTCTTTGGAATACAAACATGAAAAATTTCAAGAAGAATCCAACATTTAGTTTTTATCATCAAGACATATGTCTCTTTATTCCATGGATAAATTTGGCAGCTCTACAATTGAGATATTTCTAGGCAAAACTTTAAACATAAACAAGAACCTAGAGGAATCTCAACAAGAAGAGCTAGTCAAGATCTTACAGAGACATTCTTCTGCATATGCATGGGAGTACACTGATATGAAAGGGATAATCCCTAGGACTTGCACTCATCACATCTACATAGAGGAAAATTTCAAACCAATCAGACAACCTCAAAGACGGATGAATCCAAATCTTAGGGAGATTGTTAAAGAAGAATTGCAGAAATTGTCAAATGTCAGCTTTATCTATCCCATTTCAGATAGTCAATGGGTTTCTCCTTTGGTAATTGTGCCAAAGAAAAATGGTAAATGGAGGGTATGTATTGACTACCGAGAATTAAACAAAGCTACTCTTAAAGATCATTTTCCCCTACCTTTCATAGATCAGGTGTTAGATACATTAGCTGGCAAGAAGTACTTCTCATTTTTAGATGGGTTTAGTGGTTATAATCAAATCCAAGTAGCACTTGAAGATCAAGACAAAACCACATTTACCTGTCCTTGGGGTACCTATGCTTACCGAGTATTGCCATTTGGATTATGCAATGCACCTGCAACATTTCAAAGGGCAGTATTAGGAATCTTTTCGGATCTAATACATGATTGTGTAGAGGTATATATGGATGATTTCACAGTTTATGGAAACACATTTGAAGAAGCCTTAGCAAACTTGGAAATTTTTTTAAAAATATGTAAAGAAGCAAATATTTCACTTATTCATGAGAAGTGTTTTATGATGTTTACTGAAGGAATTGTTTTAGGACATCACATTTCAGGGGATGGGATTAGAGTTGATGAGTCAAAAGTTGAAGTCATATCTAACTTATCTATTCCAAGTTGTCAAAAATATGTTAGGAGTTTTCTAGGATTTACAGGATATTATCGAAGATTCATAGAAAACTTCACCAAGATAGCATCTCCACTTTTCAAATTACTTACCAAGGACTGTGAATTCAAGTGGAATCCTGATTTCCAGTTAGCCTTTGAGACCCTGAAAACAAAATTTTTTGAAGCACCTATTTTAAGGAGACCTAACTGGAAGTTACCTTTTCATATTTTAACAGATGCCTCAGATACAGCTTTAGGAGCAGTATTGGGACAAAAAGACCTGATTCCTTATGCCATCTACTATACCAGTAAAAAATTGACTCCTTCAGAGTTAAACTATACTGTAACTAAAAAAGAGTTTTTGGTTGTTGTTCATGCCATAAACAAATTCAGACACTATATAACAGGCTATGAAACTTGTGTTCACACAGATCACTCTGCAATTAGATATTTAATGAACAAATCAATTACTAATGGCAGAGTCATAAGATGGTTATTGCTTTTACAAGAATTCAACATTACCATTCTAGATAGGCCTGGAAAACAAAACACAGTAGCTGATTTCCTATCTAGACTCCAAAACATCCAAGACAATACCCCAGTTGAAGATCAAGTCCCTGATGAATATCTTTTTTCAATTTCTACTCAGACTCCTTGGTTTGCTGACATTGCTAATTATTTAGTTTCAGGGAAATTTTCTTCAATAATGAATGCAAGAGACAAAAGAAAGATCATTTATGATAGTGCAAAATATTCATGGGTTGCTAATGAGTTATACAAGATAGGTCCAGATTTTATCATTATGAGATGTGTTCGGGAAGATGAGATGCCTGAGATTCTCAAGGCATGTCATGATGAACCTTGTGGCGGACACTTTGCTGATAAAATGACAGCCTATAAGATCCTTCATTTAGGATATTATTAGCCATCCCTTTTTAAAGATGCTAAAGAGTATGTCAAAAGGTGTGACAGTTGCCAAAGGGTAGGGAAACCTTCTCCTTGAGGTGAGATGCCATTGCATCCTTAGGTACATATTGAACCTTTTGAAAAATGGGCTTTGGATTTTGTAGGACCTATTAGTCCTCCATCAAGACAAAAGAAATATATATTAGTTTGCACTGATTATGTTACCAAATGGGTAAAGGCCAAGCCATTACTTTCTGCTACTGAAGCATCTGTAGTTAATTTTCTTTTTGAGGATATTTTTACTCGTTTCTGTGTCCCAAGGGAGCATCTGTAGTTAATTTTCTTTTTGAGGATATTTTTACTCGTTTTGGTGTCCCGAGGAAAATTGTTACAGATCAAGGAGCTCAATTCACATCAAGGCTAGTGGAACAAATTATGGAGAGGTACAGAATCAGACAAAGAAAATCTACTCCTTATCATCCACAAGCAAATGGTTAAGTGGAATCTACTAATAAGGTCATTGAAGGGATCCTAACAAAGACTGTTCATTTACATAGAAGAGATTGGGCAGATAGGCTTCCTGAAGCCTTGTGGGCCTATAGAAATACATGGAGAAGCACAACAGGTCATACTCCTTATGAACTTGTTTATGGAAGGAAAGTTTTGTTTCCCATAGAGTTCCAAATTCAAACTTTCAAAATGGCAGTTCAGTTAGGACTTGATCTAACAGAGGCACAAAAGCATAGATTGGAGCAAATTAATGAATTAGATGAGATCAGACAAGATGCAGTTCAGAAAACAAGTATAGTCCAACAGCAAAGGACTAGATGGCATGACAAGTACATCAAGGAAAAGAAGTTCAAAGAATGTGACTGGGCTCTCTTGTTTGATTCAAAGTTCCAAGATTTTCAAGGTAAATTTCAAATACATTGGCTTGGGCCATATGAAATTGTGAGAATTTTTTACAATGGAGCAATAAAAATCAGGACAATAGATGAGGAAGAGGTCACTTTTCTTGTGAATGTTCATAGATTGAAGCTGTATCACAAGCCACTTTCAAGAGAAGAATTTGTCAAAAGATTCCAGGAAAACAGTGATGTGAAGTTAATGAAGAAGAATTTTTCTTCTTCATCAACTTAATTGAATTTTCTGAAGTCAGATATTTGAAAAAATAAAAAATAAAAAATAAAATAAAAATAATGTATAAACATGAATACTAATCACTGATTAGCATGTTTATACAGAAAATATAGAGTGAAAATTAGAATCTTTCTGACACTCTAGCTTTTCCATTTTGTTCTTTTTCTGCAAGCAGCTGTTACACAATCATAAGTGCAAATCCATATTCCACTTATGATTCATTTCATTCCATTCATCCATTCATCCATACTCCATTTCACTCCATCCATTCATACTTCACTTCATTCCATACTTCATTCATTTCATTCCATGGTCCACCTCATTTTCATCTCAGATTTTTAAATTTGATCTTTTCTGCAATTGAAGAATACACATCAGAAGTTGCAGGCCACTTTTTCACTCCACTTCATAGTTGTGATCCATTTCATTCCACTATTCACTCCACTCATACTCCATTACACCATGTTCCATTATCCATTTTTAACTCATTTCATACAACATTCCATTCATGCTTCAAACCGTTCCATTTCATATTTCAAGACTTCTACAGGTACATTCTGCAATCAGTCAGATATTATGCAGCTAGTCATACATTCTGCAGCCAGACAGACATTCTGCAGCCAGAGATCCTGAAGGCACTATCCAGTAAACATTTGATTTAGCAGCAAATTGATCCTGCATATTCAAGACAACAAGAAAAATCAAAGGATTTATGAGGATTGAAGATCAATGATTGAGGACAAGGCATATCAAAACCACAAAGAAAATCAAAGCAAAGGCAAAGGTATGAAATTATTATGGTGAAAAATTATGAAAATTTTAGCATGGTTAAGTCATTTATGATTCAAAAAGGTTATTTTAATTAGTCGTGTTGATCATGCCTATCAACCATATCATAAAAGCTTTAGACACAAAACCCTTCCATCTTGCCATATCCGATCATCATTTAAAATTTAACGGTTGAGTACCGAAGTGATTTGATCAGTCACGTCACTAGGCCAAAGTATTTAATGATGATTTTTGAATTTCTCATGAAACATCTCCGCGGTCTTTTCTTCCGTGTTAGCTTTCAACTCATATGAACCACCTCACCACATTATACTCGTTTCATAACCACTCTATATCATTTCTTTCCGTAGCCAATTCTTAGCCATTCCAATCTGTAAAAATAGAGGAAGCATCTGTGGGGCAAAAACAACTCCTTAACAACCATTCTCACCGTGAGCAGAAGAGCAGTGAATTTAAGGTTGAAAGAGAAGCTATGGGTCTCATAGTGAGGACCAAACCGGTTGGTACCAAGTACTTGGAGGGTTAATATAAAAATCAAAGAAATGCTACAGCAAGAAGGGTGGTTGCAATTCTTGGAAAAATTCAGTGGTTTTCACAAAGAGGTGACTAAAACATTTGCACGGTCCTTCAATGGAGCCGAGGTCGAAATAGGAGATATTAAATTCACTGTTACAGAGGCTTTTATTACAGAAGCAACGGAATTACCTAGACAAGGAGAAAGGTGGTTCAAAAATAGATAATTTCATAACGAGGCATGGAGGAAAATGCTTAAAATCCCAGGTATGGATGTTTCCATTTTTAAGAAAGGTATCCCTAGCTCGGCACTAAAAAACAAATGGAGGAATATGTTGCTTATTTTGCAAAAATTTGTAACTTGTGAAGGAAGATTTGGAACCCTCTATGTCTATCATATTTGGTTAATGATGCATTTCTTAGATGAGGAAATTAATTTGCCATTTTTCCTACTTCATAGTCTGAAAAGAATGGCCTCAAATGTTCAAAAGAGAGTTCAATTTCTAGAAACAACCTTGTACCACCATGGTTTAGTCAAAATCTTAATTGAACATCATTTGGGAAAAATGGGAGATACTTGGGATGAGTTCTTAGTGAGAAATCACTTTGAAGAACCCAAGGAATCTCCACTTGAAGATAAACTTATAAGAAGAAGCAGAAGAGAAATGATTTCTGACAAATTGGCAGAAATTAAGAAGCAGCTTAAGAAGGAGAGGATAATAAGAATATATGCCCAAGAGAGAGGTGAAGGACCATCCCAACCAAGATGGAGCCACAGACTTATAGGTATACTAAAGAAAACAGAGGCTAGACAAACAGGGGTCATAAACATTGAGGATGAAGAAACTCCAGAAATAGACCCAGCACAACAACAAATTTACAATTATATTGAGTCATTGGAGAGGAGAGCTTCAGAAAGTAGAGACAGAACTCCTAGCCCACCAGAGTCTAAAATTGATGTGCTAAGAAGAGATAAGTATGAGCTAGAAGTACTCAATAGGCATATCAAGAATGACAATGACATTTTGAGGGAGCAGGTTAAACTAAAAAGTGATATGAATTCAACCCTGTCTCTACAAATGGAGAAACTGTACAAGGCCAGTGAAAAATTGAAGAAGAGAAACAAAAATTTAATCAGGGCACTTACAAATTTAAGATTCAAGTTAGTCATAAGGAAGCCCAGAAGACCATTGACTGTCAGACAAAGCAGAAGAAGAGGATTGGATGTCCTAGCAGAGGTCTCAGAGTACATGGAGTAGTTGCATGGGGACATGCAAAAACCTTGCAGTGGGGGTATGTTGAGCCCCAAATATGTTCTTCTCTTTCACCACATCCCACTTCATTTTCTTTGTCCCTCATCAATTACAGGCTTAAATGATCAATAGGATTAATTAAAATTGCTTTAAGAATTTATATAATGACTAACTTGTTATATTTTCATGGTTTTGTTGGTGTAGTAATTTTTTACTAAGACTCGGCTACAGAATACAGGCATTCCATAGCCAATCGTCTGTTCTGCAGCCATCCTCATGTTTACGTAGGTTCCAGGTGTCACTGCAAAGAAAAAGGCATATGGGTGAAATCCACAACGCTTCCCCACCATCTTTTTCTCTCCACGAAGTCTGAGTTAAAGTCTCCAAGCAGTTATGCATGTAGAAGAGAAGCAGTTTCCTATCAAGACACGGACTCTACAGATGTACGCAGTAAAGTACCCGACTGTCAAATAAGAGTTTTAATTTGATTAGAAGTGGGAAAGACATTTATCCCTATTTTTCTCAAAGGGTAGTTATGTAATTTCATTATAAGTATGACTCGGGAGACCGAGGAACAGGGGGGTTAGATTTTGTTTTTTTTGCTAGATCTCAGAAGACGTAATACTATGTTTTGAAGAATTTCTCTTTTAATGAAAGAAGCATCGTTTTATTGCACGAGCTGAGTCAATATTGAGTACATTTGCGTGCTACTCCGGTGGTAGAGGGCCCCTACTGCCCGAGGAGCTTTTGTTCATATGATTTAGATAAGTAACTTAGCCTCGTTTCATTCCTAGCTTAATCAATTTTTCTGAACTCTGCGTTTTATATTCACTTGCATTGGATGCTACAGTTTAGTCTCGTTCTTATGTATTATTCCAAAATATCACTAATATCGAATGAGTTGTAACTGTAGTATTTTAGGAGTTAGTTGCATTTCTTTCTGAACTTTATGTTTTTCATGCTCAACTACATCAATTGTTACAGCTAGTCCTGTTCTTATAAACTCTTCCAAGATATCACTAACTCTAGATAAGATGTAGCTATGATGTTTCAGAGCTCATTGTGTTTTGTTGAACTTTATGTTTTATGTTTATTTTCATTGAATGATACAGCCAGACTCCTTTTACAAACTATTCCAAAACATCACTCATCTATGGACCTCTTCACCAACTTATCTACAATATATGGTAAATATTGTGTTTTGATGCTTATTGATCAACTAAAAATGTATGTAAATTGTTTTACCATAAATTTGTAGCACATTGCTCCATAAGAGAGCAAGCCTCTCTTTGGATTTCATGGTCCTTTTGCGACTACATTCAGTGATGGGATTGACCACTTTCTAGAGGACTTGGGGCAAGATTTGTTTTGTTTGGTTCATATTCAGCCAACTCCCAATGTCCTCTACTATTTTCAAGCTTTTGAGAAGCTTATGGCAGCAAGCAAGTGGTTGGAAGGCCACTTATCATATGATGTAATGAGACAGCTAGAGGCAGAACAACATTGGTCTCACTTGAGGGACTATTGTCACCATCCAACATTTTATATGACACATAGTCCATTTTTTTTAGAGCCCTTATGGTGATGAAATTATATTCACTATATGTGGGGTGGATTGGGAAAGAGAGGTTCCTAGAACCAAAGAGTGGGACATGAGATTCCAAGTAAATTTTGGCTTCCTTTGGACTATATTATTGAAGCCCAATATCAGCAGCTCCATATTTATCACAAATGGGGAGAGAGACAATGTGAGTTGAATAACTTGGTCTCTCATTTTCAGCCATGTAGCCCCTATACATTACATAAGCAGGGGATTGGTGATTATTTGTATGAGCTACCAAGGATGACTAATTTTCTTTGGATGATAGCATGGAGATTCAAGTTTCTCATTGGGATTGAGGCACCCCACATTTACCAGCTCTCATGTCTTGAGGAGGCCAATGGACAACAGATAACTATTTCCATATATCTCCCACTTCTTCATGATGAAAACTATTTGGTTTATCTACCAAAAGCTAATTTGTTTTCTTGGAGGAGACATATCCATTGGAGATTTTGCAATATCCTTGTAGTTGCTTGAGGACAAGAAAAATTTTGGAGGGGAGGACTATAATATTCCTAAATTATCTTATAGCTAATTGGAATATTAAAGTTTTGTTTTGTCACTTAGATAGTTGAATAAGTGGGTAGGGAGACCAATAAATCTCTTTATAAAGAATAAAACCACTTCTCATGTGAAAGTGGATCATCATTCCAGCTTAATAAAGCACCCTAAGGTGTGAATAGGGGCTAGAGCATGTGGTGTGGGTCAATGTTGACAGAATCAACAATGTTGTTATGGAGATCATGGAGGATCAATGGAGGACAGCGCAGTCATTTAGGAGGAGTGTATGCATGAGAGTAGATTATTTATTGAGTGGGACCCAGGGTGAGGAAGCTCACCAAGCATAAAAGGAAGAGGATGGAAACATTAGAAGGGATGGATTTTTATTATTTATTTTGATATTTTTAGATCTAGATTTGTCATGTGACATTTTTGTGCATGCTTTTGTTGTTTAGCAGGGTTCGTTGTGTTGTTTAGCACAAGGGTCTTTCCGAGAAGAAATCCCACCCTCATCCTCGAGGGACTTAGAGTTCCTACTCAGGAGAGGTTATATTGAGCTACATTACCACTATCTAGAATTTGGCCGCTTCAGTCTCATATACAGTGCAATCTATTCCAGATCTCTGTTGTGTTGCAGGGGTGTAGCAATGGAGGAGAGAGATCTCCACTTTTTGAGCTAGTTTTCCATTTGAGGGATCATCCTTTTCATCTGAAAGCTTTTTATGAAGTTCTTAGGGCCTCATTTCATATTTTTGCACCAGTACAAGTAGCTATCAACAGCTACAACGTAGTTTCCCTCAAGGCTACGTTATTTTCGAGAGCAACTGCAGCAGTGGGGTTATTTCCCTATTTGGAGTGTTTGGGTTTCCTATGTGGGGATCAGCCCTTCATTTAGGAGATATCTTAGAGGATGATCAGCCATATTGTATATCATATCATCCATCTCCCATCATTGATTCAGTTGCAGATATTATTCAGCCCTAGGGCCAAATTTGCTATATTTTGTATAGTGTGTATTTCCGGAAACCTTTTATGGGTTGTCCTGGAAATCTATTTTGGGGCTTGGATCCATATTCCTTGAACTATTGGAGCATTGTAGAAGCATATACATGTATTTCCATTATCAAGTGTAGCTATCCCCTCATATAAAACACAGTTTTGACATTCCATCTTTTATTGTGTTAGCAACATTTTAGATCTAGGTGTATGCCTTCATGGGGGGCTTGTTTGCCGAACATGAGTGACATTTTCCTCAAGTATTTGCACCTATTTTTGTTGATATAAAAATAATGGAATGGATCTATGGTTGTCTCATGTATTGATCTATTGATATTTCTGCATATTTCCATGTTTATGTGCTATATTGTTGTTTTTCCCCATTTGGGAATATTACAATGATTTTCCAACTTAAAATTGGTTTGACTACAATTTACACATGAAATGGTGTTTCATCACTTCAAAACATTATCGTTGTGTTTTCAAGGCATTGCAGGAATTCACCAACTCTAGAGACTTGACCATCAGTCTTTATATGTGTGTCTTATGCGGGATATTGGCTCTAAGAGTATTACGAGACCAGTTCTCCTCTCTCTCTTTTTTCATTTGTCGCTCCAATTTTATTGATACCCTCTTTTTTCAATTCATGCTTCTTACCATCAATACTGAGTTCATTTTCTGAAAATAAAAGAAGATATAATGCAAAGTGTAAAACATGAAAGACAATGAACACTAGAATATAAACTGAATTAGATTATAAATAATTTATACGACATATACCTCAACATCAACAATGTCAAAGCTAGTTTTCCCCATACAAGTAAGAAACTCGAACAAATTTTCTTCATTAGGGCGATAATTGCCACTATAATGTGGCCAGATAACGTGTATAAGCAAAGCAAATAAAATGTCACCATATATATAAAATAACACGTTAGTGACTTAGTATTCAACTTTCAAGGAAAGCTTAGGAACAATCATGTCAACTAAGTTATATGCTAAAAAGCTCAAGCTATAGATAAATTGTGAAAACAAATAATCTGAGGTGTGATGTTTAATCCTTGTCATTTTATTCACAACAACATTTCATTTTCTAACACATGAACTTAGTCAAGTATATAAACAACATGTACTCAAATAACAACATGAAAGTAAATTTTTATGATAGTCATGAAAATATTTTAACACAAAATAGCTATAATGATTCCAATCAATATAGTGTAATACTAATTTCATCTTCAAGCTTTGGTTGTTGTTTAAATAGACATGGTACTAAGTATTTTCAATTTCAAAGTTAAAAGAAAAAACAAAATCAAAAGAGACTTCCAAAATACAATCAAACGATAAAGAGAGGATATCATGGAATGGAAATTGAAATTATAAAAAAATTGTTTACATGTCCATCGATGTCGTGTCTGCCATTCCTAAAGCATTTTCTTGCCCAAAATAATAACCATGAGGTTAAATAATCACAACATTAAAAACAATAGGAATTCCAACTAGAAATTTCCAAAGTCGATGGCTTAGGTGTCGAAGTGATCTCTAATAGCGAATGAACCATATCCAAGACGTGATATTCATCATCTCCCCATCCTTTTTCCAATCACATTTCATGTAACCTGCCCACAGTAGAGTCAAGTAACAATCAAACAAAGACATTGACATTTGTTTTTATCTTTTATATCTATAAAATTTGAATCTGATTTTTTTCATGAACATATTAATTCATATTTAAAGCCTTCCTGACATATGAGAAAGTATCAATCAAATAGGACATCAGAAAAATCGACCTCAATGACGTCCTTAAACAATTTCTACAATATCAATATTTTTCTTGTTGTGATATCTTGGGTAGAAAAAGAACATATCTACAAAAGAAAAATGCATATATTTCTTATGGTCAAACTTTGTATATGGTTTATCCTTAAGCAGTTTTTTAATATGTTCCTCCGCATTTACCAAAGTGAATTGTAGCTTGGTTAAACTATGCATCCTTTCAATTAACATAAATTTCTACAAGATAAATGTCACACATTATTCTTTCCCATTTATCAACATGCTATATATGATAAATTGGAAGTCGCATAAAACCAAGAACAAACCCTTTTCTAACCAAAACAAACAAACAAAAATTGTCTCTAAAGAACTTCATTATAATATTAGAAAATGAAAAGAGAGTGGAAATTTTTTGTTGTTTGACTTTGCCTATTTATGTTATGAAAGTGATGTAGCTTCAAGAACCAACAAATGTGAGGGAAGTCGTAAATGTGAAAAAAATTATGTTGACCTAATTTGTAGACTTCTTCAAAATGATGTGAATGATACCATTTTCGAATGTGGTAAATCTCATAATAAGAAATGTCATGTATTATAATAAATTACATTGCAATGAATACCATAGGCCTCCACGAGTTATAGGTCCTCGGTATGTTAATATTGATGATGAAAGAGAGATAGAAATGATAAGTATGGGTGGTCCTAGTTTGTATGGTGTATATCTTCAAACCAAGGTCATCATCTCAATGAACCTAGGTTCTGACATGGTAAACCTGGATCTGGTTTTCACCCAATTTCATTCCATCATACTTTGTCAAGACTCAAGAGGACATAATGGTCCTTCGGCTTATAATAGGGTTTCTTTTGAGGTTATAAATAAAGCTTTTTCAATCAAATGGATTTTAGGCTCCAAGAGATATGGATAATTTAAATGATAACAACTATATGTTTTTTCCCAAGGTTTAAATTTAGGGATACATTTTGTGGATTTTACTAATAAATAGAATGAGAGAAATAATCCGTGAGGAGAATGTACTCATCATTGTGATTAGGGAATACTTGGAGATAATAAGATTATTTAGGTTCAAATCAAAGATGGTGTTGATTCTTGTAGCTCCTCATTTGTTGGTAGTTTTAAGGTAGGAATTTTAGTTCTTCAAGGGTGGGGTCCTTCAGCATAATTGCGTCTACCTTGGTCATATCACCCAAAAGAAAAACATAATCAACAAAGAGTAAATATGTCAAGTTTAGGGAAAATTCTATTTGTATATTTGTCAAGATTATAGTTCTTTTTACTCTGTTATAACTCTGTTAATACCACCTACTCTATAGTAAAAAATGGCAGAGGAGCCATTAGTCATACCTACCCATGGTCTCTTGTAGGCATGATAGAAGAATAGGCGGAGCCAATAATTATAATTTCACATATATTGAGGAAAGACAATCCATTATCTAGTTAACCAATTTCACATTGAATCCTATATGGATGAGTAGCCCTAAATAAAGCCAGTTTTCTCTATCATATGCCTTAGAAACACAAACTAACATTTCTTGTAATTTTTTTGGTTTCATGTTATAAATTCCTTCTTGGGAACTCCTATTCCGTAATGGATTTCTTTCCCAAGAAGGATGAAATTTTTTTCTAATGACATAGAATCAGCATAGTGGATTTTCACCCTATATGACCAAGGAACTCAAGAGCCTTAGGGGTAGCATCCTCCAATGAAAATAATACAGTCTCCAACCTAGAAACATCAAAATTATATATAGTTATAATTCATAATCGCAAATGACCATAGATTGAAGCAGTCCTTAAATAAATTCAAACTTGAATCAGTAAAAACACAAAATTTCACATTACCCTTCAGTAAGTTGTCCTTCATTTAGCAAGAAAGGCTTGGACTTGCATAAATGTGTAAGTAGACTCCCCAGAAGATCAATTTCAACATATTTCTTGAAAAAATAATATAATATCCAAAGCAAAACCATAGTTGAATGGAACAATTGTGCTTTAAGGTCATTTACACAAAAAGTTGCCTCCTCCAAATCTCTCATACTGGATGGTATGTCATGAAAAATTAAGAAAAATTCAAGGAAACTTGTTGAATTCTCTAAAATACATAATGAAAATGCATGAAAGCTTTGTAAAGGAATGCACCTGTAATATTCTTTGATTTCCATTTCAGCCTTTTTCCTAAGTTGAACCTCAATGAGTTGAGAACTCAAGTTCTTTGAGAAGAATGTTCTTACACTTGAAATTCAGTATTTGCAGTCTTCCCTCCTCTATCATCTGATGATTATGAATTCTTAAACAATCTTATGTCATTATCCAAAACATTTCTTTCCTAGACACATGATTTTTCAAATAAAGTCTTTTATGCAGCATAAGTCCTTGTCAAAATTTCATCTCCCATACCAACTGGCATCCGGTCAGAACTGCAACCTGAAATTAGACCTGCACCTATTCGTCTATTACTCAGGATGTGAATGGTGGAATATCTACTAGAGCACTCTTAGCATATGGAATAGGTTTAGCCCTCCCTCTTATTCCCTTGCCAAGACCTCCCTTAAGACCAAGAGTCAAGTGGGCATCATCAGAAGCTCTAAGTGTTGAAGGGCTTGGCATAGACTAATTTTCAAATTGAGCCCTATCCACAATCCGAGAATCTTGACTAGTGATTCCACGATCATGTGGTCCCATATGGGTTGTGGCCCTTTAATCCCACCCATATGTGGAATTGAACCCATCTATGCACCTGCCATGTAAGGTGGCATCACAAGTCCTCTCCCACCATGATGAAGTGGTATCACAAGTCTCTGACCTGAATGTCCCATATTGGTACCTCGAAAGTGGCCTCCTTGTCCATGTAGTTCTTTCACAACATCCCGATGCACTTCCTCTATTTTATTGGGGCTCTCAACTTTCTTCCTTTGTTTCCATCGATTCCTCCTCGGATCAATCAGATCCTTCAACATGAACCTCAGCCTAGAGGGAAGCCCTTGGTTATTGGCCATTTTTTTCATCCTATCGAAGTAAGCATCAATATGTTCCTTGGCCTTTTAATGGTCAATCATATGACAAATAGTGCTCATCAGTTTGCACAAAGCTTCAACATTTTCCTCCTCTATATTCTGAAATTCACCAATTAATTTATTGATGCATACATGCATAATTATTTTATTCAACATACTTTCTTTATAAATCTCACTAATAAACCTTGTATTTCTTAGCATTTGTCATCGTGTTGCAGCCTTATTCTCCCTTATTTTTTCAAATGAAAGGTTTTTTTCACCATGTTGTTATGCTTTCCCAACCTCTACCTCTTCTCTTTCATCTTTTTCAAATTCTTCCTGACATTTTTTCAAAAGAACTCGCTTGAAAACAACCGTCTCATTATCTTCATAAAATTCAAGTATTCCCATAGCAAACTGAAAATTGAATTCTGCATACATTTCACAAAAAGCCAGCTCCATCAAGGCTTTGTCAAATATTTGAATATTATACCATGAATACATGATGCAAAGTCAATGTTCACTTCTTTGACCTATTCAAAAAATTTCTCAAATTTTTGGGGCATTAATTTATTAAGGATGGATTTAATTTGTCCTTATTTCAACTGATCCTCATCAGAAACCTTGCCCACTTCATGTCAGTTCTCTGATATATGAAATGTGGGCAGAGAAGGTTGTGGAGGAGGAATCAAACCCTTCTATGAACCAAAAGCACAATGCCACCTATCAGCATCATAATTACTTCTCACTAGTCCAACTTGTGGAAGTCACTGCTTGCACATAAGGCCCTCCAGGAAGGATGACATTCATACTCATTTGTGTTGCATAGGTATTTCTTGCAAAGGTAGTATTATAAACTTGGCCAGGTCAAAACATAGCAGAGGAGCCACTAAGATCTGCATCCATCCACATATCACAGCCATTAGCAAAAGCAACTGAATTTCCCATCTATCATCATCCAAACTAGTCATATTTCTCCCACGATGTTTAAGTAGATAATTTCCACTCAGTTTCCTGTCAATTCCTCTTGCAATGCTTGCTAATGAATTAGCCTCTCCTACAATACTTGCAAGTGCTTGGGAATTTCCAAGTAATTCAATAATGTCTAGACAAATTTCAAAATGATTTGGTAGATCTTTGCACTGATCCTTGATTTTCAACAAAAAATCTTTGGAGTTCTTTCTATCTCATGAACATTCAGTAACTAAAATAGCTACTTGATTCATAGGAGCTGAAATATCGACTGCATCTTCCCAGTCATCCACTTCTTTTAGGACTTGCTTCTCAGGCTCTTTTGATGAATTCTTACTCTTGACATCATCGATTACTATTTTGGATTGTTCTGGAAGGTTCACATATTCCTCCTTATCCTCTTGAACCTTATAAGAATTATATAAATCCCAGTGGGAACTACAGAATTTGTCTTACTGGAAAAATCCTTCTTTTTCTTCTTCCTCTTGACAACTACTACCTTGGCAGCATCACCAATATTTGCAACATTATTCTTCACAGAAACATTGGAAGAACTTTTATTCTCCTTTTCTGTCAATCTAGCTACTAAATATTTCTTGCCTTCACTTTCAACAGGAAAAGATGACACCTGAAGTTGAGCAGAAATTTCACAAATATCAATATTAGTGGTGGATACTTGACCCTTATCTTGTGTGTCAATTTCCTTCACATTGGCAGTTGAACCTTCCCCAAGTAATTTAGCACTATCATGGTTAACCCTACCTTTTTTCTATATCCAAAAGATTTTTTGCAGTCAAAAAATTTGTTACCAGACTGAAAACCTAGGTTTTCCTCCAAAATAGCCATATCAGCTTTAGGGAGGACTGATGTAGCTTCTGATTGTAATTCCCATTCAGACACCTTGCCTGTATTTGTTGTTGACTGCTCAGATACAACTAACACTTCACCCTTTTTCTCTTTGAGCATATTTTTATGAATAGCCACTGTGCCATTGTCATGTGTAGCCAGTTGAGATGCCAACCTACTCTCATGCATTCCATTGATTTTTCTCTCCCCGGCATGAAAACTAGCTTTTTATTTTCCAATGCCAGAATTGGAAAAATTAGCCAGCTCTTTGTTTGTTTCAACATTAGGTGAACTTGAAAAATTATATGGGGAATTAGAAACCACAATAGTCCAATGCTCGAGATGGAAAACATTTCCAAGATATTGCTTCTCTCCAATTATAGAATTAACAAAATTATTGTTTCAGCTTTGTCTAGCATTATCGCTTGTTGATTCAGATTGTTTATTCTTCACATTTCTAAGTTTTGAATCTGATTTAATTCCATCCTCCCTACATGTTGAGATCTTCAATGTTCTACAAGAACATTATTGTTATCTTCTGTTGATTTCTTTACTACTCCAACATCCTTTGTAGAAAAATCTATAACTATCCCAAAACTTTCCATTTTTCCTTCATATCACTCACCAGAGCTTCCCAAAGATGAAGACATATCATAAATGATCAATTCACTCATAGATTCTAAATCTTGTAAAGGTTCCAAGATTCCCCTAGAAATATCCCTTTTGGTAATCTCATCTATAGATGATGAAACTCCCGATATCCTTAACTAGGGAGTGTCCACAACATTAACCATGTTTCTTGATGACTTCTTTGGCAATAGTATCTTTTCACATTTTGTGGGATTACTAAATGAAACACAAGGATGGGCTGCAGAATTAGGCTATGGAAGTGAAGAATGTAGAACTATTTCTATAGCTAGGTCAGAATTAGCCCCTCCATCAACAGGTTTAATTGTCTTCTGTAGGGTTGTCATTAAAGAAGTTGTTGAGGTAGATGATGAAGTTAGACTCAAAAGTAACTCCTCCACCTGCCTTTGAAAACCACTAAGTTTAGACTCCTCTGCAACCACCTCTCCTTTTGACTCCCTTTCCATATTTTAAGAGCTTCCTACCAATGCCACATGTTGTTGCATCTGCTGCTTTTTAGGCTTGTGCTCAGATTTTGTCATATTATTTTAACATTCATTTGTTGAAAGACCTTCTTGTTTTTTAGATATGTTTTTCTTATTTTCACTAGTATGATGATCTAATCCAGACTCAAGTGCAGAAACTACAGAACAATTTAAAACCGTACCATCAGAGAGATCACAAGTTGTCATAGTGGGCATGTTCACTGGTGATAGTTTAACTCCATCTGCTTTATCTATAGTAAATACTTCAGATGGAGGACTGATGGAAAACTGTAAACTACAATTATCTTCATTGTTGACAAATGCAACTATAAGAGAACTTGATTAATTGCCAAGATATTTTGGAAAGGAGTTTTTCTTTCCATCCAGAACTTTAAGTGGAGCTAGAGTGCTTTCTGAAGCCTGTGGGAATCGTTTCAATATATCCAACATCTCACCAAAATGGATTGTAATCAATTTATTTTGTCCTGTTAATGGGTGTGAATCATTTGATATGTCTTTTTTTGTCTTTACAGGTTGATGAAAAGTAGATGAAATGTTACCATATGACCCAACTAGCATCGATGAGTAGAAATTAATTCGGCGTGAACCATGTAAAGAAACAGAACTTGAAAGTGGAGGTCTGTATGTAGGCAGTCCTGCTAATGGAGGAATGGAATATTTAATTGATGACACAACATCAAAGATAAAAGCAATGAAATAAAATCATTTTGGAAATAAATATGTAAACGTTTCTCCCTTTTTGCATATAAAATATGCTCCAGGTATGGGCACAAACATGAGAGTTGAATTTCCAACACTCTAGGCTCTTGTCAACGTGGTCAACCAAAAAGATGTCAAAAAACTAAATATTTTGGTGGATTCAAAACTTCTTGTGGATTGAGTCTGTGACAAAGGCAGCATAGTGGCCCCTCATTTGGCTCACATTTTGCAAGGTATCAAACAATTCTACAACAAGTTGGATTGGTTCTCTTGTGGCCATATATACCATGAACTCAATACCTAGGAGACAAGCTCTCCAACTTATTCCACAAGTTATAGAATACCAAGAGTATACGAATAATAATTTTGTGGGGGTTGTTGCCTTCCATATCTAGTTTTATGTCTCACCTATTGCTATATTTTTTTATTATATATGTAAACAATCCAATGATATTATCCGAAAAGTGATAGAGATTTTTTTGGCTTTTGAAAGCTTGCACAATATATAATTAGAACAAACTGTTGTTACTAGAAATCAATCAATTACTTCTACATACCACTAAAAGTGGAAAAATATCTATAACCTTTGATCTCCTTCAACATTAAGCACACTAAGAACCTCAAAAATGGAGTTCTAATAACATTTTCAAAGATCCAAAATTGACAAAGCACAATTTAATGAGTATTGATTAGTCAAAATTACCATGTGGATCAACTACTCATGTCGAAATGATGGTATATTGGATTAGTTGTGGGTTGCACTTGCATTTGAAAGAGTGAACACAACGCGGATAAAGAACATTGACTATATTAGGAACCTCGACAATGGGGTTCTAATAACATGGCCAAAAATCCAAAATTGACAAAGTACAATTCAATGTTCATTGATTAGTCAAAATCACAATGTGGATCAACAACTCGTGTCGAAATGATGGTATATTGGACTAGGCAAAGGTTGAAATGGCATTGGAAAGAGTGAACATAACGTGAATAAAGAGTCACTTAGAGAAGGAATACAAGTAATCATAGTCTTGTTTTCATGTATAGGGATGGTCAAACAAGAAAGTATAAGCATTTGGGCCACCATAAAAATTGGCAACTCATTTTTTCTAAGATACATCCAAAAGCGCATTTATTTTATAGGGAAAAGCTTAAAATCCTCCTTTTGGAAAATGAATCCTTCACATTAGGGAAAATTTTCCATCTATGTTTCCCACAGAGATATGTAGAGAAATGTTTCTTCAATCATCCCTAAAAACAGAAAAATAAAAAAACCCTTTTGGGAAAATGCATTTCCCTCTATGTTTCACTGCATTTCCCAAAAGAGATATGTGGAAAAATGTTTCTTGGAGCATCCTACAAGAAAAATACACCTTGGGAACATGGGAAACATGGAGGTGCCCCCTCTCACCCTAAGGGACACATCCCCGTAGAACAGTGGTTTTTTCATTCATTTAGTGGCATTTTTGAGTCATCATTGCTCATTTGTTTATGAATACAAAGTTTATCATATATTGCTATGTTGAATGGTAAGCATGTGTCAAAGCCCTATAACAAGAGGACCTGTTTCGTTTAGAATTGAGGTCAAGGCCTGAAAATTGGGACTAAACTTTCATAGTTTCAATATAAGTAGGTGGACAACAACACAGTGGACATTCATTATAATACAGAGACCTTTATACAAAACCATATTTTCTTGATGATCAAAGAGGCTTTGGTATTTCACTTGCACTAAGCATAGCATATATTTTCATATATCTATAAGGTACATCTATAAGACCTCATTTATAGATACTTCCAAAATTCTGCCTTGGAAAGATTACTTTTATTTTAACAATCAAAGAACTTCTATAAAAATTATTGTTGACTAGTGTAAAAGCATAGCTTTGAAAGAATGGAAAGGTGTTGTGAGCTATATCTAACATGTAGAAATTAAGAATTGAATAAGTAGGAAGTGATGTTAGCCCAAATCATGGTGTAAACTGACCAGTATTAAACTTTTTCCACTTCATACTGTCACACTAGTGTGTTCGTAGCAAAAAATTGGTACTGCTGAAGGTATAACTACAACAATGTAAAAGAAAATATCCACAGTGCAAAATTTTCAGTTTGAACCATAGATATAAATTTAAAACACATTTTGGATAAGAAGTACATACTTGTTCAAATGCTGAGCAAAATTCCAAAAAATGTAATGTTGATCCAACATCATTTGATGAAAACTATATGCCTGCAATCAACTGCATTGGCTTCCCTTGAGGCAAAATTATTTCATCCATCTCTTTCTTGTCTTTGCATTTCTTCTTCTTCAAATTCACTTTTTCTTCAACAACCTCTAACTGAAAATCAGATACGGAAATAGACTAATCATTGATCCCCTTGATAACATATTTCTTTCCAGGTTTGTCTATATTTTCATATTTTATTTTCTTTATCCGCCTCACATTGACCTTTAGAACATGTTCACTTTTTGTTGGCGTTAGATTTCCAGATTTACAATTAATTTTAAAGGAATGATTTTTTTTTTGGGGGGGGGTTTACTTTAGCCCATTTTTTCCCCTCAAGAGGCTTTGTGCTTTCATGAATAGCCAAAAAAAATTGTGTGTCTTTACTTGCAGTAACAGCCCTATCTTCAACATTATCGTTTTCATTTTTTGTAATGCAAGGGATTCTGTTGTACCTGATTTTGTCTCTTGTCATTTACAATGTTACTTGCCAACTGCCCCTCTTCACAAATACCCTTTATTGGAAGATCTGTCTCATCCTTGACCTTGCTTTTTCTCTTTGAATTAATTTTGGTATTTATTGGTTTTCCATTCAGAATATGTGTATCAAATATCATCTTCCCATCATTGTCAATATTACAATCCATATTTACCTCATTCAAATTTACCTCCATTTTTACCATATTAATTCTCTTATGATTCTTCCTCGCCCTCAGAACTGGAACAGACTCTCTATGTGAATCAAGACCTTTGTCAATTATGGTTTTAGAGCTAGTACTTAAGTTTTTTGTTTTTTTACACTGTAAAGCAACTCTTGGAAGAGCAGAGGATTCATCTAATGGATTTTGTAACTTGCGAACTTTTGAAGGAGTGGAAGACTTGACCAATGAATTTTCAGATTTCCGAGCCTTTGATGGAGACACTAGAGGTGAACTATTTTTCTCCTTTAGAGGGGAAATTTTAGTTTCTTCTAAAGAAGCCATGGAGCTCTAAACAGTCTTAAATTGATTGAAAAGGTCTTTCACATCGACATTTCCAGAACGAATAGATTTCAAGAGATTGTTTATTATGGAAACCTTCAAAGAATTGACATGTTCCTGTGTCAAGAGAGAAGAAACTATCATAAATAAAACACTTGTGTGTGTGAGAGGAAAGAAGCTAAGCAATAGCATTTTAATGGATGGGTTTATGGATGTAAACCACTGGGAAGCAAGTGGTATAGTAAACTAACCTATTAAGCAAACAATAAGGGAAAAAATTTTGTGTGCATGATTTCTTACCAATGACATTCTTGCAAGACATCATGAATTCCAGAGTCTTTTGTTGGCACTGCTATAATCTCAAGTGATGTGATCGGAATTAAAAATCCTCATGAAAGCATAAAAAGAGGAATGCATATCAATAAACAAAGAGAAATATCCCCACATAGACCTGGTGGCAATTCTTGCCATTTTCAGAATCATAAATTCTCCATCCAATAACACGCATTCCTAGAGACTTTGTCCACTTCTGCGTCCCATCTGAAGCTGAAACTTTCTTTCTTGAATCACCTACTCGAGGAAAATACATGTTCTCTTTGTTTAACATGGTCCACCTTAGCCTTAGCAGGACCCGCCCTAATGGAATGAACAACAGTAGTAAGTTCAACCAATTGGATTCTCGGCTAGGATACTCTCAAATACTAGGTTTGGATCACGGGCACTCAGATTGAATATTTGGCCGGTTCCCATGTGCACAGGTAAGACCTACTACAAAACCTATTCTCATATATATACGAATTCACATGGATAAGTTGAACTTGTCCAAAATTGGTCGAGGGAGAAAGTTGAATGAAGACCAAAAGGAGAGGTTTCACTTGTTCTGGGATTGCCTGTAAGTCCTTATTGTGATCAAACCTCAAACCCTTAGTTGGCATTTTCATCTCTTAAGTGATGATTCTTTTTTTTGAAAGAGCTTCTTGGGGAGGACAGTTTTGCTACTATTTTCGTAAGTCCAGAGATTCCTACAGTTTTGTTTTTGTTTTTGTAAGTCCAGAGATTCCTAACTCTTATACTATAAATAAAAAAATTTCTCGAATCCATTATTTCTCAACATATGGCAACAACATTAAACTATAGATTTGAGAAATTAAAAATTTATTTCTGAAATCTAGAGATTCCTAACTCTTAGACTATAAATAAAAATTAAAACTTATTTCTCAAGCATAGGATACTCTAATATATTAGATTTTACCTGAGAATTGACCCCATGGCCAGTCCTACTACCTTCGTCTATGGGGTGATCATGTGAATCCTTGCCATTAACTGCTAGCTCTTTACCCTCATCACTTGGTTTGTTTCAATTTTTCAAATGAGAGTAACGAGTGGCAAGAGCTTCCACTATAAGTACACACAAGGCCGTGAATGTGGCTACAAGACTAGGGAATGCAAAATTGTGCCAAGATCAGATTTCAGTAGGAGGAGATTTAAAGGCACCCGGAAGAATTTACAGTAAGGCAGTTGTAAGAACAAGACCCACAATAAAATCCCTAATCACTAAGCCAACGGGAGATGACCAAAACAAAGTGATGTGTTTTGGGCTAGAGAAATGTCATTTTAACTCGAGGTCTAAAATTTAAACAAAAAATGAATACTCCCTCCCTCCATTTTTCCAAACATCATTTTTAATATTATGCCCTCCAAATATCATTTTTAATATCATACCCATTGTTGTTTTGATGGATGTTGAGCACACTCTGTGATTCCTTGTAATGTCAACAATTGTTTAAAAGGAAGCTTCAAAAATCAATTCAATTTCATTCTAATAAAATTATTTTAAAAAAATTGATGATGAAAAACACAATGAGTGGTTCGAAAGGCGTCGACCTTAAAAAATTTAAGTGATTTATCAAGAAGATTTTTTAAAGAAATTAATTAATTAATTATTGAAATAAAATTGAGATAAAATAGTAAATTTAGGAGAGGTTTTTGCAACCCATGGTTTTTCTCATGGTATTCCACCTTGCCAACAAGTGGTAATTAACTCGATCGTTGGTCTCAACTAGATCTTCTCTCGTTTGGAATGGCTAATCCCAATGGGTTTTAAGGATTATTATAAGGATTAGGGGAATAATTAGTTAGTGGTTAAGGGATTAAGGATTAGGGTCTTAGGGCTTAGGGGAATAGGGGCTTAGAGGTTAGAGGTTTAGGGTTTAGAGGTTAGGGGAATAATGAGATAGTGGTTAAGGGGTTACGGATTGGGGGCTTAGGCAGCCAGTCGTTATATTACTAGTATAGTCCCTTATTGTTGTTAGTGCAACCCCCTTATTTTTATTGTTGTTCCCCTGTAACCCCCGTATTTTTATTATTATGCCCTTACATTATTATTGTTAGGTTGGCAAGGATTATGTTGTGGCCCCACTAGGATTACATTGTGGCCCCATGGACTCCTATATATAGAAAGGAGGTTTTTTCATTTGTATCATCCAAGAATTATCCAAGAATTATTCATTTATGTAATGTATTAGAGGTTGCCCCCTCGAAGTGGCTTATTTCTAAGGTGTTGATCTCTCTTTTCTTCTATTTTTTGAGCTAGTTTCATAACATTTGGTATCAGAGCTTTGGATTCTAAGGTTTCGCTGCTCCAAATAGGTCATCGTGGCATTTTCGTTATTAATTTTTTTCTACGAAGGTTCAGAAGTTGAAATTTTTATAGAGCGAAGCCGAAATCCTGATGAACGTTGTGGAAAAATTTCAAATCTTGGTTCACAATATTTTTGGAGATATGATCTGTGTAATTTAGGGATTTTTGTAGGCTCTTTAATTTAACCTAAACAGGTCATCATGGAATTTTCTGGCGGAGTAATGTTTTTTCGTCAGGGTCTGGGAACCGAATTTTCGCTGCAGCGAAGCCAATCCTAAGGAATGCGTGGAAACATTTCGTAGCCATTGCATGATTTTTAGAGATATGCTCGTGGAAGTTAGGGATTTTTCAGCTCCCGAATTTCATCCCTCAAAGAGTGACCGTGGGAAAATAGGCATAACTCTCTCTATGAGCATTGGATCGAATTCGTAAACTTCAGGGTTCGTGATCACCACACAAATTGTAGTTTCTTCGTATCAAATTTTGCACACGAAGGAGAAACAGTGGACACGTGGCAATTCATACAAGTTCGCCCTACTGAACTAGTCCATAATTAGGTCATCGTAGGATATTGGGCATAACTTTGACTTCAAGAATCCAAATCAGGTCAGACCTGTGGCATTCGAAAGAAAATTCAGAGGGCTACGTCAGTGCCAAATTTTAGATATTTAAGATCTGAAATCACAGAGATAATTTAGTTTCAATATCGAGCTCCTCAAAAGCAAGAAAAAGGTGTGTATTTGGTTTTTAAAATTGCATAACGTTTGTTTGAAAAATTAGTTTTAAGTGATTCCAAAGGCCTATTGAGCATAGATATCAATATTGGGTTCTAAAATGCCTCCTAAAAATAATTCAACCCCCATTAAGCCCTCATAGTACTCTACTATGACTCATGAAGATGAAGAATTGCAACATGATCTATCAAAATTACAAGAGCAAGTGCACCAAAATTCGCTCTCGCAAAGAGCAACAAAAAATGAAATGGATGTTTGGAAGAAAAGAATGGAAGCTAAGATGGATGGTTTGCAGAAAGGCATGGAAGCTACGATGGATGGTTTGAAGAATGGTATGGAAGATAAAAAGGATGGTATGGAAAAAAAAAAAATTAAGGTTTGAAGGAAGACATGGAAGGTTTGAAGGAAGGTTTGTCAAAGTTGATAGAAGAAATGATTCCTAATGGCGAAAAGATAGTAGATGAAAATCATGATGAGAACAAAATAAATGTTAATCGTGATTTCATAAACTCTAAAGTTGGATTAAAGAACCACCATATTCCAAAGATGGATATGAGGAATTTTGATGGCAAGGATCCCGTAACATGGATACTACAGATGGAGCAATATTTTGATCTCAATAATGTGCAAAACACACAAAAGGTATGCATTGAAACTTTACATTTAGAACAAAATACATTTGTATGGTATCGATGGCTTTTCTCTCATAAAAAAATTGTCACTTGGTCAATTTTTACGGAGGAAATGATAGCACATTATGAGGATACAAAGAGCAACACCTTCTTTAGCCAATTGATAAATCTCAAACAAAAGGGTTTAGTGGCAGATCACATTGAGGACTTCCAAAAATTGAATATATAAATCGTTAATATTCCAAAGAGGAACAGTGATTGATGTCTTCATAGGGACTTTAAAGGATAACATCCAACATGAAGTTTTCATTTGGGAATCAGATTCATTAGAGAAGGCATTCAGGTTGGAAATAAAATTGAATGTAAAATTATGGCAACAAGTAAACCTACCACTCACATGTATAACGATGGAAATGTTGTTTCTTCTAGACTTCCACAACCTACAAGGTTGACACCACAACAATTGGAAGAAAAAAGAGCAAAGGGGCTTTTCTACAGTTGTGATAGCAAATACACTAAAGGTCATAAGTGTGCCGAGAATAAATTATTTTACGTATATTGTGAAGAGGAGGAAGAAAAGGAACAAGAAACTTCAAAAGAAGAGGATATACACCAGGAATATACCTTAGAGAAAGAATAAATGAATATGACCATATCTTGTAATGCATTGGTAGGAATTACCACTCCTCAAACTCTCAAGATAGAAGGACATGTCAAGAAGAAAAAGGTAATAGTGTTGATTAATTCAGGTAGTACCCATAATTTTATTCATTGTAAGGTATCCAAGGAATTTAATTACTTCATATACCCATCACCAGAGTGTCAAGTGATGGTTGCAAATGGCGGAACTATAAATTTCTCTAGAAAGTGCCATAATATCAAGCTAACCATAGGGGAATATGTATTGAATAGTCCAATGCTCTCTATTCCAATGGGTGGTGTTGATGTTGTACTAGGAGCACAATGGTTACAATGTTTGGGGACAATAGCTTTTAATTTTCAAGAAATTTTCTTGAATTTTTTTTTGAAAGGAAAGAAAATTGAATTATGGGTATCGTAGGAAGCCAGAATAAAATAAGCTCTAATGTCATGACAAAGCTTCTGAAGAAAGAACAACGAGGCGTAATTGCACAATTATGCTCACTAGAAATTCCAACATCAAAATCATCTATTTCTCCAGATCTCCAAAACGTCTTGGACAATCATTCCAAGGTGTCTGAAACTCCCAAAGGACTCCCACCTATTCGTGGTCATGGTCATGTTTTTCATTTGATTTGAGGAATTTTTCCTCCAAACATCAGGCCTTACAGATATACTTATGTCCAAAAGAGAAAAATTGAGTGTATGATTGCAGAAATGTTAGAGGCTGGTATAATTCAACCTAGTCAAAGTTCTTTCTGTGCTCTAGTAGTATTGCTGCACAAGAAGCATGGATCATGGCGCATGTGTCCAGATTATAGGGAGCTCAATAAGAGCACTATTAAAGATAAATTTCCCATTCCCATGATTGAAGAATTAGTGGATGAATTACATAGAGAAATTTATTTTACCAAGTTGGATATTCGATTAGGATATCATCAGATTAGAATGAATACTAAAGGTATTCCGAAAACAACATTTTGAGCTCATGATGGTCATTATAATTTTTTATTCATGCCTTTTGGCCTTACCAATGCACCTTCGACATTTCAGGGGTTGATCAATTCCATTTTCAAACCCTTCCTTAGAAAAATTGTGCGGTAGTATTTTTGATAATATACTAATCTACAACAGGTCTTGGAAGGATCATGTTCAAAATCTTGACAGGGTGCTCAAACTATTGCAGGAGAAACAATTATATGCAAAATCATCCAAATGTTTCTTTGGAGTAAAAGAGGTGGAATATCTGGGTCATATTGTATCTCAAGAGGGTGTTAAGGTAGACCCTAACAAAATTAAAGCCATTAAGGAATGGAAAGTCCCCACAACCATAAACCAGTTGCGATGATTTCTCGAGTTAACAAGGTATTATAAAAAATTTGTTAATAATTATGGGAGAATAGCACCACTTCTAACAACATTATTGAAGAAAGATGTGTTTTCATAGACTTCTGAAGAAACTAAGGCCTTTGAACGTATTAAAGAGGCAATGTGCCAAGCACCAATATTAGCTATTCCAGACTTCACAAAATCCTTTATTGTTGAATGTGATGCCTCAGGAAAGGGAATTGGTGTTTTTCTAATGCAAGAAGGAAGAACCATTGCTTTCGAAATTGCCTTTAATCAAAGGAAAGTATTTACAAAATGCTATTTACGAGAAGGAAATGTTGAATACTACATGCACTAAAGAAATGGAGACCGTAATATCTTGTAAAGGGAAATCACCAGCTTTTTCACCGCTGAAATGTTCCTTTGTCAAAATATGAACAAGGCTATGTCAGAGATTGACTGAGAGGGATTTTACCAGTTATTTCACCTGTAAAGAGAGGATGAGAACCGGAGGCTATCTGGCCCTTCCTCAGACTCTGCCTATAGCTATGCAAATATTTCTTCCTCAGGAAGATCTTGCTCAAGGGAATGAGCTACAACAATATGCAAAACATAAGCATGAAGAGTAACTTGCTCAAACTTCTGAAAATGCCGGAGAACTCATAGCCATCTCATTATAACAATATAAATTGCAAATGTATACAAAATCTTGAGGGAAATGATGCTCAAGGTGAACAATACCAATCCTCAAGGCATAAGTACAAGAGAACACTGCTACACATGTGAATCCTAGCTATGATTGCGTATTAATATAGAGACACTGCAACATGTAAAATGATAATAAAATGATATTACAATAATAGCTCAAGAAATGAGGGGGAGCATGCTCTCAACCCCTGAAAATACTACTATAACACTAATACACAATCCTTAGAAGGATTGGCTGCAATACATGTACAAAATATGAAAATACAATAATGCCAGAGTTGCTGGGTAGCTGCAGCAACTAAAAATAGACAATAGAAGGAGGAGAATGAATATGGCCTACAAACTGAAACAACCTCCTCCAATGGATTCCTTAAGTGTAAGGTTGATCTCGGCACAAGAAATCTCTTCCTCCAAAATGGTGAAGAAAACCCCCACTACAGACAAACTCTGAGATAACACATTCTATGGAAGGGACTACACTGATGAAGGTGGGAGACGCTTGGCCTTCTGCCAAAATATGGAAATCAGCTGTTGAAACCCTCCTTGTTGATCCTCCTAAAGAATAGGAACTCCTTCTTATGAGAAATGATACAAGGAATGGTGTTGTGGAATCTCCTCCACAGCAACACCTGCAACACAACCGTTGGAAAAATACCGAGAGGGGGGTGAATCAGTATTTAGAGATTATAACATAAATTCAACTTTTTCTTTAAGCATATTTCCATACGCGGTTTTTATGAACTGAACTAGCGTATGCACGCGGAAATGCAAAAGGAAACTAGCGTATACTGATTTAACTTTCCAGATTTAGAGAAATTCTCAGAAGCAGTCTTATAAACAGATTTATCAGTTATGTATCAGGTTATAAGTTATGAACAGTAATCGACAGAATAAAGCATCACACACATGAACACCAATATTTAAGGTGGAAACCCAATTCGGGAGAAAACCACCGCTGCTGTCGTCGCTGTCTTCAATCTTTATTACATAGAAAACCTTTTACAACATAGTACTGATGCAATTACATCGCACGTTGTGCTTCTACCCTCGCAAAGGCTGCAACCTTTCTTCGCTCACCGCAACCGGAAGGGAGCTTCGACCCCCTGAATTCAACACCAGCTTCTACTGGCTGAAAGCTTCTACTTCCTTACTGAAGGCTTCAACCTTCAGACCCACTACAGACCACGTTTCATCAATTTTCATACTGGATCAAATAGCTTCAACACAACCCTTTACATAACATCAACATCCAATACTTCAAACAGAATAGTGAGACCACTGTAACCAGAATATCAGAAATAACCCAGACTTCAGAATAGATATGCAGATAAAAACTCAACCCTGATCTTTCATTAAATCAATTAGCATACGCTACTTTCATTCACTGAAGCCGCGTACATACGCGCTTTCCTGCACACCAACTCGCGTATACCTCTGTGTATTTTATTCTTTAAAAAACCCTATACGCGCTTTTCATCAATCAAACCCGCGTATACACGCGCTTTTGCCGAGACAAACTAGCATATAGATCTATAAATGGAAAGCTTTGCAGAACAGATCAGATCTATAAACTTACCCAGATTTCTTCATTACCTTTAGCAGACTTTGCGCCAGATATTCACCATTTCTTCTTCTGCAGATCATCTTAGAGATTCATCATCATCAGATCTAGAGATCTTGAACCATCAATATATCCATAGGTGCATCATAGATTCAGATCTATCAATTAAGAACAGAGTTCATCCATGCAAATATTTCTTAGAGATAATTATTCAAAAACAACCCTTACTTATGCACGCATTTGCACTATGATCTTCTTCTCCTTATATAGATTTGGCCTTTATCAATACCATGAGTCAAAACCACTCAACCGCTGATGGTATTCCTGGACGGGATCAATTTGACAATCCAGTGCGCAATACTGTGGGTCAATACTATGGTAATGCCCCTTGGTTTTATAAATTTAGAGCGCAAATAGGCATACGCTACTTGGTACGTATTTTTCCGCGTATATACGCTACTTATACTTTACAAACCCGCGTATTCTTTGTGACATATCTTGTTTATCATTACTCTGGCACTTGCAGGAATTTCTTTCTTCTGCTACTTCTGAACTGATCTGTAGATACATTAGATTTACATTATTAACAAATAGGTTGTTATCCAAAGGCAACTCATCAAGTCAGTTTCCATCAAGAACAACTTCATCAAGTAGGTTGCCATCAAGGACAACACATTGCATCATATTGCCAACAATCTCCCCCTTTAGACTTGATGGCAACCATGATGGTGTTTGATCGCCACAGCAGATAGATACATTTATTATAACTAATATTCAAACACCATGATACTCTCCCCCTTTGACATCAAGGGCAAAGGGCGGATCAAAACCAAAAACAAGGTTTTTCTTCTCTTGTAGAAAGAAGAGCTCTGTAGATCTGATGTGTACTGAAGTTACCATGCTCCCCCTAAGTTCATGCTGAATCTTCAAACATATTTTTCAATGAAGTACATGACCTTTCCTATCACCAAGGACTCATACATACATCAATTATCCAACCAAGTGGATTTACATATGTGACTCAAGTACCCAACCAAGTGAGTTTACACATTTTGACTCAACTACCCAACCAAGTGGGTTTGCAAAAAAAAATGAAGAAGTCCTTACATGACTAAATATTACAATTTTACATCATAGGTCTTAACATGACCTTTTCATCAAATTACAGAAATGACTTATACAATGAAGACCAAAGAATCTCAAACATGAGATCAGATCACAACAAATAATGAGAATGCCAACAATGCATCCTTTCCAAAAGACCAATGCTCCCCTTTAGCCTGTGCATCCTGGACACTTTCAACAGCAAATCATCAAGGCATCTTTATCAAGAAACATCAGAGAATGAAACAGAATTATGAGAACTGGAACATCACCAGAGATACCAAACAGCACAGAATTTGTCAGCAAATACCCATACGCGGTTTTTTTTGTATAAACTCGTGTATATACGCGACTGTCCTTCATGAAATCCGCGTATCCAATTTAATCTTCTGTTTTTAAGTAGATCTGATCTTCTGTAGGGCAGAGACCACTCCCAGCTTCTGTCTGAGATATTCAAACGCTTCCCTGGGTAAAGGTTTGGTAAATATATCAGCAACTTGTTCTTTGGAGGAAACATACTCCAACTTCACCTTTTGTTCAAGCACTTGTTCACGTAAGAAGTGATATTTGATGGGAATGTGCTTGGTATTGGAATGCATAACAGATTATTCGAGATTCGATGGCACTTGTATTATCACACATAATGAGATAGGAGGTGAACATTTGATTTGAATGTCTTGTAAAGTTTTCATCATCGAAAGAAGTTGAGCACAACATGATGCGTTGTAACCACATATTCTCGCTTCGTCAGATAAGGCAATAGAGATTTGGCTTCTTGCTGAACCAAGATACTAAGGCCGTCCCATACGTAATGCACCACCACTAGTGCTTTTCCGATCATCAACATTTCCAGCCCAATCTGCATCAGGGTAAGCATGAAGAGTAAGATCAGCATTCTTTGGATACCATAGTCCAAAGTCTTGAGTTCCTTGTAGATATTTGAATATTCTTTTGACAGCCTGAAGATGAGACTCTTTTGGATTGGCTTGTAATCGTCCAACAATCCCAACTGCATGCATGATATCCGGTCTAGTCCCAGTGAGATAACGTAGACTTCCTATCATAGATATGTATTCTGGTTGATTCACCATGGGGGAATCATCATTAGAACTGAGATTACATCCGTTTATCATTGGTGTACTTACAGGTTTGCACTCTTCCATGCCATACTTCTTCAGAATTTTCTTAAGATATTTTGTTTGTGATAAGAATATGCCATATGTTTCTTGTTGCACTTGCAAGCCAAGAAAGAATGTTAGTTCCCCAAGTAAAGACATTTCAAATTCTTGCTGCATAACAGAAGAAAATTTCTGACTCATAGACTCTTCATTACTTCCAAAATGATATATCACCAACATATACAACTACAATCAATAGTTTATCATTCTCATTGTATATAAGTTGCTATCGCCAGGACTTTGGAAAATCCTTGTTGATGAAGATATTTGTCAAGATGATAATACCATGCCCTTGGAGCTTGTTTGAGACCAGATAGAGTCTACAAACAAGATTTTCATCATTTCCCAAAATGAATCCTTCTGGTTGTTCTATATAAACTTCTTCTTCTAGATCACCATTGAGAAAAGCAGATTTAACATCCATTTGATAAAATTTGATTTTCTGGAAGCTTGAAAAAGCAAGAAACATTCTTATGGCTTCAAGTTTAGCTACAGGAGAAAAATTTTCTTCAAAGTCTATACCTTCTTGTTGAGCATACCCCTTGCAAACAAGTCTGCCTTTATTTCTTATAACATCCCCATTCTCATTTAACTTGTTTTTGAATATCCATTTAGTTCCAATAACATTTTTATCATGAGGTCTTGGTACTAATTCCCAAGTGTGATTCTTTTCAATTTGATCAAGCTCTTCATTCGTGGCTCAAATCCAACATTCATCTTTGCTAGCTTGATTGACATTGTGTGGTTCAATAGTGGATAGAAATTCCAAATAGCTAGAAGATCCGACAAGATTCCTTCTTGTTTGTACACCTGATCCCTTGTCTCCCAAAATTTGAGATTCTAGATGATTCTTTTGAACATATCTGGATGGAGCTTTTTCAGATAAATCATCTTCGGGTTCTTCATTGGGTTCACAGTCCATATCATTTCTATTCGAAGTAGAAGGATATATGTCATCATCATCTTCATCTGTTGTTTGTTTTTCTTCTTTTGGAGCTGCAGGAGACTCATCAATAACAACATCAATACATTCAACAATCTTACGAAGTCTTTTATTATAACATTTATATGCTTTACTCCTAGAGGAGTAACCAAGAATTATTCCTTCATCTGCTCTGGGTTCAAACTTGCCAAGTTTTCCATCACTATTTTTGATAAAACATTTGCTTCCAAAAACTCTAAAATGCTTTACAGTGGGAGGATTACCATACCAGAGTTCATATGGAGTTTTATCACTATTTACACGAACATGTGCCTTGTTAAGAATATTTACCGCTATATGTGCTGCTTCTCCCCAAAAGGTGTCAGGTGTTCCGGAATCATCAAGCATAGCTCTTGCCATTTGTTGAACTGTTCTATTCATTCTTTCTGCTATGCCATTTTGTTGTGGAGTGCCAGCTACAGAAAACTGTCTTTTTATGCCATGTTGTTCACAAAATTCAAGAAATTCATCTGATGTATATTCTCCTCCTCGATCAGATCTAAGACACTTGATTTTTAGATCTAATTCATTTTCAACTAGTGCTTTGAAGATCTGAAATTTCTCAAATGCTTCATCTTTGTGTTTCAGCAACCCAATCCAACACATTCTAGAGAAATCATCAATAAATAAGATATAGTATTGTTCACCACGTGGTGACTTTTTCCTCACAGGTCCACATATGTCAGTATGGATGAGTTCAAGAGGCTTACTTGATGATCCTTCCTTGGCATTAAATTGCACTCTAGTTTGCTTACCGAATTGGCAAGATTTGCATATGATACTTTCAGGTAGAGTAATATTGGGAAGATCACGAACAACTTTAAGTCTGCTTGATTTGTTGATTTGAGAGAAGCTCAGATGCCCCAACCTTCTATGCCATAGCTAGTTTTCTGAATATTTACTCAAGTAACATTGTTCTTTGCAGTTCTTCAATACATACAAGTTGCTTGGAGTTCTTTTTCCTTTTATAATTGTTTTACCTGTATCAAGATCACATACCACACATTCTTTTGAACTAAAGACAACTTCAGTTCCTTGATCACACATTTGACTTACACTTAACAGGTTATGCTTTAATCCATCCACATACATGACATTATTAGCTTTCACCTTTTCTTTTAGAAAAACAGACCCTTTTCCCTTAATGACAGCAAGAGTATCATTTCCAAATGTAACATTCTTTTCCTTTTCTAGAGCACTATATGCAAGAAGTTTGTTTTTGTCACCTGTCATATGTTTTGAGCATCCACTATCAATGTAACATTGATTTTCTTCACCTTCTGCGAATAAAGCTATGCCACAATTTTCAACCTGTAATTCCTTCTTTTTCCACACTTTGGAGCTTGAAGGAAAATGCTCTTTTGGCTGAACTTTGCTCCTGCATTCAGATTCTTCATGGCCAAAGTTATTGCAATAAGCACATTCAACTTCATTTTGAAGAGGAGAAAAGTTGTTATAAGTATTTTTCTTTGTTTCAATATCAATCCTTTTCTTTCTTGCTTCTCTTGTCATGATGGTTTTATATGCAACACATTGAACAACTTTATGACCAAAATTGTGACATGAGAAACATTGTCCATTGAAGAAGAAATTTCTGCGATCATGAAATATTCTACTTGAATTTACCTGTTGATTGGTGTTTCTTTGAAAGGTATTCCTGTTAGTGTTCTTTGAATTAAGATGGTCATGCTTTACCTGTAAAGATTCTTTATTCCCTTGCTGAGTGGCAGAATGTTGTATACTAGTTGTAGCTGCTTTTAGATAATTTGGTGCTGAAGCCTGAGAAGATTCTCCGATATATCCAAGACCTGTCTTTATAAGAGGAGAATGTTGTACCTTGATAATCTCATCTAAGGTTTCAGATCCTTTAGCAAATCTAAGATTCAAAGTCTTCACTTTCTCAATTTCTTTTCTTAGACTTACTATTTCACATTCCAATTTCTCATTGTGTTTCTCCTTTTCTTCAAGCTGATTTTTCAGAGTTTCTATGGATATTTTACTTTCTTCTAAGCATATTTTTAGTTGATTGATTTCATCAAGAAAATCATTGTCCTCTAAAGCATCCATAAAAGTATCTTTTTCTTCTCTAGATTCTTTTTCAAATGCCATGAGAAGTCTAAGATCTTGTTCACATTCTTCTTCATTGTCAGATAACCCATCATTGTCTTCATGAGTATAGTAACTTTTTCTAGTGCTAAACCGATTCTTATTCCTTCTTGCTACTTCCTTCCCTTTTTCATGTGTTTCTTTGTAAGGACACTTAGCAACATAATGACCAACTCTTCCACAAGAAAAACATTTGAAAGGAAGCTTACCTCTGAACCGTCCTGTGCCAAGTTGGAGTTTCTTTACAAAATTTACCTCATCTTCTTCTGAGATATACCCTAATCCTTCTGTCTCTTGTACTTATTTCCATTTTGTAGAAGCTCTAAAGACGGCTTCTTTGACTTTAGATGGTCCTCCTCTTCTCATTTCACATGCAGTTAGTATGCCATGAAGTTGCACCACAATAAGATTTTGAAGATCCTGCTTTTCTTCAAGAGTAGAAACTTTTGACTCAAATTTTGCCGTTAGTGATCTTAAAACTTTCTCAACCAAAGTAGATTCGGTTATTGTTTCTCCCAGATTTCTCATACGATTTACAATATCATCAAGATGTAAAAAGAAACTGGCAATGCTCTCCTCATTATACATTTTTAGATTCTCATATTGAATTCTGAGAGTTTGGAGTTTAGCACTTTTTACCTTTGCATCACCTTCATAACTTAGAATGATTTTGTCCCATATTGCCTTTGATGTATTCAGCTGCATGACTTTGACAAATTCTGATTCAGTTAGACTTCCCAATAGAGCATTGACCGCCTTTGCATTTGTTTCATAATTCTTCTTTTCCGTTGGATCTGTTGGTACTGCGGCTGAATATTGATATCCTCCTTCAACAATAGCCCATACATCTACTCCCAGAGACTGAAGATAGGATCTCATCCTTGTTTTCCAGAAGATTAAATTGTTTCTGTTGAAGAGCGGAGGCCTGATAGATGTTGTTCCATCTTGATTGCTCATCTTAATTGATCTTCCTTCTAGCGGCTAAGCTTTTTTCAGAAGGACCTTCTCTGATTCCAATTGTTGGAAAAATACTGAGAGGGGGGCTGAATTAGTATTTAGAGATTATAGCAAAAATTCAACTTTTTCTTTGAGCAGATTTTCATATGCGGTTTTTATGAACGGAACTAGCGTATGCATGCGGAAATGCAGAAAGAAACTAGCGTATACAGATTTAACTTTCCAGATTTAGAGAAATTTTCAGAAGCAGTCTTATAAACAGATTTATCAGTTAAGTATCAGGTTAGGAGATATGAACAGTAATCAACAGAATAAGCATCACACATATGAACACCAATATTTAAGGTGGAAACCCAATTCGGGAGAAAACCACCATTGTTTTCATCTCTGTCTTCAATATTTATTATTTAGAAAACCTTTTACAACATAGTACTGATGCAGACTCATATCAGTACGCAGGCTTCTACCTGTAGAAGGCTGCAACCTTCTCTCGTTTTCCAACTACAACTGGAAGGGAGCTCCAACCCCCTGAATTCAACACCATCTTCTACTGGCTAGAAGCTTCTACTTCCATACTGAAGGATTCAACCTTCAGACCCACTGCAGACCACGTTTCATCAATTTTCATACTATATCAAACAGCTTCAACACAACCCTTTACATAACATCAACAAAAATACTTTTCCCAATACTTCAAACAGAACAGTGAAACCACTGTAACCAGAATATCAGAAATAACCTAGACTTCAGAATAGATATGTAGATACAAACTCAACCCTGATCTTTCATTAATTCAAATAGCATATGCTACTTTTATTCACTGAAGCCGCGTACATACGTGCTTTCCTCTACACCAACCCGTGTATACCTCTGTGTATTTTATTTTTCAGAAAACCCTATATGCGCTTTTCATTGATCAAACCTGCATATACATGCACTTTTGCCGAGACAAACTATTGTATAGATCTGTAAATGGAAAGCTTTGCAGAACAGACCAGATCTATAAACTTACCCAGATTTCTTCATTACCTTCAGCAGACTTTGTGCCAGATCTTCACCATTTCTTCTTCTGCAGATCATCTTAGAGATTCATCATCATCAGATCTTGAACCATCAATATATCCATGGGTGCATCATAGATTCAGATCTATCAATTAAGAACAGAGTTCATCCATGCAGATATTTATTAGAGATATTTTATTCATCAACACCCTTTTCTCATGCACACCCTTGCACTATGATCTTCTTCTCCTTATATAGATTTGGCCTTTATCAATACCATGAGTCAAAACCACTCAACTGCTGATGTTATTCCTAGATGGGATCAATTTGACAATCCAGCACTCAATACTGTGGGCAAATACCATGGTAACGCCCCTTGGTTTTATAAATTTAGAGTGCAAATAGGCATATGCTACTTGGTACGTATTTTTCGGCGTATATATGCTACTTCGCCTTTACAAACCCGCGTATGCTTTGTGACATATCTTGTTTATCATTATTCTGGAACTTACAGGAATTTCTTTCTTCTGCTACTTCTGAACTGATCTGTAGATACATCAGATTTACATCATTAACAAATAGGTTGTTATCCAAAGGCAACTCATCAAGTCAGTTTCCATCAAGAACAACTTCATCAAGTAGGTTGCCATCAAGGACAACATATTGCATCATATTTCCAACAACAACCCAGTGACTGCGCTGTAGATGAAGAAGTGGCTATGGCCAAATGCCTGAATATGGAGAAATGAAGAGAAACCCTCCTTGAGCTACTCAAGAGAGGAGAGGAACTCCTAAACAGGAATCCCTCGTGCCAAAGGCACTGCAATTCAGCTGAACAACTGGAGATTGCAAATAGACTCAAAGTCCAAATCTTCAATAATAATATCTATGGCTGCCTCATCCTCCTTATATGCAAAATGATGTCTCCATGCCATGGACCCCACTCAATTAGGGTTTCTCCCACAAGGAATCTTCCTCTCTCTATAACTGCGTTGTCTTCTCAAGCAAGCTATACCCTCTTGTGCTACGTTGTTGACTTGGTCAACATGGCCTCATCCTCATGTGTTTGCCCCCTTTTCACACTAGGAGGTGAAAAAATGGCTACCCCATGGATCCCTTCTCACTTCATGTGGAATATTATTTATGCAAATGGGTCTCCTCACCCATTTTATTTATCTCCGAGATAATATGAGAAAAAATTAATCTTCCAATTTATTTGCAAAAATTTGGAACATTACAGAGACCTTACCTAATGGGAAGACACTTCAAGGTAAAATCTGATCATGATAGTCTTCAACACTTTTTGGAACAAAGACTATCTTTAGAAGAGCAGCAAAAATTGGTCACAAAGATGTTGGGTTATGACGTTGAAATCATCTACAAAAAAGGGCAGCTAAATGTTGTTTCAAATGCACTCTCAAGAAAGGATGAAGAGGCGGAAGCATTGCTTTGTGCCATTTCTATTATCCAACCATATTGGATAACTGAAGCAAGGGATGAATGGAAGAAGGACGAAGAAGTGTGGGCACTCATTCAAAAGTTGCAGCAAGATCCTAGTAAATCTGATACATTTAGTTGGAAAAATGATTCCTTATGGTACAAAGATCATTTATATATTTGCAAGAAATCCCAACTAAAACAAAATATTCTTTTGGAATTGCACACTTCTCCTTTAGGGGGACACTCGAGATTTTTAAAAACTTACCACAGGGTGAAGAAATAATTTTTTGGGGATGGCCTTAAATATGATATTTAAAAGTTTGTGGCCGAATGTTTGGTTTGCCAGCAAAATAAAGTTGAGACAATTAAGACCCCAGGTCTTCTACAACCCTTATCCATTCCAAGTCAATGTTGGGAGGAGATTTAAATGGATTTTATCACTTGTTTACCAAATTCTGAAGGAAGGAGTGTCATCATGGTGGTAGTTGATAGAATTACCAAGTATGCACACTTTTGTACATTATCTCATCCATTTAAAGCAAGTACAGTTGCTAATGCATTTATGGAAACAATTCAAAAGCTACATGGAAACCCGAAGATTATGGTAAATGACAGAGATCCCATTTTTACAGGAAATTTTTGGACGAAATTATTTTCTTGTTTGGGTACTCAACTAGCTCATAGCTCATCTTATCATCCTCAATCCGATGGGAAAACAGAGATATTGAGTAAATGTTTGGAAGGATATCTTCATTGTTTTGTATCTGATAAGCAAGCACAATGGGTCAAGTGGTTACCTCTCGCTGAATGGTGGTATAACACTTCCTTCCATACTGCAGCAAAAATGACTCCATTTATGGCACATTATGGATATCATCCATCGTCCATCACATCTTCTTTAAGGGAAAATTCTAGGGTTCAAGTAGTGGAGGATCACATCGAGCATCAATAAGAATTTCTCCAACTCTTAAAGGATAACCTAAATTTGGAACAAAATCAAATGAAATAGCAGGCAGATCAACATTGCAGTGAGAGAATTTTTGATGTGGGAGACTAGGTATTTTTATGGCTACAACCATACAAACAAATGTCCCTCAAGCAAGCTAAGAAGGATAACTATGGTCCTTACAAGGTGTTGCAAAAGATTGGTATTATGGCATACAAATTGGAGCTTCCAGCTTCTTCGCGAGTGCGTCCAGTTTTCCATGTTTCATGCTTAAAAAAGGTTATAGGGGACAAACTTCCAGTTCAAACAATATTGCCAGAACTTGATGAGGAAGGAAAAACCATATTGGAACCTAAAGCAGTCACAGAAACAAGAACTCGATAGCTACGAAATCGATCAATTTCAGAGTATCTCATCAAATGGAAGAACTTACCCACTGAAGATTCTACATGGGAGGATGAGAATTTTATACAAAAGCACCTAAAGCTACTCAAGCATTGAGGAAAACAATTTTTTGAAGGAGAGGAGCATGTTAGGTTCTTATATTACTAGTATAGTCACTTATTGTTGTTAGTGTATCCCTCTTATTATTATTGTTGTACCCCTGTAACCCCCATATTGTTATTATTGTGCCCTTACATTATTATTGGTAGGTCGGCTAGGATTACATTGTGGCCCCATGGACTCCTATATATAGAAAGGAGGTTTTGTTATTTGTATCATCCAAGAATTCTTCATTTATGTAATGTATTGGAGGTTTCCCCCTAGAAGTGGCTTATTTCTAAGGCGGTGATCTCTCTTTTCTTCTATTTTTGGAGTTGGTTTCATAACATTTAGGGGTTAAGGGGTTAGGGATTGGGGGCTTAGGGGTTAGGGGCTTTAGGCACATTTAGGAGTTAGGGGAATAATGAGTTAGTGGTTAGAGATTGGGGTTAGGGGAATAATGAGTTAGTGTTTAAGGGGTTAAGGATTGGGGTGTTAGGGGATAGGGGATTTAGATGCATTTAAGGGTTAGGGAAATAATGAATTAGTGTTTAAGGGATTAGGGATTGGGGGGTTAGGGGTTAGTGGATTTAGGCGCAGTTATAGGTTAGGTGAATAATGAGTTAGTAGTTAAGGGATTAGGGATTAGGGGCTTAGGGGTTAGGGGATTTAGCAGTTAAGGATTTTAGGTGTTAGGCGTGAGGGGTTAATGGGTTATGGGATAAACGTTAATGGTTTAGGGGTTTAGGGGTTTAGGGGTTAGGGGTTTAGGCATTAGTGGTTTAGGGGTTTAAGGGTTTAGAGGTTTAGGGTTTAGGGGGTTAAAGGGGTTAGGTGTTGGGAATTAGAGTTTAAGGGTTAAGGGTTTAGAAGTTTAGGGTTTATGGGGTTAAATGGGTTATGCATTTAAGGGTATAGGGGTTTAAATGGGTTAGGTGTTGAGAATTAGGGGTTAAGGGGTTAGATGTTTAGGGTTTAGGGGGTTAAATGGGTTAGGGGTTTAGAGGTTTAGCGGGTTAGGGGATTTAGAAGTTAAGGATTTTAGGGGTTAGGGGCCGTTAGGGGTTAATGGGGTTGAGGTTTAGGGGGTTAAATGGGTTAGGGTTTTAGGGGTTTATGGGCTTAAATGGGCTAGGGATTGGGAATTAGGGTTTAAGTCTGGGTTAGGAGTTAAGGGTTAGAGGTTTAGGATTTATGGGGTTAAAAGCGTTAGGGGTTTAGAGGTTTAGGGGTTAAGGGATTTAGCAGTTAAGGATTTTAGGGGTTAGCGGTTAAGGGGTTAATGGGTCAGAGGTTAAGGGGTTAGTGGTTTATGGTTTAGGGGGTTAAATGGGTTAGGGGTTTAGAGGTTTAGGGGGTTAGGGGATTTAGCAGTTAAGTATTTTATGGGTTAGGGGTTAGGGGTTAATGGGGTTAGGGTAGGGGGTTAAATGGGTTAGGGTTTTAGGGGATTAAATGTGTCAAGGGTCAAGAATTAGGGTTTAAGGGGTTACGGGTTAAGGGGTTAGGGGTTAAGGGTTTAGAGTTTTAGGGTTTAGGGGGTTAAATGTGTTAGGAGTTTAGGGGGTTAAATGGGTTAGGGGTTAAGGGTTTATAGATTTAGGGTTTAGGGGTTAAATGGGTTATGGGTTTAAAGGTTTATGGTTTAGGGGGTTAAATGGGTTAGTGGTTTAGGGGTATAGGGGGTTAAATGGTTTAGGGGTTGGGAATTAGGTTTTAAGGGGTTAGGGGTTAAGGAGTTAGAATTTTAGGGTTTAGGGGTTAAATGGGTTAGGGATTTAGAGGTTTAGGGGGTTACGGGATTTAGTAGTTAAGTATTTTAGGGGTTAGGGGTTAGGGGTTAATGGGGTTAGGGTTTAAGGGGTTAAATTGGTCAGGGTCGATAATTAGGGTTTAAGGGGTTAGGGGTTAAGGGTTTATGGGGTTAAATGGGTTAGGGGTTTAGGGGTTTAGGGGGTTAAATGGGTTAGGGGTTAAGGGTTTAGGGGTTAGGCGTTAAGGTTTTAGATGTTTTGGGTTTAGGGGTTAAATGGGTTAGGGGTTTAGAGGTTTAGGGGGTTAAAAGGTTTAGGGGGTTAAAAGGTTTAGGGGTTGGGAAATAGTGTTTAAGGGGTCAAGGGTTAAGATTATAGTTTCGTTGGTCTCTGTTTGTGCACAATAGTTTCTTATTCTTTGTGTCTCAATGTAAGAATTTTGTAGGTATTGTTGCTTGTTGCCATCTCTTCTCTATTTATTAATTTCTAGTATTTGTTAGCCATTGCATTACAATTATTGATGAAAATGTCTATTTAAATTAAACCAAATGTACGTTCAATCTCTAGTTTCAAACTCAGCCACAGTATTGTCACACAATTTAAGTCTGGAGAATGGCTATCTGATGAAGTCTCAATAACCACATTGCACCTCATGACTACTACAAAAAAGCTTAAGTTCGAGTGTTCAAAATTCATGAGAAAATTGGCTCTTATACTCTTGCTCCACCTGACTGTGTCCTAGAAATACCCTTGTTTATTGCAAAAACATCCTAATGTTGTCGACCTTGTCCCTTAACAGACCAAGGAAACAGATGAGACTGAGAGGAATGGAAAGCACTACAAAGTTGGAGATAGTACAAAAGACTAGGATAATTTAAAGGATAAGCTTGAAGAATATAACAGTGCTAAAACAACTAAATGTTGTACCAAACAAACAGTTGATAATGTGAAGCCTTCCTCTGTACTAGTCAAGCAAGACTACATTCATGTGATAGAAAGAAGAGGCTAAGCCTAGGAGAGAGGGTATGGTTCCCTCTTTTTAATGAAAGATTTTATCTACATTTTTTCTATCGAATATTAACCATTTTAACCTTGCCAACAAGGGGGAATCAACCCGATCGTAGGTCCCAACTAGACCTACTCTCGTTTGGAATGGTTAATCCCAATGGGTTTTAAGGATTTTTATAAGGGTTAGGGGAATAATGAGTTAGTGGTTAAGGGATTAGGGATTAGGGGCTTAGGGATTATGGGAGTAGGGGCTTAGGGGTTAGGGGTTAGGGGAATAATGAGTTAGTGGTTAGGGGGTTAGGGATTGGGGGCTTAGGGGTTAGGGGATTTAGGCACATTTATGGGTTAGGGGAATAACGAGTTAGTGGTTAAGGGGTTAGAAGGAGAGAGAGAGAGAGAGGGAGAGTAGTCAGACAGGTAGATAAGTGTAAGAGAGGGAGATAGTGACACAAAGATGGAAGGGGGATAGAAATAAAGAGAGAGGGAGGGATATAGTGAGAGGATTGGAGGTTAGAGAGAGAGAGAGAGAGAGAGAGAGAGAGAGAGAGAGAGAGAGAGAGAGAGAGAGAGAGAGGCAGGAGAGAAAGGGAAAGAGAAGAAGGAAGACAGATAGGACTTAAGAGAGAGGAACAAGTATCATAGAAGAAAGAATATGTAACCAAATTACTCTATAGGGAGATGGGAGATAGGGGCACCCTACCTACCTAACTAAATGTATAAACCAAATTTGGTGTGATCGTCTGTAATGGTGGGTGATTATACGAGGAGAGTATTTTACGAGGAGGCACTGGATTTTTAATGTGATATGAAAAAAACAAGTACCGAACCTAACCATTTCACATTCACCAATGTTCTGTCTGCATGTGCTAATTTGGTAAATTTGGAATATGGAAAAGGATTCTTGTTTTTTGATCACCTCCCACGAGGATTCACCAAATGTGAGAACACAACGCTTGTGGTTTCATCTTCTAAATCATCATCACTTCCACCAACACCTCATCCAATAACGCTAGTATAAAAATTCACAGGCTCTCGACAACCAAAAGGAACATAATGCATGTGCCCTCAATCTCTTCTACATACTTGTATCTCTCCTCCCAAACCAAAGCCACTAGTGTTGTGTGTTCCCTTTGCCCTGAATCTTTTGTGAACATCCCAAGGTAAGGAACTGTTACACCAAGGTATGGATCCACTATGTGTCATATCCACTAAAGGAGAACATGTTCCAAACAATAGGTAAATTCTCACAACTATCCCTTTGTGGGATGTTGAGAACTGCAAAATGCCACATGCTCATTAATGAAATCTATAAATTGAGAACTTTCGTACAAGACTTGAATTCATACTGAACCTGGAACAAAAGGCTCAGTATCTGGGTAGCACAAAGGAACATCTACAATATGATTTGTACTATTCTCATCTACATCATTTTGCATCAATATCTCCTGGAGTTGAAACGCATATTCCAAGTTCCATAGAACATCTCCCATGGAAGGCCTATCGAAACCCATCTCTTCCAAAAACTTTTCAGTAGTCTCCCTAAACATTTTCAGAGAAACAAAGTTGATGGTCCCAACAATGTGAGGGTCAATGATTTTTTCAAGCTTGTCCTTTTTCTACCAGTGCATTTCCCACTCTTATATATTGAATTGTTCTCTGGGAAAAACAAGATTAAGAGTTTCGCTTGCACACAAGAACTCCAGTATCACTACTTCAAAAGAATACACATCATATTTCTCTGTCAGTTGTTGCCTTCTGAAGTATTCAATATCAAGGTACCCAAGGGCCAAAACTACCTTTGGATCCAGTCTTTGAATGTCCAAAGTTTGCCACCTTTTTCCATAATCCTATTATCGTGGATATATTTGACATTTAGATAATTGCAGAGGATTCACATTAAGGGAATTAGATTTCATTACCAATATACTGGAGCTTCCTTGGTATCTTGCCAGTCAAATAGTTTTCCAACAAGTCGAGGGAGTCTAAATTGGTGTAGTTGAAAATGAAAGGCAAGATTTTTCTTTCGAGGCCAAATCCCATGACGCTAAGCATGAAAAACATCTCATTATCACAGGTTACACCTTCGAGCTCAAATATGGTGATGTTGCAGGGGTTTTTATCTTGTCTCCAATCGACGATCACACCTTCAAGCTCTAATTTGGTGACATTGTAGGGGTTTTTATCTTGTCTCTCGTCCACTGCGTGACCTTGGGTACATAAACTTGGCACCATGTCGGGTTAAGGGAAATTATGAGTATTCGTCGATAGAGAAATGGAATTATGGAGACATTGGATATCATACATTTCTGGTTTTCTTTGTCAATGTACCAAAGTCGTCGGTCCTCCAAAAGGAGTCTTCTTCTCATTCTTTCCTCCAAAACTAGGGTTCAGGAATGCTACCATATATGCTAATAAACCCCCTTCACCATATCCCCCATCCAGAAATCTGAGCTTTCAAACAAAAATGTGAAGGTCAAGCTCTCCATCATCGAGGGTTATATGGCATGTCTTGTAACTATGCAAATATTCTTCTTTTCAATACATTTCTAGATGGTGGTATGATGTAGATATCGTATTTAATATTGTTGCTCTGTCACGTTATTACCAAGCTATGCGGGACTCTATTATAGCTACAGGAAAGGGCTTCAAAGTCCCTACTATGAATGACTTGAGCGGATCTCTTTTGCAAAAAGAGATTTACTAATTTGATTATTAATCAAATATAATCAAAGTAAGAAGGGGGATAGCATAGGTGGGGATTTGAGCATTTAAAAGCAGATTCATTGGGGTGGAGGAGGTCCTGGTGGCAAGGGGAATTGTGGGTTTGATTTATTTGAGGTAAATGAGGGGAAGGTTATCCAACATTTCTGCCTAGAGAACTGTCATACACTTATCAACAGCCTGATGGAAAGAGTGGATAGAACTGAGAGATTATTTCGTGAGCAGCATGTAGAGCAGATGCCAACATTGGACCGACTACACTATTTACAGTGCCAAGTCTGGGAGATACTGGTAGTGGCTTGGCAAGGCCAAAATAAACTCACTGAGAAAGTAGAAAATATGGAGACTTGGTTAGCGCACTTTGAAGGGCACAGTCAGTGTGACTTTTGTCCTCCACCACATCTAGGAAGAACCCCAGATAACCCTGCATCCATCATGTTGGACGACTAGTATGCTATTTGGTGTTTTTATGTTTTATGTGTTTTTTGGTCCCTCTAGCCCAACCGTTTAAGGACAATGTCCCTAGTCCCTCTTTTGTAATTTTTGCATCTGGTGCAAATTTTTGTCAATAAACCTAGTCGAGGTGAGAACACCTGTTTTGTAACTTGCTATATCTACTCCTTTTTTCCTACATGAATATAAAATTTACTAACAAAAAAACAAAGGTTCATACATCATTAAAAAATTAATTAAGCTTCATACTGAAATTAATAAATTTTCATACCTATTTACTAAATAGGTCTATAAATATATAATTTAGGTTTATCTATTTAGAATTTATCAAATGTAAATATGATGATTTAATAATAGATTTAAATTAAATCACATGTTTAACATAAGAAATGTTATATTTATCTATTTATTAAATGTAATTAATATGAATATTTAACCTTAGATTTAAAAAAACTCATACTTTTATATGAATCAATGAAGTTTAAAAATTAAATTTTATGGCCAAATATTAAATATAAATATAAATATCAATTTGGCTATCTAATTAATATTATAACCTTTATTAAAATTATAATGAAGGCATTAGTGTAAAGTTGATAAATGATACATGCAATATGTTAATTGTAGATGAATCTATCTGCACTGTTAAACTTTAGAGACAAAAGGGTATTCATAATTTTAACACTGTAAATTCAGAGACCCCTTTGTCTCTAAATTTTAACAATGCAAATGGATTCAGAGGCACCTATAGTGAAATGTAACACTTCGGTACCAAAATTACAATTTTCCACATATGGAGTGACACAATTAAAAATTACTGACATAAATGACTAATTCATATACTTGTTGTACTTGTTATTTGGCCATATTTTTATTCTTGGACTATAATAGTCATTTACATTAATCATTATTAATTTTTCAATTATTATCTAGTCATACGTTTGAATCCTAGACTAAATTAGTCATTTAAGTTAGTCGCTTTTACTTTAGTAACTGATTATCTAGTCATATATTTTATCCCTAGACTAAATTAGTTGTTTAATTTAATCACTTTTAGTTTAGTCACTTGTTATCTAGTCGTATATTTTATTCCAAGACTAAATTAGTCATTTACGTTAGTCATTTTTAGTTCAGTCACATAAAATTTCTCAAATTTAGTAGTAATTCACTTGAAATAATTAAGGTGACTAACATTTTTAGTAACCTAGTCATTAATTTCATCATTTTTTTACTAGTGCCAATTCATATCAATAACAAGGAATTTCAGGACAATGATGTCTGTAACTTTTTTAGTATGTGCATATAGCGCATTCATGGTTGGTGGGTAATGCCTTATTACCTGTTGGTGTGGCCTTTTCTCCTAAAGGTGGAGTTGGGGCTATTGGTGTTTTTAGGGCATGAAGAAAATAATTTAACTCGTATAATTCTCGGCACAAGTTGGTAGGGTGCCCTGATACTTTACATAATGCACATGGGTGTGGTGTCGTGGATGATGAAGTGGTTGAGGCTTCCACTTTCTTTCCTTTCTGCTTGTTCCTTTTGTTGGCACCTACTGGTGTCGACGCAGGCTTAGATCTGGGTAGCTTCCTCAGGGGTGGCTATAGGAATGATGTATTTCTAGGTAATACCTAATTTTTCTAACATGGCCTCTGGGCCAAATACCATATAGGTACCGTAAAAGCCATATTTATCAATGTCAGTTTTGTCACAACTTGGTGCGAGACAAAACAAGGTGGGAGATATAAGAGTGGTTTTTGAGTGATTGTGTATGGTAGGAACATTGAGTTGGTAGTCATAGCATTGGGAGTGTCTGGAACTATTTCTTGAGGCTAAGGTGTGTTTTACGAACTCATCATACACACCGAGGTTGTAAGGGCATCCTCAATTAAAGGTTGGTCACTAGGGTATGTTCCAAGGAGTGATGATTCCTTGAACATCCTCGGACCTGCTTCAGTAAATAAGTGACCATATCTTTGTGCAATCCTATGAAATGTAATACACCATTGGGGGTGGTGGACATCCTTTTTCTCATATTATATGAGTTGATCTATTATAATGATTTTCCCATCATGGGGTAACATCTGTATAAATTACATGAATAAATTCAATCCGACCATGCAATGTACTAAAACAAGATATTGAATTCTTATGCAATATTTTCAGAATATAAATCATGATCGTTAAATAACATGCATGTAAGAGAAAGAAGTAAATCAATTCCACAACACAATATTTTCCTGGGGAAAGAAACTACTCAAAACCCCTCCATATTTATTGTATAATCAGCCAAGAAATCATGAAAAAATACAATTCATGTGCTCTCACAAGAACTTCTTACACTCTACCAATCTTCTCACATTGATCTAGGAAAAATTGGACTAATACATAGCTAATTTCCTACCCACCTTGTAATATCCCAAAATGGGAATTGTCAGCAAAGCATGACTGGAAAATGCATTTTCCAGGAATGGCTGCTACAGGATTTGAAACCAAGACCTGGATCCCTTAGATCAATGCATATAAGACTGAAATCCAAGAGGTGGCTCATAAGAAATCCCCCTAGGTGGGTTAAACAGATCTCCCACACCTAGTTGTCTTCAGAAAGTACCCGGTGAAGGGACTGCAAAAATGTATGAACATACAATGGAATGACAGCATTATTTTTATAACCCAAAACACATGAAGATATTCATAGCCAAAAAATTTATGATATAGCAGCAATGAGATACAAATCCTTGAGGAAAGAGTCACTCAAGAAATACAATTCAGACTCAAAGGGACATGTACATGGAAATAGAGAAACACTGCTACATATGTATTTCTGCCGGCTAAGAGGACGCAGTTTATAGAAGACACTACATCATAATACATCATAACGGTGAGATACAACAATTTATGGCTCAAGAAATGAGGTGGAGCAAGCTCTCAACCCCTGAAAACAATAATACAACAATCCTGAGAAGGATTGGTTAAAATATACAAAATGGAAAAATTCCGGAGTCGCAGAGTAGCAGCTGCAACTCAAAAAATGGAACTAGATGGAGAAGACTGAAGATTCTACATCTTATGTCAATATCTCCTCCAATGGATCCTTCAGGTGAAAGGTTGATCCTATCACTGAAGATCTCACCCTCCAATCAACACTGCAAAACCCCACAGCAAATGCTCAATGAAAATAACGCAGTTACTGAAGCAAACTGGCTATAGGGGCAAGGGAATGAGTTGGCCCAATGCCAATATCTGCAATAAGCTCCAATGGCTTCCAAACTGATCCCTCAAAGGAAAGAGAGACTCCTCCTCTTGAAAACAAGTGATGGAAGAGGTGTTGTGATCCCTCACTGCAACACCCTGCAACACAACATTATTCTGCTATGAAATAACGTTGTACTAGAGGAGGATGCTTGGCCTCAAGCCTGGATGTGAGGAAAATTTGTACAACTCCTTCTAGAGGCTTCTCAAGAAAGGAGAAGGATTCCTAAACAGGAAATCCTTGTGCTAAGCAGCACTACAACTCAGCTGAATAGTCGGGACTGCAAATAGTCTAAGAAGACACAAAATCAATAATCATATGCATGTGTAACAATGTTTGCCTTGCCCTCCTTTTAAACACATGAGATCTCCCTCTCCATGGTTCCCACTCTTTAGGGTTTCCTTCATCAAGGAAACTTCCCTCCTCTTTCTCTACGCTGTCCCACAAGATGCTCTCCACCTCATACCTCTGCGTTGTTTGACTTGGTCAAACTTGACCTAGCCTTCTTGCAAATGTCTCCTTTCACACATGAGGGTGTGAAATCTAGTTCCATTGATGATCCCCTTTCATAATAAGAGGGATTTTATCCATGTTTTTATTATGAATGGACTTTCTCACCCAATTATTCAACTCCTAAGTGAAAATAGCAAAAGTTAATATTCCAATTTATTGTAGGAAAATTTTGGAATATTACAGTCCTCCCCTCCCAAATGTTGTTTGTCCTCAAGAAACTGCAAGGATAGAACTGAGAAGTTTCCCCCAAGGCATGGAGACTGAAAATTTTTGGGAAAACATCTTCCCCAAATGGATCCTCCATCCCCAAGAAATCAGCCAGACAAAATGAGTCACCTCCCAACATGGGAACTCATGAAAATATCCTTCCACCTCAAGCTCCGGAAATGAAGGTGGGCTGAAAATCTGAACATGGTAAGCATCATAGCCTACCTCATGTTTTCCTTCTCTCCACTTATGGTAAGTGTAGAGTATGTGCTGATCCTGGGCTACAAAATTATTTCCCTCAAGTGGCAAAGTGAAGAATAATCCTCCAAAGATTTCTCCTCCAACATTGAAGAACAAGTTGGCCCAAAACAATCTATCCATGATGAATAGGACATGGTCATCATAGAGTATCCCAATGAGAATTTTTCTACAATTTTTACATGATGATGCATGATACAAACAATAGCTCAAGAGGACACAGCGCAGTCTCATCCACTGCAACTTCAGAAAATAGTATGGCAAGTAACAAACAAGAATCATCACATCTACTAATGGATAGTAAATGGTTGAATGTGTCAACAATACATGATCAAACACTTTCCCATGATTATACAATGGATGGCTATCAAACTCATGGCCCTCCCAAAAATAGAATAAATGTGTGGATGTGGTGGCCATATCTCCTCCCATGCTCCCATTAGAACATGTAGTGCAGAAAATGTGGGAATTCTCTCCCCTCAAGGACACACCCAACTCATGTGCCTCTCTCCTAATCATGCTTCCAATACAAATAAGATCCATATCAGAAAATGAAGTCATGATCAGAAACAAAATGAGGAAAATGTTGAATGTTTCATGTGGTGCAATAAGGTACCAACAATTTTCCCAATAGTGACAGCGCAGTTTTCACAACTGCTGCTTCAGAAAATTACAAGGCAAAATGTTTCTTGATACATAGTGAAGCATGTATGTCATCATATGGCAAATAGTTGGATATAAAAACTGAACATACATATAAGGAGAAAACATTTTCCCAAGGCCACATAAAATATGGTTGCCTCCATCATATAGCTTGGCCCAACTATGATCATGGAGCAAGGTGAAAAGCTTGCCCTCCTATGGAGCAATGCATTGCATAGTAATGGTAAGAGTATACAAATCAATGAATGTAAAAACAAACTTATTACCATATGCCGGAAGTAAGATGGTACATGGATCCATGAGTGAGTCCTCCATAGTGTTTTGGCATGCTATGAAGAAGAATGAACCATGTGTTGCAAGAAGATAATCCTTCTCATGCTTGGAAACCCAAGTCAAGAAGAATATGTAATAGTGATAGATGTCTCTATCCACTACTCTATCATCATCACCTCCTCCTTTTTCACCAAGCACATCCAAAGTGAAGTGATCCTAGGGACACTCCATCCATAAGTCCATGCTCCAAAGTGACCGGTGTGAGCTCATGCAAATAGGCTCCTGTCGATACAAAGATATGTTCTTTGACATGCTCCTTGTCAAAGACTCCTCTAGTAATGTTGTTGCAAGTATGGAATACCTCCCAAGATGGAAGTACTCCCAAATCATCCAAGGCCAAGGAGTATCCCCCTTACACCATGAGAGTGCACTCTTCTACTCCTGCAACATCACACAACAAGTCAGAGCAAATCTTCCCTTACTCTCTCAAATGCAACTCAAGCAACCAAAGTGCTTGTTGCCTCCGCTCCCATCATACAACTCATGTGATGAAGACATAATGAATGATATGTGTGTTACATCAACACCATGCACCCATACTCCATGCTACCCAATGATACAAGCATCCTGCCACCTCTTCTCCCTCCCCATCCTCTTAGGAAGAGGACATGCCAAGTGATGGCCAAACTCCTTCAAGAGGAGCCAGTGCAGCCAAGCCTCTTGCTGCCTGATGTCATATATATGCAAGTAGCCTCCCAGCTCCTTTCTCATCAACCACATCCACTCAATCACTTGTGGATGTCTCCTCCTTCTCTCCATCTTGGTACTCCTCCCATGAGGGCTACCATCCTCCCAAACTAGATTCCTGTCTTTGCACTTCATGGGATTTTGAAATGCAATTTTCTCAAGGATCAATTTGACCCCATAAGGACACAAATAGGTGGTAGGAAAAAACCTCCCATCATGATGTGTATGGCTCAAGGAATTTCCAACACAAGCATGAGAGATGTTATCCATCCTAAGATGTCCTCAATCTTCTATCTTCTCCTCCTTCAATCCATGCAGATTCAAGTGTGAGAAAGGAAGAAAATCCTTGCACTCCCTGATGTGTTGAAGTGCACCTCTAATGAAATCTCTCCATGAGATCTCCCTCTCAAAAATATTCTTCCAAAACCAATGAGGTCTTGGATCTGCTGAAAGTAGAAGTTTCTCTTTGCGCTGAGAGGAGCTCATCGAGAAAGGGTCATCTAGAAAGGAGAAAGGGTTTCTCACTTCAAGATGTCTACTATCTTCCATCTTTCCCTTCAAGTCTTCAAACCCCAACCTCAAGTGTGATGTACAATCCAACAATGGCTCATGAGGATGATGGTTTATTTCCTCCTTGAATGTCCCCATGTTGCACAGTGCAATGCAATCTTGCTGCTCTAGGTTAGCAGTGTGATTTGACCCTTGGTCATGTAAAAACAAATTTCCACAACTATCAAAAGAATTTGCTATAACAATAGATAGTGGAAATTTCTTCATACCTTGATGAGATTTGGGAATCTCTTGTAGGGCTGCAAGAGTCCCTTCCTCCAATGTGTTGGCTGCCCCAACTATTGTCGCATGTGGCTGCTCCTCTATGAGTGTAACAACGTTATTACAAGGCTCCTCAAGTGGTGGTGTGAGCTCTCCTTCCTTTGTTCCTTCTCCATCAAAGGTTTTGATCAACCTTTGAGTGAAATTTGCAAAATTTTTCACCCTTGCATTGCTCAAGTGGCTAAACCACCAAACATAGGCTCCACCCTCCAAGTGCAGTGCTGAGATTTCAACAGATTCTTCCCCTTCTATAGGATGTAGCAGGAAAAATGCCTCCAACTTCCTCACCCAAGCTTTTGTTGTAGATGACCAATCAAAGGTAGACAACAGAAATTTATTGCCTTTGATTTCTCTTCTACTACAGGGATCTTCTCTTCCTTCAACTAAATGAAATGAGGAAAATATAGAGTCTCCTTGAAGGCTCTAGGTTGAGATCTATACTCAACAAGGTAATCACTTAGAATCTGATAATCCAAGTGTCCTTCATGCTTCTCTTCTCCTCGATGAGAATAGGAACTGCATGGTCCTTCCTCTCCTTCTTTTTACTCCTCCTCTTTGGAGAGGCTCTTCTTATTTCTGAATACTGATGAGAGCAATCTCATCTTCTTCATTATTCTGATCTTCTTTGGCTTAGACTCACAGGCTGAGCTAGGACTATGCTTTGATACCAATGTAATATCCCAAAATGGGAACTGTCAGCAAGGCATGACTGGTAAACGCATTTTCTAAGAATGGCTGCTACAGGATTTGAAACCAAGACCTAGATCCCTTATATCAATGCATCTAAGACTGAAATCCAAGAGGTGGCTCATAAGAAATCCCTATAGGTGGGTTAAACAGATGTCCCACACCTAATTGTCTTCAAAAAGTGCCTGGTGAAGGGACTGCAACAATGTATGAACATACAATGGAATGACAATGTTATTTTTATAACCCAGAACACATGAAGATATGTATAGCAAAAAAATGTATGATATAGCAGCAATGTGATACAAATCCTTGAGGAAAGAGTCACTCAAGCAATACAATGCAGCCTCAAAGGGACATGTACATGGAAATAGAGAAACACTGCTACATATGTATTTTTGTAGGCTAAGAGGATGCAGTTTATAGAAGACATTGCATCATACTGCATCATAATAGAGATATACAACAATGTATGGCTCAATAAATGAGGGGGAGAAAGCTCTCAACCCCTGAAAACAATAATACAACAATCCTGAGAAGGATTGGCTGAAATATACAAAAATGGCAAAATGTCGAAGTTGCAGTGTAGCAGCTGCAACTCGGAAAATGGAACTAGATGGAGAAGACTGAAGATGTTGCATCTGATGTCAATATCTCCTCCAATGGATCCTTTAGGTGAAAGGCTGATCCTATCACTGAAGATCTCACCCTCCAATCAACACTGCAAAACCCCATAGCAAATGCTCAATGAAAATAACGCAGTTACTGAAGAAAAATGCATTGTAGGGGCAAGGGAATGAGTTGGCCCAATGCCAAGATTTGAAATAAGCTCCAATAGCTTCCAAAATAATCCCTCAAAGGAAAGAGAGACTCCACCTTTGAAAAACAAGCGATGGAAGAGGTGGAAGAGGTGTTGTGATCCCTCACTGCAACACCCTCAACACAACATTATTCTGCTACAGAAATAACGTTTTACTAGAGGAGGATGCTTGGCCTCAAGCCTGGATGTGAGGCAAAACTGTACAACTCCTTCTAGAGGCTTCTCAAGAAAGGAGAAAGATTCCTAAATAGGAAATCCTTGTGTTAAGCAGCACTGCAACTCAGCTAAACAGCTGGGACTGCAAATAGTCTAAGGAGACACAAAATCAATAATCATATGCATGTGTAACAATGGATGCCTTGCCCTCCTTTTAAACACATGAGAGATCCCTCTCCATGGGTCCCACTCTTTAGGGTTTCCTCCATCAAGGAAACTTCCCTCCTCTTTCTCTGCACTGTCCCACAAGATGCTCTCCACCTCATACCTCTGCACTGTTTGACTTGGTCAAACTTGACCTAGCCTTCTTGTAAATGTCTCCTTTCACACATGAGGGTGTGAAATCTAGTTCCACTGATGATCCCCTTTCATACTAAGAGGGATTTTATCCATTTTTTTATTATGAATGGGCTTTCTCACCCAATTATTCAACTCCTAAGTGAAAATAACAAAAGTTAATATTCCAATTTATTGTAGGAAAATTTTGGAATATTACACACCTTCATCCTCCCTTGCTCACATAATCCCTAGGAAAAACAATTCCTATTAAATAGGAATCCCAACCTTCCTTGACTATGCAATCCATCATAGGAATTCTATGGCTTTATAATTGAGCTCAAGCAATTCGCTAATAATACAATTGATATTTTATTTACCTTTAACCTTTTTCTCAACTGGGTCGTCATCAAAATCGACATTCATGCAGCTATTAATAGTGAATCATCAGTTACTTGGTAGATCACTACTTGTGAATTAAATCTATTTTAATTCACTTGATCTTCCACTAGCTCATCAATCAGTTAGAACTAGTTAAATTGATTTTAACTCAATTAATTTGAGTTAACTGATTGCACTCACACCACACTAGTGCTACAATTACAACTGGACCTTGTAAATAATAGAATCACTCTACATGCCTCATCTTTGACCCTAAACTCGAAATTATTGGGCTAACTAAGTCTATCACACTTAGTTAACTATTACAAGTTGTTATGAGATAATATTATAATTTATTTTCCAATTTATTTAAAAATTGGATGCCCACAGTAGCACTAATGTGTCACTTGAATTACTCACTCATGTGTGACTAGAATCCCACACTAGTATGTGGTGCATTGTCTTGTTGAATTTCAACACTCCCTCTCAACAAGAAAGGGATTATCTGCTAACCCAATCCTACCTCTGTGGCATTCAAATTTTCTCTTCGCAAGCGCCTTCGTCAAGATATCTGCATCCTGATTCTCCATGGGAATGTACTGCAACAACATAATGTGCATCTAAAAAAAATCTCTAAGATGGTGGTACCATATGTCAATATGCTTGGACCTGTCATGGAATACTGGATTAATCGAGATTTTTATGCAACTCTGGTTATCACAATGTATCACCATCAAATCCATTTGATGACCAAAAAAACCAACAAGTATCTTCCTCATCCAGATGGCCTCGCATGCAGCCTGACTAGCTGCCATGTACTCGGACTTGGCTGAACTGAGTGCAACTAATCTCTGCTTTCTGATGTACCAAGAAACTGTTGTTGATCCTATGCTGAAGATGCCCCCTGATGTGCTCTTCTTGTCTTTCAGACTACCTACCCAATCTGCATTGGTGAAGCCTTGAAGCTTCACTCCCTCTATTCGTCTGTACCATAAGCCATACTTTGTAGTTCCCTTGAGATACCTCAAAGCATGCTTCCCCGCCTTCCAAAATAGCTTCGTAGGCTTAACCATAGCTTGACTAAGCTGGTTAAATGCGTAGCATATGTCTAGTCATGTGTTTACCCAATACATAATTGAACCCACAAGCTGCCTGTAAACAGTAGCATCCACAACCTCACCAGAAGTAGCATCCTCCTTCCTCCAGTATTCTGCAAGAGGAGTCTCCATGGGTTTGCTACCCTCCATGTGGAACTTTCTCAAAATCTGTAATGTTCCTTTTTCAGAGGCATTGTCAAATGACAAGGCAAATCTATTCCAGAGATAGACTGCAGGGGCATTTATTGGATTTGTCACTTTTGAACAAAGGATGAGCTCCAGAGGCTACCTGGCCCACTAGTAGACTCTTTCTATAGAGTGATTGTCAAATGACAATATCCCCAATAGGGAAATACAACAAGATTGGGAATCTCTTAAGATAACCCCAACATTGCAGCTACAGCAATAACAAACACATCAAATGGAAATAGCAATGACTCATGAACACATAAAATGCTGGAGAAATAAATGGCCATCATATTATGACATAGAAGTAAATAAGAATACAAATCCTTGAGGGAATGATCACTCAAGCAAGGCACTAGAAGCCTCAAGAAACCTGTACATGAAAATGTGAAATACAATGTTGCATAGATAAAGCCCTAATCCATGACTGCGCAGTTATAGAGAGGAACTTCTGCATAAATAATGAAAATACATAGATATAACAATATGAGCTCAAATAAAGAAGGGGGAGCAAGATCTCAACCCCTGAAAATACATAACATCAATCCTCTAAAAGGATTGGCTGAAATCTATACAAAAATGGCACTTTGCAGAAATGTCGGAGTTGCTGGGCAGCAGCAACACAAGAACTAGAAATGGATGGAGAAGGCTGAAATGGATGCAACAATTGAATAATCCTCCTCCAATATAAATCTAAAGTGAAAGGCTGATCCTTTCACCCAAGAATTCTCCTCCAAAATTTGCTAATCCCTCACAGCAGATATGCACCAAGGAAAATGTTGTCTAAGAGAGGGACTGCGCTGCCAATGATGGAATGTGGTTGTCCTGATGCCAAATATGATGGTATCTTCTCATAAACCCCCTTTTCTGATCTCCCAAAGGATGGAGTCTCCCTCCACTGGAAAATTAGCTCCGGATGGTGTGTGGAAACCTCCCCAGCAACACCCAGCAACACTGCACAATATCTATTACAGAAATTGTGCTGATGTAGATGGCTGAAGCCATGGCCTGAATGCCTGAATATGGGGAATGGAGTGCAATCCTTCATGAGCTCCTCAAGAAGGAGAGGAAATCCTCAATAGGACTCCCTCGTGCCCGAAGGCACTGCAGCTCTACTAAACAACAAGAGGCAGCAACAAGTCTCCAAGACTTGAATGTAAAAATGATCCAAGATAATCTGAATGGCTGCCTTGCTCCTCTTTTAAACAATTATCCTTCCCTCCATGGGCTCTACTTCTAATTAGGGTTTCCTCCCTCTAGAATCTTCCCTCCTACGTTGTCCCACATAATGCTTTCCAACTCATGCCAACACAATTTGACTTGATCAACCTTGGCCAAACCTTTATGCAAAAACCTCCTCTCACACATGGAGATGTGAAATCTAGCTCCAACATGATCCTCTTTCATACTTAGTGGATTTTTTTTCTCTAATCATGCAAATAATGGGTCCCCTACCCATTTTATTCATCTCCTTAGCAAAATTTAATGTTCCATAAAATTTGGAACATTACAGTCCTCCCTTCTCAAAATATTGCTTGCCCTCAAGCAATTGCAAGGATGAACTGAGTTTCTTTCTGCCCTTCCTCTTGTAGCATCCTTATGTAATTTTCTCCTCAATAAAAGGGATGCCATATCAATAATCAAGTCTCCAACTGTCCCTCCAACATATGCAATCTAGCCTTGGAGTGAATACTCCCAAAACAACTGTCATGTAGAAAGAAGTATCCATGAAGGAACGAGAGATATCTAAGGGCCTACTTGAGGCATGAGATCTGATATATAATGGGACTTATCATCCCCCATATGAATCTCCCATCCCCAAGCCATCAATCATGAAAATAAGCTGCCTCCCGACAAGACAACTCATGGAAAATCACCCTCCACCTTGAGCTCCAAAATGAAGGTGGGCTGAAATCTGATCATGGCAAGCACTATAAATTTCCCCATGCTGTCCTCTTCTCCACTTATGACAAGATTGGAGTGTATGTTGATCCTAGGCTGCAAAATTATTGCCCTCAAGTGGCAAAATGAAAAGCAATCCTTCAAGGATTTCTCCTCTCAACAATGATAATCCGGCTGGCCCAAGACATGTCATCTATGATGAATAGGACAAGATCACCATAGAATGCCCCCATGACATGTTTTCTATAGGTTATACCATGTGAAGCAAGTGCAAACAATGCCTCATAGGGTTATAATGCAACCTCATCCACTGCAGCTGCAAAAAATAACATGGCAAGTATTGCACAACAACAAATATCACATCTACTACTAAATAGTAAATAGATGAGTGAATCAGCAACATAAGGTCAAAAACCTACCCATATACATATAATGGATGGATAACATTACCAAGCCCATGGCTTACCCCACAATTAAACAAATATGTGGTTTTAGCCATGCCTCCTCTCATGTTCCCCTTAGAACATGTCCTGCAGAAAATATGGGAGTCTCTCCTCATCAAGGACACATTCATCCCATGTGTCTCCCCTCTGATCATGCCCTCCATTAAGGTAACAGAAATATCAGCCAAGGATACCATTCTCGGCAATAAAATGAGGCAAGTACTGAAGGTTTCATGTTGTGCAAAGATGTACCAACAGTCTCCCAAGTAGTCACAGCGCAGTTTCCCAAACTGCTGCTTTGAGAAATGATATGGCAAGTTGTTTTCCATCTCATGAATAACAGTGTATGTTCTTGCATATGATAATGCATGGTAAGTGGCTGAACATAAATTCTGAACATACATGGAAGGTAACACTTGCCCAAGGCCATATAAGAGATGGCTGTCTCCATCACATAGTTTGGCCCAAATTTTCTCATGAAGAAACATGAAAAATCTGCCGCTTTGAAAGCCCTGCACTGCATTATAATGATAAGAGTATGTAAATCAGCAAAGGTACATACAAGACTCTTACCATAGGCTGGAAGTGAGATGATAGATGGATCTATGCATGTGATCCTCTTCCCAAATGACAGCGTTGTGAGCTCATGCAAAAAGGCTCCTGCCCATGCCAATCCTTGTTCTTTGACATGCTCCTTGCCAAGAACAACTCTGGTGATGCTGCTGCAAATATGAAGCTTCTACCAAGAGGGAAATGCCTCCCAATCAATCCCAGCTAAGGAGTTGTCCCCTTGCACTATGAGAGTTCCCTCCTCTACTCCTACAACACCATCAAACATGTGAGAGCAGATATGCTTGTGCTCTCTCCCATCAATGCCAAGCAACTCAAGTGCTTGCTGCCCCATTATGCTCACATCATATGACTCATGTGATGAAGGTATCATGACTGATATATATGTCATATCATCAATATGTATCCCTTCTCCTTGCTTCCCAATGATGCAAACATCCTACCATCTCTTCTCCATCATTTTGGTACTCCTCCCATGAGGGCTACCATCCTCCCAAACCAATTCTTGCTCCTTGCATTTCATGAGAGTTTGAAATGCAGCTACTTGGAGACCTCTTAGTAAATGCCTCTCTCCCATGACTATGTTGGATCTATGAGGATCCAAATGTGATGGAGGTGATGTATTCTCTCCACCCATGTTCAATAGCGCTGTTGATTCCTCCAATGATGTAGCAGTTGTCTCTTCCTCCGGTTTTACAATTTGCTTCATGATTCTCCATGGAAGTGTCATGGTTTAATTCATCCTCCAATGGTCCACATCCCACCCTCAAGGTCTGAATGAGACTCACCAATAGTGCATGAGCATGGGGTTTCATCTCCTCCTTGAACTCCTTGCACATCACAGTGCAATCATGAGGCCCTAGAGTGGCCATGTGGTTTGATCCTGGGACCTCCTCATATGAAATTCCACCATCCTTAAGATTATTCGCTGAAATAGAAAGTGGAACCTTACTCATTACTTGGTGGATCTTGGGACCTTCTTGTGTGGTTGCAATGGCTTTTACTCCAATGGCTTCCTCATCCATAGATGTAGAAGGCTGCTCCTCCAAAACTGTAGCAGCATTGGTGCAATTATCCTCTCATGGTGGAATGGCTTTTTCTTCCTTTTTCCTCCCTCCATCAAAGGTTTGGATCAACCCTTGAGCAAAGTCTCCAAAATAACTCACCCTTGAATGGACCAAGGGTTTGAACCACCAAACAGAGGTTTTATCCTCCATGTGCAGCGCTGCCATCTCCACTACTTCTTTCTCTGCCACTGGATGCAGCAATAAAAATGCCTCCAACTTCTTCTCCCAAGCTCTAGTTGAAGTAACCCCATCAAATGTAGACAATAGAAGCCTATCGCCTCTGACTTCCCCTTTTCCATAGGGCCTTCTCTCCCCCATCTATTGAATAGACTGTGAGAACACTGTAGCTCTCCTGAATGCTGCAAAATGGGGTTTATAGTCACCCAGGTACTTGCTTAATATCTGGAAATCCAAGCATCTCCCATGCCGGTCTTCAAGAGAATAGGAAGTGCATGGACCTTCCTCTTCTCCCCTTTTCTTCTCCCCCTCCTCAGGGAGGCTCTTCTTTGCTCCAAAAATAGATGAGATCAGTCTCATATTCTTCATCAATCTCCTCTGAAATAAAACTCACAAGCTATGCCAGTTCGATGCTCTGATACCACTGTAATGTTCCTTTTTCAGAAACATTGTCAAATGACAAGGAAAATCTATTCCATAGATAGACTGCAGGGACATTTACTGGATTTGTCACCTTTGAACAAAGGATGAGCTCTAGAGGCTACTGGCCCACTAGCAGACTCTGTCTATAGAGTGATTGTCAAAGGAAAATATCCCCAATAGGGAAATACAACAAGATTGGGAATCTCTTAAGATAACCCCAACATTGCAGCTACAGCAATAAAAAACACATCAAATGGAAATAGCAGTGACTCATGAACACATAAAATGCTGGAGAACTCAATGGCCATCATATTATGACATAGCAACAAATAAGAATACAAATCCTTGAGAGAATGTTCACTCAAGCAAGGCACTAGAAGCCTCAAGAAACCTGTACATGAAAATGTGAAATACACTGCTGCATAGATAAAGCCCTAGGCCATGACTACGCAGTTATAGAGAGGAACTACTACATAAATAATGAAAATACATAGATATAACAATATGAGCTCAAATAAAGAAGGGGAGCAAGATCTCAACCCCTGAAAATACATAACGTCAATCCTCTAAAAGGATTGGTTGAAATCTATACAAAAATGGCACTTTGCAGAAATGTCAGAGTTGCCGGGTAGTAGCAACTCAAGAACTAGAAATGGATGGAGAAGGCTGAAATTTCTGCAACAATTGAAGAATCCTCCTCCAATAGAAATCTGAAGTGAAAGGCTGATCCTTTCACCCAAGACTTCTCCTCCAAAATCTCCTAATCCCTCACAGCAAATATGCACAAAGGAAAACGTTGTCTAAGAGAGGGACTCCGCTGCCAATGATGGAACGTGGTTGGCCTGATTCCAAAGATGATTGGATCTGCTCATAAACCCGCTTTTCTGATCTCCCAAAGGATGGAGTCTCCCTCCACTGGAAAACTAGCTCCGGATGGTGTGTGGAAACCTCCCCAACAACACCCAGCAACACTACACAATATCTGCTGTAGAAATTGCGCTGATGTAGATGGTTGAAGCTATGGCTTGAATGCCTAAATATGGGGAATGGAGTGCAATCCTTCATGAGCTCCTCAAGAAGGAGAGGAAATCCTCAACAGGACTCCCTCGTGCCCGAAGGCACTCCAGCTCTGCTAAACAGCAAGAGGCAGCAACAAGTCTCCAAGACTTGAATGTAAAAATGATCCAAGATAATTTGAATGGCTACCTTGCTCCTCTTTTAAACAATGAGCCTTCCCTCCATGGGCCCTACTTCGAATTAGGGTTTCCTCACTCTATAATCTTCCCTCCTACGTTGTCCCACATTGTGCTTTCCAACTCATGCCAACGCAGTTTGACTTGGTCAACCTTGGCCAAACATTTATGCGAAAACCTCCTTTCACACATGTAGGTGTGAAATCCAGATCCAACATGATCCTCTTTCATACTTAGAGGATTTTTATTCTCTAATCATGCAAATAATGGTTCCCCTACCCATTTTATTCATCTCCTTAGCAAAATTTAATGTTCCATAAAATTTGGAACATTACAGAATCTCCCTGGCATACTTGCCTTGAGATACAAATAGCTCCCCATCTCTTTGACATATTTCCAAGCCAAGGAAATAATGCAAGAGCCCCATGTCCTTCATCTCAAACTCTTTTGCAAAAACCTATTTGAAAAAATTTATGAGCTGCTCATCACCTACCAGTATAAGATCATCAACATAAAGTACAATAATCAAAATCTTACTATCAACCACAATATGATATAGGTTCTCATCCACTTCACTCTTTGTGAAGCCCAACCCAGTGAAATAGTTGTTGATCCTGGTGTACCAAGCACGAGGTGCCTGCTTCAGCCCATACACTGCTCTCTTGAGTCTGCACACATGCGACTCCCTGTCAAAGGTCTCAAAACCTTTTGGCTACTCAATGTACACTTCTTCCTCAATAACTCCATTGATAAAGGTTGTATTTACATCCATTTGGTATATCTACCACCCCATCTGCACTGAGAGTGCAAGGATAGATTCAATCAATGAGTACCTTGCAACCGGTGCAAAAGTATCATCATAGTCAATCCCCTCTACTTGTGAGAATCCTCGAGCCACAAATATAGCCTTGTATTTCTCCAAACTCCCATCTACTTCTTGCTTCACCTTGTAGATCCACCTTGATCCAACCACTGACTTCCCTACTAGTCTTGTGACCACTTCCCATGCATTTTTTCTGATAATGGAATCATACTCCTCAACCATGGAATCAACCCATGTTGGATTTTGCATTGCTTCCTCAAAATAGGATGATTATCTCACAATACACTCTCTCATAAGAGCCATGTATCCAGTATACTTGTCTGGGGACCTTCTCTACCTGCGCTATAATATAGGTGCACCTACATGCTTTGTGGCATTTGGAATCAATCTATCAACCTCTCTGGTGCACTTCCTACCATTTTTGGTGGATGGCTCTGCATGAGTGGTTTCTACCACTCCATGATCCTCTGCTTCTGGCTGCTCCACATTCTGAGGTTCATCCTTTGGAACTAAGAGTTCCTCATTTGCATGCAAGTCAAGCTCCCTCTCAAGGGACAATCACATGGCTTTCTCCTCATCAAATTTAACATCTCTCCTAACAACAATCATCTTTTTAGTCGAAAAATACACTAGATAATTGTGGGGAGTATCAGTGTACCCAAAAAATATCACAACCTCTGTTGTTGGTTCTAGCTTCTTCCTAGCATCTTTGGTCACATGGAAATAGACAGATTAGCCAAAAAAATTAAAATATGAAACATCTAGTTTCTTACCTGAAAAATCATCCTCTAGGGTACTCATGCCAAGTATCCAATGAGGACTACGATTCTGCACAAATACCTATGTGTTGCATGCCTCTACCCACAAATTCTATGGTAGGTCCTGATCATGTAACATAGCTTGTGCTTCTCCCATAATTGTTTTGTTCTTTCTTTCTGCAACCCCATTTTGTTGTGGGTTATGAGGTGCAACTAATTCTCTCTTAATTCCTTATTTGGCACAGAAGTTCTTGAATTCATTAGAGATATCTTCACTATCATTGTCGCTCCTTAGAGCCTTCATATTTTTCCATGTATCTTTCTCTACCAGTGCTTTTAACTCACAAAACTTGTAGAACGTCTAATATTTCTTCTGTAGAAATAAGATCCAAAACTTTCTAGAAAAATCAACAAAAAAATCACATAATACATGTTCTTTGTTGTGGAAGCTATAGAGAATGGTCCATACACATTGTTATCACCAAAATCGTACTTGATTGGCTGTTGATCAGACAACTCAGTGTAACTATTTCAAACCATCTTTTGACTGAAGCTTAGCCTCTTCAGTTTGAGAGGGCTCTCTCACAGATAATTTATGATATTGGTTAATGATAAAGATAGATGGCTAACTCTATGAATTGTGTCTTGGTTTTGTATGTTTGCGGATTGAAAAGATGAAGGCTTTCTACCATTGGGCTATGGAGTCAGTGACAGGGATGTCAATGACGAAGGCTCTCCTTGTGGAAGCTAAGACATTTAGATACTTAAATGAATGTAGAATATAGACATACAGGGTTTACTAAATATATAAATTTTCAAAGGAAACCAGAGCATGAGAAACATGAATTATAATTAATGAAGATTAAGATACTGAAAGCAGGACATTGAGAAAGATATCCAATAGTTTAGTACTTGAAAGGAAGCTAGAGCATGCAAAGAAATAATTCTGAGTAATCAAAAATTAACACATTGACATAAAGTAATAATATACATAGGACATTGTTCATGAAAGTATAAAATGAATCTCAGGTGAAGGATGAAACCAATAGCCACTCTCTATTACTGATCAAAACATGTTTACAATAGTAGCAGTCAGCCATAACATATCCCAACCCTTTCTAACTCTAAAATTCTCTCCTTTATAGAGTGCAGACTCATGCAAATGATATGCCACCTTACACCCCTCGAATTCCTACCACATAAACCTATTTCAAACATGATTCCATCACTTGGAGACTTCCTAGGGATATTTTTGTTTTGCAGAGTTTGAATGCAAAAAGGACTCTTCTTTCATTAATAGTTCAAAAAATAACTTTATTAACCCTTATCAACTACAAAAAACTAATTTTATGAGTTTAATAGAGTTATGATGTGTCATTATGCCATGTGGATGCTTAACTGGACCTCCTCCAAGTCGAATTTTTACAATTTTTTCACAAATCTGGTTAGTGAAAATTATGAAAAGTAGGCTTGAAAGATGAGTGTATAATTTCCAAAACCTGATGGATTTGCATAAAATGAGGGAATTTTTTGTAGATGGACCTATATTGAAGAAAAACCTCTTTCATATTTCCAAAATACCTTTTCATTTGGTCTGAAATCAAACTTTAAGTTGACTCCTAAAACAGTCATGTACATATATTTTCGTAGCGTGTTTTAATAGCGTGGGAAAAATGGCTTTTCCATCAGTCTTCTTAACTACTTGTTGTTCCAACACCTTCATCATGTCATGAAACCTTGCAACCATGAATTTCCCTCCTTGAATCATGCAAAAACTGACTTTAAAAGCAAAAAGCCTCCTACAGGAATTTTCATAGCGTTTTTTGGCCTTCAAGCCTGGAGCACACTACGAAACTACCTAATAATGGAGAAAATTCAAAATTCTTCCTATTTCTTCCAAATTTCATCTGTAGGTCTGAAAAGTGATATAATGAAATATGATCATGCAAACTTGCCTCTTACCCTCTTCAAAAAACAACATTTTCACCTTTAGAAAGTTTATTCATCACTAAAATGACTTTGTTTTTTTGGAAAACATAGGTTTTAGAGATGAGATCTTATGTCCCTATCCTTGATAGATATTGAAAAAATGAACGAGATTTTTGTAGGTTAGTATTTCATGAATAAAAAAATCTCTTGTTTATTTGAAACACATCTCCAGCTGTCCACAATCGGCATTATAAAAACATGTATAAAACAAGAAAATTATGCATCTGAAAATAGGGATGAAAGACATCCATGTATCTCGAAATTTGTAGCACCTTTGAGAAAAGTGAAAGAGGTTATTGTTAACTGATATGTTATTGAAACTAACCTCTCTGTGTTTCTTAAAATACTTCTCTTTTTTCCCAAAAACCACCCTTGCATTTGACTTCTCAAAGTCATAAAACAAAGAAATGTTTCATATTTTCTACGAAATTATTAGCGAGTTTTGTAGCGTTTTCTGCCTATTTTACACTGAATTCACTACAAAAACAAGGAATCTTGGCTAAAATTACCTTTTCAAATTCAAAATCTTTGGAAATGGAATATGTCAACAAATGATGACTGATGGGACGTGATGTGACCTATATGGAGGTGGTTTTGAGATGAAATTAGGGTGGTCTTGAAACTTAGGATAGGTTAAATATGAAAAAATGAAATTTCCTACGCCCACTTGAAAAAGGTTTAAGGAGACCTTACCCTTTTGAGGAGTGAACTATATGACCATGTCATGTAATGACTCAAAAAACTATGAGTGATAACAATGGCTCCACTTGGGATGGTGTGCCCTTGTGGTACACCAAAGAACTTGTAGTTCCAGTGCCATCCATCTTCTTGGAAATAAAACCTCTGGAATTTATGAAGACTTCACCAAGATCTTATGGCCTTCTCCTCAGGCTCAAGCTTGATGATTACTGCTGAAAAACCAAATTTGTACCTACTGAAAAGATGCTTAGTCTACTTGAGCTTATTCACACATACTCCTACCTACCCTAACAACTGCAATCTTCATGTTTGATTCAAGAAACATGAAACTTCCAATGAAGCCAGTCCATGATTGGATCTGGCATTTGAACCCCTTGACTGCGCTTGAACCAAAATTAAATAGGATACTGAAATGACCAAGGCAACATAAAATAGGTTTGATTTTCACAATGAAAATATAATTGGAAATTTGGACTATAGAACTCTTCCATGTAGTCAGCTATAGGATCATAGAAGACATATTTTGTTTGATAATACTCAAGACATTCTGCAGTTATAGACAGCTCATATATGCTTTATTTAGTAACATAAGATTTAAATTGTGCGCTATTAAACTGATTCTCAAACTGATTTTCAAGAACAAGGTATTCTTCCTCAATCTCAAAAGAGAAAGGTAGCAGCACCCTCTCTTTTTGTTCTGGGATGATTTTTTTTTGAAAAGACTGATCTTGATCATGAAGAATGTTGTAGTGTGTTTGGTTCATGTATGTAAAAAATCACACCAACTTAAGGGGTGTGGTTTACCCTCTCAAGTTATTGGTAACAGGCAGAAAAAGGAGTGGAGTCAAGCAAGTTAGCAGAACAAGCTAGAATCAATAAGCATACTAGATAGAGAAATAGCATGCATATATAAACTAAAAACTAAAACAAATAAACACGGGCTCTGAGAAGAGTCAAACGACAACAATAATACGAACGATGGCTCTAGGCCCCTCTTATTGAGCGCTGGTTGTAATAAGAGTGAAACTTTACCCTCTTGCCAAAGGGCCCCTAGACAATGGTCCTATGTCCCAATGCAAGGATGTTTTTATCCCAAGCTTGCCTCAGTGAAGTCTCCCTATCTCTCTACTGAGTTGGACTAAAAATTTTTGGTGGCCAACAATTGAGTCCCCTCTATCTTCAGCTCCAGCTCACACACTGCTGGTATTGCTTGGGAAATTTTGGCCAGCATAATAATGTGTTCACTAATTCTTCATCTCAGGGTGGCCTTATATAGGATATTTCAAATCCTCCCTTCCCTCTCTTGGTACATGGAGGATGGTGACCCAAGAGAGGAGTATGATTCCTTTGTGTGCTCCAAATATTCCATTGTGTGCTCACATAGTGTCTAAGGAAGCGTTGGTGCTTGTCCTTAGGTGGCTCCAAGTAAGGAATCACTTGTCCTTTGTTTTGTGTGGTCCCAAATAGTGACATTTTTCCACTCCCAGGATTGTGTGCATATCAGGCAAAAAGGAGTGCAGAAGGCACTCTTCATGAAGGATTATGCGCGCAAATAGCATTTAGGACTAGTTCAAATTTGATTTTCCTCGGACCTTAGAGATTTTTAAATACTTTCCAAATTCTGTAATGTCTTCCAGCCCTGTAAATATTATTTCCTGACATTAATTAATGTCGTCTTTTGTTGTACGATTTTCCAGTGTTAATAGTTTCCCCCCATGTGTGAGGTCTAGAAAGAACTGTATAGCCGAAATACATTATAGTTTATTTTCTGTATCGTGCGTAGAGAGAGAGCGAGTCCTGCGTGAAGCTTGGAATTGAAAAACCATTCACCGTTTCCAGGAATTACCATGGCCTAAGGGATCCCTATAAGTAAATACAATTTACAATACATATACAAATTTTCTACGAGGCAGGCATGTCCCATGCTCGTAATGTTTTGGCTAGTTAAACAAATCTATTTTGACAAATACATGTTCTGTCGGTATCATTGATATGGTAGTGATGTTGGTAGTTGTTGACGATGATTACTGACGCCCTCAGGGGTGTTTTTTCTTTGACAATAGGTGGAATATGGTACCCATATGTGTAAACTTGATATGGCATATTGTACGCATAGGTTTTGGCTGGGACCTTCCCGTGTAAGAATTGTTGAAAGAGACGCTTATGGAGGCACGGGTTTTCGACGAATTTGATCAAAGTGCAATGGTTGTAAGGTATGATACCATATTGACATGAAATATTTTTTCATAATCAAATTTTAGGAGCATCGATGACATCTGTGGAAAATGATGTCTCCCGCAGTACCACCCGAGGATGCCCCTTCTATGGGCAGGGGTGATCCAAGGTATCACTTCCTTTTTTGAAAATAGGTGTCGAAGTCGACAAAAAGGAAGTCTCAACCAAACAAGGGGTCGCCAATATGAGGGATCGGGGACCTAGATGTGATGGGTTTAACATAGGCATGTTGGCGAGGGGTGACTAAAAACTAATGATGGGGATTTAGTGGCCCAAGGTCAGAGTATAATGAGCAGCTTGGCGGTAGTCATAGTTATTTCTGATGGAGAAATCCCTGGAGTCGGTAGGACTTCCAAGGTTCATATAAACTGTCTATTAATGCTAAGATATCTGGTGTGTGGGGGTAAAACACTCCAAATAATGGTGTTCAAGGACTACTGCCGTAGGAGAAAAGATGGAATGAGAGGGTGAAGGACGTAGTGCACCATTCGGGGAATTTGTACACTTACCAAAAGAATAAAATAATGGGGTTTGGTTTGTACAAAACACAGAGATGGGTACCCCAAAACATGAAAGTGTTCGCTCACTTATGTTGTGAGGAAGGTTTTTTTGCTGAGGGTGGGGGTCCCATTGGTTGGTGTCATGTGTGGGGTTGATGAAGCGAATGAAAAAGTATCGCAAATGGGATTATGCTGGTGGAGGTATGGTGGGCCAAATGCGAGGTGCGGTGGTGTGCTCTTGATCTACTTGTATAACCTGGTCGTTCGGGAAGGGGGGTTTAGCTTGTATGGTAAACTTTACCTTATGCATGGTGAATGGATGGGCATGAGGTGCTTCCCAGACTGAAGTGGTATGGGCATGGCGTCACTTATGTTGTGGTATATGGTCTACAATGGGTGATGAGCACCATGGAGGGGAGGCTCTACTGACTAACACAGATGTTTATCATGTGTAGGGTGAGGTGATGATAAAGGCGGTCGGATATGACGACCCTATGGTTTATTTATGATGGAGAAATGATGTCAAGATATGCATAGTTTTCTAGGACTCTATCATGTTGGGGGTAGAATGATACCTGCTCTAGAACTTTCAGGAGATAACATTGTGGATGGTTTGCGAGATTTTCCTACAAAAGAAACTACCTCAAGTGAAAGCATCTTCTTTATCAAATATTATTGAAATTCATGAGCTTTAAAAAAAAAAAAAGATGAGAGAGGGCATAACTACCGGCGCTGAAAATTTATTTTTTCAGGAGTGCGAATGTGTGGCATTGCCTCTGTTTATCATGGGGTTTTGATTGTGGCGCAACTTACGGTTTGGAGAACAGACCTTCTGATCTCTCATTATGGTCCTCCAAATGTTTTGAAAAGGGCGATATATAGGTGGATATGGCCCTAATTCAATTCATTTGTACTTGTTGAGTTTTTGAGAGGTCAGAGGACTCTGCGTAGCATTTCTTGCTGTTGCGGTCAGCCTAAATACCAGGGATTCACGAGATCATGCCTAGGTAACCTTCATGATGTATTTTACTTGAATTTTTTCATTTTGATGGTGACGGGGTCCATACAGACTGGCTTTGTATGGGTTCTAGGTGTTTTTTCCCTAGATTGCACGGGCGATCAGGGAAAAGGCGCACCCCCTGTGTATTTTTTTGGGGGATAAGTGCACTAATGCGCTCATTTCCCATTTTTCAGCGCACTTCAAGCATGCCTATGCAAAATACAGGTGTGCACTAAGTGCGCTTGTCTGAGGGACTGGCGCGCAAAGCCGAGGCAGAAAATATTTTTGGATTTTTGCCTATTTTTGGGTTTTATCTGTACTGATGGGTACCTGTTTTGATGACAGGTTATTGTGGAGGGAGAGGGACTGGCCCGAGCTCCGTGCTAAGCTGGCTGCTAATGCTAGGGTGCATCTTCTGTTGGCACTATGGGGACTCTTGAAGTTCACGGAGAATGAGCTTCTTCGATCGCAAGACCAACTGCTACATTATGTGATCTGTCATTGGCGCAGGAGGTGCAACATGTTTTTGTTGCGCGGGACGCACTTGGTCATCTATCCTAAGATATATGTTTACTTTGTGACCAGGTTACTGCCTCAAGGTGAGGCGCTAATAATCCACTCCCTGCTAGGAGATTGGACTTGGAGAGATTTAGGAGACGCTACTGTGGTGGGGAGCCTCTTATAGAGGGATGCATCAGCATTACATCAGTTATAGATCTGCCAGAGCGATGTACTCTAGCAGTTATTATGAGACTAGCAAGGTCGGTTTCTCCACATCGGGCATTAGGCCCGCAGGTTGGAGTGTTGCACCAGTTGAGGTCCGGGCATTTTTTCGACTTTGCCCATTTCTGCTTTGACGGGATGGTGTCGCAACTAAACAAGGTCCAACATGGGTCTAATTCATCTGCATGTGCCAATATCTTGTGCAGAATTACGTATGAGAGGGTAGTGCTGCTAAGGCCAGTAGTGGCAGTGCCCCTTGAGGGGCCACGGGAGCCCCGTATGAGGAGATGGGCTCCGGTGATGCCACGAGGCGGTGGTGGCATGGTGGGGCATTACTGGAACACCACGACAGAGGCATGGTTTGAGGCCAACTCACAAATGTTCCTACCATACCCGTATGTGGTGATGGACTTCCGGGGGGATCCAGACATGGGTCTCCCTTATGGTTACACTTGGGGTCCCACAAGTATGTTGTGTATGTTTTCTACATTTATTTGAGTATACATGTACTTATGTGTTTTTTCTAGTCACACTGACATCATTTTGGTTACTCTTGCAGACTTTGGTGAGGTGGGTCGCTCCATGGCTCAGTTGGTCGGCCACGATCCTCCACGACAACCTAGGGGTGATCAGGGAGGAGGTGTTGCTGGGGGACCTAGTGGTGGTGTTGGCCCTTCAGGGGAGGGCAGCAAATCGGCTGTTGGAGAGATTACAGCCGATTGAGCTCGTGGTGACATGGCTTTGGCTCACGCAGATACGGGAGATGCTCGTATTGAGGAACTGACAACTCAAGTGTCAGTTCTTAAGGATTTCCGAGGTGGAGTGGACCGCTTGACCCAGGGGATGCCTGCTCGGGGTTTCATGGATGACTTTGAGGAGTTCTAGTTGGAGACTGTGATGGCCTGCAAGAGGGACTATCATCCCGTTCTTCATCAGGTGGCGATCGCGGTTGCGATGATAGCTCCAATGGTGGCACCGGGAGAAGTGGTGGGTCCAGGTGCCCCTCCTGACGGGGCACCACCCTAGAGTATACTTGTACACATGGAAAGCACCCATTATGAGGATTCTTCCCTTATTTTTGATGACTTTTGTATCTTTCGGCTGGCAGTTGGGCCAAAAAAACTATTTTCTGTACTCAGAAATACATATTGTGATATATATATATATGAGAGATATTTTTTGTGGATCTACATGATGTGTCACATGTTTCGGTTTATGTATGATGTTATGCTGATGGATATCTATATGTTTGGTTTTTATGTATGATGGTTTATTCGAGATGCATTCCGATCTAGGATATTCTTGGCTATGAAATCAGTTGTTTGGTTTTGACTCCTTGGTACATGTGTAAATGTGATATAGTCAAATTGTCTGCTTAATATTTTGGCATGCAAATATTTTCTAAACAGATGTGTATCTCTTGTCTCAAATGTTAGGTTTAATTGTGACACTACTAACTCAGAATCGAGGTAGATATGCATATGGTGTATACCCTGATGGAGGGCATCACACATAAGTTCGATGACGACGTCATATTCTACCTGATTGTTTGTTTCTGAACTGATGCATACACCGCTTGAGTAGAGTGGTGATCGGTCAGGGTGGTATATGACCCAGGCAGCTGCAGCTAAATTTTGAGACCATGTTGATGCTCCATCAGCAAATCTGAAATAGGGTTCAGGTTGGTGATCCATGGTGAAACTTTGAGCGCTTTTCAAATAATTCTTTTGGTCAAAAATACTAAGTGGTTGGGGTTGTGTATGTTCACTCTAGGTAAGGGTCGTCCTGGCCCTTATGGGTAGAAGGTAAAGGTCGTTGATGGGGTTAGTGAGGCAGGTCTCGTTCGGTTCCATCAAGATGTATGCCCCCTGTCAGAGGCAATGTTTAATGATGTAGGGCCCTTTCCACAAGGTTTCGAACTTTCCTAGCCCTAGGGCTTCTTTTGCGACATCATAGCAGAGGACTAATTCTCCCTTGGTTAATGAGCGAGGGGTGATGTGGCAGTCGAATGATGCTTTTACCCTTTTCTTGTGGGCTTCATTGTGTTGTAGCGATTTTCATCGATAAGCTCTAGTTGTACTAGACATTGTTCTAAAGGCTGGGTATCATCAAGGAGTTCAATGGCGGCATGTAAATTTGGGATCTTGCGAAAATAAATGCAAAATCACAAGGTACCTTGACCTTTTGCAACAGGGATAGGGTGGAAATCCTGGGACATGGGGGCAACTTCAGTATGTGATGATACAAATCGTATATGGTGGATCGTGTCATTGACGTACGGTGGGGGAAGAATCTCCGTAATGGGATTCTGCATGAGTGCAATGTTTGGTTCCCCTCTAGGATGGTAAATTTCCAGTAGGTGGAAATTGTGCCTGCACAGAGGTGCCTGAATGTTTCCATTAACGGGCATACCTTTGGTTTGTGATTTTGGCCTATCCAGATAGTGCATGGTATCACTGTGCCAACATAGTAGATTGTGTAAGACTCTACACTACTCGTTTTTCTAGATGTGGACGCTCGGAAATGGTCTATTGTAGAAGAGGTTATCTTCTGTTTCCATTTCCGTATTGTTGGCTTGGGTATGTCTACTTCTTTGGGGCAGCGTATACTCTGTTAGAGTCAGTATAGTCATACCTCTGTCAAAGATCAAAAACTCTTTGTTGCATTTCATTTTTAGGTGTCTCATTCAATCCATTCAACTGCATTTCACTAGGAGCATCGATTTTCTGATGGATGGGTCTTGTTTCTCAATTTCCCTCATGTCATGTACCTGCTGGTCCGTGTCTGATCATCAAAGTTCATCAGAGTCAATTTTACAGTCATTTACAGTCATGGATGGTATTTTGGTCAGCAAAGAGTCTTAGGTCTAGGGTTTCGCAAATTTTGTCTTTAAAGTGTCTAATAACGCCAGCAGGCCATGAGGATGTCTCCAATAAGTTTTCTTTCCAAAATTTTCATCATCAATAAGGTTTGATCATGATTCTTCTTCAAAACTCTGTTTTGAAGAAGAAATCGTCAAATTTGTTTTTTGTAATAAATATGTAATTTTTCAAAGTTTTTCAAGTTCTACAGTTCTTCAGGCACAGCCTTGGTCATCCTTTTCCAAATTACAATGCCAAACATCCCTGCAAAAAATTGGAAAAAGTTTCATCATTCAGTCAAAAAATTCAAGAGGAAACAAGAAAAACAGAGTTTGTATTAAAAGTGAAAAGTGCCAAAGTCAAAACATAAGAAAGTGGGTTTTTTTGGTGACAAAAATCAAATTTCATGCCATATAAGATATTTTTGTTGTTTGAACAATCCATTTGCACCAAGAAATGAAGTGAAATCCGAGTCAAAACGTTGGAGGGCGAAACTGTGTGTTTGAGGTTGGGACTATGTATTGGAAGTGCTACGCGACGCATTGGGAGGAAGGCGCAACGCACATAGACCGCGCGGCGCATACAGAGGTTTTTCACTGTGTATTTTTCAACGAGCGTGGCGCACTCAGATGTCACGACGCACAGGGTTTTGTGCGCGGCGCATAGGGCCAACAAATGAAAATTTTCACCATTTCTCCATAAAATTGCAAAACGATTTCGCCTCCCGTGTTCCAAGTAAGTTTGTAATGACTTTGAAATGAAATTAGTTTGTGTTTGGTGCGGATTCAAGTTTTGTTGGAGGATTTGTAATATCAAAATTGTAAACCCTATCATTTTATCAAAGAACTGCTCCCTAGGGTTATAATTTGGTGTTTTGAAAACAGTTTGGTGCCAAATACTCTTTTTCCCCCCACCTTGTTGATTCTTTCCCTCAACTTTAAACCTATCATCCCTATTAATCCCTTGTTCCTTTATCTCCCAAAACCACTCATATCACTTGTTCTCATTTCTCCCCATCCCTAAAATACTACCATTCCCTATCACTCTCACTATCCCATACTATATGTAAAAAATATCCCAAATCCCAAATCCCAAATCCCTACACAGTCAAGTGACTATCCTCACACCTTAATTTCACTTGACAAACTCCACTTTTCCCACTGTTCCATATTCCTCACAGTCCCTCATTTCCCTTTGGCACACATTTGGAAATTGGAAACAAAGCACCGAATTCTCATTTTCAACCAACCAAACATACACTTGACATAGACCTTGCAACATCATGATGGACACTGAGTCAACATATGAGCAAGAAAGTGATTCTACTACAGAGCTTCATGCACCGAGAAGGCCACGAAAGGGTGGAAAACATGTCAGAGAAGAGCCTACTTCCTTGACTCAATTACAATCCTGCCCACTTGCAATGGCTTGTTTTCGGGAGCAGTCATGCTATCAGTACTGTGAGATGATTGCTCAGATTCAGCATCATCAAGAGTTAGCCCGGTTATTTGTTTTACATTTGCGTGATGGTCATGTTACTCTTGCTGGAGTAAATTTCACCTTGACACCAGAAACCATTTCTCAGGTCACAGGAATACCGAAAATAGGTGAAGAGTGGAACAAGAGACAGCAGGTAGACAAAGTTCATTATGAGCCAGGCATCAGGCCTAGCTATCTGAGGCAGCTCAGCAGGGTATTCCCATTCTGGTTTGTGAAAGAATCTTATGCGCCATTGATGAAGCTCATCATCAGGTACTTCAGTTGTGAGGGTCACTTCTCCCGCCTCTATGCATACCAAATCCACTTATTGATGCATTTCAAAAGAGTAAGAATGATGAACATTCCATACTTCATGTGCCGAAACATTGAGAGGATGACTACTCTTGTGCATAAGAAGACTCCCGAGCAGCAGTATAACAGCATTTACCATTATGAGCTCATCAAAATCATTGTTGTATATCAGCTTGGATTGTAGGGCATTGCATGGGAGGACTTTATTTCCCGTGACTTCTTTACAGTCCCTCAACCTCCTCCCGATATTTTTCATGAGCTTGGGGAACCTTCACATCAGCCTGGAGGTCCTGAGACAGAGTCTATCAGTGTGCCAGTGTTTGTTACATATCAGAGAGGCGTCAGAGGATTGTTTGCAGCAGCTCGACGAGTACTATCTCCACCTGGGGTGGAAGGGGTCTTGTTGCCATCTTCAGCGGTGCAGGTACAGGATAGAGGGAAGAGGCCTATGCAGGATGAAGGCCCTTCAGGAGGTCAGGAGACTGATTTTATACTTGTTGACGATGATTCGAGCTCTCCAAGCTCAAAGCTGCGAGAGATCATCCAGGAGCAGAAGGCTAAGATTGGCACACTGACCGAGAAGTTGCAGAGAGCTCAATGGGTCATAAAATACTTGGAGCAGCAGAATAAACAATTGGAGGATCGACAAGTAGTCATGGAGTTGCGTAACATTCGTGAAGACCGACAAGCTGCCCAAGCAGGCCCAGGTGACATGACACCCATTGAGCGGGAAATTTGGCTTGAGAGAGTAAACATCCATCTTGAGAAGTTGTTGGCAAAGGAAAACAAAGACAAATACATGCTTAGACACATGAAAAACCACTATTGGGCACGCACTCATGTTTGCAAGACAAAGATCAAAATTTTGAAAGCGAGACTAAGGAAGGCACTGAGGCGGCGTAAAAGGAAATATAGACTCTAGATCTTGGCTGAAGCCTCTTTGGCTGAGCATGATACTTGATGATGGACCTTCAGTCCAATTTTCAGCAAATTTGGAGAAAATTTTGTCATTTTTTATTTTTTTTTGTCACAAAACAGGTTTTTCTGCCCGACGGGTAGCGCCACCTTGCGCACGCTTATGATTGGCAGCTCTTCAGGAAGAAAAATTGGTATTTTTGGATTTTTTTATGAAAATTTATGCATGCTTAGGAATTTCCTAAGAATTTCATCAAGTTCTGGGTTGTTTAAAGGGTCAAAAACACACAAACAATGACCTTTCTGCCACTTTTTGCACCCACAGGAAGCAGTCTTGGGAGATTGAAGTTTTGGAGGGGAAAATGACATCCAAATCTAGAAATTCCACTTGGGTTAGAAAGTAGATAGGTAGGGCTTTCCAACGAGCTATCATGAGATCAATTTGGAATTTTGGAAGGGCCTCAAAATCAGCTCCAAACTTGTGCTATGCATAGAGATTTTGGGCGCGGTGCATAGATGAATTTGGCCTATTTTTCACTCTTCAGCTCAGAAATTCGGCCAGTTTTGACTAGTTTCACTTTTTGATGTAAATCTTGATCTACCATGATGTAATTTCATAACCATGATGTAATTTTGGCACATATTTACTTGTTCTAGTAGATTCATTCACTAAAAAGTGAAAATTAAATGAATGAATCAGTTTCCTACCATATAGAGGCAAGTTGTTTGATTGCCTAGATTTCAGTTCCTAGTTTAGATATGGTTGAAAAAACTCCTAGAATGATGAGCTCGACCCCTAGAGGCATGGGAAGGGGTTAGGATAGTCTATATCATGTAATTCATCAGTCATTTGGAGGGTTGGACTTTTGGGAATTGTTGGCACTTCATTGTACATTCATTCATCATTTTTGGCAAAGGAAAGACCAGGGTTTTGTAGCACTTGTTGGGATCCTTGTGGCTCTGTGTTTTGATGGTGTTTTTCTCCATGTAATTTTAAGTTATTGATGTTTTATGTATGTCATTTCCCTTCTCTATGCTTCTCAAATTAAACAAATGAGTGACAAAGGTAGAATTCATTAATTTGCTAGTGCTCTGCCTTAACATTTTGTTTAGTTTTATATGTTTTCATCAGTTTGAAGAGGATCCTTGAAACCTCTTGCCCTCTTCAGCTCCTCAACAGTCTTTTCCATCCATTCATTTAATCAAAAGCATCAAATCCATTTCCTTCCTTACCCCAACCGGAACTCTGCAAAAATTTGGCCTCATCCCCGGACCCAAATTTGCCTTTCCCTTTTTCCAACAAAAAACCCCCAAAAAATCAAATCAAATCCTTGCACTTATTACCTAGCCTAAAATGAGTATTCATTTCAAGTCATCTCACTCCCTATTGATTATATTTATTGAGATTGACCCAGAGAGAGCCCTCTCCTGTTCTGGTAGGGCTAGCTACCAGACTGAGCGTGGTTTAATGTTACCCTGAATTCTGCCTTCCTTCAACCTGAGGTAGATTTGGGCCCTAACATAGTGGCGACCATACTGGGGAAAAATGGTTTGCTTGTTGGTGTTATTTGTTTTATAATCTACAGATAGAGCCAGAAGTTATGCCAGGTAGCCTTCAAAACGCTATTGCTTTGCATTAGCGAAAGTAGATAAATGCTGCTTCAGTCAATCTCCGGTCTAGTTTGTAAAAATAACATCTGACTTGCAAATTCCCCCAGTACATGTATCAAGTTAGATCTGATGGTTGATGGTGGACAACGATCAGACATAAGAAGGCTGAAATCATTCACCTGGCGACTTCATTCACTGAAAAATCCAGAGATCAATGCTTTATGGTGACTCCACTACAGGAAAATCAGTAGCTTTAAGATTTTCAAGATGGAACAAGTTGCAAGAAGATACGCTCCCATGAGCCGAGATCACATCCCAGGTTTTCCAAATAAAATTCCCAAGGTGGATTGGCTTCAGAATTTTCCTATGTTCAGAAATGTGGAAGGTAATGATGTTGCTCTTCATCTGGTGAAATTTCACATTCATGTGCATAAATTAAAGATCGATTTTCCTGAAGACTGTTTACTGAAAATGTTTATGGCTACTCTGGAAGATGAAGCCCGATCTTGGTATGAAAGTTTGCCACTGCTTCTATTTATTGCTAAAGGATTTTCATACAATATTCTTTGAAAGGTATAAAGAATCTTGTCCATCCTTAATATTAGTGCAGAATTGTTGTGAACACGTTAGTAGGTTCATTGAAGATCTTGAGAATTTTTATGGAGATAATGAATTGATGGATGGAGAAATCATGGAAGCATTGTATGAAAATTCGTTTCAGCAACACACAGAAATCTTAGAGGATACTTATCAAGATCAACAGGTTGAAGATTTCCATATGGCTGAAAATGATGAAAGAAGAAGTTTTATTTCAGATCTGGTTGAAATAAAGGATGATACGTAGGAAAATGATGTTCCAATCTCAGATAGTGATGACGATAAATCAGATCGAGAGATAAATTGTGATGAGGAAAAACATGTTGTTCCGGATCTCATAAAAGAGAGTTGTGTTGTTGAGGCTGCCTCAAATGAAGAAAACAGAGTTACAGACCTAAATGCTCTCATTCCACCAGAACTACATCTTCACGAGGAGGTAGTTCATTCCCTCTATGAAAAACAAGACAAGATCTTCGTTCAAGTAAGTGAAAAAGTTTCCTTGGATGAATCATTGATAGATGATAGAAATGTCATGTTTGAGTATCAAGAATCATCTGAAGTTTCTTTTCTTATGATTGATGAATGTAATGAGGAACATGATTATCTGGCTGTTATATCATATGAAGATGATCAAAAATATATTCAGATTACAGAAGATCAGAACATTCAGGACTGCCTTTCAGATTCTTCTTCATATGTCTCATGTTTTGAAATGTTTTTCCAAGAGGAGATCTGCTCATCTACTTGTTCAGAATTATTTGAGGACCAGGAACATACTTTTACTAAAGTACATTATGAAGGAAGATCAGAATCAAAAGAAAAAGACACCTTGTTTCTTCAGCAGGAGGTAAATCTTCATGTTTTTCAGGATCCATTGGCAAATCTATTGCGGTCAGCAGTGAAGCTGATTATTGCAGTATTCAGTGATGAAGGAGATCATGGTAAATTATGTTTTTGGATGCCCAGTTACCAGTATCTATTGTTGACTAGAAGATCTGGTCAGGAGAATCAATCAAGGAGGCATCTGCTTGATTGGTTACATTGGAAGGCACACTACACATGATTGTACATATTCCATCCGCAGGCAGTTGGTTGTCATCATGATTTGAAACCCTCAAATCTTGATGGACTGCTACCATTAAACAAGCTTTGTAAGTACTTGTTTTAGTTAAGTCAGTCATGAGTCATTTCTTGTGCATCGAGTCAGTTTTTCAGTCATTTTAGTTTCAAAATTGAGTTAGTTTGAGTCAAATTTTCAGTCAATAAATGAGTCAAGAGTCTTGTGTGGATTTCTCGAAATAATGGACTCCATAGCCCAATGGACAAAGGCATTGTCTGCTTGCCCAAATATCTATAGTTCTTGGCACCTCCAAGGAGCTACCATCCCCATTGGAGCCAATGTTAGAGTCAGTATAGTCATATCTCCGTCAGAGATCAAAAACTCTTTGTTGCATTTCATTTTTAGGTGTCTCACTCAGTCCATTCAGCTGCATTTCGCTAGGAGCATCGATTTTCTGATGGATGGGTCTTGTTTCTCAATTTCCCTCATGTCATGTACCTGCTGGTCTGTGTCTGATCATCAAAGTTCATCAGAGTCAATTTTACAGTCATTTACAGTCATGGATGGTCTTTTGGTCAGCAAAGAGTCTTAGGTCTAGGGTTTCGCAAATTCTGTCTTTAAAGTGTCCAATAATGCCAGCAGGCCATGATGATGTCTCCAATAAGTTTTCATTCCAAAATTTTCATCATCAATAAGGTTTGATCATGATTCTTCTTCAAAACTCTGTTTTGAAGAAGAAATCGTCAAATTTGTTTTTTGTAATAAATATGTAATTTTTCAAAGTTTTTCAAGTTCTACAGTTCTTCAGGCGCAGCCCTGGTCATCCTTTGCCGAATTACAATGCCAAACATCCCTGCAAAAAATTGGAAAAAGCTTCATCATTCAGTCAAAAAAGTCAAGAGGAAACAAGCAAAACAGAGTTTGTATTAAAAGTGAAAAGTGCCAAAGTCAAAACATAAGAAAGTGGGTTTTTTTGGTGACAAAAATCAAAGTTCATGCCATATAAGATATTTTTTCTGTTTAAACAATCCATTTGCACCAAGAAATGAAGTGAAAGCCGAGTCAAAACGTTGGAGGGCGAAACTGTGTGTTTGAGGCTGGGACTGTGTATTGGAAGTGTTGCGCTACGCATTGAGAGGAAGGTGTGGCGCACATAGACCACGCGGCACATACAGAGGTTTTTCACTGTGTATTTTTCAACGAGCGTGGTGCACTCAGATGTCGCGGTGCACTGGGTTTTGTGCGCGGCGCATAGGGCCGATAAATGAAAATTTTCACCATTTCTCCATAAAATTGCAAAACGATTTCGCCTCCCGTGTTCCAAGTAAGTTTGTAATGACTTTGAAATGCAATTAGTTTGTGTTTGGTGCGGATTCAAGTTTGGTTGGAGGATTTGTAATATCAAAATTGTAAACCCTATCATTTTGTCAAAGAACTACTCCCTAGGGTTATAATTTGGTGTTTTGAAAACAGTTTGGTGCCAAATACTCTTTTTCCCCCCACCTTGTTGATTCTTTCCCTCAACTTTAACCCTATCATCCCTATTAATCCCCTGTTCCTTTATCTCCCAAAACCACTCATATCACTTGTTCTCATTTCTCCCTATCCCTAAACCCTACCATTCCCTATCACTCTCACTATCCCATACTATATGTAAAAAATATCCCAAATCCCAAATCCCCACACAGTCAAGTGACTGTCCTCACACCTTAATTTCACTTGACAAACTCCACTTTTCCCATTGTTCCATATTCCTCACAGTCCCTCATTTCCCTTTGGCACACATTTGGCAATTGGAAAAAAAGCACCGAATTCTCATTTTCAACCAACCAAAAATACACTTGACATAGACCTTGCAACATCATGATGGACACTGAGTCAACATATGAGCAATACAGTGATTCTACTACAGAGCTTCATGCACCGAGAAGGCCACGAAAGGGTGGCAAACATGTCAGAGAAGAGCCTACTTCCTTGACTCAATTACAAGCCTACCCACTTGTAATGGCTTGTTTTCACGAGCAGTCATGCTATCAGTACTGTGAGATGATTGCTTAGATTCAGCATCATCAGGAGTTAGCCCGGTTATTTGTTTTACATTTGCGTGATGGTCATGTTACTCTTGCTGGAGTAAATTTCACCTTGACACCAGAAACCATTTCTCAGGCCACAAGAATACCGAACGTAGGTGAAGAGTGGAACAAGAGACAGCAGCTAGACAGAGTTCATTACAAGCCATACATCAGGCCTGGCTATCTGAGGCAGCTCAGCAGGGTATTCCCATTCCGATTTCTAAAATAATCTTATGCGCCATTGATGAAGCTCATCATCAGGTACTTCAGTTGTGAGGGCCAGTTCTCCCGCCTCTATGCATACCACATCCGCTTATTGATGCATTTCACAAGAGTAAGAATGATGAACATTACATACATCATGTGCCGAAACATTGAGAGGATGACTATACTTGTGCAGAAGAATACTCCCGAGCAGCAGTATAACAGCATTTACCATTATGCGCTCATCAAAATCATTGTTGTATATCAGCTTGGATTGCAGGGCATTGCAAGGGAGGAATTTATTTCCCATGACTTCTTTACAGTCCCTCAGCCTCCTCCCGAGATTTTTCATGAGCTTGGGGAACCTTCACATCAGCCTGGAGGTCCTGAGACAGAGTCTATCAGTGTGCCAGCGTTTGTTACATATCAAAGAGGCGTCAGAGGATTGTTTGCAGCAACTCGACGAGTACTATCTCCACCTGGGGTGGAAGGGGTCTCGTTGCCATCTTCAGTAGTGCAAGTACAAGATAGAGGGAAGAGGCCTATGCAGGATGAAGGCCCTTCAGGAGGTCAGGAGACTGATTTTATACTTGTTGACGATGATTCGAGCTATCCAAGCTCAAAGCTGCGAGAGATCATCCACGAGCAGAAGGCTGAGATTGGCACATTGATCAAGAAGTTTCAGAGAGCTCAGTGGGTCATAAAATACTTGGAGCAGCAGAATAAACAATTGGAGGATCGGCAAGTAGTCATGGAGTTGCGTAACATTCGTGAAGACCGACAAGCTGCCCAAGCAAGCCCAGGTGACATGACACCCATTGAGCGGGAAATTTGGCTTGAGAGAGTAAAAATCCATCTTGAGAAGCTGCTGGCGAAGGAAAACATAGACAAATACATGCTTAGACACATGAAAAACCACTATTGGGCACGCACTCATGTTTGCAATACAAAGATCAAAATTTTGAAAATGAGGCTAAGGAAGGCACTGAGGCGGCGTAAAAGGAAAGATAGACTCCAGATCTTGGCCAAAGCCTCTTTGGCTAAGCATGATACTTGATGATGGACCTTCAATCCAATTTTCAGCAAATTTGGAGAAACGTTTGTCAATTTTTATTTTTTTGGTCACAAAACAGGTTTTTCTGCCCGACGCATAGCACCACCTTGCGCGCGCTTATGATTGGCAGCTCTTCATGAGGAAAACTTAGTATTTTTGGATTTTTTATGAAAATTTATGCATGCTCAGGAATGGCCTAAGAATATCATCAAGTTCTGGGTTGTTTAAAGGGTCAAAATCACACAAAAAATGACCTTTCTGCCACTTTTTGCACCCACAAGAAGCAGTCTTGGGAGATTGAATTTTTGGAGGGGAAAATGACATCCAAATCTAGAAATTCCACTTGGGTTGGAAATTAGACAGGTAGGGCTTTCCAACGAGCTCTCATGAGCTCAATTTGGACTTCGGGAAGAGCCTCAAAATCAGCTCCAAACTTGTTTTACGCATAGAGATTTTGGGCGCGGCGCATAGATGAATTTGGCCTATTTTTCACTCTTCAGCTCAGAAATTCAGCCATTTTTGACTAGTTTCACTTTTTGATGTAACTCTTGATCTACCATGATGTAATTTCATAACCATGATGTAATTTTGGCACATATTTACTTTTTCTAGTAGATTCATTCACTAAAAAGTGAAAATTAAATGAATGAATCAGTTTCCTACCATATAGAGGCAAGTTGTTTGATTGCCTAGATTTCAGTTCCTAGTTTAGATATGGTTGAAACAGCTCCTAGAATGATGAGCTTGACCCCTAGAGGCATGGGAAGGGGTTAGGATAGTCTATATCATGTAATTCATCAGTCATTTGGAGGGTTGGACTCTTGGGAATTGTTGGCACTTCATTGTACATTCATTCAGCATTTTTGGCAAAGGAAAGACCAAGGTTTTGCAACACTTGTTGGGATCCTTGTGGCTCTATGTTTTGATGGTGTTTTTATCCATGTAATTTTAAGTTATTGATTTTTTATGTATGCCATTTACCTTCTCTATGCTTCTGAAATTAAACAAATGAGTGACAAAGGTAGAATTCATTAATTTGCTAGTGCTCTGCCTTAAAATTTTGTTTAGTTTTATATGTTTTCATCAGTTTGAAGAGGATCCTTACAACCTCATGCCCTCTTCAGCTCCTCAACAGTATTTTCCATCCATTCATTTAATCAAAAGCATCAAATCCATTGCCTTCCTTACCCCAACCAGAACTCTGCAAAAATTTGGCCTCATCCCTGGACCCAAATTTGCCTTTCCCTTTTTCCAACAAAAAACCCCCTAAAAATCAAATCAAATCCTTGCACTTATTACCTAGCCTAAAATTAGTATTCATTTCAGGTCATCTCAGACCCTATCGATTATCTTTATTGAGATTGACCCAGAGAGAGCCCTCTCCTGTTCTGGTAGGGCTAGCTACCAGACTAAGCGTGGTTTGATGTTACCCTGAATTCTGCCTTCCTTCAGCCTGAGGTAGATTTGGGCCCTTACATACTCAACACTGCTCTTGCCGCTCTTAGCTTCGGGAGGTGTACACATTTAATCATATGTTGAAATTGTGAACAAATCTGGCAATAGCTATGCGTGATTTTCTCTTGGTTTTTTCTGAGGGAGAGAAGAGACTATATGAAAATTTTTTGCAAGGTGCTTTAGTTCTCTGCACTGGTTGACCCGGTGGTCATTCAGATCGCATAGACCGCATGTTATCCTAGGCTTGTTCAGGGTCATGATTGGTTGGTGTGTTGTCTTAGCTTGCCTGGTACGCCATTGTGGGGGTGGGGACATTGACTCAGTGATGTACTTTTTATGCCATTCCCAGAGGTCGTCCTGTCTCTTCTTTATGGTATTAATCATGTCGATGGTGGGACGAAGTTGTGGGGCATAAGTGCAGTGGCGCTCTTAATGATTGCCTTGACATATAAGGAAAAATGTCCTTGATATGAAGGTTCCTTCGTGCTCAGTTTGAGGTCTGGCGGGGAACCAACACTGTAATGCTGCTAAATCAGGACAATGGACAACCACATGATTTGGTGTTTTTCATAACGTGCATGTTGGTCATCTTTGTGGAAGGCGATTAGGGGTAACTAGGGGTTCCCTGATCAGTCTCTCTTCAACAGACAAGAACATGATGGATCTGCTCGTCACATCTTCTTGGGTTGTGGAGCTATTCGTGGACTCCGCATCCATGTCATCTTCTTGGGAGAGGCAGACTATGGCGGAGCGCAAGCTAGCGAGAGCTAGATGGAATCGGGGGATATAGTGACAATTCTCCAAAAGGTGATTGTTGGCGCATAATGGGCATGTGAACTGCGTTGCCTGCAAGCCAACGTAGTAAACCCTTTCTATAGGATACCATATATGGATGAGGTCCAAGGCTGCGCATTCTTCGAGGAAGTGACCATGTTCATTGCATACCGTGCAACGTATAATGGGCATGACTGGGGGTCTCTCTTGTGCCCTTTGTTTCTCCTCCTGTAGGTATAGGATGGTACGAGGTTCATTTCTAGATGCCTGGGTGGAGGGATCCTCTTGATAGGATCGCTCGATGGAGTGTAAGGCATCCCTGTATTGTGGGATCTCTGGGAAATGATGGGTATAGTGCCCGTAGTTACTACAGAGAGTGCATGCGCAATTGGTATGCAGTGCTTTGCCTTTACCTTTGGTGGTAGGTTCCTTTTTATGGGAACATGGCATTGCGATGTCTGTCTCAGATCCAAGGAGTGGTTTTAATTCATCCAGCTCTGGACAGATATGGGTAGGGTGACCTAGTACATCACATATGGTGCAGACTAGTGATTATCATTGAACGGTGGGGGTCACCATCTTCTTTCCTCTCTTCTCAGTTTTCTTAGCCGTAACTACCAGTTTTGTAATGGGAATTTCCTTTACAGGGGTGGTTTCGACCGTTTCTTGGATGAGTGGGGCCTCCTTAGGGCTGAGTGCCTTCAATCTAGTGGTAGTAACATGGGTGGCTCTTGTTCCTGCAGGGGGAACGAGGTACCAAACTAGGATTTCCAAAGATATGTTGGGTAATACCATTGTTTCCAAAACCTGCTGGGAGACGAAACTAGCTGGGGGGTAGAGAAAAGGGGTTTTGGAGGTGGGTAGGCTAGAGAGGCTGTCATGGCCAATGACTCGGTGCCATTACTGCTTATGTCTTTGTCCTGACCAACTTCGATGCTTGATGTGGACATCATGCACACCAGAGCCCCTATGACATCGAGAAATGACTCAGGGATTATGGGAGGATCTCCTAGGAATGACCCTAGAATGGACAATGGTATGAATTGGCCAGGGCCATATTCTTGGTACTATGAGAGAGCATCTGAGACTGTATCTACATAAGGTATAATTACATCAGTGTTTGTTAAGGGTCACTTCTCGCTGTGCGTCAGTTGGTCTACAGTAATGATGCGGTCCTCGTGGAGGAACATCCTGATAAGGAAGACGGAGGAGGCTATGGCAAACATGGCATACATATAACTTCGCCCAAGGAGTATATTTTAGTCTAGGTGAGCGTCCAAGACTTCAATGTCTATGTGCACCGTCTTTCCGTCTAAGCAGGCTGGGACGTTTTGGTAGAGGCCGACAGGATTCGAAGGACGACCGTCGTATGCTCGAAGTGTGATGACGGAGGGTTTTAGTTCCAGAGAACCTAACTTCTACCAAAAATTTTTGGACGTGATGCACGTGGATGCACCCTCATCTATGACACATCGATGGATAGTGATATTCTGCAGCGACATTTGTATCTAGAAGGCGACCATGGAAGGAAGCCTAGGGGTGGCTTTTTTAAAGTCAAAATCCATTAGGTGCATATCGGCAAGGTCAATAGCGCCTAACGCAGGAATAAGGGCTTTCCATTATTTTGGGCATGACTGCAATACTTCCAAAGCTAACATAGCAGTGGGAGATTGTGCTAAATCATCCACGATACTATAATTATGGGCCTCTTTGGAGTACTTTCATGCTCGCCTATTAGGTCCCTTCGCTATTTTTGGCAATGGTTCTATAGGCATCTTTGAAATGGTCAAAGGTGCAGTCGATGCACTGGTACTTGCCCCTGGCGTATTGGTGTCTGGTGGGGTGTCGTAATTACGATTCCGTGTTTGGAAAAATATCTCTTCACCAGTCATGTAGATTTCATGGCTGCTTTTCCCGGAATCATCTGTATTTTACTGTTGAGTGCTTACTGTCCCATGATTGGGGAAAAGTTCTTGCATCACAGCTAGTTGCTCGGAAGATCCTCCATGTCCTTGGTTACTCTGTAGCTTCTTCATCTCATGGAGATCGGGACAGTGGTGAGTATAGTGAGCGTACTCACCACATATCGAACAGGAATGGTTTGTTCGAAGAGGTGGCCTTTTTCTCTGTTTTTGGGCATTGCTTGGCTCCTAGCTTTGATTTTGGTTGGAGTTGCCTCTAGCGTGGGATCGAGGTGGGCGCTGTTGGTTTTTGCCCCCTATCTAGGGTTCCCTTTTGGCTTGTTTTTGGATTTTTTCTTTACCACATTAGGAGGGTAGTTCTCCTGGTTATATTGGTTTGGTTGGTTTTGGGAAGGCTACACAAAGTTAACCTGTGCATTGTTTTTCATAGGTGGGTCATGTGCTAGGGACTGAGCATAACGTAGTCCCTGGTTTACACCTGACTGTTGGAGGGGAGTTCTTCCATCATTGTTTATTTTTGTGTACTGATTCCCCTGAGCTGGAGGATAAGGTCCTCCCTGATGATACGCTAGTGCCCTATTGGTAAAAATTTTCTAAGGCATATGATGACTTTGAAAACTGGGTTGAGTCACGCTCTAGGTAGAATTGTATGTGTAACCGAGGTTTTGACTCTTGCTGCCTAGGTAACCTTGGGTTAGTGACCCAATTAGTCTGTCTACAGAGTTTGACGCGCCTGGAAATTCTTGATAAGTTTGCAGGCACAAGGCGTTAGGCAGGATGTTATAAATGTATCCTGACTGCATATAAATGAGCTCAAGATTCTGGGCTTTGCTAATAGCATCCTCTTCGGATGTGGGATTCTACTGCGCCACAACCTTTGAAATCTCTACCGTAACAGTTTTCAAGAACAAATCTAAGAGAACCCGATCGTCGAGTTTAGATTTACGTAAACTGCGATGCCGCCTCCATTCATGGAGATGGTCTGAGATATGGATGGTGGGGGTTTGTCTAAAATGCATCAGTAATTCCATTCTGAAATCATGGTGAATGGGTAACTAAAAATATGTTAGGAATGCGGTAGTAAGGGTGCTAAAGGTTCCATGTGAAGCTGAGGGTTTCTCCACATACCACTTCACGGCTACTCCTGTAAGAGTGCATTGAAATAATCTCAATCGAATATTTTCATCAATGATACTGTTCGATTAGCACCACAAGTGAAAGTTCATGACATGATTACCTGGGTCTTCCGCTTGCTTGCCTTCGAATTTTGGTATATTCAAAGGGAGCTTCGTGGGCATGGGAGGCCATGTAGGACCATGTGCAATGGGTTTATTCGTCAGCTTGGTTAAATCGGGCAGATTCAATGAAGCAAAGAAAAGTGACTGAGAGGTTGACGCCATTGTAATGTGCAAATACACAAAGTTCTGGTTAGAACGACGGTTAGTCTGTGACGTACCCTGCTATGTATTCGGTTGGCTTCCCAAATGGGATGCACTCCTCTACCACCTAGGGGTCGTGGGAGGAGTGGTGTGTGGTGTGGTGTTGGGATACTGACTAGGGTTCCCAACTATGGTTGCCCCAATAAAGTATGAACCGATAATGGTGGCAGCATTCCGTCTTTGACGCCTAAATGGCGAAAGACCTGGAACCCCTCCCGGTAATGGGGGGAGGTCAAAAAGACGCCTGGATCAATGAGGTTTCGTTGGGACCGTTTAGGTGTCGACCACATTTGGTTTTGGAAAAATTCGAGAGGATAGAGTCTATGATCAAAGAAAACTTCTTGTTACATACATAAAACAAAGTGAAAAATAAAATAAATTTCCCTTTAAATTAATCTATGTGATCAAGCAATCCAAAAAGTGGTTTTTGTTTGTTTGCGTATGATACTCAAAATCCTAGAAGACCTATGTGTCCTCACACACTCAAAATTTACTGGGCCTAGAGAATATTTCTTCCGAGTGCTGGCACAATGTACCGTAAGATTTGGCGATGCCCCCAGTCAACCGAAGAGAATCCACCAAGGTAAGGGTAGGGGGTTTGGTGCTTGCTTGCACCATCACTTATAGGGAAAAGGTTGCCCTAGTTTTTGGCCACTAAGAACCACCATCCCACGTGAGCGTTCGAGTCTTGGGCTTCTTGGTAGTCAACTAACAATACCAAGTATCAACCAAGTTAGGTGGCCCCAACTGATACCGCACGCACTGCACCTAAGCCTAACCCCCTCTGAAATGGGTCTCTGCCGCGCTCAGGTTTTCTTTTCCGTGGGCTGATAGGTGGATTTGACGCTCCCTAGATAGACAAATTCTATGTTTCAATATGAATTATTATCAAGGCGGCTTATTGGATGCCTACCCCCTTGATCCTAACTTAAGCTATAAATTCTTTTGCGGCCCCTATGGGGAGAATTTAGTGAGTTTGCTTAAGCCAGTTTTTAGGTGTCTTTGCTTCACTTAGTGGGTGAGTGTGTGTGAGCACAAGGTGGAAAAGCACATAGTTTTAACATGTGGATATCGATGATCCTATACAAAATACCCTATTTAAACTATGTTGTATTGTTCCTGGCTCAAATGAAAAATATGTGCGGACAATGGGCCACTTTATATTTTTCCTAGTTAATCTATGTGAATAACTATAGGGAGATGGCTAATTGTGAATAGGGAGCATTCATATGCTTACCTTGGATCACCAGAGGGTGAAAAGGTAGCAGAGATTACATGCTCTTCTATAAACAATTCAATCCTAGTCCTGAAATTCCTAGTGCAAAAATTGAACTAAACTAAAAACTTTTACACTAGAAAAAATAAAACTATCTATGCATGCGTGGTCTTGGGCCACTTACTTGGGCTAGTTATCTATGTGTGTAAGTACCAAAATTTGCAAAACATAATTTTTTTTGGAATGCAAGTGATTTTCCCCCCTACTTAAATTATGTGTAAACTTTGAAAAAATCAACTTGAAGTAAAACTGACACTAAGCCTACAAAAAGCGGCTAAAAGTGAGCTTTAACAAGCTGCGTGTTGGGAAACCAGCTCCAAAAATATAAGAAAAGAGATATCAACGCCTTATAAATAAGCCACTTCGAGGGGGCAACCTCCAATACATTACATGAATGAACAATTCTTGGATGATTCAAATTACAAAACCTCCTTTCTATATATAGGAGTCCATGGGGCCACAATGTAATCCTAGCCAACCTAACAATAATAATTTAAGGGCACAATAATAACAATATGGGAGTTACAGGGGTACAATAATAACAATAAGGGGGTTACACTAACAACAATAAGGGACTATACTAGTAATATAGGGACCTAACATGCCCCTCTCCTTCAAAAAAGTGTTGTCCTCAACGCTTGAGTAGCTCTGGGTGCTTTTGTATAAAATTCTCATCCTCCCATGTAGAATCTTCAGTAGGTAATTTCTTCCACTTGATGAGATACTCTGAAATTGATCGATTTCGTAAGTCAAGTTCTTGTTTCTGTGACCGCTTCAGGTTCCAATATGATTTTTCCTTCCTCATCAAGTTCTGGCAATATTGTTTGAAATGGAAGATTTTCACCTATAACCTTCTTTAAGCATGAAACATGGAAAATTGGATGCACTCGTGAAGAAGCAGGAAGCTCCAATTTGTATGCCATAGTACCAATATTTTGCAACACCTTATAAGGACCATAGTACTTTGGCGATAATTTATTATCCTTCTTAGCTTGCTTGAGGGACATTTGTTTGTATGGTTGTAGCCGTAAAAATACCCAGTCTCCTACATCTAAACTTCTCTCACTGCGATGTTGTTTCATTCGATTTTGTGCCAAATTTAGGTTATCCTTTAAGAGTTGGAGAACTTCTTGTTGATGCTCGATGTGATCTTCCATTGCTTGAACCTTTGAATTTTATCTTAAAGATGATGTGATGGATGGTGGATGATATCCATAAAGTGCCATAAATGGGGTCATTTTTGCTGCAGTATGGAAGGAAGTGTTATACCACCATTCAGCAAGAGGTAACCACTTGACCCATTGTGTGTGTTTATCAGATACAAAACAACGAAGATATCCTTCCAAACATTTATTTACTATCTCAGTTTGACCATCAGATTGAGGATGATAAGATGAGCTATGAGCTAATTGAGTACCCAAACAAGAAAATAACTCTGTCCAAAAATTTCCAGTAAAAATGGGATCTCTGTCGCTCACAATAACCCTTGGGCTTCCATGTAGCTTTTGAATTCTGTCCATAAATGTAGTAGAAATTGTACTTGCTTTAAATGGATGAGATAATGCACAAAAGTGTGCATACTTGGTAAGTCTATCAACTACCACCATGATGACACTCTTTCCTTCAGACTTAGGTAAACCTGTGATAAAATCCATTAAAATCTCCTCCCAACGTTGACTTGGAATGGCTAAAGGTTGTAGAAGACCTGGGGTCTTAATTGTCTCAACTTTATTCTCTTGGCAAATCAAGCATTCCACCACAAACTTTTGAATATTAGATTTAAGTCCATCCCAAAAAAATTCTTTCTTCACCCTGTGGTAAGTTTTTAAAAATCCTGAGTGTCCTAAAGGAGAAGTGTGCAATCCCAAAAGAATCTTTTGTTTTAGTTGGGAATTCTTACAAAGATATAAGCGATCTTTGTACCATAAGGAATCATTTTTTCAAATAAATGTATCAGATGTACTAGGATCTTATTGCAACTTTTGAATGAGTGTCCACACTTCTTCATCCTTCTTCCATTCATCTCTTGCTTCGGTTATCCAATCTGGTTGGATAATAGAAATGGCACAAAGCAATGCTTCCACCTCTTCATTCTTTCTTGAGAGTGCATCTGCAACAACATTTAACTTCCCTTTTTTGTAGATTAATTCAAAGTCATAACCCAACATCTTTGTGACCCATTTTTGCTGCTCTTCTAAATATAGTATTTGTTCCAAAAAGTGTTTAAGACTATCATGATCAGTTTTTACCTTGAAGTGTCTTCCCATTAGGTAATTTCGCCATTTCTTTAGTGCATGCAGTATTGCTAACATTTCCTTCTCATAAATAGGTTTCTGTAAATACTTTCCTTTGATTGGACGACTTTCAAAAGCAATGGGTCTTCCTTTCTGCATTAAAACAACACCAATTCCATTTCCTGAGGCATCACATTCCACAATAAAGGTTTTTGTGAAGTCTGGCGTAGCTAAGACCGGTGCTAGGCACATTGCCTCTTTAAGATGTTCAAAGGCCTTAGTTGCTTCAAGAGTCCATGAAAATGCATCTTTCTTCAATAATGTTGTTAGAGGTGCTGCTATTCTCCCATGATTCTTAACAAACTTGCGATAATACCCTGTTAACCCGAGAAATCCTCGCAACTTCTTTATGGTTGTGGGGACTTTCCATTCCTTAATGGCTTTAATTTTGTTAGGGTCTACTTTAACACCCTCGTGAGATACAATATGACCCAGATATTCCACCTCTTGTACTACAAAGAAACATTTGGATGTTTTTGCATATAATTGTTTCTCCTACAATAGTTTGAGCACCCTGTCAACATGTTCAACATGATCCTTCCAAGACCTGCTATAAATTAGTATATCATCAAAAAATACTAGCACAAATTTTCTAAGGAAGGGTTTGAAAATGGAATTCATCAACCCTTGAAATGTAGAAGGTGCATTGGTAAGGCCAAAAAGGCATGACCAAAAATTCATAATGACCCTCATGAGTTCAAATGTTGTTTTTGGAATATCTTCAGTCTTCATTCTAATTTGATGATATCCTGAACGAAGATCCAACTTGGTAAAATAAATTGCTCCATGTAATTCATCCAATAATTCATCAATCACAGGAATGGGAAATTTATCTTTAATGGTGAGCTTATTGAGCTCCCTGTAATCCGGACACATTCGCCATGATCCATCCTTCTTGTGTACCAATACTACGGGAGCAGAGAAAGAACTTTGACTAGGTTGAATTATACCCGCCTCTAACATTTCTGAAATCATACGTTCAATTTCGCTCTTTTGGACGTAAGGATATCTATAAGGCCTGATGTTTGGAGGAACACTTCCTGGAATCAAATGAATAGCATGATCATGATCATGAATAGGTTGGAGTCCTTTGGGAGTTTCAAACACCTTGGAATGATTGTCCAAGACTTGTTGGAGATCTGCAGAAATAGATGATTTTGATGTTGGAACTTCTAGTGAGCATAATTGTGCAATTACGCCTCGTTGTTCTTTCTTTAAAAGCTTTGTCATGCCATTAGAGCTTATTATCCTTCCTGGCTTCCCTTCAATACCCCGTAATTCGACTTCCTTTCCTTCTGAAAAGAATTTCAAGAAAAGTTCTTGAAAATTAAAAGCTACCGTCCCCAAAGATTGTAACCAATGTACTCCTAGTACAACATCAGCACCTCCCATAGGAATGGAAAGCATTGGACTATTCAATACATATTCCCCCATGGTTAGCTTGATATTATGGCATTTTCCAGAGCAATTTATAGTTCCTCCATTTGCAACCATCACTTGACATTCTGGTGCTGGGTATATGAAACAATTCAATTCCTTGGCTACCTTACAATGAATAAAATTATGGGTGCTACCTGAATCAATCAACACTATTACCTTTTTCTTCTTGATATGTCCTTCTATCTTGAGAGTTTGAGGAGTGGTAATTCCTGCCAATGCATTACACGATATGGTCAAACTCATTTCTTCCTCTTCTAGGGCTGGTTCCTGGTGTATATCCTCTTCTTGTTCATTTTCTTCTTCCTCTTCACAATCTATGTAAAATAATTTCTTCTCAGCACACTTATGACCTTTAGTTTATTTTCTATCACAACTATAGCAAAGCCCTTTTGCTCTTTTTTCTTCCAATTTTTGTGGTGTCAACCTTTTAGGTTGTGGAAATCTAGGTGTAGCAACACTTCCTTCTTTATAGAAGTGATTGGTAGGCTTCCTTGTCGCCATAATTTTACATTCAACTTTTCTTGCCAACCTGAATGCCTTCTCCAATGAATCAGGTTCCAAAACATGAACTTCATGTTGGAAGTTATCCTTTAAAGTACCTATGAAGAGATCAATCATGTGTTCCTCTGGAATATTAGTTACCCTTATATTCAATTTTTGGAAGTACTCAATGTGCTCCCCCACTAAACCCTTTTGTTTGAAATTTATCAATTAGCTAAAGAAGGTGTAGCTCTTTGTATCCTCATAATGTGCTATCATTTCCTCCGTAAAAATTGACCAAGTGACAATTTTTTTACGGGAGCAAAGCCATCGATACCATACACATGTATTTTGTTCTAAATGTAAAGTTGCAATATATACCTTTTGTGTGTTTTGCACATTATGGAGATCAAAATATTGCTCCATCTGTAGTATCCATGTTACAGGATCCTTTCCATCAAACTTCCTCATATCCATTTTTGGAATATGGTGGTTCTTCCCACCAACATTAGAGTTTATGAAATCACTATTAACATTTATTTTTTTCTCATCATGAGTCTCCTCTACTATCTGTTCACCATTAGGAAACATTTCTTGTATCAACTTTGTCAACCCTTTTAGATCATTCTTCATGTTTTCCATTTTTTCATCGATCTTAGCTTACATGTCATCCATCTTAGATTCCATGCCAGCTTCCATGCCATCTATCTTAGATTCCACACCTTTCTTCAAACCATCCATCTTAGTTTCCACACCTTTCTTCAATTCTTCCATGTCATTTTTTGTTGCTCTTTGCGAGAGTGAAATTTGTTGCACTTGCTCTTGTAATTTTGATATGTCATGTTGCCATTCTTTGTCTTCATGAGTCATAGTAGAGCCTTATAAAGGCTTAATGGGTGTTGAATTATTTTTAGGGGCCATTTTAGAAACCAATACTAATATCTATTCTACAATATGCCCTTGGAATCAATTCAACTTGATTCTTCAAAAAAGACTTATGCAATTCGGAAAAAAAAATACACACCTTTTACTTGCTTTTGTAGAGCTTTATATTGCAATTGAATTATATCTATAATTGAAGATCCTCGATATCTGAAATTTGTCCCTATAGCAGTCCTCTGAAGCTTCTTTCAAATGCCACAGGTCTAACTTGATTTGGATTCTTCAAGGAAACGTTATGTCCAATGTCCCATAATGACCTAATTATGAACTGGTTCAGCAGAGCGAAATTGTACGACTTGCCACGTGTCACTGTTTGCTCCTTTGGCTCTGAAATTTATAGACAAAAAACTACAATCTGTGTACTTCCCACCAATTTTTATAGAATTCCAATCCGATGCTCAGAGAGAGAGCTATGAATATTTTCCCACGATCACCTCTTTGAGATGAAAGTAGGGAGCCTGAAAAATACCTAACTTCCATAATCATATCTCCGAAAATATTGTGAACCAAGCTCTAAAATTTTGCGATGATGTTCCTCAAGATCTCGGCTTCGCGCTCTAAAAATTTCAGCTTCTGAAACTTTGTGGAAAAACAGTTATAGCGAAAATTCCGCGATGACCTGTTTAAGTGAAATTCAGGAGCCTGCACAAAGCCCTACCTTCCACAAATCATATCTCTAGAAATATTGCAAACTAAGCTCTAAAATTTTGCGAAGATGTTCCTCAGGCGTTTGGCTTCGCACCCTAAAAATTTCAGCTTCTAAACCTTCCTAGAAAAAAATTTATAGTGAAAATTCCACATTGACCTATTTAGAACAGCGAAACCCTAGAATCTAAAGCTCTGATACCAAATGTTGGGAAACCATCTCCAAAAATAGAAGAAAATAGATATCAACGCCTTAGAAATAAGCCACTTTGAGGGGGAAACCTCCAATACATTACATGAATGAACAATTCTTGGATGATTTAAATTAAAAAACCTTCTTTCTATATATAGGAGTCCATGGGGCCACAATGTAATCCTAGCCGACCTAACAATAATAATTTAAGGGCACAATAATAACAATATGGGGGTTAGAGGGGTACAATAATAACAATAAGGGGGTTACACTAACAACAATAAAGGACTATACTAGTATTATAGGGACCTAACTGTTAGGTAAACATGACTCGGGATAGAGTCAATGTTTACTAGGGTAAATAGTAGTGGTTTTGGGGCACATGGTTTTTTGCACCCATGGTTTTAGCCCATGGTATTGCATGTAATGGAGCCTATAAGAGGCTAGGAAGACTTCATTGTAATGTAGGCCTGGAGGTGAGCTGTGAAGGCTCACTTGGCCGGATTGGTCAGGGTTTTGGCCAATGGTTAATGAAATTTCATTGGTTGGGTTTTTCCCCGGATTTGGGGTTTTCTCGGATAAGCATTTTTGTTTATGTTTATGATATTTTGCTGGGTTCTTTATGTTTATTTCTCTCAGTAAATTGTTTATTATTCCTGCGGTAAATACTAACAACTGGTATTAGATCCATTTTGGCTTCAGAGGGACGCTTCTGTTGCCAAGGGTTTTATTGGCTTGTGAATAGAGATATGATCTGTTGTATTGATGCAGATCTGGATCTCAAACCGAAGAACGAGATTGATACATAACCCATTGGAGGAGTTCTCTCATGAAAGTAACGTGGACGAGCACGTTGAGATAGAAACGTAAATTTTTTGCTGCATGAAACCGCTGGTGCAAAGAAGCTGGATATTGTGCAAATTTTTTTAAATATTTCAGATCTGATGCCTGTGGAAGCATTGTTGATGTGATCAGTGGTGCTGTTGTTGAAAAAAAAATATATGAACATGTCGTAGAGGAATTTTCCTTTCCTGTAAACCTGGAAGAAGAACTGAGTTCTTTGGAGGATACGATCATGAAATGGGAAGGTTCAGGGTTGCTATGGAAGGTTTGAATTGGAGCAAGGAGCTAGAACAAGTTTATTCGTACGTACGTATGGGTAGTTGATGATATTCAGATTTTAGTTGATGGGCTCAATCAGTTACCCAATGATGTGAAAGATTTAACGATCGTGCAGCGCTTGGAAAATATTCACCATCAGACTATGGTTTTCCTCGAAAGAGTTTAGGGCACTTCTGGAGAAACATAGTAATGTCGTGGATTCAGATTGTGTGTTCGATTTAGCGTCTGGGCCTTCCTTTTAACTCTAGTTGTGATGAGAAGGATGAGGATGTGCATGTTGCATAGCTGATTAGTGACTTGAATTTCACAATCGATTCTCTGCCTTTCTGAGATAGCTAATCTGCTATGTGAAATTGCGGTGCACATGGTGCGTGCCTGATACAGTACAAAGCTCATCGAGTTGCCAATAAGGTCAAGAAGATCAAGGACCTCTGCGGCTATCATAGGTTGAAACTGTGAGTAGTTGAATGTGGATTTTGGGTCTCAAAGAATGCATAGAAGCGATTCCTTCAATTCCTAAATTTAGAGCAGCGTTGGGCCCGAATAAAATTGGAATTCCCATCCTATAATGTGATTCGTAGCTGGGCAGAAATCTATGCTAGGCTCGGTGCCTACGTCCTCCAATCTTGGACTTATGAGCGAGGATGGTATGAAGCAGACAACACAGGCAGAGGCATGGGTACTTGCACATAAGGAAAATTCACAGGCTTGGATGTGAGCTACGTAGAAGCAAGTGTAGTTGGCACGTTATGGCAAGAGTCATGAAGCATAGTGAACATGTGAAGTACTCCGCAAAGGTGCGTGTATGCAACTGTGCAGAGAAGGATCTGGATCAAAAATGAAGGAGTGGTCGAGGATATGGAATTATATTGTTGCTTTAGAGAGGTCTTGGTCTCTAAATCCATAGAGTAAGAAATTATGGGGATTGGTTATATGCAAAGTGTTTGACAGAATGTGCCAATCAAATGTTTTGAAGAACGTCAAAATGAGAGAGGATATTTGCAGGTGAATTAATTAAAAATTTATGAACCATGTATCTGAAGAGAATTCCTAGGGGACTGGCAGTTACAGAGGCTGGTGACCCATGTAATCCGGTAGATGAATTCTTTTTATATGGACATTTATTTCATATGTATAAAGACAGTAACAATGAAACAATATATATATATATATATATTATTATAATGGAGTTAATTTTTTACATGTAAATGGGCATACTGCTGTAAGACCTAGTATGGCATGCGTACCCCTGGGTAAATCACTGGTAAAGTCTGGGTTAGACCTAGGTGATAGGGGGGATGTCAAGTTTACAATTACCCTGGGTAAAAATTTGAGGGGGAAAGAGCTAGAGTGAGCGGGGTTGTCTCACTTATCAGGTTTGGCTGGATTTAGTCAATAATCCCCAAGTCAATTTTAAGGGGGGAATAAACATGGATTTATTGTATTCAGAATAAATATGATGTATTTGATACTTTGAAGAAATGGAAAGCTTTGGTTGAGATTGAGACAGGAAAGAAGTTGAAGTGTCTCAGATCAGACAATGGAGGTGAATATTGCAGCAAAGAGTTTGATAGGTACTATTCAAAGCATGAAGTTCGCAGAGAGAAGACAGTTCCAAGAACACCACAAGAAAATGGTGTGTCAGAAAGAATGAATAGAAAAATCATGGAGTGTGCAAGGTGCATGAGATTGCATGCAGGATTGCCTTTAAAATTTTGGGTAGATGCTGTAGATACTACTGTTTATCTAATAAATAGAGGGCCTTCAAGTTCCTTGGATGGTGGTATTCCAAAGGAAGCATGGACAGGTAAAAAGGTAAAATACTCTTTTTTAAAGCCTTTTGGCTGTGAGGCCTTTGTCCATATTAATAAATAAAATAGAACAAAGCTTGAGGCAAAATCAAAGAAATGTACCTTTATTGGATATGGTGTTAATGATTTTGGATATCGCTTATATGATTATGAAAATCACAAAATCATTAGGAGCAGAGATGTAATATTCAATGAAAAGGTCTTGTATAAGAATCAGCTGCAGGAAAAGAAATAGGAAAAAGAAAGCAAGGAATACACGGTTCTTGATGAGATAACTGAAAAAGTAAAGGTGCCCGAAAATAATAATAATCAACAACCACAGCAGCAGCAACCACCACAACAGCAACAGGCACCTCAAACACCTAAAAGTGGTGTTAGAAGATCTACCAGGATAAGTAGACCCCCTGAACGATACTCTCCTTCATTATATTATTTATTGTTGATTGATTCTGGTGAACCTGAATGTTATGAAGAAGCAATGCAAGTTGAAAGCAGGAAGAAGTGGGAGCTAGCCATGGAAGAAGAGATGGACTCCTTAATGCATAACCAGACTTGGGACTTAGTCAGGTTGCCTGCAGGTAAAACTACATTGCAGAATAAATGGGTTTACAGGCTGAAGGAAGAAGATGGAGGAAAACAGAGGCACAAAGCTAGACTTGTGGTGAAGGGGTTTGCACAGAAGAAAGGTATTGATTTTGATGAAATATTTTCTCCTGTTGTTAAAATGACTTCAATCAAAACTATTTTAAGTCTTGTAGCAGCGGAAGATTTACATCTTGAATAGTTAGATGTAAAGACAAAATTTCTCCATGGAGATTTGGAGGAAGAGATATACATGCAACAACTAGAAGGATATGAGGTAAAAGGGAAAGAAAAATTGGTGTGCAGGTTAAAGAAGAGCTTGTATGGCTTAAAACAGGCTCCAAGGCAGTGGTATCTAAAATTTGACAAGTTTATGTCCGAACAAGGTTATACTAGATGTCACTCTGATCATTGTGTTTATCTAAAAAGGCAAAATGATGGCAGCTATATTATATTGTTATTGTATGTAGATGACATGCTTGTTGCAGGATCTAACATGCAAGAAATAAATGTGCTCAAAAGAAAATTGGCAAATTCATTTGCAATGAAGGATTTGGGAGCTGCAAAACAAATCCTTGGTATGAGGATAGCTAGAGACAGGAAAAATCGCAAATTAACACTGTCTCAAAATGAGTACATAGAAAAGGTGTTGAAAAGATTTAATATGCAGAATGCAAAACCAATTAGTAAACCTTTTGCTAGCCATTTCAAACTTAGTAAGGAGATGTGCCCCAAGACCCAAGAAGACATGGATTATATGTCTAAAGTTCCATATGCATTAGCGGTTGGAAAATTAATGTATGCAATGGTCTGCACAAGGCCTGATATTGCACATGTAGTGGGAGTTGTAAGCAGGTACATGAATAATCTAGGAAAAGAACATTGGATGGCAGTAAAATGGATTCTCAGATATTTGAGAGGTACCACAAATCAAGCATTATGCTTTGGTGGTTCAAACATTGCTCTATAGGGATATGTTGATGCAGATATGGCAGGTGACAAAGATAACAGGAGGAGCACTACAGGATATGTATTTAATGTAGGTGGAACAGCTGTCAGTTGGGTTTCAAAAATCCAAAGTGTTGTTACACTTTCAACAACAGAAGCAAAGTATGTTGCTGCTACAGAGGCTAGTAAAGAAATAATTTGGTTACAAAGGTTTATGGATGAATTGGGTAAGAAGCATGATATGGGCACGTTATACAGTGATAGCCAAAGTTCCATTCATCTTGCAAAGAACTCAGCATTTCATTCCAGGACTAAACACATACATCTCAAGTACCATTTCATACAGTCAGTATTGGAAGATGGAGAGTTGAAGCTAGAAAAGATACACACTAGCCAAAATCCTGCAAATATGCTAACAAAAGTTGTAACCAGGGAGAAATTGACAATGTGCTCAGTTTCAATTGGTCTTCAAGGATGACGATGAAGATGAAGAACATCCAGGTCCAAAGAGGAGTCATTTTCCAGCAAATGAAGCAGTGGTGGAGTTGCTACAATCAGTCTCCAAGTGGTGGAGCCTGATTATCTTGTTTACTTTGTATCACATCATTGGACCCCTATACCTTAAAAGGGGCGGCAACGCCGCCCGCAATTAATCGCTGTCGTGGGGGGTCCAGGGGGGGTGGCAGCACTTTTCAGAGCCCCCCCCTAGTGGGGGGTTTCAGGGGCAGCGCCCCCGAAGCTAGAAACAGATGTAAAATTGCCTTGTAAAAGTATAGTAATTTCTAGTCAATCTAGGTCATTCATAGGTAGATGATCTGATGGTAGAAGTTATGTTTAGTTTAGGGTTTTTTTCCCTAGAAGGAAACCCCCTTGTATATATGAGGGTAGTGTATTGCGCCTGTGTATTACGTGTGTATTCTTAAAGCGAGAAACAGATAGGGAGACTATGAGAGAGAACAGAGGATATTACAGCGGATCTACTGTAGGTTTTGTCTCTTCAATTTTTTGTTGGATAATAGAAAGGAAGGACTAGCTGTTCAGGGTGGACGTAACCCAAACTGGGTGAACCACGTATATCTGTGTCTCTCTAGTTTTATGTGTTTTGTGTGCTTGTATTTTTTGCATATTTTATGTGTTGCATTGCTCTATAATATATAATTTTCTAACAACTGGTATCAGAGCCATTTTGGCTTCAGAGGGATGCTTCTGTTGCTAAGGGTTTTATTGGCTTGTGAATAGAGACATTATCTATTGTATTGATGCAGATCTGGATCTCAAACCAAAGGACGAGATTGATACATAACCCATTGGAGGAGTTCTCTCATGAAAGTAACGTGGACGAGCACGTTGAGATAGAAATGTAAATTTTTTGCTGCATGAAACCATTGATGCAAAGAAGTTGGATATTGTGTGAATTTGTTTAAATAATACAAGGTACCACAACCAGTGCTGGCAGGTGTATTAGGGGCTTCCAAGCACCTTACAAGCAGGAAAAAATAGAAACTTGGGAGAAATTTCCCATTCTGTATTTTGCGCACAAAAGGCTGAAACAGGCGCATGGGTCAGCTATGAACCCGCGCCCTACGCCTTTGTGAGAAGAAAACACGTGCAAATCCCTGTAAAAAAAAAATTGGAGCTATTCTACTTCAGTCTGTCACTTAGGATGAACTAGGTACTGCAAGATAAATAAGGGGAAATTCAGCTCCACTCCATAGCACAGAGAGAGTTCTTTACAAAAAAAAGAAAAACCACATAAACTTGGTAATAAACGTTAGTGGAGTCACCAATCCTGTTGTAGTGTGTTTGGTGCACATATGTACGAAGTCACACCAACTTAAGGGGTGTGGTCTACCCTCTCAAGTTATTGGTAACAGTCAGAAAAAGAAGTGGAGTCAAGCAAGTTACTGGAACAAGATAGAATCAATAAGCATACTAGATAGAGAAATAGCATGCATATATAAACTAAAAACTAAACTAGAAACTAAAGAAAATAAAAATGAGCTCTGAAAAGAGTCAAACGACAACAATAATACGAATGGTGGCTCTAGGCCCCTCTTATTGAGTGCTGGTAGTAATAAGAGTGAAACTTTAGCCTCTTGCCAAAAGGGCCCCTAGACAATGTTTCTAGGTCCTAATGCAAGGATGTTTTTATCCCAAGCTTGCCTCAGTGCAGTCTCCCTCTCTCTCTACTATGTTGGACTGAACTTGTTGGCTAGACAACAATTGAGAACCCTATATCTTCAGCTCCAGCTCACACACTACTTGTATTTCTTGGGAAATTCCGGCCAGCATAACAATGTGTTCACAAATTCTTCATCTCATGGTGGCCTTATATAGTATATTTCAAATCGTCCCTTCCTTCTCTTGGTACATGGAGTATGGTGACCCTAGAGAGGGGTATGATTCCTTTGTGTGCTCCAAATATTCCATTGTGTGCTCACATAGTGTCTAAGGAGGTGTTGGTGGCTGTCCTTAGGCAACTCCAAGTAAGGAATCACTTTTCCTTTACTTTGTGTGGTCCTGAATAGTGAAATTTATCCTCTCCCAGGATTGTGCGCATATCAGGCAAAAAGGTGCGCGGAAGGCGCTCTTCACGAAGGATTATGCACACAAATAGCATTTAGGACTAGTTCAAATTTGATTTTCCTCAGACCTTAGAGATTTTTAAATACTTTCTAGATTCTATAATGTCTTCCAGCCCTGTAAATCCTTTTTCTTGACATTAATTAATGTCATCTTATGTTGTACAATTTTCGAGTGTTAACAAAGACTATAGGATTGAATTTGATCTTCTAAAACTTCAATGTCTTTCTCAATATTCTTAGCAACTTCATCCAAAAATTGAATCTTATCTTCTGACTTTCACTCAAATGACTTTAAATAAGAATACAAGGACAAAGAAAAAATTTCATCCATTTATTCATTAGTGTGATCATCATTCCATTGTTTAAAACCTTGAATGGAAGGAGAGTCTACCACCAAATCTGTTCTTTTCATCCATGTTTCCAAATAAATAAGCCAAAATTCTACAAATGACTTAATAGATCTGACAGGAAATTTTTCAATCCACTATTTACATTTCCCTTGAAATGAATCATAGAACAATATGATGAAAATATCTTCATGTCTAACTCTAAGAAGCTCAGTAAAGTCATGGAAATATGATATATACTTCAAGGTCAAACTCAGATCTTCTCCATTAAATTTTGGACCATTCCTTAAAAAATATGCATCCTTGGGAAAAGAATTTTGGAAACCATAAATTCTTGAAAAATATACACATGCATACTTTGAAACAAGAATGGCAGCGTCTGAGTTCTTCATAATTCCAGTGCAATCACCATGAAGCTATGAAATTTTAAATTCTTCAAAAATGGAGTCGCCAAGGTAGTAGCAGCCTTGAACAAATTCTAAGCTCTTGCTACCTTCAAGAGTTCAGTTTCAAAATTTCGGGAGAAGTATATATTTTGACTTCTGGCAAACGCACCAAAATGTTATCACCAAAATTGTACTTGATTGGCTGTTGATCAGGCAACCCAATGTAACTATTTCAAACCACCTTTTGATTGAAGCTTAGCCTCTTCAGTCTGAGAGGGCTCCCCCACAGATAATTTATGATGTTGGTTAATGATAAAGATAGATGGCTAACTCTATGAATTGTGTCTTGGTTTTGTATGTCTGCAGGTTGAAAAGATGAAGGCTTGCTACCATTGGGCTATGGAGTCAATGACAGGGATCTCAATAACAAAGGCTCTCCTTGTGGAAGCTGAGGCATGTAGATACTTAAATGAAAGTAGAATACACATATACAGGGTTTAGTGAATATATAAATGTTCAAAGGAAGTCAGAGCATGAGAAACATGAATTCTGAGTAATGAACATTACGACACTGAAAGTAGGACATTGAGAAAGCTATCGAATAGTTTAGTGCTTGAAAGGAAGTCAGAGCATGCAAAGCAAGAATTCTGAGAAATAAAAAATTAAAATTGTGACATAAATTAATAAGATACATAGGAAATTGTTCATGAAAGTATCAAATTAATCTCAGGTGAAGGATGAAACCAATAGCCACTCTCTATTACTGATCAAAACATGTTTACAATAGTAGCAGTCAGCCATAACATATCCCAGCCCTTTCTAACTCTAAAACTCTCTCCTTCATAGAGTGAAGACTCATACAAATGATATGCCACATTACTCCCCTTGAATTCCCACCTCAGAGATCTATTTCAAACATGATTCCATCACTTGGAGACTTCCTAGGCATATTTCTATTTTGCATAGTTTGAATACAAAAAGGACTTTTCTTTCATTAATAGTTCAAACAATCAATTTCATAACCCTTATCAACTGCAACCAAATAATTTTATGAGTTTACTAGAGTTCTTATGTGTCATTATGTCACGTGGATGCTAAGGTAGACCTCCTCCATGTCGAATTTTTACAATTTTTTCACAAATCTAGTTAGTGAAAATTCAGAAAAATAAGCTTCAAAGATTAGTGTATAATTTCCAAATCCTGATGTCTTTACAGAAACTAAGAGAGGCTTTTGTAGATGGACCTGTGCTGAATAAAACAACTTTCATATTTCCAAAGTACATTTTCATTTGGTATGCAATCAAACTATAAGTTTACTCCTAAAACAATCATGTACAGAAATTTTCGTAGTGTGTTTTAGTAGCGTGGGAAAAATGGATTTTCCATCAATCTTCTTGACTATTTTGTTGTTCCAACACCTTCATCATGTCATGGCAGCTTGCAACCATGAATTAACCTCCTTGAATCATGCAAAAACTGACTTTAAAATAAAAAAGGCTCCTACAGGAATTTTCGTAGCGTTTTTTGGCCTTTAAGCCTGGAGCACGCTACGAAACTAGCTGATAATGGAGAAAATTCCAAAATCTCCCTTTTTCTTCAAAATTTAATCTGTAGGTCTAAAAAGTGATATAATGAAATATGATCATGCAAACTTTCCTCTGACACTCTTCAAAAAACAACATTTTCACTTTTAGCAAGTTTATTCATCACTAAAATGACTCTGTTTTTTCTGAAAACATAAGGTTCAGAGATGAGCTCATATCTCCCTATATTTGATATATTTTTCAAAACGGAAGGAGGTTTTTGTAGATCAGTATGTATTGAAGAAAAACCTCTCTTGGGTTTTTGAAAAAGATCTCGATCTGTCCGCAATAGGCATTCTAACAACATGTATAAAACAGGAAAATTGTGCATTCTCACAATAGGGTTGAAAGACATCCTGGTATCTCCCAATTTGTAGCATATTTGAGAAACGTGAAAGAGGTTATTGTTAATTTATATGTTATTGAAAATAATTTCTCTCGGTTTCTTAAAATACTTCTCTTTTTTCCCAGAAACCTCCCTTGAAGTTGATTGCTTAAAGTCAGAAAACAGAGAAATACTTCATATTTGCTACGAAATTATTAGCCAGTTTCGTAGCGTTTTCTACCTATTTTACACTGAATTCGCTATGAAAACAAGAAATATTGGCTAAAGTGACCTTTTTGAATTCAAAATCTTGGGAAATGGAATATTTCAGCAAATGATGACTGATGGGACAAGATGTGACCTATATGGAGGTGGTTTTGAGATGAAATGAGGGTGGTCTTGAAACTTAGGATAGGTTAAATATGAAAAAATGAAATTTCCTATGCCCAATTGAAAAAGGTTTAAGGAGACCTTACCCTTTTGAGGAGTGGACTGTATGACCATGTCAAGTAATGACTCACAAAATTATGAGTGATAACATGTCTTGAGTCAACTCTCTCAAGGATTGTCATTGCTCGGTTATCCTTCTCATGAAAAGTATCTTTAGTATACTTCTCCATCGTACATCCCTTGCATGTGTTTATCTGCACAAGAGTACCCTTTGGAAGATCTGTAGAAATTTGTTTCATGATCCTCAAAGCACTATGGTGTAGATGGCCCAATCTCCTATGCTATAACTCACTTGTATCCTATCTCACCACCTCCCCTTCTTTACTACTCAATGTCTTGCATCCATCTACATTGAGTTTTTAGAGGTTCTTCACACGAACCCCAATATTCTTTACCTATCCTATGGATTTGTGGCGAATGAACGCCTTTCCTTCATTGAGAACCACATCATATCCAATATCCTCTAACATAGCAACTGAAACTAAATTATTTTTCAAGCATTGTACATGCATGACATATTTTAATATGAGAGGTTTACCTGAATATCTCTAGAAAGTAACTGTACCAATCCCAGTAGCTCTACACCTCCCGTCATCACCCATCTCTATGTGCATCTAAATATTCTTCTCCTCCAAGCTACTAAATAGTTCTTTTTTTCCCATTATGTGGGAAGATGCTCCACTATCCAAGTACCACATAGATCCCATCACAGTTGACACCATGCATGCGATGAGAGAGAAGTCCAACTCAAACTGTGAGGCCAAAGCTTCACCCATTGTAGCTCCCAGAGCCTTCTTGATGTTCTTCTTCTTTTGTGGAAAATTTGTGGCATAATGTCCATGATCATGACACTCAAAACATTTCACCTTTGACATGACACACTCCTTGCCTTATTTTTTGGCCTTAGATTTGGAATGGGTCTTCTTCCCCTTCCCCTTCTTTTCCTTACCATCCAAGGCACAATTTTCCTCACCATTAGTCTTGGATGAGGATCCATCCCTGGTATTCCGCCAAAACTCTTCTTGTACCAAATCTGACCATAGTTGCTCCCAATATGGTATCTTCTCCCTCACATTTACTATGACAGCTCTTGGGAAGGCCTAGAAGTTCTAGGATCACCAGGTCATCATCAACTACAGTAATCCCAACACTTTCAAGATCATCTAGATATTGAGTGAACTTGATCAAGTATTTCTAGATTGTGTCGCCCTTCTCCATTTTTATTTTCCTGAGCTTGTCCTTGAGTGCCATTTTTTTGTGGTCACTACTACTTTGAAACAGATATTTCAAGGCCTTCCACATATCATATGTAGTTTCCTTTCCATGGAGACTCGAGACAATATGATCTTGAACTCCCTCTACTAAAATCCTCCTAGCCTTTGCTACCTTCTTCTGCCATGCATCAAGAAGTTGGGCATCTGCTGCTGCTAGCTTGGGAATATCAATATCTATGAATTCCTTCAACCTATTGTCCTCCAACATTGCCTCAATCCTGTCCTTCCATGCAATATAATTTTAATTACCCTAGAGTGCCTATTCGAGTCTCAAGCCATTGAAAGAGATCTTGATCTGCTTCTGGCTCAAAACAAAGTATTTGCAAATTTGAATATTTTTCAACACAAACTCAATTTCTTCTCCACTATTGTGATTCTTTGCGCTCTAATACCATGTAGAAATTACACCAATGGGTTAAATCTAATCATGAAATGTACTAAAACAAGATACTTAATCCTTCTACAATATTTGCAGAATATAAATCGTGGTCGCTTAATCACATGAAAGTAAGGGAAAGAAGTAAATAAATCGCACAACACAAGATTTTCCTATGGAAAGAAACTACTCAAAACCCCTCCATTTTTATTGTATAATCAGCCAAGGAATCATGAAACAATACAATGCATGTGTGCTCACAAGAACCTCATACACTACCAATCATGTCACACTGATCTAGGAAAAATTGGACCAATACATAGCCAATTTCCCACCCACCTTTAGCCTGCCTTTCTCATGTAATCCCTAGAAAAAATAATTCCTATTAAATAGGAATTCCAACCTTCATTGACTGTGCAATCCATCATGGGCATCATGTGGCTTTATAATAGCACTCGAGCAATTCGCTAATAATACAACTGATAGTTTACTTACCTTTAACCTTTGTCTCAACTGGGTTGTCATCATAATTGACATGCATACAGCTATTAATAGTGAATCATCAGTTACTTGGTATATCACTACTTGTGAATTAAATGTATTTTAATTCACTTGATCTTCCACTAGCTCATCAATCAGTTAGAACTATTTAAACTAATTTTAACTCAATTAATTTGAGTTAATTGATTTCACTCACACCACATTAGTGCTACAACTGCAGCTGGACCCTATAAATAATAGAATCACTCTACATGCCTCATATTTGATCCTCAACTCGAAAATCTTCAGCTAACTAAGTCTATCACACTTACTTAACTATTACAAATTGTTATGAGATAAGATTACAATTTATTTTCCAAACTATTTAAAAATTGGACGCCCACATTAGCACTAATGTGTCACTTGAATTCCTCACTCATGTGTGACTGGAATCCCACACTAGTATGTGGTGCATTTTCTTGTTGAATTTCAACAGCATCATGATATGAAATACTTAAGATGCTACTGCGGTCATTGCATATATGTAGCTACAACCTAGAAATATATTGTAATCTAGCTAGGCATTAAGTACCTTTATATCTATGAGAATAGTCTTGTTGGAGAGCTCTACCAAAACATGATGAAAAATACCTATGGCAGCTGAGGGGTTCTCGTCATATACTACAAGTGTAATTGGTGATGATTTGAGCTCGGGGGATCCTAGTTTTTACCAAAGTGATTTGGAAATTATACAAGTGTATGCTCCCTAACCAACAATGCAATGATGGATGTTGATATTTTGAATGGTGATCAACGTCTAGAAGGAAACTATCGATGGAAGGTGTAGAGTGGCATTATCCAAATCGAAACAAATCAAACTCAAATCGGTTGGGTCTATTGCACCTAAGACAGAAAGAATTGATTTTCATTGAGTTGGGAAAGTTTGTAAAAATTCTAGTGTTGAAATATTTGATGGGGATTGAGCTATATCATCTATGATGTTATAGCTATGAATAACCTTTGAATTATGTCTCACTCATCATAGTGGCCCGTTAACCATTCGTGGGATGATTTCTACTAGGGATTGAGGTATCATTAAAGGTGTCATAGTTGTAGAGGTGGTTGATATAGAAGGGTTCGTTTCTGGAGGTTTTATGTAATCCTGGTTCATGTTTTCATGAGGACATCTTCTCCTACCATGTAAAGTTTTTTATTGGTGGGATATTTAGAAATTCCTTCAGGAGGATTATAGTACTACTGGTGGGAGGGTTCATTTTTTGTATTCACCACTCCCTTGTGGGGGAAGGGATTAGGTATAAATGCAGGTTGCTAGTTTGGCCCCCCCTTCCCTTGGAATATTTCATCCTTTTTAACTCAATGAGTTGAGGGAAATGATGGGTGTAATTCCCATATTCCCCAGAAATATCACAAATATGATTAGTCCTTAGACTAGGGTTCTTGTTTTTCATTTTTGGGTTGTTATTGTTCTAACCCTAGTTTTGGTTCTAGCTAAGGGGATTTCCCCTTATCGATGCTCGTGAGGGTTGTTGTTGGTTGTTTCACCCCTTCCCAGGTTCCCCTTTCTACTTTTTCTTTCCTTTCATCTTGTTGGCTATTGTACCCTTCTCTTTTATCATTTTATGCCTCATATAACAAAGGGGTCAAGGCACAAAGCATAGCAAAGTTTGGAGCCATTTTTAGAGCATAAAATGAGTTGAAAGACCAAATTGGACCCACTAAATTATAAATTTATCTGGAATATATTTCCAATCGTAAAGAAGTATTAAAATGGCATCACGGATCAAAAGATATGGACAGCCAATGTTGGGACCATAAAAGTAGAAATCTTAGAGACCTCGCGACCTTGGAATATTGTAACTTGTTATAAAATAAATTTAAAAAAAGCTTCAAATATTGAGGACCATTTACAGAAGGAATTTATTGCACAAAAAAGGACCAGGGACCCTTCTCTCTATCCTATGACCAAGCAGAAGGAAAGATGTCATTAGGAAAATGTGACGTCAACAACCCCATATTTAGAGGTGGACATGTGGAAGGAAGTTTTCAAGTTTTCAAGTACCCAACAGGTCCATATTATTTGGATGAAACTTGGATCAATCACCGGTCGACACATGGCATGGTTGACATCATAATCATATAATCCTAGTAAAATACGCTAGAGGTTCAGAAGCATGTAACAATTTCAAATTGTATTTCAAAAGGAGTCAGGCTTTCGAGGATCGGGGAGCCCGAGCAGTAGGGCATCCAGGTTCCACCTCAGTAGTGAGTCAGTCCTAAGAAGCACCATTTTCAAGCACGTAGGAGCCACCAAGTGGTAGCGTGCCTTCCCCCACCTTCCAAAAATAAATGATTTAAGTAACAATCACCTAGGGGAGTGTATCATCGTCTATCCTCAAGCTGCTTCACTAGGGAAAGTCAGAGTCAGTAAATTAGATAGTGAAAATCAAGGGTTGTGATTAATTGTAAGGGGTTGAGCCTTAACTTCTTGTCCTCCCAGGTACCCCTCCGGAGGAAATAAATGGGTGGACCACTTATCAGTCCAATGCGCTGACCACGTCAGCAGCTAGGACTATTATCAAGCGAGTGTGGCAAGTGAGCATGGAAAGCAAGCGCAAGATAATTGATACATCACCCTCCTCCCCTGTCCTCTTCCAAATCCAAACCCCTCTAAGTATCTCCCCTCGACGTCATCTCCTCCCTTTTCCCACTTAAAAATCCTCGTGAACCAATTGTTACACCTTGTGCAACGACTGTTACAATTTAAACTTGCGTATTTAAATCTATTTAGTCTCTAGTCACTCCATCTACTCGCACCTGCATTCGCCCGACTTTCATGCTTGCGTAAGGACCTCTGCACACCCTCAACATCAATTTTCCTCCACTTACCAGGTAATTAATTTTCCCTATTTCCTCACACAATTATCACCATGCTCAAATTAAATAAGGACTCGTCAAAAACCTCAAAGAAGTAGCCACCGAAACCCTCACGCCACATCAAACCCTTCATGGAAACTGAGGGGAAATTCATGATTCTTTATGCCCTCTAAATCTATATGACGTTCATTTTGACTTATATTCCTGCTACCTATACAAGGCATGCCCCTTCTTAGTTATCAAGTCAGGATTGTACCACTTAGTCACCTCGAAGGTGTACCATTTCCCATAATTCATATCCTATCTCATGGCCATGTTCGTTAAAGAGAAAAATTGATGTATTTCCTCCACCGCTAAAAAAATTATGGAGGTGACCCCTAAATTAATATATAACACCTTCCTTTACCCAAAATCCAAAAATTTGGAGAATTTTATAGAGACCATTATCATACAATTACATTGGACTCTTTGCTGGAAATAAATGGGTCTTTCACCAACTAATCTTGGCCCCAAGTGCACAATTTCCTTCTAACTAAGACAACCTCCCCATTTCCTTGTTTTTATAGTCTCTATATCCCATCTTTTCTATTATCCTATGGCTATTTGGTGAAGATGAGACGACAAATTTCTGCAAAGAAGCCTTCGAGATTTTACATCAAATAATGATGGCATGCATTGTCCTTCACATTCCCTCTTTCTTGGTTGATGCCATCAAGTTCCAATGCAAACAATTCTACCCAACCTCCTCCTTCATTTATTACTCCATATTTGTTTATTTTTTCCTTTACACTCACATGGAATAATTTGAGTACCTAGGCCTTAACATTGTAGATTCTCGTAAGCAAAGGAAATTTTTGGTTGACTGGGATAACTCTTTGAAGAAGAATCCAAAAAATGAGGGACTTTCACATTTTCTCTCTACTTTCATGGCCATTTCTTATAAGGTTATCAACAAAGTCTCCCCTCCTAGAGTGTTACCCCAACAAAGCAGGATTCTTTAGATTATCAAGGATACTAGGGTGGGTTAATTGTAAATCAGTGTATAGGTCTGAATTTCCTCCTTACAAGCTGCTCGTATTTATGCCCATGATAATTTTTTCCTTGGAGTTTATCTGGTAGAGCCTAATCATATACCAAATTCATTTTGTTCCCACAAAAAAAGGGTTATACTTTTAATCTTCCCATGACCATAGGTCCCTTCGTCATGACCTCTAAACATGATTTTCAACATGTGGAACCATTTTTAAAGGAGTTAAAATTTGAAATAGTGGAAGTGTGGAATTATGATCCTCATGGTATTATTTCTAGTAGAAGGAAAGACATCAATGACTCTGCTTATGAACATGAATCTAGTCCAGAGTTAGAGTGGAAGGCTAATATTGATTCATGGCCCATCAATACAAAGATAGGGATTGAAACACCAAGCACAAAGGAAAGGTCTCAGAAAAGGAGCATTGATGAGGGAGGGAACATTGAGGTGGAGGATGCATCCTCAACCAAGAAGGCGAAGGTTCGGGAGTAGACATAAGAGGAGATTGAGGTAAAATTGACTGAAAATAACCTCGATCATCCTAACTTCCAAATACAACTAGAGGATCCCCAATAAGTTGCTACCTCCAGTTCAATTGAGGTGGAAATCTTGGGTTCAATTTGGATTACATCAATAGCACGCTCTAAATTGGAGGAATGGAAGCTAACATATGAAGGGAATAAGAAATTTAGGGATGAAATTTTGGCACAACTGGCCTCTCATTCAGTGTCATATCAAACCAATCTCTTGGATTGCATGGACTTGGAAAGAAATCAGATGAAGTTATTTTTGTATCACCCTTTAGTGAAGTACCTCCCCTCTAGATGAAAGTTCAGAACAATGGACTTATCTCTAGACATGACTAGTGTCCCCTTACAAGAAAATATAATTTACACAGGCAAGAAAGGGAGATAATATATTGTGAGTTAAGCAAGGGAGCCTTGACCACCAGTAAGGTTGAGAAGCTACTGGAGGAATCAATTGCTAAGGTAAATAAGAGAAGTCCAACTCAAGAACCCTCCATATCAAAAATTAAGGCTACAAAGAGCTAATTATCATGTTGGGGGCCAATCCCAATGATAAGGTTTCCATATATTCCATTATCAAAGGTTCACAATTGGAAATAAATTCACTGAGGAAGAAACATAAAATGCTTGTTGATAAACACGTACAAACCAAAGAGTTGGATCAAGTTGAAAACAAGCATGAAACCCTAGCTAAGGAGTTAATTGAGAAGAATAATGAGGAAATAACCCTCAAAATGCAGGTAGCATATTTGCAACAAAATATAGTCTCCCATATATTTGTTTTCGTTGTGCGAGACAACCCACAAAACCCCACTAAGAAGTTAAGAAAGACCCTCATAGAGTTGTAATTGTCAGAGAATGAGCTTAACAAGATCCAAATTGACTTCGATAACACCCAGTACACCCTGGAGAATAAGGAGAAATGGTTCAAGTCCACCCAAGTGATTTTGGATCAAATAAAGAACAAGTATCAGGTGGCACAAGACAAGATCAATGTGCTAAAGAACAATTTGAGGAGAAACATGGCCCTCGTTGAAGCCATGTAGATAAAATGGGATGATGTTATCTCATAAATAAAGAAATTATGGGAAAATTTGAAATTGGTTGTAGAGCAAAAGGCTACAGTAAAAGCCACTGAATTTTCTGTCCTATCAACCAAGGAGGAGGATGTTAAGAATGATAGCATGACTAAAATATTTATCAATCTCCTTAATGATAAATTGATCAATGTGTTGAGGGTGATAGACATCATCAACGGAATAGGTATGAATATGGAAATCACCAAAATGATTCAAAAGAAGGAAGCGAGGGATAAGGCTAAAGCATATGTGAGTGAGATGGAAAAGTCGGTTGCAACCTTCAATTCCAATTTGGACCAGAGAGCTAGAGTGGGCTTCCCTATATGTTTTTATTTTCAAGCACAGCTACTAGCATGGGATAAATATGAGAAATAATTAGTTGAGGCCAAGACAAAGGTGGACTCGTCACATGAGAATAATTCCACTCTCAAGGGGAGGACCATAGTGAAGTATTTACAAAGAGAATTCCAACTGATGTGGCTTGTGAATACCTTGTTTGTCACTAGGCCAAATTGCACATAGCTAAAAAATTTAAGGATGGCCTATAGTACCCTTATTCACACTCTCGTACCAAATCTAGTTTTGTGGAAAAGGTGTGACCAACTAATTAACCCACCACGAATCCGGGTAGTGGAGCATGGGTCCACTTCAAAGGATCAAGTGAGCCAACAATGAGGATATTTCCCGATTTGGAATCATAACATATCTCTTCCATTTTGGAAATTTTGTAAATAATTTATTTTCAAGAAGGAATCAAGTCGTTATGTAATAATTATAACAGCTAGGCTTTTGGCACACTCACACAGCTGATTAGTTTAGAGATTTTTCGCACTACAATATATTTTTCTAACCGATTTTGTTAGGACTTTCCCTATAAAAGTGAGGAGGAACTCATTTGTAAGGGTTCAATTTCATATTCTAGAGGTTGTAATATTCTGCAAGTTTTGAAATTTCTAAGCCTCGATGACATGTATGATGTTCTGAAATATTAATGAAGAAGTTATTGGTGATTCCAAGCACTTATATTTGGAGTATGTGTTCCTATCTTTGTTTATCAAATTCATATGTGTTTCTTTCCTCTTATAAATTATGTAATTATAGTCGCTGGAAATCAATATTTTATGCCATATTTATCTATGTCATGATATGGAAAATCGTACCCATAAATGTAAGACTAAAATCATTAAAATGTGCCCCATAGTTTCTAATTTCATTTTTTTATGCAACCAACTCAAAAAATAGAAGAAAAGATAGATCAACGACATAGAAATCAGTCTCTTCGAGGGGAAAACCTCCTTTACATTACATAAATGAAAAAATCTTGGATGCTTCAAATGATAAAAAACCTACTTCCTATATATAGGAGTCTAAGGGGTCCCAATATAATCAGAGCCTACATAACAATAATAATCTAAGGTCACAACAATAACAATAGTGGGCTTCTATGGGGCACAATGATAACGCTATGGGGACTACATGGGCACAATAATAATAATATTGGGACTACACTAACAACAATAATAAGGGGATACACTAGTATTATAGGGACCTAACAAGCCCATCTCCTTCAAAAAAGTGTTGTCCTCAATGCTTGAGTAGTTTTAGATTCTTCTGTATAAAATTATCATCCTCCCATGTGAAATATTTAGCGGATAAGTTCTTCCACTTGATGAGATACTATGAAATAGATCGATTTCGTAGTTTTCGAGTTCTTGTTTCTGTGATTGTTTTGGGTTCGAATATTATTTCATTAGGGAAATTTTGAGGTCTAAAATGGGCCTCCTAAGAAAAATGTACAACCAAAATAAACTTTATAAGAACCAATAGGATTCAATATGATGATGTCAACCATGGGGGATGATTCACCATTTTTTAAGTAAAAGGGTAAAAATATTAAAATATAATAAAATAATAAAACTAGTTTTTCAACTTATCTCCCACATTTTTTACTCAAATTTCAAGTGGGAGTAGTCATTTGATGCAAAATTTAATTCCTCCTCCAAAGAGTGCCCATGTTGCATACTTTTGATGGACCCTGCTACATGAAAAATGAGAAATACATTAAAAAACATGATTGCAATCACGCTTTTTATGTATTTCTCATTTTTCATGTAGCGGGGTCCATCAAAAGTATGCAACATGGGTAATCCTTCGATGAGCAATTAAAAGTTTCATCCAACGAGTACTCCTGCTTGAAATTTTACTAAACACTTTGGGAGATAAGTTGAAAATACGAGTTGAAAAAGCAGTTTTTTCTTTTTTCCCTCTAAAATTTGATGATGTAATAAAATCTTATTTTATTATTTCCACTATTATTTTATAATTTCCTTAGGAGGCCCATTTTAGACCTCAAAATTCCCCTATTGTTCCTTCCTCGCCAAGTTCTAGCAATATTTTTTGAACTGGGAGTTCGCCACCTACAACTTTCTCTAAGAATGAAACATGGAAAGTTGGGTGCACTCAGGGAGATGCAAGAAGCTCCAATTTGTATGCCATATTACCAATGTTTTTCAAAACCTTGTAAGTACCATATTACTTTGGCGATAATTTATTATCCTTCATAGCTTTCTTGAGGGACATTTGTTTGTATGGTTGTAATCGTAAAAATACCGAGTCGCCTCCATCAAAATTTATTTCACTGCAATGTTGACCTGTTGTTTCATTCGATTCCGCGCAAAAGTTAGGTTATCCTTTAGGAGTTGGAGAAATTTTTTTTGATGCTCGATATGATCTTCCACTGCTTGAACCCTATAATTTTCTCTTAAATATGATGTGATGGAAGGTGGATGATATCCATAAAGTGCCATAAGTAGGGCCATTTTTGTTGCAGTGTGGAAGGAAGTGTTATACCACCATTCAGCCATAGGTATCCACTTGAACCACTATGTTTTTTTATCAGATACAAAGCAACGGAGATATCCTTCCAAACATTTGTTCAATATATTAGGTTTCCCATCATATTGAGGAGGATAAGATGAGCTATGAACTAGTTGAGTACCGAGACAAGAAAATAATTCCATCTAAAATTTCTAGTGAAAATCGGATCTTTGTCGCTTACAATAATCTTTGGGTTTCCATGTAGCTTTTTAATTGTTTCCATAAATGTAGTAGAAACTTTATGGGCTTTAAATCGATGAGATAATGCACATAAGTGTCCATACTTGGTAAGCCTATCAACTACCACCAGGATGACACTCTTTCCTTCGGACTTGGGTAAATCTGTAATAAAATCCATTGAAACCTCCTCCCAACGTTGAATTGGAATGCATAAAGGTTGTAGCAGACCTGAGTCTTAATTGTCTCAACTTTATTTTGTAGGAAGACCAAACATTCAGCCACAAACTTTTGAATATCATATTTAAGGCAATCCCAAAAAATTTCTTTCTTGACCCTATGGTAAGTTTTTAAAAATCTTGAGTGTCCTCCTAAGGGAGAGGTGTGCAATTCCAAAAGAATATTTAGTTTTTTTTGGGAAGTATTACAAATATATAAGCAATTTGTACCATCATGAATCATTTTTCCATCTAAATCTATCAAATGTATTGGGATCTTGCTGCAACTTTTGAATGAGTGTCCACACTTCTTCGTCATACTTCCACTCCTCCCTTGCTTCAGTTATCCAATCTGGTTGGATAATAGAAATGACACAAAGCAATGCTTCCACATCCTCATCCTTTCTTGAGAGTGAATCTACAACAAAATTTAGCTTCTCTTTTTTGTAAACGATTTCAAAGTCATAATACAACATCTTTGTGACCTATTTTTTCTTCTCTTCTGAAGATATTCTTTTTTCCAAAAATTATTTAAGACTACCATGATCTGTTTTTACCTTAAACTGTCTTCCCATTAGGTAAGGCTGCCATTTTTTTAGTTCATGTGGTATTTCCAACATTTCCTTCTCATAAATCGCATTTTTTAAATACTTTCCTTTGATTGGATGACTTTCAAAAACAATGGATCTTCCTTCTTGCACTAAAGCAACACCAATTCCATTTCTTGAGGCATCAAATTCCACAGTAAAGGTTTTTGTGAAGCTTGGCATAGCTAAGACTGGTGCTTGGAACATTGACTCTTTAAGATGTTCAAATGCCTTAGTTGCTTCTAGAGTCCAAGAAAATGCATCATTATTCAATAATGTTGTTAGATGTATTTCTATTCTACCATAATTCTTAACAAACTTGCGATAATACCCTGTTAACCCAAGAAAACCTTGTAGATTGTAATATTCCCAAATGGGGAAAGCAACAATATAGCACATAAAACTGGAAATTAGTAGTGAATACATCAATACACCATTACATGAGACAAATGTACAGCCATCTTATTAAACATATCAGCAAATAATAGGCACAATATCCTGAGGATCAAGTCACTCAAGCAATACAAATCAAGCCTCCAATAGGAAAATATGCTAATACATGAGTAACACTGCTATACAAATGCCATGAGCCATGATAGCTCATTTTAGGGCATAAACTACTATAGGAATGATATAAAAATGTAGATATGCTATTATATAGCTCAAAGGTGTTGGGGATAGAGATATATGATCCCAAACACATTTCCAAGACAACCCAGAAAGGGTTTTTGGAGATACCCAAAAATGCAAAATGTCGGAATGCGGCCCTAGGATTGAATTGCAGCTGCAAATGAATAATTGGATGGAGGTGGCTGAAACTGATGTAGAAATGTATAGATCCCCTCCAATAGATCCTTCAAGTGAAAGGATTATCCTAACACTGAAGATCTAACCCTCCAACTGAAGCACTGAAACCTCCCCTATTGATGCTCAATGAAATAACGCAGTTTGATGATGGAACTGCATTGTAGGAGGTGGAAATAGATTTTCCTGGTGCCAAAATATGAAATGAAACTCTAGGTTCATCCTTGCTGGCCTCCCATTGAAAAGGATGCCCCCCCACTGAAAATACAACACTGAAAGTGACCCTCTCAATCCTCCACTGCAACACCCTACAACACAACACAACTCTGAACAGAAACTGCACTATAGCCGAAGAATAAAGCTTGGCCTGATGCCTGGATGTGGACTATACAGCTCAATAATCTCTCCTGATTAGGCACTCAAATTCCCCCGAGGATGAGTGTGGTATTACCGCTTGGGAACACCCTTGTACTAAACAGTACAACAGACCCTACTAAACAGCAAAAGCATGCATAGAAATGTCAGTTGACGATTTCCAGATCTAAAAAGATCAAAAACAATAACCATCTAACATGCCTTCTATGTCTTCCTTTCCCTTCCTTATATGTGTTGTGAGCCTTCTCACCTTGGGTCCTAATCATTAAAGAAACTACTCTCATGGATACTATCTGTTGATCAGCGGTTGTCATTGATGTCAACCCAAGCAGCACCAGGGGCTAATCCAATATTGCATGGGAATTTTTACCTGCAAAATTACTATATTTTGGGTCAATAATTATTTTTATGGTTTCTTCTTGTCGAGATGTTTCCGTTGATATATGGCACGCCACATAATTCTTCACGATTTGAGAGATATTCATGTTTGAAGTTTGTATCCCCAGTTAGTGGGCTAAAACCCCATGGGGTTGTGGCATGGGTCATTGAAAATTCATAATTAATATTTTTGAAGCTCCTAAAATCCCTCCCACATTCACTTGTTGAAGCCCCTCCCAAACTAAGCATTTATATAAATTGTGATCCTCATATCCTCCTCATGCAAGGGATTTCGCCATCTGAAATAGGTCATCGTGGAATTTTCGCTCTAAATTTTTTTCTACGAAGGTTCAGAAGCCGAAATGTTTTTGAGGTGAAGTTAAAATCCTGAGGAAGCTTCTGTGAAAATTTCAGATCAAGGTGCGCAATATTTTCAGAGATATGATCTGTGGAAGTCAGTGTTTTTGCAAGCTCCTAAATTTCATCTCAAAGACGTGACCTTCGGAAAATCACATAACTCTCTCTCTCTGAGTATCAGATTGGAATTTTGTAAAAAGTGGCAGATAGTGCATAGACTATAGTTTTTTCTCTATCAATTGTAGAGCCGAATGAAGAAACAGGGACAGGTGGAATGTCGTACAAGTTCGCTCTGCTGAAACAGTCCATAATTAGGGCATTGTGAGAGATTGGGTATAAATCTCAGTTGAAGAATCAAAATTGGGTCAGACCTATGGCATTGGAAATATGAATTAGAGGACTACTACAGGACCAAAAATCAGATTTTGGGGATCTGAAATAATAGAGATACACCAGATTCAATATCGAGCTCCTAGAAGACAAGAAAAAGCTAGATCATGTGTTGTCAAGGGCTGCAAAGGAACAGACTTTCTAGGGCAGAAGAGAAAATCAAAGTGAAGCAGAGGGTAGCATGAAAAGAGCAGCAACTAAGGTGTGGAATAGCATAAAGAAGCTCATCACATGAAGTCTTCAAGTGGGAAACACTGCATACAATCATTGTAAAGGTTTCATTGTACTCAGTCATTGTAAATACATTATTGTACAAATTGTGCTAGTGTCTATCTACCAAGAGTTGAAGAGGCAGTGTCGAGTGGTCTAGGATCATCATTAGGTGGTTGTGTCAAAGTTGGGGTTATGATATAGTGTATCTTTTTCTTCTACATCATTCTATATCATTGTAAAGTGGACCATTTTCCCTGGTACGGGAGTCCATTCTTCTTTTATTATTCTATAGGGTGGTAGGGTGGTGCTAGCATGAGTTGTAGCTCATTGGGTGTTGAGGCATCCGTTCAGTTGACTATTGAAGAATCTCGGGTGTTGGAGTGTCCATTTAGTGGGAGCTAGAGAAGAATGATTTTCTAGATTCTGGGAAGTTGGAGCTTTATTTTCAATTGGAGTTGAATATTAAAGAATTATTAGAAAAGCATTAGGTGGTTTTTGTCTCGGAGTGGATTTCCACCTTAAAAACTGTGTGCATTTGTGTTCCTCTTGTTTGCTGCTATCATTGTACAAACACTGATAATAATTTAAGATTAAATAATGCTCTAATTGAAAGGAATACTAATTCACCCCCCCTCTCAGTATTTCCAACAATTGGTATCAGAGCTTGGTTCCTTCAATAGAATTTTAACAGCTGGAAGGAGGTCATGGAGCATACCAAGAATGGTGTACCTCTATTCAATGAAAATAATTATGCACTTTGGAAAGGAAGAATGGAGGTCTATCTCTTGGCGCAAGGTTACGAAGTATGGGACACTGTTCAAAATGGATTTACATCAACCACAGATGAACAAGGTAAGAAGAATTTGGTAAATGATGCAAAAGAAAAGAATATTTTTATCAATGGACTTATTGAATCTGCTTATCATAAGGTGTTGGGTTGTAAAACTACCAAAAATGTATGGGACAATCTTGAGAATATATATGCAGGTGACTCAAATGTCAAAGAAGCAAAGCTTCAAATCTATAGAGCAAAATTTGAGCAACTCAGAATGAAAGAAGATTGCAACATTGTTGCATACTTTCAATACGTTGATGAAATAACCAATACTCTGGAAGGATTGGGAGAGCCAGTTGATGAGAAGACTATTATACGAAAGATTCTTAGAACGTTACTAGGGAGATTCAACCCAAAGGTATCGGTCTTAGAATACAGTGCAAATATGGACAAACTCAGCAAAGAGGAATTACATGGAGTTCTCATAGCATATGAAATGAGGCTTGATGAAGAAGAGGGTACTTCAAATCTATAAACTGCGTTCGTTGCATCTAAGAAAACCAATAAGGACAAACAACCTTCAATTGAAATGACATGCACCTACAAGTGTGAAGAAAAGGGAGATGATGGAGAAGGCCTTTCAGATGAAGAATATGCTTACTTTACGAGAAAACTAAAAACTTGTAAGGGAAAATTCAAAGGTAAACTTCCATTGATATGTTTTGGTTGTGGTGAGGTTGGGCATTTCGCAGCAAAATGTCCAAACAAAAGTGATGGCAACTCAAAAGGAAAGAAATGCTTTAAGAAATTCAACAAGCAAGGCAAAAAGAAAGGATCCAAAAGGAACTTTCTCTCTAAAGAAGATAGCTCATCATCCGATGAAGAAAGTGACAGAAAAGAAGAAGCCAATGAGAAAGTATTGTTTACGGCCAAGAACAATAAACAATAAGTATCAAACAATGAAGAAGAAGGGTTGACCATAGAAGAATTTTATGAGGAGGCAATCAAGCTTATAAAAGAGCTCAATGTTGAGAAGATCTGTTCCAATACTCTTGAAGAACAAGTTCAAGGTCTCAAAATTGAATTTGAAGAACACAAATGTATTGAAGAGTCACTTCAAAAGAAGTTGGAAGAAAGCAACCAATAAAGGGAAGCATTAGAAGCCGAAGTAGTCTTGTTGCGTAACGAAGTGAAGAAGGGAAAAACTGTCCAAAACTATGCCAACATCTCAAGGGCATTAGAAGAACTCATCAACAATCAACGATCTTACAACGAAAGAACTGGCCTCGATTACAAAGAAGAAGAATTAGGATGTTCTACAACAAAATACAATGAACCTATGAGATCTGACATACATGTAGACTTCATTGGACAAGATTCGCAAGCACATCCTTGGAAGACGATTCCTCGACGAATATTTCCATCCAGGAACCAACATATTTTTCATGGCTATTGTTATTCATGTGGAAAATTTGGTCATAAAGCTGTAGAATGTCGCACGTACCCTGGGAACCAATATAATTCCATGAGATCCTTCAAATATGAACCTCCCAGGGCTCAACGAAACATCAATAGATTTGAATATTTAAGAAATAATATGGAATGTTACAAATGTCAGAACTTTGGACACATAGCCAGAGACTACAGACTTGAAAATGCTCCAGAAGAATCTTCGAAGCCACAGAATGAACAAATGTGGAAGAAGAAGAAGACTGATAATTGTGCTCCCGCTCTCAAGGCTCAAAACAACAAATATGTGTGGTATGTTGACAAAGGTTTCTCAACGCATATGACTGGAGATAGAAGGAAATTTGTATCTCTGAAAGAGAAGAAGGATGGAACCATATCCTTTGGAAATGATGGATCTTCAAATGTTATAGGATCAGGTACCATCACTCTTGCAAGCAAAGATGTTATAGCCAAGAATGTTCTATTGGTTGAAAACATGAATCACAATCTGCTCAGTGTTGGATGAATGTGTGATCAAGGACACAAAATGTTAATCAACTCCACAAAATGTGAAATCAGGAAAGGTAGATATGGTAAAATTGTGGCTACAGCAAGTCGAGCTCCAAACGACATATATGTTCTGGATGAAGCAACTAAAGCATGTCTACTAGCTAAAGAAGATGAAAGCTAGTTACGGCACAAATGAATGGGTCACATAAACTTTGACAATATTGTCAGGATAAGCAAAACGGAAGCAGTACGAGAAATTCCGAGAATCTCAAAACCTTCCAACACACTATGTGAGGCCTATCAGCATGGCAAGCAGACAAACGTCCAATTTAAAACAAAAGAACACTTTGCATCACATCCATTGGAATTGATACATACTGATCTATGTGGTCCTATGAGAACAAAAGGCTTATATGAAGAATTATATTTCATGTTAATGATAGATGAATATACCAGGATGACAGCCGTTAGTTTCCTAAAAAAAAAATCTAAAGCATTTGAATGCTTTAAGATCTACAAGGAGTTGGTTGAAAATGAAACTGATTCGAAAATAAAGTGTCTAAGATCAGATAATGGTGGAGAATTCACTTCCAAATTATTTCAATAATACTATGACGAAAATGGAATAAAAAGACAATTTTCAACATCATGAACACCTCAGCAAAATGGAGTTGTTGAAAGAAAGAACAGAACCGTACAGGAAATGGGTAGAACAATGTTGAAGGACTCAAAATTGGATGAAAAATTCTGGGTTCAAGCAATTGATACGGCAGTCTTCATTATCAACCGAAGTCTTCTCAGAAATAATTGCAACAAGACTCCATATGAATTATGGAAAGGAAAACTAGCTAATGTAAAATATTTTAGAATCTTCGGAAGAAAATGTTATATCAAAAGAGAAGATCAAAATTTGGGTAAGTTTGAATCATGTGTTGATGAAGGTATCTTTGTTGGTTACTCACGCAAAATAAAGGCCTATAAATGTTATAATCTAAGACGAAAATAGATAGTGGAGAGCATAAATGTTACATTTGACGAAGATGGTGTTCTAGCGAGTAATGATGAGGATCTAGAATCTTTGAAACTTGAGACAGAGGCTGAAAAAGACAGATAAAATTGTAGAACAAGAAGAAACTATCAATGAGGAAGAAGTAAATAATGATCATCAAGATATACTAGAACAACAACAAGAAGCTCCTCCAAGGAGAACAAAAGAGTGGATTCAAAAGAACCATCCATCAAATCAAATCATTGGTGACATAAATTAAGGTCGACAGCTTCGTTCATCACAACAAGCTCACGTTGCTTTTCTAGCAACCTTTGAGCCTAGTAGTTTTGAGGAAGCCAGCCAAAATGAACATTGGGTAGCAACTATGAATGAAGAATTGGATCAAATTGAGAAGAATAACACCTGGGAATTAGTTCCACGACCAAAAGATAAAAATGTCATTGGGACTAAATGGGTGTTCAAGAACAAATTGAATGAAGATGGGCAGGTTACCAGAAACAAAGCAAGATTGGTTTGCGAAGGCTATGCACAAGTGGAAGGAATTTATTTCGACAAAACATTTGCACCAGTTTCCAGAATGGAAGCCATCCGAATGTTTCTCACCTATGCATGTTCAAGAAAAATCAAAGTCTACCAAATGGATGTTAAGTCAACATTTCTGAATGGAGAATTAGAAGAAGAAGTTTACATCAAACAACCTGAAGTTTTTCTACTATCACAAAAAGAAGACTATGTCTGTAGGTTAAAGAAGGCTCTATATGGTCTCAAGCAGGCTCCCAGAGCATGGTATGCTTGTCTTGATGGATATCTATGTCAACAAGGGTTCAAGAAAGGTACTGTTGATAGCAATCTTTATGTACAAATAGATAAAGATAATTTAACAATCATTGAGGTATATGTGGATGATATAATATTTGGTAGCAATGATGATCGACTAAGTAAGAAATTTTCTACAAAGATGCAAAGTGAGTTTGAGATGTCTTTACTTGGTGAGCCGACATACTTCTTAGGGCTTCAAATATCTCAGCAAGAGAAAGGAATATTTATATGTCAAGCCAAGTACATCAAGGAAATGCTCAAGAAATTCAAAATGGAAGATTGCAAACCTGTCCTTACTCCGATGGTAACATGTTGAAAATTGAGCATAGATGACTCATCTAAGGATGTGGATCAGAGGTTGTACAGATCTATGATTGGTAGTCTTCTATATGTAACAGCCTCCTGGCCAGATGTTATGCAAGCAGTTGGACAAGTAGCAAGATTCCAAGCAGCACCAAAAGAATCACATATTATTGCCGTCAAAAGAATTCTTCGATATCTAAAGGGCAAAGAAGAATATGGCTTGTGGTATCCCAAGGGTAACAATCTCATTATTCAAGCATTTACAGATGCATATTGGGTAGGAAGCGTTGATGATCGTAAGAGTACTAGTGGAGCAGCATTCTATCTAGGTGGTTGTATCATATCATGGTTGAGCAAAAAGCAAACTTTAATCTCGTTATCTATAGCAGAAGCAGAATACATTGTAGCAGCATCATGTTGTACTCAAGTCCTTTGGATGAAACAAACTTTGCAAGATCTTCAAGTACAATTCAGTGAGCCTATTCCCATATTTTGTGACAACACTAGTGCCATCAGCATCTCCAAGAATCCTATCATGCATTCAAAAACAAAACACATTCCGATCAAATATCATTTTGTTAGAGAACAAGTCGCTGAAAAGAATATCAAACTTGAGTATGTTTGTACAAAAGAACAAATTGTTGATATCTTCACTAAACCTTTACCTCGTGAATCATTTAAATATCTTTGTCAAAATCTTGGGATACTCCCAAGTTCTCATTAGATTACAGGTCTGCAGGACGGTTGTGTGTCAAGGGGAGTGGAAGTGTGTACAGGTCTGCAGGATGATTGTGTGTCAGCAGGAGTGGAAGTGTGTATAGGTCCGCAGGATGGTTGTGTTTCAGGGGGAGTTACCCTTTGCCATTGATGTCAAAGGGGGAGATAATGTTGTAGGAAGAGGTGTCATGATCGCAGGGGGAGTACTTGTGTTGCCATCAATGCCAAAAGGGGAGATTGTTGATCAGCAGTTGTCATTGATGTCAACCCAAGCAGCACCAGGGGCTAACCCAATATTGCATGGGAATTTTTACCTACCAAATTACTATATTCTGGTTCAATAATTTTTTTGAGGGTTTCTTCACATCGAGATGTTTCCATTGCTATATGGCACACCACGTAATTCTTCACGGTTTGAGAGATATTCATGTTTGAAGTTTGTACCCCAGTTAGTGGGATAAAACCCCATGGGGTTGTGGCATGGGTCATTGAAAAGTCATAATTAATATCTTTTAAGCTCCTAAAATCCCTCCTACATTCACTTGTTGAAGCCCCTCTCAACCTAATAATTTATATAAATTGTGATCCTCATATCCTCCTCATGCAAGGGATTTTTCCATCTGAAACAGGTCATCGTGGAATTTTCGCTCTAAAATTTTTTCTACAAAGGTTAAAAAGCTGAAATTTTTATGAGGTGAAGCCAAAATCCTAAGGAAGATGCTGTGAAAATTTCGGATCAAGGTGAGCAATAGTTTCAGAGATATGATTTGTGGAAGTAAGTGTTTTTGCAGGCTCCTGAAATTCATCTCAAATAAGTGACCTTGGGAAAATCGTCATAACTCTCTCTCTGAGTATCAGATTGCAATTCCGTAAAAAGTAGCAGATATTGCACAGACTATAGTTTACACTATATCAATTTCAAAGCCGAATGAAGAAACAAGGACACGTGGCATGCCGTACAACGTATCTCTGCTGAAACAATCCATAATTAGGGAATTGTGAAAGATTGGGTATAACTCTCACTTGAAGAATCGAAATTGGGTCAGACCTATGGCATTGGAAATAAAACTTAGAGTACTACTACAAGACCAAAAATCAAGTATTGGGGATCTAAAATAACAGAGATACACCAGATTCAATATCGAGATCCTAGAAGGCAAGAAAAAGCTAGATCATGTGTTGTCAAGGGCTGCAAAGGACCAGACTTTCTAGGGCAGCAAAGCAAAGCAAAGTGCAGCAGAGGGTAGCATGACAAGAGCAGCAACCAAGGTGTGGAAAAACATCAAGAAGCTCATCACATGAATTCTTCAAGTGGGAAGCACTGCATACAATCATTGTAAAGGTATCATTGTACTTAGTCATTGTAAATACATTATTGTACAAATTGTACTAGTGTCTATCTGCCAAGAGTTGAAGAGGTAGTGTCGGGTGGTCTAGGATCATCATTAGGTGGTTGTGTCAAAGTTTGGGTTATGATCTAGTGTATCTTTTTCTTCTACATCATTCTATATCATTGTAAAGTGGACCATTTTCCCTGGTACGGGAGTCCATTCTTCTTTTATTCTTCTATAGGGTGGTAGGGTGGTGCTAGGGTGAGTTGTAGCTCAATGGGTGTTGGGGCATCCGTTTAGTTGACTACTGAAGAATCTCGAGCGTTGGAGCGTCCATCCAGTGGGAGCTGGAGAAGAATTCTTTTCTAGATTATAGGAAGTTGGAGCTTTATTTTCAATTGGAGTTGAATATTAAAGAATTATTAGAAAAGCATTAGGTGGTTTTTGTCCCGCAGTGGGTTTCCACCTTAAAAACTGTGTGTATTTGTGTTCCTCTTGTTTGCTGCTATCATTGTACAAAAACTGATAATAATTGAAGATTAACTAATGTTGTAATTGAAAGGAATACTGATTCACTCCCCCTCTCAGTATTTCCAACACTATCTCCCATTAACTATGTGTTGTTTCACATTGATGATCCACTCTCTCTATACCAGCGCTATTGATTTGGCCAACATTGACCTTGTCCACATGCTTTTGCCCATGTTCACAGATGGAGGTGCTTTATCCAACTATCATGATGATCCCTTTTCACATTAAGATGGATTTTATTTCTACTAAATATATTTATGGGTCTCCATACCCACTTATTCATCTATCTAAAATACAAAAGAAAAAATGAATATTCCAATTAGCTGCATGCTATTTTAGGAATATTACAGTCCTCACCTCCCAAATGTTGCTTATCCTCAAGCAACTACAAGGATAGACCTAAAGAGCCTCATCTCCTCCTCTTGTAGCATCCTCATATGATAATCTACTCCAATGAACAAGATGCTTTCTCATCATTATGTCTCCAATTTGCTCCTCCCAAGTGTATAAGCTAGCCTTTGGTGACAAATCCAAATGGCCCTCTTCATGAAGTAGTGGGATATCCATGGAGGCAACTATATAATGTCTAGAGTCCTTCTTGGGGCATGGAATTTGAAATATATTTGGAACCATCATTCCCATGTGAAGCTCCCATCCCCAAGCTATCATCCACACAAAATGAGTCACCCTCCAAAATGGAAACTCATAGAAAAACTCCTCCACCTTAGGCTCTCGCAATGTAGATGGGTTTCATAGCTGAACTTGATAGACCAAATTGTTTATCCCATGTTGTCTCTCTCTCCACTTATGATAAGTGTAGAGTGGCTATTGATTTTGGGCTGCAATAATGTTTCCTCAAGAGGCAAGAATAAAACTAGATCCTCAAAGATCCTCTCTTTATTGTCATGAATCATGTGTGCCCTAACCATCCCATATATGATGAATAGGACATCATCACCATATGGCATCCAAATGAGAAATATATTGAAGGTTTCATGTAGTGTTGGAAGGTACCAACAATTTCCCAAGTGGCTATAGTGCATTTTTGCTAACTGTTGTTCCAGAACATAATATGGAAAGTTGTGTCCCAACAATTTTCTAGTTGTGCATGTCATCTTATCTACTAGAAAATAGTAAATGGCATTGTGTATCAACTGAGCATACAAATAATAGCACAACACTTACGCCAAGCCATACAAGAAATTTTTATCTCCATCACTGATGTTGGTCTTACAAAGACCATGAAGCCCAAATATAATATTTCCCTCTTGTGGATCAATGCACTGTATATAAATGGCAGGAGAATGCAAATACTGTGTTAGATGATCAATAAGTGCAAAAACACAACTCTTACCATGTACTGAGAGTAGGCTGATAATGAGATCCATGGATGATCTCTCCATAGTGGTCTGATATGTCTCCATGAGACCCTTGTGAATGGAAATGAATGAACCATGTGCTGCATGCAAGGCCTCCTTCTTATGCTTGGAGATCCAAGTCAAGAATATCATATCATGGTAATAGATGTCTCCATCCACTACTCCATCACTCTCATATCTTACTTGTCCCTTAAGTGCATCATATGTGAAGTGATCCTGGGAACACTCCATCAACAAACCCAAGCTCCCAAGTGACAGCGTTGTTGGCCTTTGTGATAAGGCTCCTGTCATCACATAGCTCCATTCTTTGACGTGCCAAATTCCAAAGTCATCTACCATAATGCTGCTATATATGGGAGATTCCTTCCAAAGTGGAAGTACCTCATGATCCTTCAAGGCTAAGGAGTAACCCCTTTGCACCATATTGTGCCATCATCTACTCCTCAAACATCATGCAAATTATGGGAGAAAATGAGCCCATACTCTCCCAAGAGTATCCAAAGCAACAACAACTCTTGTTGCCTCCTCATCTCACCATCATACAAGTCATGGAGTAACATCATGATGATTGACTTGTAGAATTCCCCATACAACCAAATCTTCTACTGCCATATCATATGGGTGACATGAAATGCCTCAAACCATAACATACCCTTTGACATAGGATATGTCACACGATGGCCAAACTCTTTCAAGAGTAGCCAGCGCAACCATACCTCTTGTTGCCTTGTGTCATAGAACTGCAAGTGGCTCATCAGCCTCTTGTTCATCAACATCACCCATCCATCCAATGGTGAGTGTCTACTACCATGCTCCCAATGGGTATTCCTCCAATGGAGAATACCATCCTCCCAAATCAAATCAATATATCTACACTTCATGGGAACGTTGAAGTGCAGCCTCTTGGAGATCTCCATATGAAGACCATTCAGCAATGACCAAGTTGGCCCCATAAGGATCCAAATATACTGAAGGCAAAATCTTCTCATTGAGCTGTGAAGTGATCATCAAGAAAGATCCATCATAATAATGGGAGATAAGATGTCTCTCATCAACCATCTGTCTATCCCCTGCTACACATGAAAAATGGTCATTGGAATGCTCCAATAATGGTTGGGCCCCAAACTCATCACTTTTTCCCAATGACAACGATGTTGATCTCCATGATTGGTGCATCTGTTGTCTCATGACCATGCTTAATGTTGAACATACAGTTTTGCATTGGATTGTTTAGGACAATACTCATCCTATCCTCCAAAAATCTACACTCCAACCCCAAGAGTTGTGTGCAACTCATCAATGACATACTAGGATGAATGTATATCTCCTCCTTGATCTTGTCAAGGGTCCACTGTGCAGTGATAGTCTACTGCTCCAAATCAACAGTGTATCTCAACCCTAGGTTATGCAATGGCATGTCCCCACAACCTTCCATATGATGTACTGAAATAACAGAAAGTGGAAACATTTTCATACCTTGGTTTTTCTTGGGAACATCTTGTACTGCTACAAGGGTTCCTCCTAATGGTGTGATGTCTTCCCCAACTACTGATGATGATGCTTGCTCCTTTATGGTTGTGCCAATGCTGGTATAAGTCTCATCCTCCTCATGCATCTCTTGAGTAATGCATGGGACATCTAAATGTCAAGAGATCAAGACCACTTTGGAAAGGTGCAAGTGTTCCTTCTCTTGATGCAAGTACTACTGCAGCAAGTGGTGGTGATGGTGTCTTCTCCTCCGTAATAATAATATGAAAATCTTCCCTTGGCTTTTCCAGTTTCTTCATATCAAACTTTTTGATCAACCTTTGAGTAAAATCTGCATAAGCAGTTACTCTGGCATGACTCAAATGGCTGAACCACCAAATGTTTGCTTCACCCTCAATGTGTAGCGCTGCAATCTCAACAGCTTCTCTTTCTACTGTTGGATGTAGTAGGAAGAATGCATCCAAATCCATTCCCCGAGCCCTTGTTGTGCATGTGGATGAACCATCAAATGTAGACAATAAAATTATATTGTGCTTCCTTCTTCTATTTCTGCAAGGTCTTCTTTCCTCTTTGAGCTGAATGAACTTTGGGAGAGTTATATTCTCCTTAAAAGTTCTTGATTGAGATTTTTATTCTGCAAGATACTTACTTAGAATCTCATGATCTAAGATTCCTCCATATCCATGCCTTTTATCTTCTTCTTCAAAAGAAAAAGGCATAGTATGTTTCTTTGGAGCTTTATGCAATACCGGTTCTTTCTTCTGTTGATAGGAAGTACATGGACCTTCCTCATCTTGAAACCCTATTGTGGTTTCATTGCTTCTCTCCATTCTTCTTTGCTTGACCTCCTTGGTGAGGTCCCTCATAGATCTGAAAATATATGAGATAAAACTCATTCCTTCCATCATTATGATCTATTTCTCCTTCTTCTTATTCTCCTGATAGCTTAATGGCTGAGATCCATAGGATCAGCAAAGATTATGCTCTGATACCACTGTAATATTCCCAAATGGGGAAAGTAGCAATATATCACATAAAACTAGAAATTAGCAGTGAATACATCAATACACAATTACATGAGACAAATTTACATCCATCTTATTAAACATATCATCAAATAATAGGCACAATATCTTGAGGATTAAGTCACTCCAGCAATACAAATCAAGCCTCCAATAGGCAAATATGCTAATACACCAGAAACACTGCTATACAAATGCCACGAGCCATGACAATGCAGTTTTAGGGCATAAAATGCTACAGTAATGATATAAAAATGTAGATCTATTTTGATATATCTCAAAGGTGTTGGGGATATATATCTATGCTCCCAAACACATTTCCAAGACAACCCAGAAAGGTTTTCTGGAAATACCCAAAAATGCAAAATGCCAAAATGCAGCCCTAGGCCTGAATTACAGCTACAACTAAATAATTGGATGGAGGTGGTTGAAATTGATGTAGAAATGTATGTATCCCCTCCAATATATCCTTCAATTGAAAGGCTAATGCTAACACCGAAGATCTAACCCTCCAACTGAAGCGCTAAAACCTCCCCTACAAATGCCCAATGAAATAACACAGTTTGATGATGGAACTGTGATGTAGGAGGTGGAAATAGATTGGCCTAGTGCCAAAATATGAAATGAAGCTCCAGGTTATTCCTTGCTGACCTCCCAATGGAAAGGATGCCCCTCCACTGAAAATACAACACTGAAAGTGATCCTCTCAATCCTCCACAGCAACACCTTGCAACACAACACAACTCTGAATAGAAACTGCACTATAGATTAAGACTGAATCTTGGCCTGATGCCTAGATATGGATTATACAGCACAATAATATCTCCTGAGTAGGCACTCAAATTCCCTGGAGGAAGAGTGCAGGATTCCTGCTCGGGAACACCCTTGTACTAAACAATACAACAGACCCTACTAAACATCAAAATCATGCATAGAAATGTCACCTCACAATTTCCAGATCTAAAAATATCAAAAACAATAATCATCTAACATGCCTTCTATGGCTTCCTTGCCCTTCCTTATATGTATTGTGAGCCTTCTCACCTTGGGTCCCACTCATTAAAGACACTACTCTCATGGATACTAACTCCCATTAACTCTGCATTGTTTCACACTGATGATCCACTCTCTCTATACCAGCACTGTTGATTTGGTCAACATTGACCTTGTCCACATGCTTTTGCCCCTGTTCACACATGGAGGTGTTTTATCCAGCTATCATGATGATCGCTTTTCACGTTAAGAGGGATTTTATTCCTACTAAAGAGATTTATGGGTCTCCATACCCACTTATTCATCTATATAAAAGACAAAAGAAAAAATGAATATTCCAATTAGCTGCATGCTAATTTAGGAATATTACACAGATGCTTTAGGGTTGTGTGGATTTTCCATTCCTTGATGGATTTAATTTTGTTAGGGTCTATATAAACACCCTCATGAGATACAATATGACCTAGATATTCCACCTCATGTAATCCAAAGAAACATTTGGAGGTTTTTGCATAAAAAAAAAAAATTCCTCCAATAGTCTAAGCACCCTGTCAACATGTTTAACATGATCCTTATAAGAATTCTTGTAGATTAGTATATCCTCAAAGAATACTAACACAAAATTTCTAAGGAAGGGTTTTAAAATGGAATTCATCAACCCTTGAAATGTAGAAGGTGCATTGGTAAGGCATAAAGGCACGACCGAAAATTCATAATGACCCTCATGAGTTATAAATGATATTTTCGGAATGTCTTGAGTATTCATTATAATTTGATGATAACCTGAATGAAGATACAACTTGGTGAAGTAAATTTCTCCATGTAATTCATCAATGAGAGGAATGGGAAATTTATCTTTAATAGTGAGCTTTTTGAGCTCCCTATAATCTGGACACATGCACCATGATCCATCCTTCTTGTGCACCAATACTAGTGAAGAAGAGAAAGAAATTTTACTAGGTTGAATTATATCAACCTCTAACATTTCTACAATCATACGTTCAATTTCGTTCTTTGGGGCATAGGGATATCTGTAAGGCCTAATTTTTGGAGGAACACTTCCTAGAATCAAATGAATAGCATGATGATTATCATGAATAGCTGGGGGAATTTTGGGAGTCTCAAACACCTTGGAATGGTTGTAAAGTACATTTTGGAGATCTGGAGAAATAGAGGATTTTGATGTGTGAACCTGTAGTTATCATAATTGTGCAATTACGCCTCATTATTATTTATTCAAAATATTTTTAATGACATTAGAGTTGGTTACCCTTCCCAATTTCCCTGTGATACCTTATAATTAACATCCTTTCCTTCCCAAAAAAATATCGAGAAAAATTCTTGAAAATTAAAAGCCATAGTCCCCAAATATTGTAACCATTGGAATCCTAGTACAACATCAGCACCAAACATTGGAATAGAAAGCATTGGACTATTAAATACATATTCCCCCATGGGTATCTTGATATTATGGCACTTTCTATAGAAATTTATAATTACTCCATATTCAACTATCACTTCACATTCTAGTGCTGGATATAGTAAGAAATTCAATTCCTTTTTTATCTTGAAATGAATAAAATTATGTGTACTACTTGAATCATTCAACACTATTACCTTTCTTTTTCTTGAAATATCCTTTTATCTTGGTTGTTTGAGGAATGGAAATTCCTTCCAATGCATTACAATATATGGTTGGATTAATTTCTTCCTTATCTAGGGTTGGTTCATGGTGTATATCCTCCTCTTTTGATGTTTCTTGTTCCTTTTCTTCCTCCTCTTCGCAATCTATGTAAAATAATTTCTTCTTGATGCACTTATGACCTTTATTGTATTTTATATCACAACTATAACAAAGCCCTTTTGCTATTTTCTCCTCCAATTGTTGCAGTGTCAACCTTGTAGGTTGTGGATGGCTAGGGGAAGGAACATTTCCATCTTTATAGTTGTGATTGGTAGACTTCCTTGTTGCCATAATTTTTCTTTCAAATTTTCTTGCCACCCTAAATTCCTTTTCCAATGAATTAAGTTCCCAAAGGTGAACCTCATGTTGGATGTTATCCTTTAAATTCCATATGAAGAAATCAATCCTATGTTCCTCTGTAATATTATTTACCCTTATATTCAATTTTTGGAAGTCCTCAATGTGCTCCATCATTGAACCCTTTTATTTGAGATTTATTAATTGTCTAAAGAAGGTGTTGCTCTGTGTATCCTCATAATGTGCTATCATTTCCTCCATAAAAATTACCAAGTGACAAGTCTTTTACGAGAAAAAAGCCATTGATACCATAAAAACTAATTATGTTCTAAAAGAAAGTTGCAATGCGTAACTTTTGTGTGTGTTGCACATTATGGAGCTCAAATTATTTTTCCATTTGTAGTATCCATGTTATCGTATCCTTTCCATCAAACTTCCTCATATCGATATTTGGAATATGGTGGGTTTTAAGTCCAACATTAGGGTCTATGAAATCAAGATTAACATTTATTTTTTTCTCATTATGAGTTTCATATACTAACCTTTTGCCATTAGTAATCATTTTTTGTAGCAACTTTGTCAAACCTTCCATGCTTTCTTTTAGACCATTCTTCACGTCTTCCATGTTTCCTTTCAGTTTTTCTTCTATTAAATCAACATTAGATTCCATTCCATCCATTCATTTCTTCAAACCATCCATATTAGCTTCCATTCCTTTCTTCAAACCATCCATCTTAGCTTATGTTTCATTTTTGGTTACTTTTTGTGAGATCAAAATTTGTTGCACTTGGTCACGTAATTTGAATATATCATGTTGCACTTTTTCCTCTTCATGTGTCATAGTAGAGCTTTTTGAGGATTAATGGGTGTGGAATTATTTTTGGGAGGCATTATAGAACCCAATACTGATATCAATTCTTCAATATGCCCTTTGGAATCACTTCAAACTGATTTTTTTAAACAAAAGTTATATAATAAAAAATAAATAAAAAACTCACACATTTTTCTTGATTTTGAGGAGCTCGATATTGAAACTGATGTATCTCTGTGATTTCGGATCCCCAACATTTGAAATTTATTCCTATAGTATCCCTCGAAGTCTTCTTTCGAATGTCGCATGTCAGACCTAAGTTGGATTCTTCAAGACAAATTTATCTCTGATCTCCCACAATGATCTAATTATGGACTGGTTCAGTAGAGTGAACTTGTACGACATGTTGTGTGTCAATATTTTGACCTTCGGCCCTAAAATAGATACAAAAGAAACTAAATTCCATTTCATAATTCCAATCAGATGCCGAAAATGAAAGTTATGACTATTTTCCCTCAGTCACCTGTTTGAGCTGAAATTCATGAGCCTGCAAAAACCCTGACATCCATAGATCATATCTTCGAAAATATTGTGAACCAAGGTCTGAAATGTTTACAAAAATTTCATCAATATTTCGGCTCCACGAATTACAAATTTAAGCTTCTGAATCCTCTTAGGAAAAATTTATAGAAAAAGTTCCAAGGTGACATGTTTGAAGAAATGAAACCCTAAAATCCCAAGCTCTGATACCAAATTTTATGCAACCAACTCACAAAATATAATATAATATATATCAACGATTTATAAATCAACCTTTTCGAGGAGGAAACCTCCTTTAAATTACATAAATGAACAATTCTTGGATGATTGAAATGATAAAAAACCTACTTTCTATATATAAGATTCTAAGGGGTCCTGTTGTATTATTCATCAACCCCCCCCCCCCCCATATTCATTTTTATAATAACCAATATTGTAATAATAAATGGGGACCCTTTTTATTTTTTCAAAAAAGCTAGCAAGTAAGAATTTTTCCCTTTAGAAAGTGTTAAAGCATTGAGCTAAGTCACTTAGGACTAAGTGCTTTTCTCTTTATCATAGATCACAGAAGCCAAAGGTATCACAAATAACCATTAGTCAGAATCCGCGATACGCAATCAATAAAACCCTTTTAAAGATCAAATGTTATGTTGAGATATTTATAACTTAAGATGCCTTGAAATATTTCTAAAGTCCATAAAGTGCATAAAACATTCTTCGTATAAGGAAAATCCACTCAAAGAATACACTGCACATCACAAATGGCAAGACATAAATAACTTTGAAATAGCATAACTCCAACCTTGCGATCTTGCGATTTTGCGATACTGCAACATGGTGACACTTGCTATCTTGCGATACAACGACATAGAGAACATTTCAATATTGCGATCTTGCGATAACGTGATTTTGTGATATTGTGATTTATCGCAATCATAAAATCGACATTGCACTTAAATCTTATCATTTTGAAATATCGTTTAGGTTTGCGATGCGATGTTTGACAAGACCTGAAAAGAATCATACAAAAGCCATAATTCGTAATTAATCGAAATCAACTGCATTTACACATTTAAAGGTTCAAGGATATTTGTATTTTTTACTCATGCTTGCAATAAAGTACCATCCTTATTTAATTTACTTGTTTAATTAAATTTCCTCTCTTATCTCTACTTTACGTTCATTTTGAGTTCTTTACTGTTCAATATCAGGGAATAACACTTAGAGATGATGAAGAAAGGAAAAAAGAAAGTCAATACGTTTGCATCTGAGGACTCAGACATGCAGCTTCTCTTTAGTGATACTACATGCAACAAACATGGTGGAGCTACATCGTGGGAAGCCATGTATAACCTTTTGGAGGATGAAGATCCAAAGATACTGGTAATCAGAGCAACGACTGACGCTAAAGTCTCATCTGAAGCTTCCTATTTTGAAGCAGGTTGTTATTTTATACACAGAATAGTTGTGAAGCCTAAAGTCCTTCCATATACAGATATGGTGAAGTGGATTATTGGCAATGTAGATATCTCAGACAAGACATTCAAGAATTCAAGACAAGAAGTCATGGGATCATTTTCCGCATATGATTTGTGCAGAATGTATCATCTACCAGAACCTCAAAATTCCTATTATAGAGCTTTCATCGAGCACTTCACAAAAGATAATGAAGACCCAATAAATTCCATGAATACTTGGAGTTACAGCTCCAACAAATTCAAATGAGAGAAAATTTGTATGTACCCAATTACACCTCTGTTAGCTCCACATATTTATGTAGTTGCTATGATGTGTAGGATTTTTGGGAAAGATGATAGTACCAAGTTTTATATGGAATGGATTTCATTAACTGATGCAGTTTTCAACACCACAGTTATGAATTGGAGTAATATTTTATCCGAAAATTTTGCTATGGCCATCAGACAGTATAGACAGTATATAGTTGTCTCTACTTGCCTCATCCCTCCCTTTTTTATGAGTTCTTACGTGATGGATGCTATCTATTTCTATACAAAATTTCCTAATATGGGTTGGAATTGGACTCTCAAATACCCTACTCCTATCCATGTGTATCATAATATTTTGTGGGAATCTAATTTTGTCCCCATTTTTATAAGATTTTTCAAAGTATTATGTTGCCTATATATGAAACTATTTTTGATGTAAAAGCCGTTAGGCTTTTAGAAGAAGAAAAGATAGATATTTTTCCAGTGACAAGATGGTTTGATGAAGAAACATTTACTTATATCATAGTTTTTGGGAGTATTTCTACTCCCCATGTTCTACCTTATTATTTTCTAGATAAATTATTGGAAAGAGATATTGCATACCAAACAATAGGGGACGGTCTTACCAAAACCCTAAAATACATGAAGAAATATATTTGACCAACTTTTCCAGTACAATGTGGCTCTTTTGCATTGTTTGATTTCGGATACGCAGTTAAAGAAGTGCAGAATATTACATGCCTGAATTTGGCTACTATGCCAGGGAGACAATATGATCCCAACCAAGATGTCAAAGACTTTAATTTTTTGGTTAAAATTAGACAGTTCATTCATGAGAAAGATGAATTTGATGACCTACTTTTAAAGGCCGACACTTTCTCACAATTCTTTCCTTTTGTGTCAATCAAATTAACTCCAGCAAACCTCAATCATTTTTCATATTTACAAAAACAAAATATTGACAAGAGTTTCGTTAGACCTATTACAAACTGAGGAAACAAGAGAGCCTACTCCCAGTGTAAGATTAGAAGAAAAATTCGATCAAGAATCACCAGAAAAATCAATTCAAGGATCAGAACTCTCTGAGCATGAATCTCAAAATCAGGAAGAAAACCCTAACGAAAGTTTTTGGAAGGATACAGAGAGAAATAATGGATAAACTGCCAAATAAACCTTGGCTGGAGAACAGTTGGAAATTATTTCTACCCAGGATCAGACATAGACAATCATAGTAAATGACATGGATAAAGAATGGGAGAAATTCAAGAAAAAGCTCCAAGTACCACAGGGGCACATAGGAATTGAATGAACTTCTGACTTTCAAACTCCTAAAAAAACCTTACAAGTTGGAAATCCAAAAGCATATATTGAAATCATCCCGATCTACCCAATGTCAAAAATGTTTTTGAGAATTGAAGAGATACACCCTTTAGATATATTTTATAGTCCAGCACACAAATCAATGGTAAGGAGACATAGAAAGAAAAGAAATCTTGATTTATCGGCAGTGTTAGACTCCTATACCAATAGGTGTCATTTTTCATGATTGACTTGTTGAACTGTGCAATATGTTCAAACCTTTTTCTTGTGCAAAGGTGTTCCATATTCTTAAAAAACCAAAAAATCAAAAAATTTAAAAAATGTAAAGAGGGTATACCCTAAAAGAAAAATAAAAGGGTAAGAAAAATAAATTGGTCAAAAAATGAAAGAAATGAACCCCAAACAAAAAATAGACCAAGGAAAGTGTGCAAATCCAAATGCCACTACTATTTCATTTTTTGTAAATAAGTAATTGTGTGCAGCTTGTTAAACTTTGCCACAATTTATGAAGAGTCAAACTGTACAAACTTGACTCATTCATTTTTCAATTTCATGTGGTATAATAGAGAATAAATATCTGACCAAACAGTTTAATCTTGGCAGATAAGTAGATAGGTAGAGTTAATAAAAGGTGCTTAACAGTTTAATCTGAGCCCTTGGATGTAATAAGTGTAGAATTAGACAGATTTTCCATGTAAAAGAAAAGAATATTGATAAGGGTTTGCCAGCCTAAGTGCACCCTAATAAAGAAGAGAAAATGGTAGTGTCAAGTAGATAGGGTAGGTAGATGGTGTTGCAAAGTTTTATGTGATGAATGATGGTGCTAAATATGTTTAATCTTTTACCTTCATCACAAGTACTGAAGCAGAAAATGCACTGGAAAATTCACAGAAATCAAAGTCAAAATCATTAACTTCCCATATCACTTTCTCCCTAAGATTTTTACTAATTTCCCCAAAGTGCTAAGGTATTTGGAGATTAAAGGGGCTCAAGGCATTTCCTTGACTTTTGGAGGGACCGGACCCTCGGCCTAATAATCAAAAAGACCTAAGTACTTGAAGTTATTTATCATTATACTCATTCACTTTTAATCTTTTCCTAAGTAAAATTCTATTTTACTTAGGAAAATCATGCCATATTTCATAAAAATCCCCTCAAAATTACTTACTATTCTAAATCTAAGTGTTGAAGTTGATATAATGAAATTTGCTTCAGAAATCTTCACTTTATTAGTTGTGTAAAGTATTTTGAGTTTTCCTTGTCCCTTTGTTATATTAACATCTGATTTATTTATTAAATCCTTAATAAAATACCTTATCCTATTATATTTAACTCCCTTTTATGATAATATCCCAAAAACCCTCTTATTATAGATTTTTAGCCAAAGTATTTAATTCCATATGTTTGAAATAAAATCCCTCATTACAATACCCTTTGGTTAAAAACATATCCTTATAAACTATCCCCGCCCCTATGGTTAATAAATTGCATTAATTTATTACCATATAATAAAAATATTGAAAGGGTTTTTAACATATGTTTTATGTTTTAAACGGAAAAATGAATAAAACCCGAAGTTTTAATTTAAACCAAAACTTCGAAATACACCATCCGTAACCCCGACCCCTATTAAACCACCAAAATTAATTAATCACCCGGATTAATTAATAACCAATCCCTCAACCAATAAGACGCCGCCCGGAATAGTTAAATTAACATTAATTACTTTGGGCCCGCGTGTTAAATCCCCCACCATCTTCCCGTCATATCACCCGTCCGATCGCCCATTCCCGAATCAACGACCCGCTGTAATTCCGCTAGCCGTCCATTGTTCGATCGTTAACGTGCGGGATCACGGTGGTTTCGAAACAGTGCACCCGCCACGTGTTGATCTCCAAATGGAATCGCTCCCATTCCACAAAAAACCGCCAACCCCCGAAAGCGGTGCGGAAATTACCGCTTACCGCCCAGCCTGATGACGTGTCCTCCCGTATAATAATGACGTCATCCTTGGAAAAATAAAAAATCCCTATTGAATTTGTAAATAAAACAAAATTCCGTGTATTTTCTGTCATTTTCTCTGTTGAAAGCAATTGCGCCCTCCACTGAAAAATTCGAAAATTCCACTGTTTAAGCCACCGTCGACCAAAATTACGGAACGCCATTGTTATACCAGTGCCCGAGCATTCATCCGCCATTGAACAGTACCTGTAAATCTCGACATTTTCCATAAAACAGGTATTTATCCGTTTTCTTGCTGAAACTCTGTAAAAATCTGCATTCTAGTGTTAAATTCAAGCCATAATCTGAAAAGAAGTTTTATATTGGTCTGTTTTAGTTCCTGCAACCAAAAGAATACTTTCAAAACTGAAATTTCTCCCGTTCTGTGAAAAACCCCCGAAATTTCCATTTTTCCACAAGAACCAAAATGGGAGTTCCTGTAGCCTTGAATGATGCTCCATTTTGAACCTGGTCAAAACCTCACTCCCTTGTCCATTGGGGAATTGCTTGAAAAATCTACTCGGTTGTCCCTTGAAGAGGTGATCAGAAGATCACATCCTTGGATAAACAGTCTTAATACTAGTCATGAGATTTGTTTACTCCAAGATTGTTATCAAATCTATTCAAACAGAGGTTAGAAAGCATAACAGCTAAAGAGTATCAGTGGTTAAAGTGTATCAGGTAAAAGTCAATGAAAGTTAAAATGAAGTTACAGAGCAGTCAAAGGTAAACAGTAAAAGTAAATACAGAAGGCAGTAAAATGGTAAAAATAGATGAGAATACTTTCACCAATAGTGATTTTTTTCTAAAGTGAAAGTAAAACAATCAAAAGAGCAAGAAAGTAAAAAGATGAAAAAACATAACAAGAAGGAACATTTTTGCAGAAATTGCATATTTTAGTCATAGTTTTGCAGAAACTATTGTGATCAATCCAAGATTAATTTTACAAAAATGAAGGCGGTTTATGTTCTTAAGAGGGCCATCTACAAAAACCTCTCTCACTTTTCTAATAGCCATTATGGTTTTGGAAATATTAAACAATGTTGGAAAGAACTTTTTGCAGAAAACTCTTGTTAAGTCATCATTTTTCAGAGAATATTGTGGCCAATTAGAAATACATTTTACAAAACTGAAGGAGGTTTTTGTTCCTAAGAGACCCATATACAAAAACCTATCTCATTTTTTCCACAGTGATTTCAGGCTGAGAGATACATGCACATCTTTAGAGGCTATTTTTCAGACTCTGTAAAACTCTGTTTTACACATCTTTTTGCAGAGCCTATTGCGCATAGCTGGAGAGGAATTTTAGGAAAGTGAAAGAGGTTTATCTCAAAAACATATTTATCTACAATAACCTCTTTCACGTTTTACATATCTATTACGGATTGAGAAATACAAAGATATCATTGGACCCCAAGTTTGCAGAATTGTTGGAGCAGAATTGCACAAAGAAAGGAAGCAGTTAGTGACTTGGATGCCTCATCATCAACTAAGAGTTGGATCAAATTCGAATTCTCCTCTTTGTAATCACCTATCCATCAAAAATAGTGCCAAATAGATGTATTAGTTTGAGTGTCCTTTACTTAAGTTCTATTTATGTAAAATAGTTGGAGAGATTTGTGAACCAATCTTGATATTTTTTCAAGATATTTTAGATTAGAATTTGTATAAATACTTCACTCTTGGAAGTATTTTGGGTGGATTTCTACTACTTTACTATGACATTGATGTTTTTGGAATAAAAGTGCTTTGGAGAAACTTATTTTTGGCTTGCTGGATGACTATTTGAAGCTCAGGACTTTTTGCAGGATTCATGCGTCGAATTGCAGTTCAATAAGTCTTTCTATCCTATGTCTTAAGTTTTATATATGTTTATAATATCATTGTGTCCATTTCTGAATAATTGACATAAAAGAATAACTCAGAATTTACTTAATTGTGCTCTGAGTTCAGTTGCGATTATTCTAAAATGTTTTCTTCTAGATTGGTTATAAGCAACGAATTCTTAAATGCTCTTGCTTCGCTAATTTAAACATTTTGATTACTATAGTAAAGAATTCTTCACTGCTCTTTATTTGTAATCATTCCATTTCTTTCTTTTGAACATGTTGAAATATTCTTAACTGCCTTTCATCCCTTCAAAATCCATTCCATCCACTTTAATTCCTAAAAATTGTTCTCTGTTTTGCTATCTTGCCCTGCAAAGCAATCTTGTGTGTAGAAGAATAATCTAGTAAAGCCATCCCTTTGACTCCATAGCCCAATGGCCTAAAAATATTCAACCTTGCCCTTAGTTGGCGAATTCCACCATTTTCTAACAAACTCTTGGATTTATAACTAGCCTAAAACTTTCTAAGAACAAAGATAAATTATAAAGAGAGAGCCCTCTCTGGATGCAGATTGGCTAGATTCTGCATCTGAAGGTTGGTTTGTGGTTACCTCGGGTATACTTTCCTCTTACACAACTTCTAGGAAAACCCGAGTGATAACATAGTGGCGACCATACTGGGGACCTGAATCATTTTATTGATACTATTGTTTGATTTATAAGCTATAGACAGAGTCTGAAGATCAGCCAGGTAGCCTTTGAAATGCTTTTGCTCTGCAACTGCATAGTAAACAAATGCTGCTTCAGTCTATCTCTGGTTTAGCTTATAAAATGAACTTTGGATTCAAAACATTCAATCAGAATCTCTAGTTTAATAAATCTTTAAGAAAATTTAAATCTCATATCTAAAGCCTCTTAAAGAAATCATAGAAGTTGTTTTGAAAATTCATAAAAAAACAAAATAATCATAAAATACTCAAAATTTGGTTTCCTGAAGAACTAACTTTTTCTTCAAAATTTTTTTACAGGTTTAGATCTGATCTATGATGGTGGACAAGGATCAGAGACACAAAGGTTAAAATCATCCACCTGGCGACTCCAAATCAATTTCACAATCAAGACTCCACTGGAGGAATGAACCTCAAAGGACAATATGGAAAGATCAGGCTTTCAACTTGGATCTTAATCCAAGACTTTATGTTCTTTTTTAAGAAATTTTTTCAATGTATATTGTATTTTATAGAAGATCTTAGATTAGTTTTTAGTTATTTTCCTTTGAAGATTGTAAATAATAATTCTTCTAATCTCTTTGAGCAGCTTTCTTATGAATCTAATGATGATCATTTTCCATTCAGCAAATTTTTACATAATCAAGACTGATCTTGCAATCCATGTACATATCCCTGTGCCATATAAAGTTCCAGATAGATATAAGCCCCTTATTTTACCTCCTATACTCCATGATTTTCCTAAAAAATACTACAAGTATCTTCCTAGATTTGATGGAGAAAATGGTATCACTACCCAAAAACATGTTCAAGGTTTTGAAAATTATTTGGATTTATTTGAGATCGATGAAGATGATGTTAAAATCAGACTTTTTGCTCTTTCTTTGCAAAATAGAATAAAGAGTTGGTTCAAAAATCTGCCTAATGCTAGCATCTCAAACTTCCAGCAGTTTATCAAACTTTTCCTTGATAGATGGATAATCAAAGTTAATCATTTTGTGATCATGGAACAATATAATCAATTAAAAAGACATTCAAATGAAACAATACAACAATTTTCTGACAGATTTAATCAAGTTTATTATTCAATGCCAGAAAATATTAGACCTCCTCATGATTCAGCTCTCTTGCATTATCCAAGTGCCTTTGATTCAGAAATAGAATTTCGGTTAAGAGAAAGAGATCCAAAAACACTTGTACAGATGCAGAATATTGCAGTTGATGTGAAAGTTAATCTCCAAATCAAACAGGAAATGTTGAAAGCAGAAGAAAAGGAAAAGAAAAACATTGCAGAAGTAAAAATCAACCTTTCGGTAAGAAAACTAGATGAAATAATAGAGGAGATCACTATGAAAGAAGGATTTTTTATTCAAAATCACCATGAAGAAATAGAAGAGGTTGATAGCCATGAACAAATTCCTCTTAATTCAAATTATCATAAATCAGAAAATGAATTTACAAATCAATATGAGGAAGAGGAATCTGTTGTTCTAATGTGTATGTTTGATGATATTCCTTATTTTGATGATTTGCCTAAGTATGATCATTATGATGATAATTATGTTCTCCAAAGTCAAGCTAACTTTACAGAGATATCAGAAGCTAGTTTGGAGGATGAAGAAATGCAGTTTCAGCAGATTGAAGACAGTGATCAGCCAATACAGATCAGCCATGAGAGTGAGGAAGGAAGAGCAGAAAATGTGGAAATAAGTGAAGATTCTTTACCTCTTTGTTTTGCTTCATTTCAGTTCATTAGAGACAATTATCATGCCATCAATAATCATCAATCTTTAGGAATTGTGATTGACAACAAAGAAGATAATGAAACTATTGATCAATATTTTTCAGTTTCACAATTGCAGTTATCAGTTCCCATTGAAATAAATGATCAAATGACACAAGAAAGTTCCATACCACTATTTTTTGAACCATTTCAGCTTTTAAAAGAAATGTGGTATAACATATTTAAAGAAAAGAATGGGAAACTTGTTGAAGTTTATGAAGTCCCATGGAATTTTATATGTCATAGGTTCCAGCAATTTTCCCAAGATTTTCAAAATCCAATAGCAGATATGTTGAATATTGAAGGCATTCAAAGCATTCCTCTATTAACTAACTATGATTTTCAGAATCAAGATGATAAAGGATTCAATACTCAAACATTACAATCAGTAGGAATATCATCACAAATCTTATCTGAAAGTTTACAGGGAGATAAAGATGAAAATAAAATTTCATGTTCATGGTATGGAGGCCATCCAGAACAGATGTATAGTTGTTCAGATCAGTTAAACATCAGTGTATATATTTTGGAAGATCCTTTTGTACAGTTTCTAGAGTCAACAAAGGAAATCAAGTGTTTCCTTATCCTCTCATTTGTTGACAAATTTCTAATAGGTTGCAGAAGTACAGTTTTGATAATCAACAAGAAAATGCAACAAAATCTATCAAAGTACATAATTCTTGAATGGTTGCATTGGCTATTTCATTTTACCTAACTAGCAGTTGAACAGTAGATTGAGTACATAGATGAGTGCTAATAAGCTCAGAATTTTGAGCATTTTTTTTAGTTTTTCAATTTTCAGCTAGTTTTTCATTAAGTTGGTTTGAAAAATTTTGTGTGTTGTTTTAGTTTCAGGTCAGATTTCAGGTTGCAGAAAAAGGACTATATTCAATTCAAGATTTCCAACTGAGAAACATATTTTGGATTGGATGGTGACTTACTGAAGTTGAAGCCCGAAGTGAAGGCCCTAAGCTTCAAAAGTTTTACTATCATGTGTAGAATAAAGCCACCAGAAAAAGAAGATTACATGGTTCAGTTAAAGGCATTTTGAGGCATCTGACCTGCTGTTCTTGACTTTTCACCAGGAAAAGCCATCCCCAAGTGGAGCCAGTGTTAGACTCCTATACCAATAGGTGTCATTTTTCATGATTGACTTGTTGAACTGTGCAATATGTTCAAACCTTTTTCTTGTGCAAAGGTGTTCCATATTCTTAAAAAACCAAAAAATCAAAAAATTTAAAAAATGTAAAGAGGGTATACCCTAAAAGAAAAATAAAAGGGTAAGAAAAATAAATTGGTCAAAAAATAAAAGAAATGAACCCCAAACAAAAAATAGACCAAGGAAAGTGTGCAAATCCAAATGCCACTACTATTTCATTTTTTGTAAATAAGTAATTGTGTGCAGCTTGTTAAACTTTGCCACAATTTATGAAGAGTCAAACTGTACAAACTTGACTCATTCATTTTTCAATTTCATGTGGTATAATAGAGAATAAATATCTGACCAAACAGTTTAATCTTGGCAGATAAGTAGATAGGTAGAGTTAATAAAAGGTGCTTAACAGTTTAATCTGAGCCCTTGGAAGTAATAAGTGTAGAATTAGATAGATTTTCCATGTAAAAGAAAAGAATATTGATAAGGGTTTTCCAGCCTAAGTGCACCCTAATAAAGAAGAGAAAATGGTAGTGTCAAGTAGATAGGGTAGGTAGATGGTGTTGCAAAGTTTTATGTGATGAATGATGCTGCTAAATATGTTTAATCCTTTACTTTCATCACAAGTACTGAAGCAGAATATACATTGGAAAATTTACAGAAAGCAAAGTCAAAATCATTAACTTCCCACATCACTTTCTCCCTAAGAGTTTTACTAATTTCCCCAAGGTGCTAAGGTATTTGAAGATTAAAGGGGCTCAAGGCATTTCCTTGACTTTTGGAGGGACCGGACCCTCGGCCTGATGATCAAAAAGACCTAAGTACTTGAAGTTATTTATCATTAAAATCAATCACTTTTAATCTTTTCCTAAGTAAAATTTTATTTTACTTAGGAAAATCATGCAAATTTCCATAATAATCCCTCAAAATTACTTGCTATTCTATGTTTAAGTGTTGAAATTGAGATGATGCAATTTACTTCAGAAATCTCCACTTTCCTAGTTGTGTAAAGTATTTTGAGTTTCCCTTGTCTCTTTGTCATATTAACATCTGATTTATTTATTAAATCCTTAATAAAAATACCTTATCCTATTGTATTTAACTCCTCCTATGTAATATCCCCAAAACCCTCTTATTATAGATTTTTAGCCAAAGTATTTAATTCCATATGTTTGAAATAAAATCCCTCATTACAATACCCTTTTGTTAAAAACATATCCTTATAAACTATCCCCGCCCCTATGGTTAATAAATTGCATTAATTTATTACCATATAATAAAAATATTGAAAAAGGTTTTAAACATATGTTTTATGTTTTAAACGGAAAAAACGAATAAAACCCCGAGTCCCCGTAACCCGACCCTTTATAAACCAACGGGATTAATTAATCACACGGATTAATTAATAACCTCCCCCTCCGCCAATCAAACACCTCCCGGAATGATTAACTTATAATATATCATGTCGGGCCCGCACATTAACTCCCATACCATCTCCCCGTCCCGTCGTCCGTTGGATCATTCCATTGAAAATCAACGGCGATCGTGCATTCCGCTGACTGTCCCCCGTCCGATAATTAACTCGCGAAATCGTGGTGGTTTCGAAACAGTGCCATCGCCACGTGTTAATCTCCGAATGGAATCGCTGCCTCCCCGCTGAAAACCGCCTGCTCCCGAAAGCGGTGCGGAATTTACCGCTTACCGCCCGACCCCGGTGACGCATCCATCGTACATCAGTGACGTAATCCCATAAAAATAATAAAAATTCCCCCCTGTTTGACTTTGCCGATAAAACAAAACATTCACGTATTTTTCATCATTTTGTACGCCAGCGAAAGAAAACGCCTTCCACGCAGAAAAATTCAAAATTCGAATTTGTGAAGTCCACTTACCTTATCCTTTCGAAGAAGATTGCAAACAAGCCTCTCAAAAGATTATATACCTTAGCCGGAACCTATCCAAACATTGTTTTCTCCAAAAACCGGTATTTACCCTAAATTCAAACTGAACTTTGTTGAAATCTCAGCTTTCCTTTTTTCCTTCACTGAAACAGAGTCAGAATTAATTACTAGTTCATTCTGTGACCCCGGAAACTGTAATTGAATTACTAAATCTGCAAATGGACCTGTTCTTCCCGTGAATTTACTCAATTCCTCACCATTAGCCAAATTTCCATTTTTCCACAAGAACCAAAATGGGAGTTCCTGTAGCCTTGAATGATGCTCCATTTTGAACCTGGTCAAAACCTCACTCCCTTGTCCATTGAGGAATTGCTTGAAAAATCTACTCGGTTGTCCCCTGAAGAGGTGATCAGAAGATCACATCCTTGGATAAACAGTCTTAATACTAGTCATAAGATTTTTTTACTCCAATATTGTTATCAAATCTATTCAAACAGAGGTTAGAAAGCATAAGAGCTAAAGAGTATCAGTGGTTAAAGTGTATCAGGTAAAAGTCAGTGAAAGTTAAAATGAAGTTACAGAGCAGTCAAAGGTAAACAGTAAAAGTAAATACATAAGGTAGTAAAATGGTAAAAAGAGATGAGAATACTTTCACCAATAGTGAGGTTTGTCTAAAGTGAAAGTAAAACAGTCAAAAGAGCAAGAAAGTAAAAAGATGAAAAAACATAACAATAAGGAACATTTTTGTAGAAATTGCATATTTTAGTCATAGTTTTGCAGAAACTATTGTGATCAATCCAAGATTAATTTTACAAAAATGAAGGAGGTTTATGTTCTTAAGAGGACCATATACAAAAACCTCTCTCACTTTTCTAACAGCCATTATGGTGTTGGAAATATTAAACAATGTTGGAAAGCACTTTTTGCAGAAAATTACTATTAAGTCATCATTTTGTAGAGAATATTGTGGCCAATCAGAAATACATATTACAAAAATGAAGGAGGTTTTTGTTCCTAAGAGACCCATCTACAAAAACCTATCTCATTTTTTGGACATTGATTTCAGACTGAGAGATACATGCACATCTTTAGAGGCTATTTTTCAGACTCTGTAAAACTCTGTTTTACACATCTTTTTACAGAGCCTATTGTGCACAGTTGGAGAGGAAGTTTAGGAAAGTGAAAGAGGTTTATCTCACCAACATATTTATCTACAATAACCTCTTTCACGTTTTACATATCTATTACGGATTGAGAAATATAAAGGTATCATTGGACCCCAAATTTGCAGAATTGTTGGAGCAGAATTGCACAAAGAAAGGAAGCAGTTAGTGACTTGGATGCCTCATCATCAACTAAGAGTTGGATCAAATTCGAATTCTCCTCTTTGTAATCACCTATCCATCAAAAATAGTGCCAAATAGATGTATTAGTTTGAGTGTCCTTTACTTAAGTTCTATTTATGTAAAATAGTTGGAGAGATTTGTGAACCAATCTTGATATTTTTTCAAGATATTTTAGTTTAGAATTTGTATAAATACTTCACTCTTGGAAGTATTTTGGGTGGATTTCTACTACTTTACTGTGACATTGATGTTTTTGGAATAAAAGTGCTTTGGAGAAACTTATTTGTGGCTTGCTGGATGACTATTTGAAGCTCAGGACTTTTTGCAGGATTCATGCGTCGAATTGCAGTTCAATAAGTCTTTCTATCCTATGTCTTAAGTTTTATATATGTTTATAATATCATTGTGTCCATTTCTGAATAATTGACATAAAAGAATAACTCAGAATTTACTTAATTGTACTCTGAGTTCAGTTGTGATTATTCTAAAATGTTTTCTTCTAGATTGGTTATAAGCAATGAATTCTTAAATGCTCTTGCTTCGCTAATTTAAACATTTTGGTTACTATAGTAAAGAATTCTTCACTGCTCTTTATTTGTAATCATTCCATTTATTTCTTTTGAATCTGTTTGGCTATCTTGCCCTGCAAAGCCATCTTGTGTGTAGAAGAATAATCTAGTAAAGCCATCCCTTTGACTCCATAGCCCAATGGCCTGAAAATATTCAACCTTGCCCTTAGTTGGCGAATTCCACCATTTTCTAACAAACTCTTGGATTTATAACTAGCCTAAAACTTTCTAAGAACAAAGATAAATTATAAAGAGAGAGCCCTCTCTGGATGCAGATTGGCTAGATTCTGCATCTGAAGGTTGGTTTGTGGTTACCTCGGGTATACTTTCCTTTTCCACAACTTCAAGGAAAACCTGAGTGATAATAGGCAGCAACTCCAAAGAATGACTCAATGGAGGTTGTCTAGAAAGACAACCCCATTGATCCATCATAAAACTTGACAAGGTTGTGACAACTCGCGAGTGCTTATGCAATAGCTGCAATTGATAAGGTGGAAGAGGTTAGTCTTCTTATTAAAGATAAAGATGCAAAAATTCAGCTGTGAGAGAAACAAATTGAACAGGAAAGACACAATGTCAATAAGAAAACAGAGTTGCAGATGATATAATTTTAGAAATGTTTTGAGCAAATGAAGTTATAGCACCAGGAAACCATTACATAAAAAGATACACAAATTTAGCTAATGCAAAATGAAGTAGATAAACTCATAAATCAGCATCAGACAAAAGAATTCATCAAAGAAACACTTGAGGTAAATACTCAATTTAAAAAAAAACAAGAAATATTATGTCAAATAATCTCAATGATCAAACCATATTGTGAAACAAGTGATACATTAGTCCATCAAATGGCTGATCAGAGATTGGAATATGAAGAAGTTGATAAGAAGATCCCAGATTTTACCTCCTGGAAAGAGTCTGAGGAAGGAAGAAAAGTTGATTTGTTGAAGATCGAAGAATCCCATGGAGATATTCTATTCACAGATTGGGATATGCAATTAAAGCAAGAAGAAAGGGAAAAAAACTAGAGCGGATGATATAGAAACCAATATAATTGAAGCTATGAATGAAAACCTTTATAATATTAATCTGATTAAAGAATGCAAGCGTGGAGTTTTCCAAGATATCAAACAATTGAAGGGAGACTAGAAAGAGACCGCCAAAAAATCAAATTGAAGCAGTTGAAAAGCTATTGAAGCTTGACAATGAATCTTATTGACAGCTTCTCGAAAAACCATACAGTCAGCAGATGACTTTACGATGTCTAACGAATTCCAATCAAAATATGGTGCCACCACTCTCTGATGTTGTATTCACGGGACAACTACTATCCAAATTCGGACAACCATCCCATGTGAAGCCTATGTTTGATATCTGCGAACTGAAAAGCTCGATGGAAGGGAAGGACCTTCAACATGATAAAGCATGTCATTGTTTTTATTTTAGTTTTTATATTTTTATTTTTAGTATTATGAGGAAGGTTGTTTGAAATCTCCTCAACTTTTTATGTAATATTCTATTTTGTATACATGTAATATTATTTAAACCTCTCTCATGCATTTAGAGAGGGGTCCAGGATTTTATCAAAAACACCTTTCAAAAGATTTCATTTCTATACTTTTGTGATTCTTTTGATGAAATACATTAAACGAGATCTTGATTTTCTTGGATATCAAAGCATACTCTACTGAATTTTCATTTATGTACACTTAGAGTGTATTTGGTTGAAAATAAGAGAAGATGAATGTTGTTGATTTCATGAATATAACCTCTCATATCTGGTACTATTATCTTTACGATTGTGTTTTATTTATGACTTAGCGATAAACTTCTTTATATTTTATTGTGCATGATATTTCGATTATAGTTTTCCATTAAATCACTATTGCATGATGTTTCAACTTTAATTTCGTATTTAGTATATAATCAATTGATATATGCGATATAGTTTCACAATTATTTTTCCTAACTATTTAGTCAAAATAATTACCTTTAAACAATTTCATCTCTTTTAGCAATTGAATGATCTTTACTATCTTTTGCTTTAAGATATCTTTGTATATCACATAAGTTAAGTTATTCTCGGCTATAGATTAAGTTAAATATTAGATTAAATAGATGCATGTGTTTTTTACTTAAATAGATTATTTTCGTTCATTTAAAATCATTTTCCGTTTCACCTTGTACCAAACCCACCATCATCCTATCAAATATTTGCTAGGAAACTGGTCCCATTATCCCCAGTCGGAGCCACTACACCAAACGGAAAAGGATTTGCTTTCAAGGTCCAGACCGGGTGGTTATCTCCCATGTTGTTGCAATGGAATTTCGGGGCTTCAACATTTTGGCGCTAGAAGGGGGGCCAATTATGAATGGAAAGGAAAACTGATAAAAAAGCAAGAAGGCATCCTAATAGTTGTTCTCCCTCTAGATCTCTTCCAACCTTTAGATCCCCATCTAGAACTACTGTTTTAAGATCAGAAGTTGAACAACCTTCTCCTAAATCTCCTAGTAGATCCCAAATATTACTTTCTTCAGATTATAAATATGAATAACTAGAATTTCATACTTTAATAGAGAATTTAGAATAAATCTCTATTTCAACTAAAAAACCTTCAATATCTCATCCATCTGAAGAAAGTGTTTCATTTGTTTTAAAACCTAGACGAATCTTGACTCATTCTCTAAGTGAGAATATTGGAAATCCTCCTTTGGAATTTCCCATTACTTATTTCCGAAAGAATACTGAGAAATCTAAATCAGAAACATCTATTAGTGAGTTTTTGTCCAATTAGGCTCCATATCAAATCCATTCATTTCCTCCACACGTTTCAACAGCTCTCATTCTAACTACTGGTGTTATTTCTTCTAGTTCAAGTAGTCAACATGTCTCTTCTTCGACTCACATCCCGCTCATATCTTCATCCATCCATAATCCTATCATCATGGCAGGACAATAACCACCACCACGCATAAAACCATGGAATAATCCAGGCGTTGTAGCAATGCCAGGTCCTCTTCATCCTCTTCCTAAACATCCTGAAATATGGTTGCCAAAATTTAATCCTGATGATGGTATACCAGTAGAAGAACATCTCCACAACTATATGTTGGCCATTAATTTAAATGAAGTTACTGAAGAGGATTGTGTGGTCAGATTATTTCCATATACTCTTATAGGATCTGCAAGATCCTCGTACTTTTCATTACCCCCTCACTCTATAACTAGTTGGGATATGTTTGAACAACAATTCTTAGCTAAGTTTGGAGATGATAGAACTATTTCATTTCTCATCAATGAATTATCGAATATGAAGTCTAAAACATGAGAAAAGATCAAAGACTTTAATTCTAGGTTCAATAAACTACTTAATGAAATTCCTACTGTGCCAGCTCCTGGTGCTAATGTTCAAATTGAGTGGTATATATCCTCTCTTCCCTCTAATATAGCCATTTTTGTAGATAGAGCACTGTTAGCCACATTATCAGAAAACATGAAGGAAGCCTTATCTATGGAAAAATGCATAGTTTCTCTTGAAAAGAAAATCTCTCTAGAAGATAGAAAATCTAAGAAATTGTCTTTCAAAGATAATTCTAAAAAAAAAGTCCAGAAATATCCTTTTGATCTTGAAGGCCTTCAGAAAGTGTTAAAGAATATGTATAATGAAATGATTGAAATGAAGAAACAAGTTGTTGAATATTCTACTGTTAAAAACCCGTTCAGATCTTTTAAGAGAAATTAGCCTTCTACTTCTCAGCCACAAAAAACCATATCTAATGTTGAGTTTGACTTAGAAGAAGAGGAAGAATAAATTGAAGATGAAGAAATTGGAGATGAAGAAATAGTCGAACCAAATGGAATATGGGATGTTGTTCTTCCAAGTGAATAAGAACAAGAAGCTTTTCCCGTTAGCACCAGAAGTAAAGGACTTGCTGATAAAACTCACTTGAAGCAAAAGCAGAAAGCTCAAGTTCCTCCTGCTAAGGAAAAAAACAAGCAGTAAAACTTCCTCTCCCAAAACTTCACAGCCAAGTCCAACTTCATTAAATCTTCCATCTACATCAAAGACCCTAGTATTCACTGATACTATGGAGTATAATTTGTGGAAGATATGAAGAAGACCAGGGCAAACATTTCATTACATGAACTTAGAAAATTGAAACAAAAATAGAAAACGTTACTTAGAGAACTGAATGTAGTTCCTGTATCACCTTTACCTGCTGCTATTATATCTCAGGTTGCTAAAGGCATGGGAAAACCCCCAACTTCTTCAAATAAATTTGATCCTACCGATGTCATCCTAATCGGTGACAGATCTAATTCACATACGCTTCCCTTCCTCTTAACTTACGAAATTTTCAATTAAAACCTTCATAATTGTTTGATTGACTCAGGAGCCTCTTCCAATATAATGCCAACAACAGTCTGTGCTAAGCTGAAAATCACTCCACAAAAGTCTTACGTCCACATAGTACAGCTTGACAAAACTAAAGTAAAGGTCTTAGGGGAAATTAATTCTGTCAGCATTAGAATTTCATCAAATCCTAAAGTCTGTCAAATAATAGATATTTTGGTCACTGATATTCCTGAATTTTACGGTCTAATTCTCAGTAGAGACTAGTCTGAAAAACTCCATGGATATTTTTCTACAAATTTGTCTCACATGTGACTTCCTTACAATGGGAAGCCAAATCAAATTCGATTTGACTAACAAAAACACTTGAAACCTTGGAAGGTGATAATGAGCCAATAACATTCAATAACAATATTATTTTGAATTATTTGTGTGAATCATTTAAAGGGAATTGTAATGCACAAAAGTATCCTTTTCTAGATAATGTTGTCATCTCACAGATTGAAAACTTTTCACAAACAGATACTTCCAAGTGAAAAAATTATGTAAATAAACCAGCAGTTAAAACTTGGTTTTGTACTTTGTACTTTGATGGTTCCAAATCTAATGATGGTGCAGGAGCTGGTTGTATTTTAATCAACCCAGAAGGAGAAAAGACCATGTTAGATTGCAAGTTAGAATTCGAATATACAAATAATACTGCATAATATGAAGCATTAATACAAGGATTATAGAAATAAATTGGTCTCTATATTAAATATTTTCAGTTTTTTTGAGACTCAGAAATCATCATAAGACAAGTAAGAAATACTATCCATTGCCTTTCTGGACATCTTATACATTATCAATCATTAGTCCAAGATCTTACATCTCATTTTTTGGCATTTAATATTTCTCCTGTACCTAGACTACAAAATTCTAGTGATGATATGTTAGCAAATGTTGCATCGAAACTCATACCATCTGAGGAATTTCGTCATGGTAGATTTTCTACTAAATTAATTTTTAGACCATCCATTTCTAATAATGTCACAAATTGGCGAGACTTCAACGATGATTATGATATTGTGAATCTTCTAACATCAGAAGGGTCATACGATGACCAAATCATAGATGAAAATGAGCATGACATACAGTTAGAACAGAACGTTGAAGATGAAAACACGATACCCAAAGTTATAGCCAAATTGGAAGATCTGTATGATCTAAATGACATATTTAAAAAATGTAAATAATGCGAAAATTCAAAGTTCAACTCTGAAATTCAAGTTAGTAAACCTTGGAAATGATAACAAGCCTTAGAATATCAATATAGGTCTATATATTTCCTCTAATGAAATATTATCATTTATTCAACTGTTGAAGAAATATAAAAGTATCTTTGCTTGAGATTGTTCCAATCTCACAACTTATGATACCTATGTTATACAACACCCCATACCCATGATCTCTAATGATAGACCAGTGCAACAGAAACTAAGGAAAATTCATCCAAAACTTGAGAATCAAATCAAATCAAAGCTTAATAAACTTCTTAAGGCCAAAATCATATTTCCTGTTAGGCATTCAAAATGGGTATCCAAGTTAGTGCCTGTTAGGAAAAATAATGGTGATATTCGTATATGCATATATTTTAGAAATTTGAATAAAGCATGTCAGAAAGACAACTTTCCACTACCAACCATGGAACAAGCACTACAGTCAGTAGCTAGTTCTGAGCTCATGTCTTTTCTTGATGGATTTTCAAGATATAACCAAATCCTAGTTCATCCAGATGATAGATTGAAAATCATGTTCAGAACTAAATGGGGAACATATGCTTATCAAAAAATTCCTTTTGGTTTGATTAATAGAGGTCCCAAATTTCAAAGAACTATGGATATAGCCTTTAAAGGACTCATTAACAAATCAATTGTTATTTACTTCGATGATATCACTGTTTATTCCAAGAAGAGAAGCAGCCATTTAAATGACCTTAAACATATTTTTGAACGATGTACGAAATATGGGATCTCGCTAAATCCAAAAAAGTCATATTTTTCCTTGAGCAAAGGTAACATTTTAGGATTCATCGTATCAAAAAAAGGTATTTATATTGATCCAGAAAGAGTTAAAAATTTGGAAAAATACCTTTACCTCATAATAAGAAATCAATGCAGTCTTTCCTTGGACAAATAAATTTTGTAAAAAGGTTTGTCCCTGACTTTTCACAAATATTTTTACCTTTACAGAATATGATTAAGAAAAAATCGGTTTTCGAATGGGGTCACAACGAAAAATAAGCCTTTGAATTCATTAAACAAGGTATTATTAATGCTCCATCCTTGACAACTGCCAATTTTTCTAATAATTTTGTTTTATACACATTTTCATCAGAAACATTGTATGTTATTGTTTTAACATAGCTCAATGATCAACAAATAGAAGCACCCATCTCATTCTTTAGTTCGAATATGGAAGGTGTCAAATTAAATTACTCTGTTGTGGAAAAACAAGCATTTTCTTCCTTCAAGTCAATAAAAAATTTCAAACAATTTCTCCTCAAAACTCATACTAAAATTATATTTCCATTTTCAGTAGTAACGGAATTACTCATGCAAAGAGAAGTAGGAGAAAAAAGAGCAAACTCGGTAAATACATTGCAAGAATATGATGTTCAAATTAGACCAGCTAAAATTGTTAGAGGTCAAGTTTTTGTAAAATGTTACAAGATCATCTAACTTACCAGAAGAACAACATTCAGGTGATGACCACTAGTACAAAATTGCTAATTAGTTACTAAAAAAAGACTAAAATTTTCATATAAATGACTATTTTTCGATCGGCAACCAATAGTAGCTAATTTACAGTATCATATAACGCGACCAATTTTTGGTCTTTTTTAGCTTAGTCATTAATTGGTTATCTCAATTTTGTTGTCTAGTAGTATATTTGGTCATTAATTTAGTCGTTGATTTAGTCATTGATTTAGTCATTAATTTAGTCATTGATTTGATCATTAATTTAGTCATTGATTTGGCCATTAATTTGGTCATTGATTTAGTCATTGATTTAATCATTTGTTTAATCTTTGATTTGTTCATTAATTGTCACAATTAATGACCAAATATACAACAAAATATATTACTATATGATCACTCAAGAAAACCAATTAATGACCAAAGAAATATGACCAAAATGTGGGTCGTGTTATAAGATACTATAATTTAACTACTAATAGTCATATATATGCAAATTTTATTCATCGTTTGAAACCAATTAATGACAAAAGAAATATAACTAAATTTTAGTCGTGTTATAAGATACTGTAAATTAGCTACTAATAGTCGTATATATGCAAAATTTAGTCGTCATTTGTAATCACACATTTATCATTTACAGTAGTCATTTATTCATTATATAAAAGACTAATTTAGTAGTTTATATTCATTTCATTTACTTTCATTAATAATCATTATAAATGACTAATTTAGTCATGTATTCATTTTATTTTTGTTCATCATTAATCAATATAAAATACTAATTTAGTAGTTTTAAATTAATTTTGTTTTCATTATTAATCAACATAAATTAATTTGTATGATTAAAAAATGTCATACAATGTGCATGTTCATCTAATATGAAAACAAAAAGCCACATATTTTAATTACAATACTAAACAATATCAAGTGCAACTATAAATAATTTCAACCACATAAATTATATTATATGAAATGTTAAAGTATTACAATATTATTTTCCAACTTAATATTGATTGGACTACAATTTACACATGAAATGGTGTTTCATCACTTCAAAACATTATCGTTGTGTTTTCAAGGCATTGCAGTTGAATTCACCAACTCTGAAGACTTGACTATCAGTATTTATATGTCTGTCTTATGCAGGATATTGGCTCTAAGAGTATCACCAGACCAGCTCTCCTCTCTCTCTTTTTGCATTTGTCTCTCCAATGTTATTTCTCCCCTCTTTTTTCAATTCCTGCTTCTTACCATCAATATTGAGTTCATTTTCTGAAAACAAAAGAAGATGCAATGCAGAGTGTAAAACATGAAAGAAATGAACACCAGAATATAAAATAAATTAGACTATAAATATTTTATGCGACATATACCTCAATATCAGCAATGTCAAAGCCATTTTTCCCCATACAAGTAAGAAACTCGAACAAATTTTCTTCATTGGGGTGATAATTTCCACTATAGTGTGGCTAGATGATCAGGAGTTCAAGAATTTTGCTCAAAATTGAAAGTGCTTGAAACTTTACCAAACCTGAGCGACCAGGTAGATATTGTCTTTCTAATTCTGGTGTCATGAACGGTTCAAAAAACCAATGTTGTGTGAGTGAGATATCATATTCTGATTGATTTCCCAAATAGCTAAAATTGCGACAGATTTGACTAGGATGCCCAGTCAGCATGCAGGTGTACAGTCAGCAAAAAAAGGAATATTCTGAGAATATTTTGTTTTCTTTATGCCAACGAGATCTTACCACATGGCACATTTTGGATCATTGGATTTGGTTGTACGAAGGATTTTTGGTCCAATGGTTGGGTGACATGTGGCCAGCCCTGAGGCTGCCATGTGTCCCCTATATGGTGGCTTAAAATTTTGGTATAGGTCCGAGGGGTTCAACCCCATGACCTCCAGCGCGCCCACAAAAAACTCCACCAACTCCGCTGCATTGTGACTTAACCCTTAAGGGTCACATGTTATATATATGGTTTTTTAATGTTGCAAAAGAGGGTTGGGGACCGCCGGCAGTCCCAACCCACCGGCAGCCCCATTTATTGGTCACATTATATATGTTATAACCATAACAACAAATGTTCTGATGGTATTTTCCCTCACCATAAACTTTAATGCGAACATAACATCCTCCGGGAATAGCGTTCACATGTCACGGTTTGGGTGGAGTTTCTCCGCGCGGTCAAGCATTAACGTCGACCCAAACTCCAAGTTTAATTCGCCATGTAACTATAGTTTCAGAGTGGGTTCCACTCTAGTTTTAATATGACCGTGGGGTTTAAGGGGGTCAGCATGTGGCCACCCCCTCCCCTAACTATAAAACTAAATGCGACAGTTATTTGACTGGCGGGATGTTTAGTGTGCCCTCCAATTTCATAGGTTTGGCCAATTTTAACTGCGGACAAGTGCAGTCCTCCAAATTTAGTCGAGGTTTTGTAGGGTACATTGGGAAAAAGCCTATCGAGGTCCATTTTCGACCAATTTGTGTGAAACAAGAGTCTACCTAGACTGATTTGAGCATTCTGGAGCCATTGGTGTAGAGAAAACAACCATTGGAGGCAATGAAATATGGACATGCCATTGGGAGCTAGACCAACAAATGTAGCCCAGGAGGGGTGAACTACTTCATCACACCTGTTGTGTAAATCTTATGTGTGGTTTTAATTCTCTATCATACATTGTTGTTCAGTGTTATTTAGGCTTATTTACATGCTTAAAATTGACAATTTCATCTATGTTTCATGGTTAAATTCCTCATTCCTTAAGCAAACAAATGGAGACAAATATTACATGTTTTTTAACTGAAAAGACACTTATCATAGCAAACTAATACAGTCCTTTTATATTAGGTTGGTATCAGAGCTAGAGTTTATTCTCTGCTGTTGTTGTGTGAAAATATTTGTTTAACTGTTTGCAAGTGTTCACATGCTTACTAGGCCTAATCTTAAGAGAGGAGAAGGAAAATTGGTGGAAGCAAGAGGGTCTCAAATTGAGCCACAACAAAGGAGGGAAATATTTCCACATTATCCACCACCTAGTTCACCTTCTAGAGAAGCAGAGGTAGCATTAAGTATGCCTCCATAGGAAGAAGAAATCCATGAAGAGGTGGATCCCAAAGAAGAAGAAAGAATGTTCAGGAAATCATTCCCTGACATGACTGAGATGGTGAGAATCCTTTATGAAGAAAGGAATGAGAGACTATAAGGAGAAGGATCCAAACTTCACAAGAATGGACAGGGATCATCAGGAGGTCAAAATGATGAAGATAAATCAAATAATGACAATGGAGGAAATGGAGGCGGTGGAAAGTCACCATACTCACCCTCATCATCATCATCGTCTACTTCATCTTCAGTACATTAGCCACATAAGTCAAAGAACACTGGTAAAAGTCGTTTTCTAAAACTTGATGTCAAGTTTGAATTGCTAATGTTTAATGGTGAATTCAATGAAAAAAATATTGATAATTGGATTAGGCAATTGGAGGTCTATTTGAGAATTCATAACCTTCATGATGATGATACCAAAATCCAATTAGCTTCATTAAGAATGGAAGGTGCAACACTTTTTTGGTGGGAAGCCAAGACAAAGGAGGAGATCAAGAAGCATGGTAAGATTATCCTATCATGGACTGATTTCATTACTGCAATAAAACAACAGTTTTATCCATTAGATCATATGCAGAAAGCCATAATGAACTGGCAAAACTTTAGACAATTGAAAGGATAGAATGTGCAAGAATACACCCAAGAATTTAGGAGAAGAGATCTCTTATTAGGGGTAGATTTTCAGAGTCAAGATACCTTTTTCAAGTACATAGGAGTCTTACATAGCTACCTAAAATATACTATCCTCATGTTTAACCCTACAATTTTATATGAAGTTTGTGTTCAAGACACACATCTATAAGCTAGAGGGAAAAACATTTATGATGGGGGTAGGAAGAAACCTTTTAAGGGGAAAAACAAACAGAAGACCTCAAAAGGTAAAGGCAAAAATAATGCGTCTATCAATAAAGAGGGAGAAAAAGTGGTGTGTAAACATTGTTCAAGAGAAGGCCATGATGAAAATCATTGTTGGAAATTACATCCTGAAAAGAGGCCCAAACATCAGAACAACAAAGGGAAATAGAAAACTGTAGCTACAACTCAACATGATTTAGGAGAGGATCCAGGTGATTAATCTAAAATTACAACCATGGGATTGAAGAACATGAAGGGGAAAGAAATTGAAACTAAACCCAATTCTAGTACATCAAACTGTCACATACAAACTCCAAATGAAGAAGAGAGAATTGAATTATTTCATGTGAGGGTCATATCCAAACATACCAAGATTGACACACTCTTTGACAATGGGTCACAAGCAAACTTAATCTCTGAATACTTGGTCAAGAAACTTAATATTGAGACCATTCCACATCCAAAGTCATATCCACTTGGTTAGATTTGTAAGGATGCAAATTTACAGGTTTCAAAGAAGTGCATATTGTGGTTTACAATAACTGCGCATTTTATTGACACAGTTGAATTAGAAGTGGTTCCACTTGATATTACAGGTATTTTTTTGGGGAATTCCTTACTTGTATGACAGAAAAGCGATCTTCCATCACCATTTGAACAAATACCATTTATTCAAAGATGACAAGGAGTACATTGTTAGAGCACATCGCAAGAAGACAAATATTGCTATGGTAAATGTTGGACAGGTAAAGAGGCTGGTAAATTCAAGTAAGAATGTTGTTCAAGTAAGGATTTTGATCCTAAGTTGAAATCATATTTATATAATGTAGTTGATGCACATCATGAGATCTTTCAATAGCCAACAGGATTGGCTCCAACAAAGGAGATTCAAAATGAGATTCAGTTGCAGCAAGATTGTCCTCTTCCAAAAATCGGCATGTATCGCATGTCGATAATGGAGAATGTTGAAATAAAGAAGAAAATCAAGGACACGTTGGATAAGGGACTCATAATTCCAATCACTTCTCCATTTGGTTCACCCATAGTCTTGATTCCGAAGAAAGATGGGACTTGGCACATGTGTGTAGACTTCAAAGCTTTGAACAAGATAACAATAAAGAATCGATACCAACTCCCAAGGATAGATGATTTTCTTGATCAACTAAAAGAAGAATTTTTTTCACTAAGTTAGATTTACAAAGTGGATATCATCAAGTAAGAATTGAAAAAAGTGATATATGGAAGACTGCATTCAAAACCAAACAAGGACTCTTTGAGTGGTTGGTTATGCCATTCGGTTTGTGTAATGCACCGACAACTTGCATCCATGTTATGGATAATGATTTGCATCCATTCTTGATGACTTTGTGATTGTGTATTTGGATGATATACTGATTTCAGCGAAATAAGAGAAGAACATGTCTTGCATGTAGAAAGGTTTCTTGATGTTTTGAAGAAAGATAAATTATTTCTTAAGATGTCAAAGTGTGAGTTCAGAAAGACGTCTTTAGTTTATTTGGGACACATTGTAGGAGGAGGCAAGTTGAGAATTGATCCTTCTAAAGTGGAAGCCATTATGAACTGGCCCACTCCCAAAATAGTAACCAAGGTAAGAAGTTTCTTAGGCGCAGCTTAGTATTGGAGAAATTTTATTGCTAATTTTTCTATCATAACAACTCCTATGCATGCAGTGACAAGTGTGAAGAAAGGCTTCCAATGGGGAGGCAAATAGCAACAAGATTTTGAAGCTTTAAAAGACAAGGTCATTTCAGCTCCATTCCTTGCATTACTAAATTTGAGACAGTCATTTGAGATACAAACCGATGCAAGTGATTATGCCATGGGCTCAGTACTTTTGCAGCATGGTAAGCCTATCACTTTTCATTTTGAAACATTCAATGGTGCTATAAATAATTATCCTACATATGAAAAAGAGTTGTATGCATTGGTACAAAGTGTCAAGAAGTGGAAACATTACTTGATTGGTAAAGAGATTATTATACATACCGATCACCAACTATTACAGTACTTGCAATCACAAACAAAATTGTAGCAATCACGACATTTCAGGTGGATGGGATTTCTTCGACAGATTCACTTGGTTATAAGGTACAAGAAAGGTATTTTCAATAAATTTTTTGATATTATTTCAATGCCAATCATCAGTGCTTCTACTTTACTTAAAATTGATTCTATTGTACATGAGAGTTACATAGAACAATATGTACATGATGTTGATTTTCAAGATGTGTATGCTAGTTTGAGTGAAGGGAATCAAGTTGAGGAAAATGATTATCACATGCATAAAAATTTGTTGTTTCATTTGGGAAAGTTGTGTATACCACAAGGAGAGAGGCTAAGTGTCATGAGAGAGGCTAATTCGTCTATTATTGTTGGACACTTTGGGGTAAGAAAAACAGTGGCGCATTTATAGAGGTATTACTATTGGCCTCACATGATAGATAGTGTGTCACGTTTTATAAGAGGTTGTTCTATGTTTGCAACAAGAAATCCTAGCAATAGGAATATTGGGTTGTACATGCCACTACCAGTACCAACAAGGCCATGGGAGAGTGTCTCCATGGACTTTGTTGGAGGTCTACCTATTTCAAGAAAACAACATGATTATCTTTATGTAGTTGAGGATAGATTTAGTAAAATGTGCATACTTATGCCATGTAAGAAAACCATAACTGATGAACTTTATTTTCAACATGTATGGGTTCATTATGGATTGCCAACTTCTATTGTTAGTGACGGGGATTCCAGGTTCATTGGGAATTTTTGGTCCAATCTTATTTTCATCCGCAAACCAATGGCCAAACCGAGGTGGTGAATAGAACCGTTGTGCATCTATTGAGAGGATATTGCAGCAAACATCCCAAGTTGTGGGATGAACAACTGCATTACATTCAACATGCTTACAACCGGGAAAATCACTCTTCTACAAATACATCACCTTTTCAACCATGCTTTGGGTATTTGCCAAAATCGCCATTAGACTTCATCTTTGAGGAGGATGTTGCAATTGATGGCCATAGTGATATTGACAAGGCTTGAAAGTTCATTGAGAAAATTCAAGTTATTCATCAACAAGTTCAAGAACTGCTTGAGAAGATTCAAATAAAATACAAGGAGAGGCATGACAACAATAGATTTGATCACAAGTTTCAAGAAGGAGATGCGGTATGGTTGCACATAAGCAAATAAAGGATGCAAGGAGAAGGTAAAAAGCTCAAGCCCATTCGCTATGGTCCATTCAAAATCATAAAGAAAGTTGCTAAAAATGCATTTCAACTTGACTTGCCTTCATATATGCAAATGTATTCAGTTGTTAATGTTGAAATCGTACGTTTGTATGAGCCACCTTTGATCGATGATCAAGGAAGTGACGTTCAGCTTCCTTCTATTGAATATTTCTCGCTGAAATTTCTGGATGAGCTCAAAGAGGATACCATTCTTGACAGGAGGACAACAGGATCCAAGAGGGAAAGTGTTGACTACCTTCGAGTTGGGCTCAAAGGCAGTAATCCAGACAAGGCAAAGTGGATGGAATTTGGAAAGGTGAGGGAGTTGTACCCTCATCTACTGAACAAGTAATCAAAGTCTTTTTGGGTCCAAAAGCTTCCCAATGGGGAGGTGTGATCAGGAGTTCATGAATTTTTCTCAAAATTGAAAGTTCTCAAAACTATACCAAACCTGATCAATGGGGTATATCTCGTTGTTCTGATTCTGGCAACACGAACTGTTCGAAAAACCGATGTCGTATGAGGGAGATATCGCTTTCTGATCGATTTCCCAAACAACTAAAATTGCAACAGGTTTGACTGGGATGCCCAATCAGCATGCAGGTGTACAGTCAGTAAATAGAGGAATATTTTGAGAATATTCTGTTTTCTCTATGTGAACGAGATCTTGAAACATGGTGCATTATATATCATTGGATTCGGTTGTACGAAGATTTTTGGTCCAATGGTTGCGTGAAACGTGGCCAGCCCTGAGGCTGCCATGTGTCCCATGTATGGTGATTTAAAATTTTGGTATAGGTCTGGGGGGTTCGACCCCATGACCTCTGGCGCGCCCGTAAAGAACTCCACCAACTTCGTTGCATGTGTGACTTAACCCTTAAGGTTCACATGCTATATATATGGTTTTTTAATGTTGCAAGTGGGGGTTGGGGACCGTCGATGGCTTTGTTGATTGGTCACATGGTATATGTTATAACCATAACAACCAATGTTTCGATTACATTCCACCTAACCATAAACTTTAACGTGACCATAACATCTGCCGGGAATAGCGTTCACATGTCGTGGTTTGCGTGGAGTTTCTCCACACGGTTAGGCATTAAGGCTGACCCAAACTCCAAGTTTAATTCGCCATGTAACTATAGTTGTGGAGTGGGTTCTGCTCCAGTTTTAATATGACTGCGGGGTTTAAGGGGGTCGGCATGTGGCCACCCCCTCCCTAATTGTAAAACTAAATGCGACAGTTAGTCGAATGGCAGGATGTTTAGTGCGCCCTCCAATTTTGGAGGTTTGGCCAATTTTAATTGTGGACAAGTGCAGTCCTCCAAATTTAGTGGAGTTTTTGTAGGGGACATTGGGAAAAAGCCTAGCCATGTCAATTTTCGACCAATTTGGGTGAAACAAGAGTCTACCTTGACTAATTTGAGCATTCTAGAGCCATTGGTGTAGAGAAAACAACCATTGGAGGCTTTTAAACACATGCATTTGCAAAATTTTGAGCATAATGAAATATGGACATGCCATTGGGAGTTGGACCAATAGATGTAGCCTAGGAGGGGTGAACAGCATCATCATGCCTGCTGTGTAAATCTTATGTGTGGTTTTAATTCTCTATTATACACTGTTGTTCAGTGTTATTTAGGCTTATTTACATGCTTAAAATTGACAATTTCATCTATGTTTCATGGTTAAATTCCTCATTCCTTAAGCAAACAAATGGAGACAAATATGTACATGTTTTGTAACTGAAAAGACACTTAGCACAACAAACTAATACAATCCTTTCAGATCACCAGATATCTGTATAAACAAAGAAAATAAAATGTCACCATATCTAGAAAATAACACCTTAGTAACTTAGTATTCAACTTTCAAGGAAAGCTTAGGAACAGTCATGTCAACTAAGTTATATTCTAAAAATCTCAAGTTGTAGATAACTTGTGAAAACAAATAATCTGAGGTGTGATGTTTAATCCTTGTCATTTTATTCACAACAACATTTCATTTTCTAACGCATGAACTTATTCAAGTATATAAACAACATGTACTCAAATAACAACATGAAAGTAACTTTTTTTGATAATCATGAAAATATTTTAACACAAATAGCTATAAGGATTCCAATCAATGTAGTGTAATACTAATTTCATCTTCAAGCTTTGGTTGTTGTTTAAATGGACATGGTACAAAGTATTTTAAATTTCATAGTTAAAAGACAAAACAAAATCAAAAGAAACGTCCAAAATACAATCAAACAATAAAGAGAGGATATCATGGAATGGAAATAGAAATTATAATAAAAAAAAAATTCCTGTCCACTGATATCGTGTCTGGCATTCCTAGAACATTTGCTTCCCCAAAATAACCATGAAGTGAAATAATCACAACATTAAAAACCATAGCAATTCCTACTAGAAACATTTCCAAAGTAGATGGCTTAGGTATCTAAGTGAACTCTAACAACGAATGAACCATATCCAAGACGTGATATGCATTGTCTCCCCATCCTTTTTCCAATCACATTTCCTGTAACATGCCCACAACAAAGTCAAGTAAAAATCAAACAAAGACATTGACATTTGTTTTTATCTTTTATATCTATAAAATTTGAATATTATTTGTTTCATGAACATATTAACTCATATTTAATGCCTTCCTGACATATGAGAAAGTATCAATCAAATAGGACATCAGAAAAATTGACCTCAATGAGGTCCTCAAACAATTTCTACAATATCAATATTTTTCTTGTTGTGATATCTTGGGTAGAAAAAAATAACATATCTGCAAAAGAAAAATGCATATATTACTTACGGTCAAACTTTGTATATGGTGTATCCTTAAGAAATTTTTTAAGATGTTCCTCTGCCTTTACAAAAGTGAATTGTAGGTTGGTCAAACTATGTATCCTTTCATTCAACATCAATTTCTGCAAGATAAATGTCACACATTATTTTTTCCCATTTCTCAACATGCTACATATGATAAATTGAAAGTCACATAAAACCAAGAGAAAACCCTTTTCTAACCAAAACAAACAAACAAACAGTGTCTCTAATAAAACTTCATTATAATATTATAAAATGAAAAGAGAGTGGACCATTTTTGTTGTTTGAATTTTTCTATTTTTGTTATGAAAGTTCTATAGCTTCAAGTATCAACAAATGTGAGGGAAGTCGTAAATGTGAAAAAAATTATGTTGACCTAATTTGTAGAGTTCTTCAAAATTATGTGAATGATTCCATTTTCAGATGTGGTAAATCTCATAATAATAAATGGCATGTATTCTAATAAATTACATTGCAATGACTACCATGGGCCTCCATGGGTTATAGGTCCTCAGTATGTTAATATTGATGATGAAAGAGATGGCAACGATAAGTATGGGTGGTCCTAGTTTGTATGGTGGATATCTTCAAACCAAGGTCGTCATCTCAATGAACCTATGTTCTGACATGGTAAACCTAGATCTGGTCTTCACCCAATTTCATTCCATCATAATTTGTCAAGACTCAAGAGGAAATAATGGTCCTTCAGCTTATAATAGGGTTTCTTTTGAGGTTATAGATAAACCTTATCCAAAACAAATGGATTTTTGGGCTCTAAGAGATATGGATAATTTAAATGATTAAAATTATATTTTTTTTCCCCAAGATTCAAATGTAGGGACACATTTTGTGGGTTTTACTAATAAATAGAATGAGATAAATAATCCATGAGGAGAATCTATTGGTCATTGTGATTAGGGAAATACTTAGAGACAATAAGACTATTTAGGTTCAAATCAAAGATGGTGTTGATTCTTGTAGCTCCTCAGTCGTTGGTAGTTTTTAAGGTAGGAATTTCAGTTCTTCAAGGGTAGAGTCCTTTAGCATAATTGCATCTACCTTAGTCCTATCACCCAAAAGAAAAACATAATCAACAAAGAGTAAATATGTCAAGTTTAGGGAAATTCCTATTTGTATAGTTTCCAAGATTATAGTTCTTTTTGACTTTGTTATAACTTTGTTGAGACCACCTACTCTACAGTAAAAAATGGTAGAGGATCCAATAGTCATATCTACCCATGGTCTCTTGTAGGCATGATAGAAGAATAGGTTGATACATTAATTAGAATTTCACATATATTGAGGAAAGGAAATTCATTATCTAGTTAACCAATTACACATTGAACCCTATATGGATGAGTAGCCCTAAATAAAGCCAATCTTCTCTATCATATGCCTTAGAAAGACAAACTCACTAACATTTCTTGTAATTTTTTGGTTTCATGTTATAAATTCCTTCTTGAGCAGTTCCTATTCCATAATGGATTTGTTTCCTAGGAAGGATGCAAAATTGTTCTAATGACAGGGAATCAGCTTAGTGGATTTTGGCCCTACACGACCAAGGAACTCAGGAGCCTTGGGCGCATCAATAGTAGCATCCTCCAATGAAAATAGTACAGTATCCAACCTAGAAACATCAAAATTATATATAGTTATAATTCATAATCGTAAATGACCATAGAATGTAGCAATCCTTAAATAAATTCAAACTTGAATAAGAATAAACAAAAAATTTCACACTTCCCTTCAGTAAGTTGTCCTTGATTTAGCAAGAAAGGCTTAGACTTGCATAAATGTGTAAGTAGATTCCCCGGAATATCAATTTCAACATATTTCCTGAAAAGAAAAAAAATCTAACATCCAAAGTGAAACCATAGTTGAATGGAACAATGGTGCTTTAAGATCATCTACAGAAAAAGTTGCCTCCTTCAAATCTCTCACACTGGATGGTATGTCATGCAAAATTAAGAAAAATTCAAGGAAACTTGTCGACTTCTCTAAACGACAGAATGAAAATGCATGGAAGTTTTGTAAAGGAATGCACCTATAATATTCTTTGATTGCCATTTCAGCATTTTTCCTAAGTTGAACCTCAATGAGTTGTGAACTCAAAGTTATTTGAGAAGAATGTTCTTACAATTGAAATTCATAATTTGTAGTCTTCCCACCTCTGTCACCTGATGAGTATGAATTCTTAAACTCTCTTATCCAAAGCATTTCTTTCCTGGACACATGATTTTGCAAATAAATTCTTTTCTGCAACATAATTCCTTGTCAAAATTTCATATCATACCAACTCGCATCCGATCAGAACTACAACCTGAAATCGGACCTACACCTATTCATTTATTACTCAAATATGTGAATGGTGGAATATATACTAGAGCGCTCTTATCATATTGCAGAGGCTAAGCCCTCCCTCCTATTCCATTACCAAGACCTCCCTTAGGACCAAGAGTTAAGTGGCCATCATCAGAAGCTTTGTGTGTTGAAGGGCTTGGCATAAAATGATTTTCAAATTGAACCCTATCCACAATCCGAGCATCTTGACTGGTGAATCCACAGTCCTGTGGTCCCATATGGGGTTCTAGCCCTTTAATACCACCCATATGTGGAAATGAACCCGTCTATGCACCTGCCATGTAAGGTGGCATCTCAGGCCCTGTCACACCATATCAAGTGGTGTCACAAATCTCCGAACTGAATGCCCCATTTTGGTACCATGAGAGCGGTCTCTCTATCCATGTAGTTCTTGCATGGCATCCCAATTCACTTCCTCTATTTTCTTGGGGCCCTCAACTTCCCTCCTTCATTTCCATCCATTCCTCCTCGAATCAATCAGATCCTTCAACATGAACCTTATCCTAGAGGGAAACCCTTGGTTATTGGACATTTTTTTCATCCTATCGAACTAAGCATCAATATGTTCCTTGGCATTTGAATGGTCAATCATTTTACTAATAGTTCTCATCAGTTTGCACAAATATTCAACATTTTCCTCCTTTCGATGTTAAAATTCACCAATTAATCTCTTGATGCATGCATGCATAATTCTTTCGGTTAGCATACCTTCTTTATAAATCTCACCAATAAACCTTATATTTCCTAGCATTCACTGTCGTGTCGCAGCCTTCTTATCCCGTATTTCTTCTGCTGAAAGGATTTTTTCACCATGCTCTTTTTCTTTCCCAACCTCTACCTCTTATCTTTCATCATTTTCAAATTCTTCCTGACATTTTTTCAAAATAACTCACTTGAAAACAACCTTCTCATTATCTTCATAAAATTCTGCTATTTTTGCAGCAAGATGAAAATAGAATTTTTCATAGATTTCACAAAAAGCCAGCTCCATCAAGGCTTTGTCAAATATTTTAGATATTATACCATGAAGACGTGATGCAGAGTCAATGTCCACTTCTTTAAACTGTTCAAAAAGTTTCTCTAAGCTTTGGGTTTTTAATTTATTAAGAATGGATTTAATTTGTCTTTGTTTCAACTGATCCTCATCAAAAGCCTTGCCCACTTCATATCGGTTCTCTAATATATGAATTGTGGGGAGAGAATGATGTGGAGGAGGAATCAAACCATTATGCAAACCAGAAGGACGTTGCCACCTATCAACATTAGAATTGTTTCTCAATAGTCCAACTTGTGGAAGTGGTGCTTGCACATAAGGCCCTCTAGGAAGGATGACATTCATACTCATTTGTGTTGCACAGGTATTTCTTGAAAATCCGGTATTATAACCTTGGCAAGGTCGAAACACAACATAGAAACCACTAAAGATCTGCATCCATCCGCATATCACAACCATCAACAAAAGCATCCACCAGCTTGCCCCATCTATCATCATCCAAACTGGCCATATTTCTCCCATGACGTTCAAGTAGATAATTCCCACTCAGTTGCCTGTCAAGTCCTCTAACATTGATTGCTAATGAATCAACCTCTCCTACATGAGTTGCAAGTGCTTTCTGCACACCATAATGTTAAGGGGAAAATTTGATCAAATCAGTCACCTCACACATTTAATGTGATTTTACCTTAAACAATCCACTGGAAGAAGCCCTAAATCTTGCAAGCAATGAACTGATTGCCTCAGTTTATCCTTTGTACACTTATCTTACTTGAGATTTTTTTCAGGGAGGATCATCCGTGAAATTTTTGAACTGAATTTTAGCTTTGAAATCATACAGTGATGGGAAGAAAACTAGTGGAAATGGTTTTTGGAAGTATGGAGTAACCTAAAGCCACCCAATGTGGAAAAACCACCCATTAAACCCAGGAGAAACTCTGATCCATTCACCTAGTCTATATTGAAGAATTATCAGCCACCTATAGATTCAAGCACTCTACTAAATAATCTTGGTTTAAACTCACCAGAAGGATATCTTGATAGGGAAAATTTGAATCACAATCAATCCTTGAATTCAAATGGGATGGTATTTAAGAGAACCCCTTATTAATTCGTCTTTGTTATTTTATTCACTTAATATGATCTATAATGATGCGCACAATTAGTTTTTTTCACACTGAGAAACATTTTGGGAATTATGTTGAGAAGGATCGTTTGTCACAACCACCTAATTGGCTCATTTTGTCAATTCTATCCCAAAAAAATCCAGAAGAAGTGCCTACAGTAAGCTCTTCAATTTTTTCTTCGAAAATAACGATTTGTTCACTTTTATTGCCTCTTCATATCTGTGATGTTCACTGATATCCTTTAATACTCCTATTATTTTCTATCAGCTTATGGAATCTATGTTATCAAAAGTAATGGAAGAGTTTGAGTGGCGTCTAGCCACATAGGGAGAGCAGGTAAACTACTGAGTCTCCTTTATAATTTTGAGGATTTTTTCTCTTTGGAGATTTCTATGATGGAAATATTATTTTCTCAAATGATAATTTTACATGTTTAGCTTGTATGCTCCTGGGTTCTATGATTACACCTCATTCTTGGAGGATGTTGTAATGGACTAGTGACAGGTTCTTGTAGTGTAACTCAAGGATTCTTGCATTTTATAACATAACCTTATCCTGTTTTGAATCATCATTATACCTTTCTCACATTTTATGGTGTTTCTCTAGGAATATTAAATTTTATAACCTAACTTTGTCCTTTTCTGGCTCATTATTATATATTTTTCTGTTGGAAAGGGGAAATATTGAGCACACCTAAAATGCTTGGTTAAATTGGAAGATTGTCTACATATAAAAAACAGAAAAGAACCTAATTCATTTTATGAGTAATTTCACATGATTTAAAAAATTACCTAACCTAGACCATATGATTCAAGGGGCTAAAGGGTTAGGTTATTCTAATGACCATATTCACTAATCGGGTATAGAATTTTTAGAGGCAAAAGCTTATGTGAAGATGGAACTAGTTGAATTACATAATAGAGCAAGTGGTTCTTATTACTAAATCGACAGTATCATGCTTCCACATCAATTCTTTTTCTCTATGTGAAAAGTTAACAAGAGAGGCTCTTTGGAAATGCATAGAACTAGATGAAAAATAACTTAATAAGTGAATTCTCATCTACTGTGTTATTGTGGCCTACAGTTGAAGAAGGTAGTACATGACCTTGTTGTTAATGGGGATTGAAAGTCTTTCCCAAAGTGAAAAAATTTCGCAGCACTAACAACAGCTTCGGGAGAGCCCAAGGTTTGCTCAGATTTCTTATCGCAGCATATGTAAAAGTTACTTTAGTTTCAAGTTTCTAGGATATAATTATCTACGAATACATAAAATGTTAACGCTTATGCTACAGAAAAGCTAAAATTCAATGCCTGAAATGGATCTGACTATAGATGTTTACTGAAATGGAATTTCATAAATACAGAGCTGAGCTTGAGCTGCAATGTTGTTGTGTTCATCACTAAATACTTGTAATAGATGTCTTTTTTTAATTAACATTAAGACTGAAACTTCAATCTAAGGGTTGATTTCAGCGAAGATGAGGAAAAAGAGAAAATTTATGGTCTTAGATGAGGAAAACATGAGGACTGCTTCTCTCATAGGTTAAGTGATGCATATGAGGATGAAAAAACTGTTCCAAATCTGCAAACACATTTTGATCTCCAACAAAGGGGAGTTGGAGTAAGTATTTAAATCTTATAAGAGTGTGTGAGATTGTGATTCAAACATAGGGATTGTTCTGATTTTTCCATAAAATCGTTAGGAACTGAAATGGATGCCACATAACACGAAGGAAGGGTGTCCAATCGATGCAAATGGAATAAAATAAACAATTGTACAGCCTTGGTGACCTTTGCACAAACAGTTGTTATTATTTGAATCACGCTTTTCTGCATTCTTCAATTTTGATTGTTTTTCTTTGCTGGACAGGAAAGCATATGCATGGACTAGTGCAGGCTGCAACAGGCTACCACAAAGCTCTAGAGGAAAATCGATAACTATACAATCAAGTTCATAATCTAAAAGGTGTGCTTCCTGTTCATCTGTCATAATGTTATAGTTTAAGTGACATGTCTCAAAAATATTATAACGTAGTAGGAATTAGGAGTCTCTTTAAATTGTATATATCAAATATGTTGCATCTTTATTCCCAATTCAGTGCGAATGAATATTTTTAGGCTTTTCTATAAGAACTCGAGATAGGAACAAAAACAGTTCAGTGCAACAAACTCCAGTGAACTGCTATATTTATCCATGAAAAACTGCTAGAGTAGCATCCATTGTGCATGCAACCCAGTTGTTTGATGGGGGAGAAAACAAACTGAAGCTCAAGTTCGGGGGAGGAATCAGAACAACTGATATAGAGAAATTCAATTGATTTGGGCATGCATGGAAATTTTGATCCAAGTGACAACTCCAGTAAAGCCTATATTTTTTTACCAAACCTAGTAAAAAATTTTAAAAATAGGCGTTGAGTTCAAAAGTACTTATAAAAAGAAAAAATATATATAATAAAAATAAAATAAAAAACACCAAACTCAGCTCAACTCTTCATAAATATTGCTCAAAAACAATAAAAATATTTATCAATACGTATTCTATGGACCGACACCCATTGAGCTTAAAATTATTATTCCAAGTGATGTAAATTCAATTGTTTAGGGGGAAATGCATATCACCCTCAGTGATATTTTGAAACACCATGGAGATTAACTTCAAAACGAACCCCATATCCAATTTTTTTATTGAAAACTATTCAGCACACAACATCAGATGGATAAAAAGTGCACCTTTGATGCCACATAAAAAATATCATATTTTTTTCTATGATACCATGTTGGATGAAGGCGGATCAAGGCCATTGCGATCCAGACAAGCTCCAACAGTTTTTCCATCACTTCAAACATGTAAACACATTTGTATGAGAATAATTGATGGACAATATTCCTAAGATGACAACAAAAAAATTACTATCGTGCAGCCTCTTTCCCTTATCCTAAACTAAAATCACCATACATATCATAAAGCTAATTCCATGCTTTGAAATAACATACCTGCACATAAAAATCATTGTTGCAAGAGTGAAAAATCCAATCAATGTAGAAAGATTCGCATTTATATATATGCATGAAATTTGATCATAAGATGGTTTGTTCATTTTTCCATCTGTAATAAATTTTAGCTAATTCGATATGGGGGGAACATATCCATGGCTTGTAGTAGGAACATAAAAGGCCGAAAAATGCTAGAAAAGGGCAGTTTATTGTGAATTTAAAGAATCTTGTGCTCCCACTAATTGAGAAGTTCGAAACAAGGTTGGTTCAATAGAGTAGGAAATGGATGAGTGAATTGGGTAAGATTGCTTCCACATAGGTGCAGATGTATGAACAACTTATCTATGTTGCATATTCATGTCACTATGAGTACTATGTTTGAATTGAGACCTCGGACCTGGAAGATAAGCATTAGTAATTATGGGAGATAATATTGAATTATGTAATATGATTTCACTCTGGCCTCTTCTTGCATGGTGCAGTGTTATCTTATTATGCTTATAAAACATAAACTTAGAAGCTTAGGAAGGGTATACTTGCTTGACCAAGCTGGTAGTGAAAGCACAACAAATGCCATTTGATAGGATAGAAAATTTATGTTGTTTTGTATATCGAACTTCATGTGAGTCTGTGTTTCTTATTATTCTTAGGAAGCATAAGGGTGTATTGCAGAGTCAGACCATTCTTTCCTGGCCAATCCAACTGTCAGACTACAGTGTATTATATTGGGTAGGATGGTCAAATTATGATTGCAAATCATGCAGAGCAAGGAAATGATATACGTAAATCATTCACATTCAACAAAGTATTTGGAGCATCTGCGACTCAAGGTTGGCTCTATTTTTAGAGCATTGAAAACATTTTACATGATTGTAAGGTGCAATCTCTTAAATCATAACATTATTCATGTTGAATTGCAAAGGAAGTGTTTTTGGATACCAGGCCATTGATCAGATATGTTCTACATGGTTACAATGTTTGCATTTTTGCATATGGGAAAACAGGTTTTGGAAAGACATACACAATGGTAATAAAAACCATCTTCTAGTTATTCAATTGCAGTTTGAAGGATTATCTTGCAAAACTAATAAGGGAATGAGTTCACTCCTGAAGAAATTCTTGTATATAAATACTTTGCTCTAATTTGTGTGCCTTGTTTGTCTAGAATGGTCCTAAGGTGATTACATAGGAGAGTTGGGGTGTGAACTATTGAGCCTTGAATGACTTATTCCAGATATCAAAATAAAGAAAGGATACCTTTATATATGAGGTCGTTGTTAAAATGATTGAAATATACAATGAACAAGTCTGGGATCTTCTTGTTTCAAATAGTTCCAATAAAAGATATCCTTCTTGATCATAAGGAGTTGTATTTCTTGTTTTTAAATATTTGGATTTCAGTTTCTCAGAATAAAATAATCCTTGACTCATAGCACATTGGAAATCCAGAACAATTCACAGCAAAATGGACTCAATGTGCCAGATGCAAATCTAATACTCGTTGCATCTACATCTGTTGTGGTGGAGTTAATGAACCTTGGACACAAGAACCATGTTGTGGGAGCAATTGCTCTGAATGATTGAAGTAGCCATTCGCACATGTTTTAAACACAATCTTCAGAGAATTTCAATAATACTGGTCTCTCTTGAAACCTTTCTTCAAAAAATAAAAACATTGTTTTGTTTACAGTGTTTGACAGTGCATGTTCAGGGAAGAGATCTTACTTTTGGAACAATTCTTCGAGGGTGTCTTCATCTTGTTGAACTTGTTGGAAGTGAGAGAGTTGACAAATCCGAGGCCACCAGAGATAGGTTAAAGGAGGCACAACATATTAACAAATCCCTTTTATCTTTAGGAGACATGATTGTTGCTCTTGCACAAAATAATTCCCATGTTCCTTACCGAAATAGCCAGCTCACACAACTGGTTCACGATTCTTTAGGTAACAAATTCAATCTTTTCCTTAATGAATATTTATGGAAGGAAACCCCTTTTCTCTAGTCTAGGATGGTAATTATGTTGTACTTTTTTCTTAAGGTGGACAAGCAAAAACTCTCATGTTTGTGCACATAAGTCCTGAATTAGATGCACATGGGGAGACAATCAACACTCTAAAATTTGCAGAGAGGGTTGCAACTGTTGAAATTGGTGTTGCACGTTTTAACAAGGAAAGTGGTGAGGTTAGGGAGCTAAAAGAACAGGTTTTTGTTAGAATTATTCTTGAAAAATATGTTGTTTTCTGAATGATAGTCTTATTTTTTCTTACAAGCGAATCAAAACTGATGAATATGACATCTAGTGCACCTTTTAATGAAACGTTTAAGAGTATTATCATACATATCGATTGCCAGAAAACATGTGAGTCAAGGTGAAATACAAGACAAGGGACTCCATTACAAACAGCTAATGTGGTTTGTTTTCTTGGACTGATTTCAAAGCAGAACCATTTTTTAAAATAAATATCTAGAGCACTGATAATATAAATGGACATATAAAGAGCTTCAATTCAATGTGGAAACGAAAATAATGGGCATGGGCAGTTAGATCCAAAAGAAGCAACATCTTACCTGCTGAAGTAAATATCCGTGTGGGAAAGAGGCTTCAACTACCACTCCCTATCTCTCTATTTCAATATGAGAGTTGCTTAGTTGCAGGTAAAAAAACAGCGGGAGATGACCAAAATAAAGTGATGTGTTTTGGGCGGGAGAAATTCTATTTTAACTCATAAAATTTCTAAAATTTAAACGAAAAATGAATACTCATTCCCTCCATTTTCCAAACATCATTTTTAATATTATGCCCTCCAAATATCATTTTTTATATCATACCCATTGTTGTTGTGATGGATGTTGAGCACACTCTGTGATTTCTTGTAAGTTCAACAATTGATTTAAAAGGAAGCTTCAAAAATCAATTCAATTTCATGCTAATAAATTTTTTTTTAAAACATTGATGATGAACCACATAATGAGTGGTTCAAAGACCTTAAAAAATTTATGTGATTTATCTAGAAGAGTTTTTAAAGAAATTAATTAGTTAATTATTAAAATCAAATTGAGATAAAATAGTAAACTTTGGAGAGGTTTTTGGATTCCAGGTTTTTGCAACCCATGGTTTTGCTCATGGTATTCGACCTTGCCAACAAGGGGAAATTAACCCAATCGTAGGTCCCAACTAGACCTACTATCGTTTGGAATGGCTAAGCCCAATGGGTTTTAAGGATTGTTATAAGGGTTAGGGGAATAATGAGCTAGTGGTTAAGGGATTAAGGATTAGGGGCTTATGGGTTAGAGGTTTAGGGGTTAGGGGTTAGGGGAATAATTAGTTAGCGGTTAAGGGATTAAGGGGTTATGGATTGGGGGCTTAGGGGTTAAGGGGTTAAGGATTGGGGGCTTAGGGGTTAGGGGATTTAGGCGCATTTAGGGGTTAGGGGAATAATGAGTTAGTGGTTAAGGGATTAGGGATTGGGGTTAGGTGAATAATGAGTTAGTGGTTAAGGGGTTAGGGATTGGGGGGTTAGGGGTTAGGGGATTTAGGTGCATTTAGGGGTTAGGGGAATAATGAGTTAGTGGTTAAGGAGGGATTGGGGGCTTAAGGGTTAGGGGATTTAGGCACATTTAGGGGTTAGGTGAATAATGAGTTAGTGGTTAAGGGATTAGGGATTAGGGGCTTAGGGGTAAGGGGATTCAACGGTTAAGGCTTTTAGGGGTAAGGGGTGAGGGGTTAATGGGTTATGGGTTAAGTGTTGACGGTTTAGTGGTTAAGGGGTTAGGGGTTTAAGTGTTAGGGGTTTAGGGGTTTAAGAGTTTTGAGGTGTAGGGTTTAGGGGGTTAAATGGGTTAGGGTTTGGTAATTAGGGTTTAATGGGTTAGGGGTCAAGGGTTTATAGGTTTAGGGTTTAGGGGGTTAAATGGGTTAGGGGTTTATGGGTATAGGGGGTTAAATGGGTTAGGGGTTGGGAATTAGGGGTTAAGGGGTTAGACATTTAAGGTTTAGGGGGTTAAATGGGTTAGGGGTTTAGAGGTTTATGGGGCTAGGGGATTTAACAGTTAAGGATTTTAGGGGTTAGGGGTTAATGGGGTTATGGTAGGGGGTTAAATGGGTTAGGGTTTTAGGGAGTTAAATGGGTTAGGGGTTGGGAATTAGGGTTTAAGGGGCTAGGGGTTAAGAGTTTAGAGGTTTATGGTTTAGGGGTTAAATGGGTTAGGGGTTAATGGTTTAGGGGTTTAGAGGTTTACGGTTTAGGTGGTTAAATGGGTTAGGGGTTTAGGGGTATAGGGAGTTAAATGGGTTAGGGGTTGGGAATTAGGGTTTAATGGGTTAGGTGTTAAGTGATTAGAGGTTTAGGGTTTAGGGGGTTAAATGGGTTAGGGATTTGGAGTTTTAGGGGGTTAGGGGATTTAGCAGTTAAGTATTTTAGGGGTTAGGGGCTAGGGGTTAATGGAGTTAACGTTTAGGGGTTTAAATGGGTTAGGGGTCAGGAATTATGGTTTAAGGGGTTAGGGGTTAATGGTTTAGAGTTTAAGGGGGTTAAATGGGTTAGGGGTTTAGGGTTTTAGGGGATTAAATGGGTAGGGGTTAAGGGTTTATGTGTTATGAGTTAAGGGTTTAGGGTTTAGGTGTTAAATGGTTTAGGGGTTTATATTTTTATGGGGGCAAATGGGTTAGGGTTTGGGGATTAGTGTTTAAGGGGTTAGGGGTTAAGATGATAGTTTCGTTGTTCTCTGTTTGTGCACAATAGTTCCTTATTATTTTTGTCTCAATGTAACAATTTTGTAGGTACTGTTGTTTGTTGCCATGTCTTCTCTATTTATTAATTATAGTATTTGTTAGCCATTGATTTACATTTATTGATGAAAATTTGTATTGCATTTAAACCAAATGTATGTTCAATGTCCAGTTTCAAACTCAGCCACAATATTTTCACACAATTTACGTCTGGAGAATGGCCATCTGATGAAGTCTCAATAACCACACTGCACCTCATGAATGCTACAGAAAAACTTAAGTTGGAGTGTTTCACATTCATGATAAAGTGATATTATTGTAGGGTAGAGAGAGAGAGAGAGAGAGAGAGAGAGAGAGATTGGGGAAGAGAAAGGGAGGTAGGAGAGAAAGGGAGAGAGAAGAAGGACGAGAGATAGGACTTAAGATAGAGGAACTAGTATCATAGAAGAAAGAATATGTGACCAAATTACTCTATAGGGAGATGGGAGATAGGGGCACCCTACCCACCTAACTAAATGTCTAAACCAAATGTGGTGTAATCGTCTGTAATGGTGGTCGATTATACGAGGAGAGGATTTTACGAGGCACTGGATTTTTAATGTGATATGAAAAAAACAAGTACCGAACCTAACCATTTCATATTCACCAATTTTCTATCTGTATATGCTAATTTGGTAAATTTGGAACATGGAAAAGGAGTCTTGTTTTGTGATCACCTCCCACGAGGATTCACCAATTGTGAGAACACAACGCTTGTGATTGCATCGTCTAAATCATCATCACTTCCACTAACACCTCATCCAATAACGCTAGTATAAAAATTCTCAGGCTCTCGGTAGTGAAAATGAACATAATGCACGCACCCTCAATCTCTTCTACATAATTGTAGCTCTCCTCCCAAACCAAAGCCACTAGTGTTGTGTGTTCACTTTGCCATGAATCTTTTGCAAAAATGCTAAGGTAAGGAATTGTTTCACCAAGGTATGGATCCACTATGTGTCATATCCAATGAAGGATAACATGTTCCAAACAATAGGTAAATTCTCACAACTATCCCTTTGTGGGATGTTGAGAACTCCAAAATTTCACATGCTCATTAATGAAATCTATAAATTGAGAACTTTCATACAAGACTTGAAGTCATACTGAACTTGGACCAAAAGGCTCCAGATCTGGGTAGCGCAAAGGAACATCTGCAATATGATCTGTACTATTCTCATCTAGATCATTTTGCATGGATATATCCTAGATTTTAAATGCATATTCCAGGATCCATAGAACATCTCCCATGGAAGGCCTGTTGAAGCCCATCTCGTCTAAGAACTTTTTGGTAGTCTCCCTAAACATTTTCAGAGAACCAGGGTTGATGGTCCCAACAAGGTGAGGGTCAATGATTTTTTAAAGCTTTCCCTTTTTCTACGAGTGCATTTCCCACTCTTGTATATTGAATTTTTCTTTGGGAAAAATAAGATTAAGAGTTTCCCCTGCACACAAGAACTCCATTAACACAACTCCAAAAGAATACACATCAGATTGCTCTGTCAGTTGCTGCCTTCTGAATTATTCAAGATCAAGGTACCCAAGGGCCAAAACTACCTTTGGATCTAGTCTTGGAATGTCGAAAGTCCACCACCTTTTCCCGTGATCCTGTTATCGTGGAGATATTTGACATTTAGATAAGCACTGAGGATTCACGACAAGGGAATTAGATTGCGTTGACCATATATTGGAGCTTCATTGGTATCTCGTCAATGAAACAGTTTTCCAATAAGTCGAGGGAGTCTAAATTGGCGCAGTTGAAAATGAAAGGCAATATTGTTTTTTCGAGGCCAAATCCCATGGCGCTAAGCTTGAAAACACTCTCATTATTGCAGATTACGCCTTTGAGATTTAAGATGGTGATGTTGCAGGGGTTTTGATCTTGTCTCCAATCCACGATCACACCTTAGAGCTCAAAGACGGTGACATTTTAGGGGTTTTTATCTTGTCCCTGGTCCATTGCATGAGCTTGGGTACATAAACGTGGCACCATGTCGGGTTAAGGGTAACTATGAGCATTCGACGGATATATCTCGATAGAGAAATGGAATTGTGGAGACATTGTCTATCATACATATTTGGTTTCCTCTATCAATGTACCAAAGTCATCTGTCCTCCAAAAGGAGCCTTCTTCCCATTCTTTCCTCCAAAACCAGGGTTCATTAGTGCTACCATATATGCTAATAAACCCCCTTCACCATCCCCCCCATCAGGAATTTTCAAACAAAAATGTGAAGGTCAATATCTCCATCATCGAGGGTTATATGGCATGTCTTGTAAATTTGCAAAGGATCTTCTTTTCAATACATTGCTAGATGATGGTATGATGCAGATATCCCATTTAATGTTGCTCGCTCACCTTATTACCAAGCTATGCGGGACTCTATTATAGCTACAGGAAAGGGCTTCAAAGTCCCTACTATGCATGAATTGAGGGGAGCTCTTTTGCAAAAAGAGATTTACTTCTTTTATTATTAATAAAATATAAAACCAATAATATTGTTTTATTTAAAGCTTAATTTGACATAATCATGAAAATTATGTATTAAATGAAATAAATATATTCATTGGTACAATTCTCATAGAAATTGATAAAACTAAACACATTTATCCATTATTACACAATAAACCATACTTAAATATTTTGAATTAAATATTTATAACGATTAATAATGTTTATATATTATTAAAAAATTAAATAAATTTCATACCTAAACAGTTAACAAAATTTCATAATACCATTAAAAATTAACGAAGGTTCATAACAAACAATCAATAAAAGTTAATACACCATTAAAAATTTAACTAAGGTTCATAACTAAATTAACAAAAGTTCATACAATACTCCCCAATGGGGGTGAGGTCTGAGAAACACGTAGAAGGCATCTCGCATGAGTAAATATAAGTGTATTTAGGGTGAGGGACGGTAATCCTGGTCCCTCCACCATAACGGATGCAGCGAGAGAGTTATTGGCTTCACGTTGGAAATTCGTGTGAAACATAAATGCGCATTGGAGTCTGGAGGTGGTGAAAGGATAAGGCAAGGGAAGATGAGGGAGCCAAAAATTAGACTCCTAAATATGGTTTGGTGTTGGTCCTGATTGTAGCATTTGAAGAGGAAGTGTAAACGTTGCAGGAAGGTTTACGGAGGGAGTGGCTTGTGTGCTTGTCGTTGGAATTTTTGGCGCGGTGTGTTCAACTAGTCCCTATTGCTCAGTTTCTTAGCCATTGACTACATCTGGGTTGAGGATAGGAAGTTGAAGGAAAGTGAGCTCACTCATTTCCATTTTTCTTGGCTTTCGATGAGCCTTTTTTTCGTGATAAGAGAGGAAGCTAGAATTCGCAGTCTAGGAAACCTTGAGGGTGGTGACGGAAAACTAGTTTCTTTTCCAAATTCCGTGCCCTCCAGCATGGCTGTGAAGATGTTTGGTGGATTGGTGTGTGGTCTCTATGTGGATAATTTGGAGGCTGGTTAGTGCCCTGAGGGAAGTTACGCTCAGGCGTCGGCTACTTTGTCATCGTTTATTGTTCAATTTCCTATGTTGGTTTGGTGGGTGATGGTATTAAGTTTTGCTGGTGGTGGAAGTCTCTATCTGGCAGTGGAAGGTATCTCTATGCTTCCTTGTGGTGGTGGGAGATGACATTTGGCTCCTTCATTGGTGGTGTTTGTTTTCTATAGTGGGAGTCTGGTCTTTGGACTCTACACAGGGTAGGGTTCCTCAACCTTGGCGAATGATGAAACCCTCGGTGTGGTGTGGGTGTTATCCCTCCCCTGTCGTCCATGGCCTTGTGGGGGTGACAGACTCAGAAATAATCATGGCGGCTCCATGCCAAGGTGGAAATATTGCGGGGGCATGCGCGACTCGCTAGTGTGGGTGCGCATGGGGGCCATGGAGGAGGTAAGCGGGGGGATATTAGAGGTGGGGGTTTGAGGGTTCAAAAGAAGAGTCGTCGGGGTAGAGGAGGTCATGGTGGCAAGGGGAATCGTGGGTTTGATTGATTCGAGGTAAATGAGGGTCAGGTTATCCAATATTACTACCTAGAGAACTCTCTTGCACTTATCAACAACCTAATGGAAAGAGTGGACACAACTGAGGGATTTTGTTGTGTGGAGCATGCAAATCAAATGGAAACATTGGACCGAATTCACTATTTACAGTTCCAATTCCAGGAGAGACTGGTAGTGGTTTGGCGAGGCCAAAATAAACTCATTGAGAAAGTAGAAAAGCTGGAGACTTGGTTGGCACACTTTGAAGGGCACGGTCAGTGTGACTTTTGTCCTCCACCACATCTAGCAGAACAACCCCGGACAACCTTGCATCCATCATGTTGGATGACTAGTATGCTATTTGGTGTTCTTTATGTTTTATATGTGTTTTGGTGCCTCTGGCCCAATCGTTTATGGACAAGGTCCCTAGTCCCTCTTTTGTATTTTTTTTGCATCTGGTGCAATTTTTTGTCAACAAACCTAGTCGAGGTGAGACCACCTGTTTTGTAACTGGCTATATGTACTCCTTTTTTCCTACATGAATATAATATTGACTTACAAAAATACAAAGGTTCATACAACATTAAAAATTTAATTAAGTTTCATACTTAAATTAATAAATTTTCATACCTATTTACTAAATAGGTCTATAAATATGTATTTTAGTTTTATCTATTTAGTATGTATCAAATGTAAATATGACGATTTAATACTATATTTAAATGAAATAAAATGCTTAACATAAGAAATGTTATATTTATCTATTTATTAAATTTAAATATGAAGATTTTGTTGAACCCTTAGTTAAACTGAGAGGGGGGGGTGAATCAATTTAATACATTCATGGACTTTTAAAACTTTCCTTTAAAATTATTTACACCTTCATTTCATGACCACCTTAATATATAATGAGACAACAATCTTAATATGTGAGCAACAAGTATTAAGCAGATTACATACAGAACATCAACACATAATCATCATGCATATGGACAACAAATATAAGTGGAAACCCATAAGGGAGAAAACCACATCTTATTATTTTTGTGATGCCAAGGCAAGCTCCAACTCCCTCTCACCATTGATTTTCTATAGGCTCCAACCTATAGGAGGCTACTACCTCAAATTCTGCAAGCTACAACTTGCAAGGAATCTCCAACTCCCATCTGTTTTTTGCAGGCTCCAACCCACAAGAGGCTCCTACCTCAACCAACTCCAACTGGACATCTATCAAGCTACAACTTGAAATGGAAGCAACAACTCCCATGTATTTTCTGTAGGCTACAACCCACAGGAGGCTCCTACCTCAACCAGCTCCAACTGGACATCTATCAAGCTACAACTTGAAATGGAAGCACCAACTCCCATGTATTTTCTGAAGGCTACAACCCACGAGAGGCTCCTACCTCAACCAGCTACAACTGGACATCTATCAAGCTACAACTTGATATGGAAGCACCAACTTCCTCACTCTATAATAAAATCATATGTTGATTTACCTAGATATCAACTTTGTTTTTCTCCTTCTTCATTGTTGCCCTTCCAGCCATCAAATTTTCTTTATATCATCTTTGGATCTTCACAGCTTCTCTATCTTCTCTATATTCTTCTTCCACTCTCTAACCTATTAATGCATATGACAGTAACATAATTTATAGATATCACCCTCTCGTTTTTTGCATTCCACATGGGAATATGAAATGAACAGGCACGACTCTTTTCCTTCCACCTTCTCATTTTCTCGCTCATCATTTCAGGAGGTTACAACACTATCTTCTCATTTCATAATTAAATTGGAGTTTTTCTTTGCCTACGGAGACTTTCCTTTGCATCAAAAACAATATAAAATAATCAATACATTTACAGTTACAATCAATTATTTTACTCGGCCCTTTCAGTTTCTTAGCTTTGCTGAGTGTTTGTCCTCTTCTTCTTGCTGTCTTTTTTTCTTTTATGTTTATGCAGTGATATTCCAACTTTGCTACTGCATTACTATCTTAGCCTGACTTGACCCATGCCTTTATGATTTACACCGCCTCTACCTATTGCATATCTTACCTGCAGCGTTCTATACTCTTCTCTGCTCATTTTCTCTGTGTCAGGTTACTTACCCGAGTCTCCTTCTGCCCACGTTCAGTCTTTGTTATCAAACTCCCACAGCCGCATAACACCTCTGCATAAGTGTCGGGTCATTTGCCTAGATTTTTCTCTCTTGTGTTCAACCTTTCCTTTTTTACTCATAGCCGCATCTCCATGACACTATTCTGCACGGGGTCGGGTTCTTTTACTTACCCTAGCCTTTTCTTGTTGTGTTCAACCTTTCATTTGTTACTCGAGTCATCCTCTGCTTCTAACATTTTCTTCATAAAATCATATAGCCGCAGACTTGAAATACATCAGATCTTGACTTCGAACGTTATCGCATCCAGTCCCATGTCGTATTTCGATGTATCAAAGTTTTAACGTTATAATTCGCTTTTCAACCTTTGATGCAATTTAACACTAGAAAGACTCGACCTACACGCTTAAATTTGGTTGAAGAGTCCCACAACGCGGTGACCAATCACAGCGCATCGCATTTTGCTTCCCCGCAAGTTTTAATGTTTTGCAACAAACGTATCTCCTATTTTTTGCGATATGCGATCGCATCGCATCGCATCCAAATTACCGTGCGAACTCTTAAGTACAAACCATGAAATCTTCGATGTGCGCTCATGTGCAATGCCACCACGTGGTCTCCCCTCGTCGCATCACATATTCTAACCTTACCGCATCGCAAACAAATTAACATTCCTTAGTGCTATTTGCTAATATTTGCGATGTGTGAGCCCATGATTCATCGTCCGCCATTGGTCTGCCCCCAAATCTACATTAGGGGAATTTTGAGGTCTAAAATGGGCCTCCTAAGAAAAATGTACAACCAAAATAAACGTTATAAGAACCAATAGGATTCAAGATGGTGATGTCAACCATGGGGGATGATTCACCATTTTTAAGTAAAAGGGTAAAAAGATTGAAAAATAATAAAATAATAAAACTGTTTTATCAATTCGTATTTTCAACTTATCTCCCAAATTTTTTACTCGAATTTTGAGCAGGAGTACTCATTGGATGCAAAATTTAATTCCTCATCCAAGGAGTACCCATGTTGCATACTTTCGATGGACCCTGCTATGTGAAAAATGATAAATACATGAAAAAACGTGATTACAATCACGTTTTTCATGTATTTATTATTTTTTGTGTAGCAGGGTCCATAGAAAGTATGCAACACAGGTGCTCCTTAGATGAGGAATTAAACTTTTCATCCAATGAGTACTCCCGCTCGAAATTTGAGTAAAAACTTTGGGAGATAAGTTGAAAATACGAGTTGAAAAAGTAGTTTTTTCTTTATTCCCTCTAAAATTTGATGATGTCATCAAATCCTACTTTATTATTTCCACTATTATTTCATAATTTCCTTGGGAGGCCCATTTTAGACCTCAAAATTCCCCTAATGATAGTCCTCATCTGATCACACTTCGCACTTCATAAGATTTACTTTGTGGTTATACTCTATTTCTTGCGATTTGTGATGTTGCATCGTGCCACCACGTGTCCCTTCTCTAATTTGCATCGCAACTGCTTTAACTTACCATGTGATGCCTTAACACTTAAATCTTAAATTTTGTGATTTGTGACATCGCTCCAGACGCGATTCGATCTCCACCGTCCATCTCTCGCCTTTACTTTTTCATTCTAATCCTGACCGTCCATTCGCCTCCCTTGGAATTCTTCAAATAATTCTATGCCTTAGTCCATTTTTCATTTTTTTACACTGTCCCACTCTATGACTCCAGCTCTTGCTACTCTTTCCTCTTCCTCTCGGCTCTCTCCGCTCTCGCCTCTTCCTACTTTTGCTATGTGCAAGATCTCTGGTCGTCGTTGTGTCTAGAAAATCCAATTTCCTTCAGTTGTCTCTGCCTCTTTGTTGTCTATGTTACATTTGTTGCATGTGCTACATTCACTACCTCTACTGTCTCTGCCTCTTTGTTGGCTCTGCTCCATTCCCTGCTCGTGTGGCATTCGCTACCTCTTCTATCTTTTCCTCTTTGTTGTCTCTGCTCCATTCGTTCCCTTTGGTGCCATCTTAGCTGCATTCGCTTCCTTGGCTACCTTTCACGACTTGACCCGCTTTGCTGCCTTTGTTGCCTTTTGCTACCTTAACTGCCTTTGTTCTTTTACTG